>CM056200.1:12937236-13587177 GCA_029692085.1 Gymnothorax javanicus | reverse complement strand
GGACAAATACAATATGAAAATGACCAGATATTAGCACTAGCATTAGATCGCTAGCATTACCAAGTTAACATTAGCATTCAAACTAAAACTTACTGTACTTGCATGTACAAGAAAGGTTAAGCTTTAATGGCATCTAATCTGTTATTCAATGAAGGGTTATGCTTTAATGCCATCTGATCTCTTATATCCATCATAGAGGACACGTACAGTATAAAAATGACCAGATATTAGCACTAGCATTAGATCGCTAGTATAAACAAGTTAGCATTAGCATTCAAACTTTAACATTGCTGTTTTTGCGTATATAAAGAAGGGTTAAGCTTTAATGCCATCTAACCTCATAATTCCATAAAAGGTGATGCTTTATGCCATCTGATCTCTTTATTTCCATTATAAGTAACACATACAGTTTGAAAATGACCAGAAATTAGCACTAGCATTAGATCGCTAGCATTAGCTAGTTAGCATTAGCATTCAACCTTTAACTTGCTGTACTTGAATGTATACAAGAAGGGTTCAGCTTTAATGCCAACTAATCTGATATTCCAATGAAGGGTTATGCTTAAATGCCATTTGATCTCTTATATGCATCAAAGAAGACAAGTACAATATGAAAATGACCTGATATTAGCACTAGAATTAGATCGCTAGCATTAGCAAGTTAGCATTAGCATTCAAACTTTAACATTGCAGTATTTGTATATATACAAGAAGGGTTAAGCTTTAATGCCATCTTATCTAATATCCCTATGAAGGGTTATGCTTTAATACCATCTGATCTCTTATTTCCATTATAGAGGACACGTACAGTATGAAAATGACCAGATATTAGCACTAGAATTAGATCGCTAGAATTAGCAAGTTTGCAATAGCATTCAAGCTTAAACTTGCTGTACTTGCAACTATACAAGAAGGTGAAGCTTTAATGGCATCTAAACTAATATGCCCATTATTGGATATGCTTTAATGCCATCTGATCTCTTATTTCCATCATAAAGGACACGTACAGTATGAAAATGACCAGAAATTAGCACTAGCATTAGATCGCTAGTATAAGCAAGTTAGCATTAGCATTCAAACTTTAACATTGCTGTTTTTGCGTATATAAAGAAGGGTTAAGCTTTAATGCCATCTAACCTCATAATTCCATAAAAGGATATGCTTTTATGCCATCTTATCACTTCTTTACATTATAAGTAACACATGCAGTTTGAAAATGACCAGTAATTAGCACTAGCATTAGATCGCTAGCATTAGCAAGTTAGCATTAGCATTCAACCTTTAACTTGCTGTACTTGCATGTATAGAAGAAGGGTTAAGCTTTAATGCCATCTAATCTGATATTCCAATGAAGGGTTATGCTTAACCCTTTCGCAGGCACATCGACATTTTTGTCGTTTTAACCAACGTGTTTTATAAAGTCTTCTTTAATTCCCCCGATTGCGGGAATTCCCTTGTTAGTTACACTCATTACCATTGGCTGTCTCTCAGGTCACCCAGCACTGTATTTTTAGCCGTGAACGAGGCATGGGATTTCCTAAAAACGCTAAATACGAGACTACTTCCCGGTCAAATTGTGGGACATGTGAACATGGCATCGACGAGTACAAATAGCCGGCATTCTAGCCGTGTTTCTAAACGTAAATACAACGTGGATGAAGTTTTTGCTTTATTGAATGACTCTGACGATGAGTTTGAATATCCAGAGCGGGAGTGACTTGGATCCAAACGATTTTAAGCGATTCTGGAGAGGATTAAAACATAAAAACATCAGTTATGGGAAACTTATTATGAGATTTGGTGTTATTTTATTGTTATTTTGAATAACAATCATATTTTGGTAAAAACCCAAAATTAATCCGTCCGTGGGGGTATGCATCTGGGCCAAAATTTGCCTGCGAAAGGGTTAAATACCATCTGATCTTTTATATGCATCATGGGGGACAAGGACAGTATGAAAAAAACCTGATATTAGCACTAGAATTAGATCGCTAGCATTAGCAAGTTAGCATTAGCATTCAAGCTGAAACTTGCTGAACTTGCAACTATACAAGAAGGTGAAGCTTTAATGCCATCTAATCTAATAAGCCCATTATGGGATATGCTTTAATGGCATCGGATCTCTTATTTCCATCATAAAGGACACGTACAGTATGAAAATGACCAGATATTAGCTCTAGCATTAGATCGCTAGTATTAGCAAGTTAGCATTAGCATTCAAACTTTAACATTGCTGTTTTTGCTTATATAAAGAAGGGTTAAGCTTTAATGCCATCTAACCTCATAATTCCATAAAAAGTGATGCTTTTATGCCATCTGATCTCTTATTTCCATTATAAGTAACACATACAGTTTGAAAATGACCAAAAATTAGCACTAGCATTAGATCGCTAGCATTAGCAAGTTAGCATTAGCATTCAACCTTTAACTTGCTTTACTTGCATGTATACAAGAAGGGTTAACTTTTAATGCCATCTAATCTAATATGCCCATGAAGGGTTATGCTTTAATGCCATCTGATCTCTTATTTCCATTATAGAGGACAAGTAAAGTATGAAAATGACCTGATATTAGCACTAAAATTAGATCGCAAGCATTAGCAAGTTAGCATTAGCATTCAAACTTAAACTTGCTGTAGTTTCATGTATAAAAGAAGGGTAAAGCTTTAATGCAATCTAAACCGATATTCCCAAGAAAGGTTATGCTTTAAAGCCATCTGATCTCTTATATCCATCATAGATGACACGTAAAGTATGAAAATGACCAGATATTAGCACTAGCATTAGATCGCTAGCATTATCAAGTTAGCATTAGCATTCAAACTAAAACTTACTGTACTTGCATGTGTACAAGAAAGGTTAAGCTTAAATGGCATCTAATCTGTTATTCCAATGAAGGGTTATGCTTTAATGCCATCTGATCTCTTATATCCATCATAGAGGACACGTACAGTATGAAAATGACCAGATATTAGCACTAGCATTAGATCGTTAGCATTAGCAAGTTAGCATTAGCATTCAAACTTTAACATTGGTGTATTTGCAGAGATACATGAAGGGTTATGCGTTAATGCCATCTGATCTCTTATATCCATAATAGAGGACACGTACAGTTTGAAAATGACCAGATATTTGCACTAGCATTAGATCGCTAGCATTATCAAGTTAGCATTAGCATTCAACCTGAAACATGCTGTACTTGCATGTATACAAGAAGGGTTAAGCTTTAATGCCATCTAAACTGATATTCCAATGAAGGGTTATGCTTCAATGCCATCTGATCTCTTATTTCCATGATAGAGGACACATACAGTATGAAAATGACCAGATATTAGCACTAGCATTAGATCGCTAGTATTAGCAAGTTTGCATTAGCATTCAAACTTTAACATTGCTGTTTTTGCGTATATAAAGAAGGGTTAAGCTTTAATGCCATCTAACCTCATAATTCCATAAAAGGAGATGCTTTTATGCCATCTGATCTCTTATTTCCATTATAAGTAACACATACAGTTTGAAAATGAACAGAAATTAGCACAAGCATTAGATCGCAAGCATTTGCAAGTTAGCATTAGCATTCAACCTTTAACTTGCTGTACTTGCATGTATAGAAGAAGGGTTAAGCTTTAATGCCATCGAATCCGATATTCCAATGAAGGGTTATGCTTAAATGCCATCTGATCTCTTATATGCATCATGGAGGACAAGTACAGTCTGAAAATGACCTGATATTAGCACTAGAATTAGATCGCTAGCATTTGCAAGTTAGCATTAGCATTCAAACTTAAACTTACTGTACTTACATGTATACAAGAAGGGTTAAGCTGTAATGCCATCTAATCTGATATTCCCATGAAGGGTTATGCTTTAATGCCATCTGATCTCTTATATCCATCATAGAGGACACTTACAGTATGAAAATGACCAGATATTAGCACTAGCATTAGATTGCTAGCATTAGCAAGGTAGCATTAGCATTCAAGCTTAAACTTGCTGTTCTTGCAACTATACAAGAAGGTGAAGCTTTAATGCCATCTAATCTAATATGCCAATTATGGGATATGCTTTAATGCCATCTGATCTCTTATTTCCATCATAAAGGACACGTACAGTATGAAAATGACCAGATATTAGCACTAGCATTAGATTGCTAGTATTAGCAAGTATGCATTAGCATTCAAACTTTAACATTGCTGTTTTTGCATATATAAAGAAGGGTTAAGCTTTAATGCGATCTTACCTCATAATTCCATAAAAGGTGATGCTTTTATGCCATCTGATCTCTTATTTGCATTATAAGTAACACATACAGTTTGAAAATGACCAGAAATTAGCACTAGCATTAGATCGCTAGCATTAGCAAGTTAGCATTAGCATTCAACCTTTAACTTGCTGTACTTGCATGTATACAAGAAGGGTTAAGCTTTAATGCCATATAATATGATATTCCAATGAAGGGTTATGCTTAAATGCCATCTGATCTCTTATATGCATCATAGAGGACAAGTACAGTATAAAAATGACCTGATATATGCACTAGAATTAGATCGCTAGCATTAGCAAGTTAGCATTAGCATTCAAACTTTAACATTGCAGTATTTGTATATATACAAGAAGGGTTAAGCTTTAATGCCATCTTATCTAATATGCCTATGAAGGGTTATGCTTTAATGCCATCTGGTCTCTTATTTCCATTAAAGAGGACATGTACAGAATGAAAATGACCAGATATTAGCACTAGCATTAGATCGCTAGCAATAGCAAGTTAGCATTAGCATTCAAACTTAAACTTACTGTACTTGCATGTATACAAGAAGGGTTAAGCTTTAATGCCATCTTATCTGATATTCCCATGAAGGGTTATGCTTTAAAGCCATCTGATCTCTTATATCCATCATAGATTACACGTAAAGTATGAAAATGACCAGATATTAGCACTAGCATTAGATCGCTAGCATTATCAAGTTAGCATTAGAATTCAAACTTAAACATTGCAGTACTTGCATTTATACAAGAAGGGTGAAGCTTGAATGCCATGTAATCTAATATGCCCTTGAAGGGTTATGCTTAAATGCCATCTGATCTCTTATTTCCATTATAGATGACACATACAATATGAAAATGACCAGATATTAGCACTTGCATTAGATCGCTAGCATTAGTAAGTTAGCATTAGCATTCAAACTTAAACTTACTGTACTTGCATGTATACAAGAAGGGTTAAGCGTTAATGCCATCTTATCTGATATTCCCATGAAGGGTTATGCTTTAAAGCCATCTGATCACTTATATCCATCATCGATGACACGTACAGTATGAAAATGACCAGATATTAGCACTAGCATTAGATCGCTAGCATTATCAAGTTAGCATTAGCATTCAAACATAAAAATTGCAGAACTTGCATGTATACAAGAAGGGTGAAGCTTTAATGCCATCTAATCTGATATTCCCATGAAGGGTTATGCTTTAATGCCATCTGATCTCTTCTATCCATCATAGAGGACACGTACAATTTGAAAAT
The DNA here is from genome assembly GCA_029692085.1 of Gymnothorax javanicus. Classification (NCBI taxonomy): domain Eukaryota; kingdom Metazoa; phylum Chordata; class Actinopteri; order Anguilliformes; family Muraenidae; genus Gymnothorax; species Gymnothorax javanicus. The sequence continues at coordinate 13,581,654 of CM056200.1, read as the reverse complement.
GTTCAGATATTAGCACTAGCATTAGATCGCTAGCGTAAGCAAGTTAGCATTAGCATTCAAGCTTAAACTTGCTGTACTTGCAAGTATACAAGAAGGTGAAGCTTTAATGCCATCTAATCTAATATGCCCATTATGGGATATGCTTTAATGCCATCTGATCTCTTATTTCCATCATAAAGGACACGTACAGTATGAAAATTACCAGATATTAGCAATAGCATTAGATCGCTAGCATTAGCAAGTTAGCATTAGCATTCAAACTTTAATATTGCTGTATTCGCATATATACAAGAAGGGTGAAGCTTTAATGGAATCTAATCTTATATGCCAATGGAGGGTTTTGCTTTAATGCCACCTGGTCTCTTATTTCCATTATAGAGGACACGTACAGTATGAAAATGACAAGATATTAGCAATAGCATTAGATCGCTAGCAATAGCAAGTTAGCATTAGCATTCAAACTTAAACTTACTGTACTTGCATGTGTACAAGAAAGGTTAAGCTTTAATGCCATCTTATCTGATATTCCAATGAAGGGTTATGCTTTAATGCCATCTGATCTCTTATATCCATCATAGAGGACACGTACAGTATGAAAATGACCAGAAATTAGCACTAGCATTAGATCGTTAGCATTAGCAAGTTAGCATTAGCATTCAAACTTTAACATTGGTGTATTTGCAGATATACATGAAGGGTTATGCGTTAATGCCATCTGATCTCTTATATCCATCATAGAGGACACGTACAGTTTGAAAATGACCAGATATTAGCACTAGCATTAGATAGCTAGCATTAACAAGTTAGCATTAGCATTCAACCTTAAACATTGCAGTACTTGCGTGTATACAAGAAGGGTTAAGCTTTAATGACATCTAACCTCATAATTCCATAAAAAGTGATGCTTTTATGCCATCTGATCTCTTATTTCCATTATAAGTAACACATACAGTTTGAAAATGACCAGAAATTAGCGCTAGCATTAGCAAGTTAGCATTAGCATTCAACCTTTAACTTGCTGTACTTGCATTTATACAAGAAGGTTTAAGCTTTAATGCCATCTAATCTGATATTCCAATGAAGGGTTCTGCTTAAATGCCATCTGATCTCTTATATGCATTAAAGAAGACAAGTACAGTATGAAAATGACCTGATATTAGCACTAGAATTAGATCGCTAGCATTAGCAAGTTAGCATTAGCATTCAAACTTTAACATTGCAGTATTTTGTATATATACAAGAAGGGTTAAGCTTTAATGCCATCTTATCTAATATCCCTATGAGGGTTATGCTTTAATACCATCTGATCTCTTATTTCCATTAAAGAGGACACGTACAGTATGAAAATGACCAGATATTAGCACTAGCATTAGATCGCTAGTATTAGCAAGTTAGCATTAGCATTCAAATTTTAACATTGCTGTTTTTGCATATATAAAGAGGGGTTAAGCTTTAATGCCATCTAACCTCATAATTCCATTGAAGGTGATGCTTTTATGCCATCTGATCTCTTATTTCCATTATAAGTAACACAAACAGATTGAAAATGACCAGAAATTAGCACAAGCATTAGATCGCAAGCATTTGCAAGTTAGCATTAGCATTCAACCTTTAACTTGCTGTACTTGCATGTAAACAAGAAGGTGAAGCTTTAATGCCATCTAATCTAATATGCCCATTAAGGGATATGCTTTCATGGCATCTAATCTCTTATTTCCATTATAAAGGACACGTACAGTATGAAAATGACCAGATATTAGCACTAGCATTAGATCGCTAGCATTAGCAAGTTTGCATTAGCATTCAAACTTAAACTTAACATTGCTATACAAGAAGGTGAAGCTTTTTGCCATCTAATATATGCCCATTAAGGGATATGGGATTATTTCCATCATAAAGGACACGTTTAAAATGCCGATATTAGCACTAGCATTAGATCCTAGTATTAGCAAGTTAGCATTAGCATTCAAACTTTAACATTGCTGTATTTGCCATATATAAAGAAGGGTTAAGCTTTTATACCATCTAACCTCATAATTCCATATAAAGGTTATTTTTATGCCATCTGATCTCTTATTTCCATTAAAGTACATACAGTTTGAAAATGACCAGAAATTAGCACTAGCATTAGATCGCTAGCATTAGCAAGTTAGCATTAGCATTCAACCTTTAACTTGCTGTACTTGCATGTATACAAGAAGGGTTAAGCTTTCATGCCATCTAATCTGATATTCAAGAAGGGTTATGCTTAAAATGCCATCTGATCTCTTATATCCATCATAGCCATGAAAATGACCAGAATCATTAGATATTATCAAGTTAGCCAAACTGAAACATTGGGTTCTAATATGCCCTTGAAGGGTTATGCTTAAATGCCATCTGATCTCTTATTTCCATCATAGATGACAAGTACAGTATGAAAATGACATGATATTAGCACTAGAATTAGATCGCTAGCATTAGCAAGTTAGCATTAGCATTCAAACTTAAACTTACTGTACTTGCATGTATACAAGAAGGGTTAAGCTTTAATGCCATCTTTTCTGTTATTCCCATGAAGGGTTATGCTTTAATGCTATCTGATCTCTTATATCCATCATAGAGGACACGTACAGTATGAAAATGACCAGATATTAGCACTAGCATTAGATCGCTAGCATTATCAAGTTAGCATTAGCATTCAAACTTAAACATTGCAGAACTTGCATGTATACAAGAAGGGTGAAGCTTTAATGCCATCTAATCTAATATGCCCATGAAGGGTTATGCTTTAATGCCATCTGATCTCTTCTATTTCCATCATAGAGGACACAATTTGAAAATTTCAGATATTAAAAGCATTAGATCCTAGATATTAGCATTAGCATTCAAGAAACTTGCTGTAGCATTATACAAGAAGGTGAAGCATTAATGCCATCTAATCTAATATGCCCATTAAACATTGCCATCTGATCTCTTATTTCCATCATAAAGGACACGTACAGTATGAAAATGACCAGATATTAGCAATAGCATTAGATCGCTAGCATTAAATTAGATTAGCATTCAAACTTTAATCTTGATATTCCAATACAAGAAGGGTTTTAATGGAATTTTTAATGCCATCTTTAATGCCATCTTATTTCCATTATAGAGGACTTAAAATATGCATTAGATAGAGGACAAGTACAGTATGAAGGGTTATGCTTTAATGAAAATGAAAATGACACTAGCATTAGATCTTAGATTATTAGCATTCAAACTTTAACATTGGTGTATTTGCATGAAGGGTTAGAATGCCATCTGATCTCTTATATCCATCATAGAGGAATTAAAAATGACCAGATATTAGCATTAGCATTAGCAAACTTAAACTTGCAGTACTGCATTTATACAAGAAGGGTTAAGCTTTAATGCATCTAACCTCATAATTCCATAAAAGGTTATGCTTTTATGCCATCTGATCTCTTATTTCCATTATAAGCAGTTTGAAAATGACCATTATAGCGATATAGCATTATGCAAGTTAGCATTAGCATTCAACCTTTAACATTGCTGTACTTTGCTTTATACAAAAGGGTTAAGCTTTAATGCCATCTAATCTGATATTCCAATGAAGGGTTATGCTTGCCATCTGATCTCTTATATGCATCAAAGGACAAGTACAGTATGAAAATGACCAGATATTAGCACTAGAATTAGATCGCTAGCATTAGCAAGTTAGCATTAGCATTCAAACTTTAACATTGCTGTTTTTTGCATATATAAAGAGGGGTTAAGCTTTAATGCCATCTAACCTCATAATTCCATAAAGGGTGATGCTTTTATGCCATCTGATCTCTTATTTCCATTATAGAGGAACACATACAGTTTGAAAATGACCAGAAATTAGCACTAGCATTAGATCGCTAGCATTAGCAAGTTAGCATTAGCATTCAAATTTTAACATTGCTGTAGCATTATAAAGAAGGGTTAAGCTTTTAATGCCATCTAACCTCATATTTTCCATGAAGGGTGATGCTTTTAATGCCATCTGATCTCTTATTTCCATTATAAGAGGACACATACAGTATGAAAATGACCAGAAATTAGCACTAGCATTAGATCGCTAGGGTTATGTTAGCATTAGCATTCAACCTTAAACTTGCTGTACTTGCATGTATAGAAGAAGGGTTAAGCTTTCCATCTAATCTGATATTCCAATGAAGGGTTATGCTTTAATGCCATCTGAATTTTCATTATAGAGGACAAACCAGATATTAGCACTAGCATTAGATCGCTAGCATTAGCAAGTTAGCATTAGCATTCAAACTTAAACTTGCTGTACTTGCAACTATAAAGAAGGGTTAAGCTTTCATGCCATCTAATCTAATATGCCCATTAAGGGTATGCTTTTATGCCATCTGATCTCTTATTTCCATCATAAGGACACATACAGTATGAAAATGACCAGATATTAGCACTAGCATTAGATCGCTAGTATTAGCAAGTTAGCATTAGCATTCAAACTTTAACATTGCGTATTTTGCATATATAAAGAAGGGGTTAAGCTTTCATGCCATCTTAACCTGATATTCCATATGAAGGGTTATGCTTTTATGCCATCTGATCTCTTATTTCCATTATAAGTACAACATACAGTATGAAAATGACCAGATATTAGCACTAGCATTAGATCGCTAGCATTAGCAAGTTAGCATTAGCATTCAAACTTTAACTTGCTGTACTTGCATGTATACAAGAAGGGTTAAGCTTTAATGCCATCTAATCTGATATTCCAATGAAGGGTTATGCTTAAATGCCATCTGATCTCTTATATCCATCATAGAGGACAAGTACAGTATGAAAATGACCAGATATTAGCACTAGCATTAGATCGCTAGCATTAGGTTAGCATTAGCATTCAAACTTAAACTTACTGTACTTGCATGTATACAAGAAGGGTTAAGCTTTAATGCCATCTTTTCTGTTATTCCATGAAGGGTTATGCTTTAATGCCATCTGATCTCTTATTTCCATTATAGATGACACATACAATATGAAAATGACCAGATATTAGCACTTGCATTAAATCGCTAGCATTAGTAAGTTAGCATTAGCATTCAAACTTAAACTTACTGTACTTGCATGTATACAAGAAGGGTTTAGCTTTAATGGCATCTTATCTGATATTCCCATGAAGGGTTATGCTTTAAAGCCATCTGATCACTTATATCCATCATCGATGACACGTACAGTATGTAAATGACCAGATATTAGCACTAGCATTAGATCGCTAGCATTATCAAGTTAGCTTTAGCATTCAAACATAAACATTGCAGAACTTGCATGTATACAAGAAGGGTGAAGCTTTAATGCCATCTAATCTAATATGCCCATGAAGGGTTATGTTTTAATGCCATCTGATCTCTTATATGCATCATAGAGGACAAGTACAGTATGAAAATGACCTGATATTAACACTAGCATTAGATCGTTAGCATTAGCAAGTTAGCATTAGCATTCAAACTTCAACTTACTGTACATGCATGTATTCAAGAAGGGTGAAGCTTTAATGACATCTAATCTGATATTCCCATGAAGGGTTATGCTTTAATGCCATGTGATCTCTTCTATCCATCATAGAGGACACGTACAATTTGAAAATGATCAGATATTAGCACTAGCATTAGATCGTTAGCGTAAGCAAGTTAGCATTAGCATTCAAGCTTAAACTTTCTGTACTTGCAAGTATACAAGAAGGTGAAGCTTTAATGCCATCTAATCTAATATGCCCATTAAGGGATATGTTTTAATGCCATCTGATCTCTTATTTCCATCATAAGGACAAGTACAGTATGAAAATGACCTGATATTAACACTAGCATTAGATCGTTAGCATTAGCAAGTTAGCATTAGCATTCAAACTTCAACTTACTGTACATGCATGTATTAGAAGGGTGAAGCTTTAATGACATCTAATCTGATATTCCCATGAAGGGTTAGCTTTAATGCCATTGATCTCTTTATCCATCATAGAGGACACGTACAATTTGAAAATGATCAGATATTAGCAAGCATTAGATCGTTAGCGTTAACAAGTTAATTAGCTTCAATTAAACTTTCTGTATTGCATATATACAAGAAGGTGAAGGGTTTTATGCTTTAATGCCATCTGGTCTCTTATTTCCATTATAGAGGACACGTACAGTATGAAAATGACAAGATATTAGCACTAGCATTAGATCGCTAGCAATAGCAAGTTAGCATTAGCATTCAAACTTAAACTTACTGTACTTGCATGTGTACAAGAAAGGTTAAGCTTTAATGCCATCTAATCTGATATTCCAATGAAGGGTTATGCTTTAATGCCATCAGATCTCTTATATCCATCATAGAGGACACGTACAGCATTAAAATGACCATATATTAGCACTAGCACTAGATCGTTAGCATTCGCAAGTTAGCATTAGCATTCAAACTTTAACATTGGTGTATTTGCATATATACAAGAAGGGCTAAGCTTTAATGCCATCTAATCTGATATTCCCATGAAGGGTTATGCTTTAATGCCATCTGATCCCTTATATCCATCATAGAGGACACGTACAGTATGAAAATGACCAGATATTAGCACTAGCATTAGATCGTTAGCATTAGCAAGTTAGAATTAGCATTCAAACTTCAACTTACTGTACATGCATGTATTCAAGAAGGGTGAAGCTTTAATGTCATCTAATCTGATATTCCCATGAAGGGTTATGCTTTAATGCCATCTGATCTCTTCTTTCCATCATCGAGGACACGTACAGTTTGAAAATGACCTGATATTAGCACTAGCATTAGATCACTAGCGTAAGCAAGTTAGCATTAGCATTCAAGCTTAAACTTGCTGTACTTGCAACTATACAAGAAGGTGAAGCTTTAATGCCATCTAATCTAATATGCCCATTATGGGATATGCTTTAATGCCATCTGATCTCTTATTTCCATAATAAAGGAAACTTACAGTATGAAAATGACCAGATATTAGCACTAGCATTAGATCGCTAGTATTAGCAAGTTAGCATTAGCATTCAAATTTTAACATTGCTGTTTTTTGCATATATAAAGAGGGATTAAGCTTTAATGCCATCTAACCTCATGATTCCATTGAAGGTGATGCTTTTATACCATCTGATCTCTTATTTCCATTATAAGTAACACATACAGTTTGAAAATGACCAGAAATTAGCACAAGCATTAGATCGCAAGCATTTGCAAGTTAGCATTAGCATTCAACCTTTAACTTGCTGTACTTGCATGTATAGAAGAAGGGTTAAGCTTTAATGTCATCTAATCTGATATTCCAATGAAGGGTTATGCTTAAATGCCATCTGATCTCTTATATGCCTCATGGAGGACAAGTACAGTATGAAAATGACCTGATATTAGCACTAGAATTAGATCGCTAGCATTTGCAAGTTAGCATTAGCATTCAAACTTAAACTTACTGTACTTGCATGTATACAAGAAGGGTTAAGCTGTAATGCCATCTAATCTGATATTCCCATGAAGGGTTATGCTTTAATGCCATCTGATCTCTTATATCCATCATAGAGGACACGTACAGTATGAAAATGACCAGATATTAGCACTAGCATTAGATCGTTAGCATTCGCAAGTTAGCATTAGCATTCAAACTTTAACATTGCTGTATTTGCATATATACAAGAACGGTGAAGCTTTAATGCCATCTAATCTGATATTCCCATGAAGGGTTATGCTTTAATGCCATCTGATCTCTTATTTCCATTATAGAGGACACGTACAGTATGAAAATGACCAAATATTAGCACTAGAATTAGATCGCTAGCATTAGCAAGTTAGCATTAGCATTAAAGCTTAAACTTGCTGTACTTGCAACTATACAAGAAGGTGAAGCTTTAATGCCATCTAATCTAATATGCCCATTATGGGATATGCTTTAATGGCATCTGATCTCTTATTTCCATCATAAAGGACACGTACAGTATGAAAATGACCAGATATTAGCACTAGCATTAGATCGCTAGTATTAGCAAGTTAGCATTAGCATTCAAACTTTAACATTGCTGTTTTTGCGTATATAAAGAAGGGTTAAGCTTTAATGCCATCTAACCTCATAATTCCATAAAAGGTGATGCTTTTATGCCATCTGATCTCTTATTTCCATTATAAGTAACACATACAGTTTGAAAATGAATAGAAATTAGCATTAGCATTAGATCGCTAGCATTAGCAAGTTAGCATTAGCATTCAACCTTTAACTTGCTGTATTGCATGTATACAAGAAGGGTTAAGCTTTAATGACATCTAATCTGATATTCCAATGAAGGGTTATGCTTAAATGCCATCTGATCTCTTATATGCATCATAGAGGACAAGTACAGTATGAAAATGACATGATATTAGCACTAGAATTAGATCGCTAGCATTAGCAAGTTAGCATTAGCATTCAAACTTTAACATTGCACTATTTGTATATATACAAGAAGGGTTAAGCTTTAATGCCATCTTATCTAATATGCCTATGAAGGGTTATGCTTTAATGCCATCTGGTCTCTTATTTCCATTATAGAGGACACGTACAGTATGAAAATGACCAGATATTAGCACTAGCATTAGATCACTAGAAATAGCAAGTTAGCATTAGCATTCAAACTTAAACTTACTGTACTTGCATGTATACAAGAAGGGTTAAGCTTTAATGCCATCTTATCTGATATTCCCATGAAGGGTTATGCTTTAAAGCCATCTGATCTCTTATATCCTTCATAGATGACACGTAAAGTATGAAAATGACCAGATATTAGCATTAGCATTAGATCGCTAGCATTATCAAGTTAGAATTAGCATTCAACCTTAAACATTGCAGTACTTGCGTGTATACAAGAAGGGTTAAGATTAAATGACATCTAATCTGATATTCCAATGAAGGGTTATGTTTTAATGCCATCTGATCTCTTATATGTATCATAGAGGACAAGTACAGTTTGAAAATGACCTGATATTAACACTAGCATTAGATCGCTAGCATTAGCAAGTTAGCATTAGCATTCAAACTTAAACTTACTGTCCTTGCATGTATACAAGAAGGGTTAAGCTTTAAAGACATCTTATCTGATATTCCCATGAAGGGTTATGCTTTAAAGCCACCTGATCTCTTATATCCATCATAGATGACACGTAAAGTATGAAAATGACCAGATATTAACACTAGCATTAGATCGCTAGCAATAGCAAGTTAGCATTAGCATTCTAACTTAAACTTACTGTACTTGCATGTATACAAGAAGTGTTAAGCTTTAATGCCATCTTATCTGATATTCCCATGAAGGGTTATGCTTTAAAGCCATCTGATCTCTTATATCCATCATAGAGGACACGTACAGTATGAAAATGACCAGAAATTAGCACTAGCATTAGATCGCTAGCATTATCAAGTTAGCATTAGCATTCAAACTTAAACATTGCAGAACTTGCATGTATACAAGAAGGGTGAAGCTTTAATGCCATCTAATCTAATATGCCCATGAAGGGTTATGCTTTAATGCCATCTGATCTCTTATTTCCATTATAGAGGACACATTCAGTATGAAAATGACCAGATATAAGCATTAGCATTAGATCGCTAGCATTATCAAGTTAGCATTAGCATTCAACCTTAAACATTGCAGTACTTGCGTGTATACAAGAAGGGTTAAGATTAAATGACATCTAATCTGATATTCCAATGAAGGGTTATGTTTTAATGCCATCTGATCTCTTATATGCATCATAGAGGACAAGTACAGTATGAAAATGACCTGATATTAACACTAGCATTAGATCGCTAGCATTAGCAAGTTAGCATTAGCATTCAAACTTAAACTTACTTTCCTTGCATGTATACAAGAAGGGTTAAGCTTTAAAGACATCTTATCTGATATTCCCATGAAGGGTTATGCTTTAAAGCCATCTGATCTCTTATATCCATCATAGATGACACGTAAAGTATGAAAATGACCAGATATTAGCACTAGCATTAGATCGCTAGCATTATCAAGTTAGCATTAGCATTCAAACTTAAACATTGCAGTAATGCTTGCATCTGTGTCTTATACAAGAAAATGGATATTAGTGCAAGATCTTTAATGCCATCTAATCTAATATTCCCTTGAAGGGTAATGCTTTAATGCCATCTGATGTCTTATTTCCATTATAGAGGACAAATACAATATGAAAATGACCAGATATTAGCACTAGCATTAGATCGCTAGCATTAGCAAGTTAGCATTAGCATTCAAACTTAAACTTACTGTACTTGCATGTATACAAGAAGGGTTAAGCTTTAATGCCATCTAATCAGATATTCCAATGAAGGGTTATGCTTTAATCCCATCTGATCTCTTATTTCCATGATAGAGGACACATACAGTATGAAAATGACCAGATATTAGCACTAGCATTAGATCGCTAGAATTAGCAAGTTAGCATTAGCATCCAAACTTAAACTTACTGTACTTGCATGTATACAAGAAGGGTTAAGCTTTAATGCCATCTAATCTAATCTGCCCATTATGGGATATGCTTTAATGCCATCTGATCTCTTATTTCCATCATAAAGGACACGTACAGTATGAAAATGACCAGATATTAGCACTAGCATTAGATCGCTAGTATTAGCAAGTTAGCATTAGCATTCAAACTTTAACATTGCTGTACTTGAATGTATACAAGAAGGGTTAAGCTGTAATGCCATCTAATCTGATATTCCAATGAAGGGTTATGCTTAAATGCCATCTGATCTCTTGTATGCATCATGGAGGATAAGTACAGTCTGAAAATGACCTGATATTAAAACTAGAATTAGATCGCTAGCATTAGCAAGTTAGCATTAGCATTCAAACTTTAACTTACTGTACTTGCATGTATACAAGAAGGGTTAAGTTGCAATGCCATCTAATCTGATATTCCCATGAAGGGTTATGCTTTAATGCCATCTGATCTCTTATTTCCATTATAGAGGACACGTACATTATGAAAATGACCAGATATTAGCACTAGAATTAGATCGCTAGCATTAGCAAGTTAGCATGAGCATTCAAGCTTAAACTTGCTGTACTTGCAACTATACAAGAAAGTGAAGCTTTAATGCCATCTAATCTAATATGCCCATTATGGGATATGCTTTAATGCCATCTGATCTCTTATTTCCATTATAGAGGACACATACAATATGAAAATTACCAGATATTAGCACTAGCATTAGATCGCTAGCATTAGCAAGTTAGCATTAGCATTCAAACTTCAACTTACTCTACATGCATGTATTCAGGAAGGGTGAAGCTTTAATGCCATCTAATCTGATATTCCCATGAAGGGTTATGCTTTAATGCCATCTGATCTCTTCTATCCATCATAGAGGACACGTACAATTTGAAAATGATCAGATATTAGCACTAGCATTAGATCGCTAGCGTAAGCAAGTTAGCATTAGCATTCAAGCTTAAACTTGCTGTACTTGCAAGTATACAAGAAGGGTTAAGCTTTAATGCCATCTTATCTGATATTCCCATGAAGGGTTATGCTTTAAAGCAATCTGATCACTTAAATCCATCATCGATGACACGTACAGTATGAAAATGACGAGATATTAGCACTAGCATTAGATCGCTAGCATTATCAAGTTAGTATTAGCATTCAAACTTAAACATTGCAGAACTTCCATGTATACAAGAAGGGTGAAGCTTTAATGCCATCTAATCTAATATGCCCATTATGGGATATGCTTTAATGCCATCTGATCTCTTATTTCCATCATAAAGGACACGTACAGTATGAAAATTACCAGATATTAGCACTAGCATTAGATCGCTAGCATTAGCAAGTTAGCATTAGCATTCAAACTTTAATATTGCTGTATTTGCATATATACAAGAAGGGTGAAGCTTTAATGGAATCTAATCTAATATACCAATGAAGGGTTTTGCTTTAATGCCATCTGGTCTCTTATTTCCATTATAGAGGACAGGTACAGTATGAAAATGACAAGATATTAGCACTAGCATTAGATCGCTAGCAATAGCAAGTCAGCATTAGCCTTCAAACTTAAACTTACTGTACTTGCATGTGTACAAGAAAATTTAAGCTTTAATGCCATATAATCTGATATTCCAATGAAGGGTTATGCTTTAATGCCATCTGATCTCTTATATCCATCATAGAGGACACGTACAGTATGAAAAGGACCAGATATTAGCACTAGCATTAGATCGTTAGCATTAGCAAGTTAGCAATAGCATTCAAACTTTAACATTGGTGTATTTGCAGATATACATGAAGGGATATGCTTTAATGCCATCTGATCTCTTATATCCATCATCGAGGACAAGTACAGTTTGAAAATGACCAGATATTACCACTAGCATTAGATCGCTAGCATTAGCAAGTTAGCATTAGCATTCAACCTTAAACTTGCTGTACTTGCATGCATACAAGAAGGGTTAAGCTTTAATGCCATCTAATCTGATATTCCAATGAAGGGTTATGCTTTAATGCCATCTGATCTCTTATTTCCATGATAGAGGACACATAGAGCATGAAAATGACCAGATATTAGCACTAGCATTAGATCGCTAGAATTAGCAAGTTAGCATTAGCATTCAAACTAAAACTTACTGTACTTGCATGTATACAAGTAGGGTTAAGCTGTAATGCCATCTAATCTGATATTCCCATAAAGGGTTATGCTTTAATGGCATCTGATCTCTTATATCCATCAAAAAGGACACGTACAGTTTGAAAATGACCAGATATTAGCACTTGCATTAGATCGTTAGCCTTCGCAAGTTAGCATTAGCATTCAAACTTTAACATTGGTGCATTTGCATATATACAAGATGGGAGAAGCTTTAATGCCATCTAATCTGATATTCCCATTAAGGGTTATGCTTTAATGCCATCTGATCTCTTATATCCATCGTAGAGGACACGTACAGTATGAAAATGACCAGATATTAGCACTAAAATTAGATCGTTAGCATTAGCAAGTTAGCATTAGCATTCAAAATTCAACTTACTGTACATGCATGTATTCAAGAAGGGTGAAGCTTTAATGCCATCTAATCTGATATTCCCATGAAGGGTTATGCTTTAATGCCATCTGATCTCTTCTTTCCATCATAGAGGACACGTACAGTTTGAAAATGACCAGATATTAGCACTAGCATTAGATCGCTAGCATTAGCAAGTTAGCATTAGTATTCAACCTTAAACTTGCTGAACTTTCATGCATACAAGAAGGGTTAAGCTGTAATGCCATCTAATCTGATATTCCAATCAAGGGTTATGCTTTAATGCCATCTGATCTCTTATATGCATCATGAAGGACAAGTACAGTATGAAAATGACCTGATATTAGCACTAGAATTAGATCGCTAGCATTAGCAAGTTAGCATTAGCATTCAAACTTAAACTTACTGTACTTGCATGTATACAAGAAGGGTTAAGCTTTAATGCCATCTAATCTGATATTCCCATGAAGGGTTATGCTTTAATGCCATCTGATCTCTTATATCCATCATAGAGGACACGTACAGTTTGAAAATGACCAGATATTAGCACTAGCATTAGATCGTTAGCATTCGCAAGTTAGCATTAGCATTCAAACTTTAACATTGCTGTATTTGCATATATACAACAAGGGTTAAGCTTTAATGCCATCTAATCTGATATTCCCATGAAGGGTTATGCTTTAATGCCATCTGATCTCTTATTTCCATTATAGAGGACATGTACAGTATGAAAATGACCAGATATTAGCACTAGAATTAGATCGCTAGCATAAGCAAGTTAGCATTAGCATTCATACTTAAACTTACTGTACTTGCATGTATAAAGAAGGGTTAAGCTGTAATGCCATCTAATCTGATATTCCCATGAAGGGTTATGCTTTAATGCCATCTGATCTCTTATATCCATCATAGAGGACACGTACAGTATGAAAATGACCAGATATTAGCACTAGCATTAGATCGTTAGCATTAGCAAGTTAGCATTAGCATTCAAACTTAAACTTACTGTACTTGCATGTATACAAGAAGGGTTAAGCTTTAATGCCATCTTAAACCGATATTCCCATGAAGGGTTATGCTTTAAAGCCATCTGATCTCTTATATCCATCATAGATGACACGTAAAGTATGAAAATGACCAGATATTAGCACTAGCATTAGATCGCTAGCATTATCAAGTTAGCATTAGAATTCAAACTTAAACATTGCAGTACTTGCATTTATACAAGAAGGGTGAAGCTTGAATGCCATCTAATCTAATATGCCCTTGAAGGGTTATGCTTTAATGCCATCTGATCTCTTATATCCATCATAGAGGACACGTACAGTATGAAAATGACCAGATATTAGCACTAGCATTAGATCGCTAGCATTAGCAAGTTAGCATTAGCATTCAACCTTAAACTTGCTGTACTTGCATGTATACAAGAAGGGTTAAGCTGTAATGCCATCTAATCTGATATTCCCATGAAGGGTTATGCTTTAATGCCATCTGATCTCTTATATCCATCATATATGAAAATGACCAGATATTAGCACTAGCATTAGATCGTTAGCATTATCAAGTTAGCATTAGCATTCAAACTTAAACTTACTGTACTTGCATGTATACAAGAAGGGTTAAGAATGCCATCTTATCTGATATTCCCATGAAGGGTTATGCTTTAAAAGCCATCTGATCTCTTATATCCATCATAGATGACACGTACAGTATGAAAATGACCAGATATTAGCACTAGCATTAGATCGCTAGCATTCAAACATTAGCATTCAAACTTTAACATTGCTGTTTTTTGCATATATAAAGAAGGGTTAAGCTTTTAATGCCATCTAACCTCATAATTCCAAAAAAGGTGATGCTTTTTATGCCATCTGTTCTCTTATTTCCATTATAAAGGACACATACAGTTTGAAAATGACCAGATATTAGCACTAGCATTAGATCGCTAGCATTAGCAAGTTAGCATTAGCATTCAACCTTTAAACTTGCTGTACTTGCATGTATACAAGATGGCTAAACTTTAATGCCATCTAATCTGATATTCCATGAAGGGTTATGTTAAATGCCATCTGATCTCTCTTATATGCATCATAGAGGACAAGTATCTGATATTAGCACTAGAAGTATCCATTAGCAAGTTAGCATTAGCATTCAAACTTAAACTTACTGTATGATACAAGAAGGGTTAAGCAATGCCATCTAATCTGATATTCCCATGAAGGGTTATGCTTTAATGCCATCTGATCTCTTATATCCATCCTAGAGGACATTATGAAAATGACCAGATATTAGCACTAGCATTAGATCGTTAGCATTCGCAAAGTTAGCATTAGCATTCAAACTTTAATATTGCTGTATTTGCATATATACAAGAAGGGTTAAGCTTTAATGCCATCTAATCTGATATGCCCATTAAGGGTTATGCTTTAATGCCATCTGATCTCTTATATCCATCATAGAGGAGACGTACAGTCTGAAAATGACCAGATATTAGCACTAGCATTAGATCGTTAGCATTAGCAAGTTAGCATAACCATTCAAACTTCAACTTACTGTACATGCATGTATACAAGAAGGGTGAAGCTTTAATGCCATCTAATCTGATATTCCCATGAAGGGTTATTGTTTTAATGCCATCTGATCTCTTCAATCCATCATAGAGGACAAGTACAGTTTGAAAATGACCTGATATTAACACTAACATTAGATCGCTAGCATTAGCAAGTTAGCATTAGCATTCAACCTTAAACTTTCTGTACTTGCATGTATACAAGAAGGGTTGCTTTAAAAGCCATCTAATCTAATATTCCCATTAAGGGATATGCTTTAATGCCATCTGATCTCTTATTTCCATCATAAAGGACAAGTACAGTATGAAAATGACCTGATATTAGCACTAGCATTAGATCGTTAGTATAAGCAAGTTAGCATTAGCATTCAAACTTTAACATTGCTGTTTTTGCATATATATGAAGAAGGTTAAGCTTTAATGCCATCTAATCTCATAATTCCATAAAAGGTTATGCTTTTATGCCATCTGATCTCTTATATCCATCATAGAGGACACGCACAGTTTGAAAATGACCAGATATTAGCACTAGCATTAGATCGTTAGCATTAGCAAGTTAGCATTAGCATTCAAACTTAAACTTACTGTATATAAACTTGCATGTATACAAGAAGGGAGGACAAGTAAAAAACCGACCTGAAGGGTTTTTTAATGCCATCTAAACCGATATTCCCATGAAGGGTCATGCTTTAAATGACATCTGATCTCTTATATCCATAATTGATGACACGAGCAGATACAGTATGAAAATTACCAGATTCAAAATTAAACATTAGCATTAGATCGCTTTAATGCATTAGCAAATTAGCATTAATGCATTCAACCTTCAAAAATGACCATTGCAGTACTAGCATTAGCAAGTTTGCATTAGTATAAACAATAATACAAGGGTTAAGCTTTTAATGACATCTAATCTGATATTCCAATGAAGGGTTATGTTTTAATGCCATTTGATCTCTTATATGCATCATAGAGGACAAGTACAGTATGAAAATGACCTGATATTAACACTAACATTAGATCGCTAGCATTAGCAAGTTAGCTTTAGCATTCAAACTTTAATATTGCTGTATTTGCATATATACAAGAAGGGTGAAGCTTTAATGGAATCTAATCTAATATGCCAATGAAGGGTTATGCTTTAATGCCATCTGGTCTCTTATTTCCCATTATTGAGGACACATACAATATGAAAATGACCAGATATTAGCACTAGCATTAGATCGCTAGCAATAGCAAGTTAGCATTAGCATTCAAACTTAAACTTGCTGTAGTTGCATGTATACAAGAAGGGTAAAGCTTTTATGCAATCTAAACCGATATTCCCATGAAGGGTTATGCTTTAAAGCCATCTGATCTCTTATATCCATCTCGATGACACGCAGTATGAAAATGACCAGATATTAGCACTAACATTAGATCGGATTATCAAGTTAGCATTAGCATTCAAACTTAAACATTGCAGAACTTGCATGTAAATGAAATGCCATCTAATCTAATATGCCCATTATGATATTTTAATGCCATCTGATCTCATATTTCCATCATAAAGGACACGTTATGAAAATGACCAGATATTAGCATTAGCATTAGATACATCAGCATTAGTAAGTTAGCATTAGCATTCAACCTTAAACATTTCAGTACTTTGTGTATGCATATCTAATCTGATATTCCAATGAAGGTTATGTTTTTAATGCCATCTGATCTCTTTATATGCATTCAAAAGTACAGTTTAAATGACATTTAACACTAACATTAGATCGCTAGCATTAGTTAGCATTAGCATTCAACCTTAAACTTGCATATCTAATCTGATATTCCAATGAAGGGTTATGCTTTAATGACATCTGATCTCTTATATGCATCATAGAGGACAAGTACAGTATGAAAATGACCTGATATTAGCACTAGCATTAGATCGTTAGCATTAGCAAGTTAGCATTAGCATTCAAACTATAAAATTGCTGTATTTGCATATATACAAGAACGGTTAAGCTTAATGCCATCTAATCTGAAATTCCAATGAAGGGTTATGCTTTAATGCCATCTGATCTCTTATATCCATCATAGAGGACAAGTACAGTCTGAAAATGACCTGATATTAGCTCTAGCATTAGATCGCTAGCATTAGCAAGTTAGCATTAGCATTCAAACTTAAACTTACTGTACTTGCATGTATACAAGAAGGGTAAAGCTTTAATGAAATCTAAACCGATATTCCCATGAAGGGTCATGCTTTAATGCCATCTGATCTCTTATATCCATAATTGATGACACGTACAGTATGAAAATTACCAGATATTAGCATTAGCATTAGATCGCTAGCATTAGCAAGTTAGCATTAGCATTCAACCTTAAACATTGCAGTACTTGCGTGTATACAATAAGGGTTAAGCTTTAATGACATCTAATCTGATATTCCAATGAAGGGTTATGTTTTAATGCCATCTGATCTCTTATATGCATCATAGAGGACAAGTACAGTATGAAAATGACCTGATATTAACACAAACATTAGATCGCTAGCATTAGCAAGTTAGCTTTAGCATTCAAACTTTAATATTGCTGTATTTGCATATATACAAGAAGGGTGAAGCTTTAATGGAATCTAATCTAATATGCCAATGAAGGGTAATGCTTTAATGCCATCTGATCTCTTATTCCCATTATTGAGGACACATACAATATGAAAATGACCAGATATTAGCACTAGCATTAGATCGCTAGCAATAGCAACTTAGCATTAGCATTCAAACTTAAACTTACTGTACATGCATGTGTACAAGAGGGGTTAAGCTTTAATGCCATCTAATCTGATATTCCAATGAAGGGTTGTGCTTTAATGCCATCTGATCTCTTATATCCATCATAGAGGACACGTACAGTATGAAAATGACCAGATATGAGCACTAGCATTAGATCGCTAGCATTAGCCAGTTAGCATTAGCATTCAACCTTAAACTTCAACCTTAAATCTTATCTGAAATTCCAATGAAGGGTTATGCTTTAATGACATCTGATCTCTTATATGCTTCATAGAAGACAAGTACAGTATGAAAATGACCTGATATTAATAGATCGTTAGCATTAGCTTATTAGCATTCAAAAAACTTCTGTACTTGCATGTATACAAGAAGGGTAAAGCTTTAATGAAATCTAAACCGATATTCCCATGAAGGGTCATGCTTTAATGCCATCTGATCTCTTATATGCTTCATAGAGGACAAGTACAGTATGAAAATGACCTGATATTAGCACTAGCATTAGATCCTTAGCATTAGCAAGTTAGCATTAGCATTCAAACTATTAAATTGCTGTATTTGCATATATACAAGAAGGGTGAAGCTTTAATGCCATCTAATATAATATGCCCATGAAGGGTTATGCTTTAATGCCATCTGATCTCTTATTTGCATGAGAGAGGACACATTCAGTATGAAAATGACCAGATATTAGCACTAGCATTAGATCGCTAGAATTAGCAAGTTAGCATTAGCATTAAAACTTAAACTTAATGTACTTGCATGTATACAAGAAGGGTTAAGCTGTAATGCCATCTAATCTGATATTCCCATGAAGGGTTAAGCTTTAATGCCATCTGATCTCTTATATCCATCATAGAGGACACATACTATATGAAAATGAGCAGATAATAGCACTAGCATTAGATTGCTAGCATTAGCAAGTTAGCATTAGCATTCAAACTTAAACTTAATGTACTTGCATGTATACAAGAAGGGTTAAGCTGTAATGCCATCTAATCTGATATTCCAATAAAGGGTTATGCTTTATTGACATCTGATCTCTTATATGCATCATAGAGGACAAGTACAGTATGAAAATGACCTGACATTAGCACTAGAATTAGATCGCTAGCATTAGCAAGTTAGCATTAGCATTCAAACTTTAACATTGCAGTATTTGTATATATACAAGAAGGGTTAAGCTTTAATGCCGTCTTACCTAATAACCCTATGAAGGGTTATGCTTTAATACCATCTGATCTCTTATTTCCATTATAGAGTACACGTACAGTATGAAAATGACCAGATATTAGCACTAGCATTAGATCGCTAGCATTAGCAAGTTAGCATTAGCATTCAAACTATAAAATTGCTGTATTTGCATATATACAAGAACGGTTAAGCTTTAATGCCATCTAATCTGATATTCCCGTGAAGGGTTATGCTTTAATGCCATCTGATCTCTTATATCCATCATAGAGGACACGTACAGTATGAAAATGACCAGATATTAGCACTAGCATTAGATCGCTAGCATTAGCCAGTTAGCATTAGCATTCAACCTTAAACATTGCAGTACTTGCGTGTATACAATAAGGGTTAAGCTTTAATGACATCTAATCTGATATTCCAATGAAGGGTTATGTTTTAATGCCATCTGATCTCTTATATGCATCATAGAGGACAAGTACAGTATGAAAATGACCTGATATTAACACAAACATTAGATCGCTAGCATTAGCAAGTTAGCTTTAGCATTCAAACTTTAATATTGCTGTATTTGCATATATACAAGAAGGGTGAAGATTTAATGGAATCTAATCTAATATGCCAATGAAGGGTAATGCTTTAATGCCATCTGATCTCTTATTCCCATTATTGAGGACACATACAATATGAAAATGACCAGATATTAGCACTAGCATTAGATCGCTAGCAATAGCAAGTTAGCATTAGCATTCAAACTTAAACTTACTGTACATGCATGTGTACAAGAAGGCTTAAGCTTTAATGCCATCTAATCTGATATTCCAATGAAGGGTTGTGCTTTAATGCCATCTGATCTCTTATATCCATCATAGAGGACACGGTATGAAAATGAGCAGATATTAGCACTAGCATTAGATCGTTAGCATTAGCAAGTTAGCATTAGCATTCAAACTTTAACATTGCTGTATTTGCATATATACAAGAAGGGTTATGCTTTAATGCCATCTGATCTCTTATATCCATCATAGAGGACACGTACAGTATGAAAATAACCAGATATTAGCACTAGCATTAGATCGCTAGCATTAGCAAGTTAGCATTAGCATTCAACCTGAAACTTGCTGTACTTGCATGTATATAAGAAGGGTTAAGCTTTAATGCCATCTAATCTGAAATTCCAATGAAGGGTTATGCTTTAATGACATCTGATCTCTTATATGCTTCATAGAGGACAAGTACAGTATGAAAATGACCTGATATTAGCACTAGCATTAGATCCTTAGCATTAGCAAGTTAGCATTAGCATTCAAACTATAAAATTGCTGTATTTGCATATATACAAGAAGGGTGAAGCTTTAATGCCATCTAATATAATATGCCCATGAAGGGTTATGCTTTAATGCCATCTGATCTCTTATTTGCATGAGAGAGGACACATACAGTATGAAAATGACCAGATATTAGCACTAGCATTAGATCGCTAGAATTAGCAAGTTAGCATTAGCATTCAAACTTAAACTTAATGTACTTGCATGTATACAAGAAGGGTTAAGCTGTAATGCCATCTAATCTGATATTCCAATGAAGGGTTATGCTTTATTGACATCTGATCTCTTATATGCATCATGCAGGACAAGTACAGTATGAAAATGACCTGATATTAGCACTAGAATTAGATCGCTAGCATTAGCAAGTTAGCATTAGCATTCAAACTTTAACATTGCAGTATTTGTATATATACAAGAAGGGTTAAGCTTTAATGCCGTCTTATCTAATAACCCTATGAAGGGTTATGCTTTAATACCATCTGATCTCTTATTTCCATTGTAGAGGACACGTACAGTATGAAAATGACCAGATATTAGCACTAGCATTAGATCGCTAGCATTAGCAAGTTAGCATTAGCATTCAAACTTAAACTTGCTGAAGTTGCATGTATACAAGAAGGGTTAAGCTTTAATGCCATATTATCTAATATCCCTAAGAAGGGTTATGCTTTAATGGCATCTAATCTGATATTCCCATGTACTTATATGCCATCTGATCTCATATTTCCATTATAGAGGACACATACAATATGAAAATGAGCAGATATTAGCACTAGCATTAGATCGCTAGCAATAGCAAGTTAGCATTAGCATTCAAACTTAAACTTACTGTACATGCATGTGTACAAGAAGGCTTAAGCTTTAATGCCATCTAATCTGAAATTCCAATGAAGGGTTATGCTTTAATGACATCTGATCTCTTATATGCTTCATAGAGGACAAGTACAGTATGAAAATGACCTGATATTAGCACTAGCATTAGATCCTTAGCATTAGCAAGTTAGCATTAGCATTCAAACTATAAAATTGCTGTATTTGCATATATACAAGAAGGGTGAAGCTTTAATGCCATCTAATCTAATATGCCCATTATGGGATATGCTTTAATGCCATCTGATCTCTTATTTCCATCATAAAGGACACGTACAGTATGAAAATGACCAGATATTAGCACTAGCATTAGATCGCTAGAATTAGCAAGTTAGCATTAGCATTCAAACTTAAACTTAATGTACTTGCATGTATACAAGAAGGGTTAAGCTGTAATGCCATCTAATCTGATATTCCCATGAAGGGTTAAGCTTTAATGCCATCTGATCTCTTATATCCATCATAGAGGACACATACTATATGAAAATGAGCAGATAATAGCACTAGCATTAGATTGCTAGCATTAGCAAGTTAGCATTAGCATTCAAACTTAAACTTAATGTACTTGCATGTATACAAGAAGGGTTAAGCTGTAATGCCATCTAATCTGATATTCCAATAAAGGGTTATGCTTTATTGACATCTGATCTCTTATATGCATCATAGAGGACAAGTACAGTATGAAAATGACCTGATATTAGCACTAGAATTAGATCGCTAGCATTAGCAAGTTAGCATTAGCATTCAAACTTTAACATTGCAATATTTGTATATATACAAGAAGGGTTAAGCTTTAATGCCGTCTTTTCTAATAACCCTATGAAGGGTTATGCTTTAATACCATCTGATCTCTTATTTCCATTATAGAGTACACGTACAGTATGAAAATGACCAGATATTAGCACTAGCATTAGATCGCTAGCATTAGCAAGTTAGCATTAGCATTCAAACTATAAAATTGCTGTATTTGCATATATACAAGAACGGTTAAGCTTCAATGCCATCTAATCTGATATTCCCGTGAAGGGTTATGCTTTAATGCCATCTGATCTCTTATATCCATCATAGAGGACACGTACAGTATGAAAATGACCAGATATTAGCACTAGCATTAGATCGTTAGCATTAGCAAGTTAGCATTAGCATTCAAACTTAAACTTACTGTACTTGCATGTATACAAGAAGGGTAAAGCTTTAATGAAATCTAAACCGATATTCCCATGAAGGGTCATGCTTTAATGCCATCTGATCTCTTATATCCATAATTGATGACACGTACAGTATGAAAATTACCAGATATTAGCATTAGCATTAGATCGCTAGCATTAGCAAGTTAGCATTAGCATTCAACCTTAAACATTGCAGTACTTGCGTGTATACAATAAGGGTTAAGCTTTAATGACATCTAATCTGATATTCCAATGAAGGGTTATGTTTTAATGCCATCTGATCTCTTATATGCATCATAGAGGACAAGTACAGTATGAAAATGACCTGATATTAACACAAACATTAGATCGCTAGCATTAGCAAGTTAGCTTTAGCATTCAAACTTTAATATTGCAGTATTTGTATATATACAAGAAGGGTGAAGCTTTAATGCCATCTATTATAATATGCCCATGAAGGGTTATGCTTTAATGCCATCTGATCTCTTATTTGCATGAGAGAGGACACATACAGTATGAAAATGACCAGATATTAGCACGAGCATTAGATCGCTAGAATTAGCAAGTTAGCATTAGCATTCAAACTTAAACTTAATGTACTTGCATGTATACAAGAAGGGTTAAGCTGTAATGCCATCTAATCTGATATTCCAATGAAGGGTTATACTTTATTGACATCTGATCTCTTATATGCATCATAGAGGACAAGTACAGTATGAAAATGACCTGATATTAGCACTAGAATTAGATCGCTAGCATTAGCAAGTTAGCATTAGCATTCAAACTTTAACATTGCAGTATTTGTATATATACAAGAAGGGTTAAGCTTTAATGCCGTCTTATCTAATATCCCTATGAAGGGTTATGCTTTAATACCATCTGATCACTTATTTCCATCATAGAGCACACGTACAGTATGAAAATGACCAGATATTAGCACGAGCATTAGATCGCTAGCATTAGCCAGTTAGCATTAGCATTCAAACTTAAACTTGCTGTACTTGCATGTTTACAAGAAGGGTTAAGCTTTAATGCCATCAAATCTGATATTCCCATGAAGGGTTATGCTTTAAAGCCATCTGATCTCTTATATCCATCATAGATGACAAGTAAAGTATGAAAATGACCAAATATTAGCACTAGCATTAGATCGCTAGCATTAGCCAGTTAGCATTAGCATTCAACCTTTAACTTGCTGTACTTGCATGTATAAAAGAAGGCTAAGCTTTAATGCCATCTAATCTGTTATTCCAATGAAGGGTTATGCTTAAATGCCTTCTGAAATCTTATATGCATCATAAAGGACAAGTACAGTATGAAAATGACCTGATATTAACACTAACATTAAATCGCTAGCATTAGCAAGTTAGCATTAGCATTCAAACTTAAACATACTGTACTTGCATGTATACAAGAAGGGTTAAGCTGTAATGCCATCTAATCTGATATTCCCATGAAGGGTGATGCTTTAATGACATCTGAACTCTTATGTCCATCATAGAGGACACGTACAGTATGAAAATGACCAGATATTAGCAATAGCATTAGTTCGTTAGCATTCGCAAGTTAGCATTAGCCTTCAAACTTTAACATTGCTGTATTTACATATATACAAGAAGGGTTAAGCCCTAATGCCATCTAATCTGATATTCCTATGAAGGGTTATGCTTTAATGCCATCTGAACTCTTATATGCATCATAAAGGACAAGTACAGTATGAAAATGACCTGATATTAACACTAACATTAGATCGTTAGCATTAGCAAGTTAGCATTAGCATTCAAACTTCAACTTACTGTACATGCATGTATACAAGAAGGGTGAAGCTTTAATGCCATCTAATCTGATATTCCCATGAAGGGTTATGCTTTAATGCCATCTGATCTCTTCTATCCATCATAGAGGACACGTACAGTTTGAAAATGACCAGATATTAGCACTAGCATTAGATCGCTAGCGTAAGCAAGTTAGCATTAGCATTCAAGCTTAAACTTTCGGTACTTGTAACTATACAAGAAGGTGAAGCTTTAATGCCATCTAATCTAATATGCCCATTATGGGATATGCTTTAATGCCATCTGATCTCTTATTTCCATCATTAAGGACACGTACAGTATGAAAATGACCAGATATTAGCACTAGCATTAGATCGCTAGCGTAAGCAATTTAGCATTAGCATTCAAACTTTAACATTGCTGTTTTTGCGTATATAAAGAAGATTTAAACTTTGATGCCATCTAACCTCATAATTCTATAAAAGGTGATGCTTTTATGCCATCTGATCTCTTATTTCCATTATAAGTAACACATACAGTTTGAAAATGACCAGAAATTAGCACTAGCATTAGATCGCTAGCATTAGCAAGTTAGCATTAGCATTCAACCTTTAACTTGCTGTACTTGCATGTATACAAGAAGGGTTAAGCTTTAATGCCATATAATCTGATATTCCAATGAAGGGTTATGCTTAAATGCCATTTGATCTCTTATATGCATCATAGAGGACAAGTACAGTATGAAAATGACCTGAAATTAGCACTAGAATTAGATCGCTAGCATTAGCTAGTTAGCATTAGCATTCAAACTTTAATTTTGTTGTATTTGCATATATACAAGAAGGGTGAAGCTTTAATGGAATCTAATCTTATATGCCAATGAAGGGATATGCTTTAATGCCATCTGGTCTCTTATTTCCATGATAGAGGACACGTACAGTATGAAAATGACCAGATATTAGCACTAGCATTAGATCGCTAGCAATATCAAGTTAGAATAAGCATTCAAACTTAAACTTACTGTACTTGCATGTATAGAAGAAGGATTAAGCTTTAATGCCATCTTATCTGATATTCCAATGAAGGGATATGCTTTAATGCCATCTGGTCTCTTATTTCCATTATAGAGGACACATACAATATGAAAATGACCAGATATTAGCACTAGCATTAGATCGCTAGCATAAGCACGTTAGCATTAGCATACAAAATTAAACTTACTGTACTTGCATGTGTACAAGAAGGGTTAAGCTTTAATGCCATCTAATCTGATATTCCAATGAAGGGTTATGCTTTAATGACATCTGATCTCTTATATGCATCAAAGAGGACAAGTACAGTATGAAAATGATCTGATACTAGCACTATCATTATATCGTTAGCATTAGCAAGTTAGCATTAGCATTCAAGCTATAACATTACTTTATTTGCATATATACAAGAAGGGTGAAGCTTTAATGCCATCTAATCTAATATGCCGATGAAAGGTTATGCTTTAATGCCATCTGATCTCTTATTTCCATGATAGAGGACAAATACAGTATGAACATGACCAGATATTAGCACAAGCATTAGATTGCTAGAATTAGCAAGTTAGCATTAGCATTCAAACTTAAGCTTACTGTACTTGCATGTATACAAGAAGGGTTAAGCTGTAATGCCATCTAATCTGATATTCCCATGAAGGGTTAAGCTTTACTGCCATCTGATCTCTTATATCCATCATAGAGGACACGTACAGTATGAAAATGACCAGATATTAGCACTAGCATTAGATCGTTAGCATTCGCAAGTTAGCATTAGCATTCAAACTTTAACATTGCTGTATTTGCATATATACAAGAAGTTTAAGCTTTAATGCCATCTAATCTGATATTCCCATGAAGGGTTATGCTTTAATGCCATCTGATCTCTTATATCCATCATAGAGGACACGTACAGTATGAAAATGACCAGATATTAGCACTAACATTAGATCGTTAGCAATAGCAAGTTAGCATTAGCATTCAAACTTAAACTTACTGTACTTGCATGTATACAAGAAGGGTTAAGCTTTAATGCCATCTAATATAATATGCCAATGAAGGTTTAAGCTTTAATGGCATCTGATCTCTTATTTCCATCATAGAGGCCACGTACAGTATGAAAATGACCAGATATCAGCACAAGCATTAGATCGCTAGCATTAGCAAATTAGCATTAGCATTTAAACTTTAACAACACTGTATTTGCGTGTATAACGAAGGGTGAAGCTTTAATGCCATCTGATCTCATAATCCCCTGAATGGAGATGCTTTAATGCCATCTTATCTCTTATTTCCATTATAAATAACACATACAGTTTGAAAATGACCAGAAATTAGCACTAGCATTATATCGCTAGCATTAGCAAGTTAGCATTAGCATTCAAACTTAAACTTGCTGTACTTGCATGTATACAAGAAGGGTTATGCTTTAATGGCATCTAATCTGATATTCCAATGATGGGTTATGCTTAAATGCCATCTGATTTCTTATATCCATCATAAAGGACAAGTACAGTCTGAAAATGACCAGATACTAGCACTAGCATTAGATCGTTAGCATTATCAAGTTAGCATTAGCATTCAAAGTTAAACATTGCAGAACTTGCATGTATACAAGAAGGGTGAAGCTTTAATGCAATCTAATCTAATATGCCCATGAAGGGTTATGCTTTAATGCCATCTGATCTTCTATTTCCATTATAGAGGACACATACAGTATGAAAATGACCAGATATTAGCACCAGCATTAGATCGCTAGCATTAGCAAGTTAGCATTAGCAATCAAACTTAAACTTACTGTGCTTGCATGTATACAAGAAGGGTTAAGCTTTAATGCCATCTAATCTGATATTCCAATGAAGGGTTATGCTTTAATGCCATCTGATCTCTTATATGCATCATAGAGGACAAGTACAGTATGAAAATGACTTGATATTAGCACTAGAATTAGATCGCTAGCATAAGCAAGTTAGCATTAGCATTCAAACTTTAACATTGCAGTATTGGTATATATACAAGAAGGGTTAAGCTTTAATGCCATCTTATCTAATATCCCTATGAAGGGTTATGCTTTAATACCATCTGATCTCTTATATCCATCACAGATGACAAGTAAAGTATGAAAATGACCAGATATTAGCACTAGCATTAGATCGCTAGCATTATCAAGTTAGCATTAGAATTCAAACTTAAACATTGCAGTACTTGCATGTATACAAGAAGGGTGAAGCTTGAATGCCATCTAATCTAATATGCCCTTGAAGGGTTATGCTTTAATGCCATCTGATCTCTTATTTCCATTATTGAGGACACATACAATATGAAAATGACCAGATATTAGCACTAGCATTAGATCGCTAGCATTAGCAAGTTCGCATGAGCATTCAAACTTAAACTTACTGTACTTGCATGTGTACAAGAAGGGTTAAGCTTTAATCCCATCTAATCTGATATTCCAATGAAGGGTTGTGCTTTAATGCCATCTGATCTCTTATATCCATCATAGAGGACAGGTACAGTATGAAAATGACCAGATATCAGCACTAGCATTAGATCGTTAGCATTAGCAAGTTAGCATTAGCATTCGAACTTTAACATTGCTGTATTTGCATATATACAAGAAGGGTTATGCTTTAATGCCATCTGATCTCTTATATCCATCATAGAGGACACGTACAGTATGAAAATGACCCGATATTAGCACTAGCATTAGATCGCTAGCATTAGCAAGTTAGCATTAGCATTCAACTTTAAACTTGCTGTACATGCATGTATACAAGAAGGGTTAAGCTTTAATGACATCTAATCTGAAATTCCAATGAAGGGTTATGCTTTAATGACATCTGATCTCTTATATGCATCATAGAGGACAAGTACAGGATGAAAATGACCTGATATTAGCACTAGTATTAGATCCTTAGCATTAGCAAGTTAGCATTAGCATTCAAACTATAAAATTGATGTATTTGCATATATACAAGATGGGTGAAGCTTTAATGCCATCTAATATAATATGCCAATGAAGGGTTATGCTTTAATGCCATCTGATCGCTTATTTCCATGATAGAGGACACATACAGTATGAAAATGACCAGATATTAGCACTAGCA
Source organism: Gymnothorax javanicus (assembly GCA_029692085.1). NCBI lineage: Eukaryota > Metazoa > Chordata > Actinopteri > Anguilliformes > Muraenidae > Gymnothorax > Gymnothorax javanicus. Next base: position 13,552,818 of record CM056200.1, on the reverse strand, counting down.
TTAGATCGCTAGAATTAGCAAGTTAGCATTAGCATTCAAACTTAAACTTACTGTACTTGCATTTATACAAGAAGGGTTAAGCTGTAATGCCATCTGATCTCTTAAATCCATCATCGAGTACATGTACAGTATGAAAATGAACAGATATTAGCACTAGCATTAGATCGTTAGCATTCGCAAGTTAGCATTAGCATTCAAAATTTAACATTGCTGTATTTGCATATATACAAGAAGTTTAAGCTTTAATGCCATCTAATCTGATATTCCCATGAAGGGTTAAGCTTTAATGCCATCTGATCTCTTAAATCCATCATCGAGGACACGTACAGTATGAAAATGACCAGATATTAGCACTAGCATTAGATCGTTAGCATTCGCAAGTTAGCATTAGCATTCAAAATTTAACATTGCTGTATTTGCATATATACAAGAAGTTTAAGCTTTAATGCAATCTAATCTGATATTCCCATGAAGGGTTATGCTTTAATGCCATCTGATCTCTTATATCCATCATAGAGGACACGTACAGTATGAAAATGACCAGATATTAGCACGAACATTAGATCGTTAGCATTAGCAAGTTAGCATTAGCATTCAAACTTAATCTTACTGTACTTGCATGTATACAAGAAGGGTTAAGCTTTAATGCCATATAATATAATATGCCGATGAAGGTTTATTCTTTAATGGCATCTGATCTCTTATTTCCATCATAGAGGACACGTACAGTATGAAAATGACCAGATATCGGCACAAGCATTAGATCGCTAGCATTAGCAAATTAGCATTAGCATTTAAACTTTAACAACACTGTATTTGCGTGTATAATGAAGGGTGAAGCTTTAATGCCATCTGATCTCATAATCCCCTGAATGGTGATGCTTTAATGCCATCTTATCTCTTATTTCCATTATAAATAACACATACAGTTTGAAAATGACCAGTAATTAGCACTAGCATTATATCGCTAGCATTAGCAAGTTAGCATTAGCATTAAAACTTAAACTTGCTGTACTAGCATGTATACAAGAAGGGTTAAGCTTTAATGGCATCTAATCTGATATTCCAATGAGGGGTCATGCTTCAATGCCATCTCATTTCTTATATCTATCATAGAGGACAAGTACAGTATGAAAATTACCAGATATTAGCACTAGCATTAGATCGCTAGAATTAGCCAGTTAAAATTAGCATTCAAACTTAAACTTGCTGTACTTGCATGTATACAAGAAAGGTTAAGCTTTAATGCCATCTAATCTAATATGCCATTGAAGGGTTATGCTTTAATGCCATCTCATCTCTTATTTCCATTATAGAGGACACATACAGTATGAAAATGACCAGATATTAGCACCAGCATTAGATCGCTAGCATTAGCAAGTTAGCATTAGCATTCAAGCTTAAACTTGCTGTACTTGCAGGTATACGAGAATCGTTCAGCTTTAAAGCCATCAAATCTGATATTCCAATGAAGGATTATGTTTTAATGCCATCTGATCTCTTATATGCATCATCGAGGACAAGTACAGTATGAAAATGACCTGATATTAAAACTAGCATTAGATCGCTAGCAATAGCAAGTTAGCATTAGCATTCAAACTTTAACATTGCTGTATTTGCATATATACAAGAAGGGTGAAGCTTTAATGGCATCTTATCTAATATGCCCATGTAGGGTTATGCTTTAATGCCATCTGATCTCTTATTTCCATTATAGAGGACACATACAGTATGAAAATGAGCAGATATTAGCACTAGCATTAGATTGTTAGCATTAGCAAGTAAGCATTGGCATTCAAACTTTAACATTTTTGTATTTGTATTTATACAAGTAGCGTTATGCTTTAATGCCATCTGATCTCTTATTTCCATCATAGAGCACAAGTACAGTATGAAAATGACCAGATATTAGCACGACCATTAGATCGCTAGAATTAGCCAGTTAAAATTAGCATTCAAACTTAAACTTGCTGTACTTGCATGTATACAAGAAAGGTTAAGCTTTAATGCCATCAAATCTGATATTCCCATGAAGGGTAATGCTTTAAAGCCATCTGATCTCTTATATCCATCATAGATGACACGTAAAGTATGAAAATGACCAGATATTAGCACTAGCATTAGATCGCTAGCATTATCAAGTTAGGATTATCATTCAAACTTAAACATTGCAGTACTTGCATGTATACAAGAAGGGTGAAGCTTTAATGCCATCTAATCTAATATGCTCTTGAAGGGTTATGCTTTCATGCCATATGATCTCTTATTTCCTTTATAGAGGACACATACTATATGAAAATGACCAGATAATAGCACTAGCATTAGATCGCTAGCATTAGCAAGTTAGCATTAGCATTCAAACTTAAACTTACTGTACTTGCATGTATACAAGAAGGGTTAAGCTTTAATGCCATCTAATCTGATATTCCAATGAAGGGTTATGCTTTAATGCCATCTGATCTCTTATATGCATCATAGAGGACAAGTACAGTATGAAAATGACCTGATATTAGCACTAGAATTAGATTGCTAGCATTAGCAAGTTAGCATTAGCATTCAAACTTTAACATTGCAGTATTTGTATATATACAAGAAAGGTTAAGCTTTAATGCCATCTTATCTAATATCCCTATGAAGGGTTATGCTTTAATACCATCTGATCTCTTATTTCCATTATAGAGGACAAGTACAGTATGAAAATGACCTGATATTAGCACTAGCATTAGATCGCTAGCATTAGCAAGTTAGCATTAGCATTCAAGCTTAAACTTGCTGTAGTTGCATGTATACAACAAGGGTAAAGCTTTAATGCCATCTAAAGCGATATTCCCATGAAGGGTTATGCTTTAAAGCCATCTGATCTCTTATATCCATCATCGATGACACGTACAGTATGAAAATGACCAGATATTAGCAATAGCATTAGATCGCTAGCATTATCAAGTTAGCATTAGCATTCAAACTTAAACATTGCAGAACTTGCATGTATACAAGAAGTGTGAAGCTTTAATGCCATCTAATCTAATATGCCCATGAAGGGTTATGCTTTAATGCCATCTGATCTCTTATTTCCATTATAGAGGACACATTCAGTTTGAAAATGACCAGATATTAGCATTAGCATTAGATCGCTAGCATAAGCAAGTTAGCATTAGCATTCAACCTTAAACATTGCAGTACTTGCGTGTATACAAGAAGGGTTAAGCTTTAATGACAACTAATCTGATTTTCCAATGAAGGGTTATGTTTTAATGCCATCTGATCTCTTATATGCATCATAGAGGACAAGTACAGTATGAAAATGACCTGATATTAACACTAGCATTAGATCGCTAGCATTAGCAGGTTAGCATTAGCATTCAAACTTTAATATTGCTGTATTTGCATATATACAAGAAGGGTGAAGCTTTAATGGAATCTAATCTAATATGCCAATGAATGGTTATGCTTTAATGCCATCTGGTCTCTTATTTCCATTATTGTGGACACGTACAGTATGAAAATTACAAGATATTAGCACTAGCATTAGATCGCTAGCAAAAGCAAGTTAGCATTAGCATTCAAGCTTAAACTTAATGTACTTACATGTATACAAGAAGGGTTAAGCTTTCATGCCATCTTATCTGATATTCCCATGAAGGGTTATGCTTTAAAGCCATCTGATCTCTTATATCTATCATAGATGACACGTAAAGTATTAAAATGACCAGATATTAGCACTAGCATTAGATCGCTAGCATTATCAAGTTAGAATTAGAATTCAAACTTAAACAATGCTGTACTTGCATGTATACAAGAAGGGTGAAGCTTTAATGCCATCTAATCTAAGATGCCCTTGAAGGGTTATGCTTTAATGCCATCTGATCTCTTATTTCCATTATAGAGGACACATACAATATGAAAATGACCAGATATTAGCACTAGCATTAGATAAGCTAGCATTAGGAAGTTAGCATTAGCATTCAAACTTAAACTTACTGTACTTGCATGTGTACAAGAAGGGTTAAGCTTTAATGCCATCTAATCTGATATTCCAATGAAGGGTTATGCTTTAATGACATCTGATCTCTTATATGCATCAAAGAGGACAAGTACAGTATGAAAATGATCTGATATTAGCACTATCATTATATTTTTAGCATTAGCAAGTTAGCATTAGCATTCAAGCTATAACATTACTGTATTTGCATATATACAAGAAGGGTGAAGCTTTAATGCCATCTAATCTAATATGCCGATGAAAGGTTATGCTTTAATGCCATCTGATCTCTTATTTCCATGATAGAGGACAAATACAGAATGAAAATGACCAGATATTAGCACTAGCATTAGATTGCTAGAATTAGCAAGTTAGCATTAGCATTCAAACGTAAGCTTACTGTACTTGCATGTATACAAGAAGGGTTAAGCTGTAATGGCATCTAATCTGATATTCCCATGAAGGGTTAAGCTTTAATGCCATCTGATCTATATCCATCATAGAGGACACGTATAGTATGAAAATGACCAGATATTAGCACTAGCATTAGATCGTTAGATTCGCATTAGTATTAGCATTCAAACTTTAACATTGCTGTATTTGCATATATACAAGAAGTTTAAGCTTTAATGCCATCTAATCTGATATTCCCATGAAGGGTTATGCTTTAATGCCATCTGATCTCTTATATCCATCATAGAGGACACGTACAGTATGAAAATGACCAGATATTAGCACTAACATTAGATCGTTAGCAATAGCAAGTTAGCATTAGCATTCAAACTTAAACTTACTGTACTTGCATGTATACAAGAAGGGTTAAGCTTTAATGCCATCTAATATAATATGCCGATGAAGGTTTAAAAACAATGGCATCTGATCTCTTATTTCCATCATAGAGGCCATGTACAGTATGAAAATGACCAGATATCAGCACAAGCATTAGATCGCTAGCATTAGCAAATTAGCATTAGCATTTAAACTTTAACAACACTGTATTTGCGTGTATAACGAAGGGTGAAGCTTTAATGCCATCTGATCTCATAATCCCCTGAATGGAGATGCTTTAATGCCATCTTATCTCTTATTTCCATTATAAATAACACATACAGTTTGAAAATGACCAGAAATTAGCACTAGCATTATATCGCTAGCATTAGCAAGTTAGCATTAGCATTCAAACTTAAACTTGCTGTACTTGCATGTATACAAGAAGGGTTAAGCTTTAATGGCATCTAATCTGATATTCCAATGATGGGTTATGCTTAAATGCCATCTGATTTCTTATATCCATCATAAAGGACAAGTACAGTATGAAAATGACCAGATACTAGCACTAGCATTAGATCGCTAGCATTATCAAGTTAGCATTAGCATTCAAACTTAAACATTGCAGAACTTGCATGTATACAAGAAGGGTGAAGCTTTAATGCCATCTAATCTAATATGCCCATGAAGGGTTATGCATTAATGCCATCTGATCTTCTATTTCCATTATAGAGGACCCATACAGTATGAAAATGACCAGATATTAGCACCAGCATTAGATCGCTAGCATTAGCATGTTAGCATTAGCATTCAACCTTAAACTTGCTGTACTTGCATGTATACAAGAAGGGTTAAGCTTTAAAGCCATCTAATCTGATATTCCAATGAAGGATTATGTTTTAATGCCATCTGATGTCTTATATGCATCATCGAGGACAAGTACAGTATGAAAATGACCTGATATTAACACTAGCATTAGATCGCTAGCATTAGCAAGTTAGCATTAGCATTCAAACTTTAACATTGCTGTATTTGCATATATGAGCCCCTAAGAGCCATACTGGGCCAACCCATTTTGGGGAACTTTTGAGAAAATGGGACTCAAAGTTGCCAGCTTTCTGCGTCATCTAGAGTATCTGGGAACAAGAAACACTGCTTCTGTTCAAAACTCAAGATATGTACAGTTACGTAGTGCACTTCTTATGCAGGTTTTGGATGCCCTTCTGTTTCATTTAAAGTGAAAGGTACCTCCTTCTGAAGAGGAACCATCATCTTCTGATTGATTTGGGTCAAAACTCTGGGTCTCCATTATCTTCCACTTCACCATCATCATCAATCATAGCAAGCAATTCCTCATCAGTGCGATACCTAGCCGCCATGTTTACATTGAATTATGGAAAAGTTGTGGGATGGTCCACTATGACTAAGGCAGTGCATTGCATATTTACAGTGGCAGAGAGGACGTTTGCTTACATGAACAATCCATGTGGGCAGATTTGGTTGGCTTTCGTTTAGGAAATGTAGATCTCAGTTTTTCTGCACATGCTGACTAACTCAACTCAATTCCGCCAAAAGTGGGGATGGCCCTTAGGGGCTCATGGTTCATCTAATCTAATATGCCCATGGGCTTTGAATGCCATCTGATCTCTTATTTCCATTATAGAGACAGGAAAATGAGCAGATATTAGCACTAGCATTAGATTTTTAATTGGCAAGTTAGCATTGGAATTCAAACTTTAACATTTTGTATTTGCAATTATACAAGTATTAATAACCCATCTGATCTTTATTTCCATCATAGAGGTTATGAAAATGACCAGATATTAGAACAAGCATTAGATCGTTAGCATTAGCCAGTTAGCATTAGATTCAAACTTAAACTTGCTGTATTTCAAGAAGGGTTAAGCTTTAATGCCATTATATCTTATCTCTTATATCCATCATAGGACACATATGTATACAGTATCTAATCTATATGAAAAAATGAGCCAGATATTAGCACTAGCATTAGATTTTTTAGCATTAGCAAGTTAGCATTAGCATTCAAACTTAAACAAACTTGCATGTATACAAGAAGGGTTTTAATTTAATTGCCATCAAATCTGATATTCCCATTAAACCCATCTTTATATTCCCATGAAGGGTTATAGCATTTAATGCCATCATTCATCTCTTATATCCATCATTAGACATCTAAACCGCCCTTGAAGGGTTATGCAAAACCATCCTGATCTCTTATATCAGTATGAAAAATGACCTGATATTAGCACTAGCATTAGATCGCTAGCATTATCAAGTTAGCATTAGCATTCAAACTTAAACATTGCAGAACTTGCATGTATACAAGAAGGGGTTAAGCTTTAATGCCATCTAATCTAATATTCCCATGAAGGGTTTTGCTTTAATGCCATCTGATCTCTTATTTCCATTATAGATGACACATTCAGTATGAAAATGACCAGATATTAGCATTAGCATTAGATCGCTAGCATTAGCAAGTTAGCATTAGCATTCAAACTTTAATATTGCTGTATTTGCATATATACAAGAAAGGGAAGCTTTAATGCCATCTAATCTAATATGCCAATGAAGGGTTATGCTTTAATGCCATCTGGTCTCTTATTTTTCATTATAGTTGACACGTTACAGTATGAAAATGACAAGATATTAGCACTAGCATTAGATCGCTAGCATTATCTAGTTAAATTAAATTTAAACTTAAACATTGCAGTACTTCCATGTATACAAGAAGGGTGAAGCTTTAATGCCATCTAATCCGATATTCCCATGAAGGGTTATGCTTTAAAGCCATCTGATCTCTTATATCCATCATAGATGACACGTAAAGTATGAAAATGACCAGATATTAGCACTAGCATTAGATCGCCAGCATTATCAAGTTAGGATTAGCATTCAAACTTAAATATTGCAGTACTTGCATGTATACAAGAAGGGTGAAGCTTTAATGCCATCTAATCTAATATGCCATTGAAGGGTTATGCTTTAATGCCATCTGATCTCTTATTTCCTTTATAGAGGACACATACTATATGCAAATGACCAGATATTAGCACTGGCATTAGATCGCTAGCATTAGCAAGTTAGCATTAGCATTCAAACTTAAACTTACTGTACTTGCATGTGTACAAGAAGGGTTAAGCTTTAATGGCATCTAATCTGATATTCCAATGAAGGGTTATGCTTTAACGACATCTGATCTCTTATATCCATCATAGAGGACACGTACAGTATGAAAATGACCAGATATAAGCAGGAGCATTAGATCGCTAGCGTAACAAAGTAAGCATTAGCATTCAAGCTTAAACTTGCTGTACTTGCAAGTATACAAGAAGGTGAAGCTTTAATGCCATCTAATCTAATATGCCCATTATGGGATATGTTTTAATGCCATCTGATTTCTTATTTCTATCATAAGGGACACGTACAGTATGAAAATGACCAGATATTTGCACTAGCATTAGATCGCTAGTATTAGCAAGTTAGCATTAGCATTCAAACTGTAACATTGCTGTTTTCGTATATATAAAGAAGGGTTAAGCTTTAATGCCATCTAACCTCATAATTCCATGAAGGGTGATGCTTTTATGCCATCTGATCTCTTATTTCCATTATAAGTAACTCATACAGTTTGAAAATGACCAGAAATTAGCACTAGCATTAGATTGCTAGCATTAGCAAGTTAGCATTAGCATTCAACCTTGAACTTGCCATGTATACAAGAAGGGTTAATTAATGCCATCTAATCTGATATTCCAATGAAGGGTTATGAAATGCCATCTGATCTCTTATGCATCATAGAGGACAAGTACAGTATGAAAATGACCTGATATTAGCACTAGAATTAAATCGCTAGCATTAGCAAGTTAGCATTAGCATTCAAACTTTAACATTGCTTTATTTGCATATACAAAAGAAGGGTTAAGCTTTAATGCCATCTCATATAATATGCCCATGAAGGGTTATGCTTTAATGGCATCTGATCTCTTATATCCATCATAGAGACAACGAGAGTATGAAAATGACCAGATATTAGCACTAGCATTTGATCGTTAGCATTAGCAAGTTTGCATTAGCATTCAAACTTCAACTTACTGTACATGCATGTATACAAGAAGGGTGAAGCTTTAATGCCATCTAATCTGATATTCCAATGAACGGTTATGCTTTAATGCCATCTGATCTCTTCTATCCATCATAGTGGACACGTTCAGTTTGAAAATGATCACATATTAGCACTAGCATTAGATCGCTAGCGTAAAGCAAGTTAGCATTAGCATTTAAGCTAAACATGCTGTACTTCCAAGTATACAAGAAGGTGAAGCTTTAATGCCATCTAATCTAATATGCCCATTATGGATATGCTTTAATGCCATCTGATCTCTTATTTCAACATAAAGGACACGTACAGTATGAAAATGACCAGATATTAGCACTAGCATTAGATCGCTAGTATTAGCAAGTTAGCTTTAGCATTCAAACTTTAACATTGCTGTTTTTAAGCGTATATAAAGAAGGGTTAAGCTTAATGCCTTCTAACCTCATAATTCCATAAAAGGTGATGATTTTATGCCATCTGATCTCTAATTTCCATTATAAGCAAATACATACAGTTTGAAAATGACCAGAAATTAGCACTAGCATTAGATCGCTAGCATTAGCAAAGTTAGCATTAGCATTCAACCTTTAACTTGCTGTACTTGCATGTATACAAGAAGGGTTAAGCTTCAATGCCATCTAATCTGATATTCCAAATGAAGGGTTATGCTTTAATGCCATCTGATCTCTTATATGCATCATAGAGGACAAGTACAGTATGAAAATTACCTGATATTAGCACTAGAATTAGATCGCTAGCATTAGCAAGTTAGCATTAGCATTCAAACTTTAACATTGCAGTATTTGTATATATACAAGAAGGGTTAAGCTTTTAATGCCATATTATCTAATATGCCTATGAAGGGTTATGATTTAATACCATCTGATCTCTTATTTCTATTATAGAGGACAAAAATGACCAGATATTAGCACTAGCATTAGATCGCTAAAATAGCAAGTTAGCATTAGCATTCAAACTTAAATCTTGCTGTAGTTGCATGTATACAAGAAGGGTTAAGCTTAATGCAATCTAAACCGATATTCCCATGAAGGGTTATGCAAAGCCATTAGATCGTATGAAAATGACCAGATATTAGCATAGCATTAGATCAAGCATTAGCATTAGCATTAGCATTCAAACTTAAACTTACTGTAGTTGCATGTACAAGAAGGGGTTAAGCTTTAATGCCATCTAAACCGACATTCCAATGAAGGGTTATGCTTTAATGCCATCTGATCTCTTTATATCCATCATAGAGACACTTAGAATGAAAATGACCAGATATTAGCACTAGCATTAGATCGTTAGCATTAGCAAGTTAGCATTAGCATTCAAACTTAAACTTGCTGTATTTGCATATATACAAGAAGGGGTTATGCTTTAATGCCATCTGATCTCCATTATATCCAGATATTAGCACTAGCATTAGATCGTTAGAGGACACATTCAAACTTTAACAGTGTATGAAAAATGACCATCATATTCCATCAAGGACCAGTATTAGAATGCTTAGCATTAGATCAATATTAGCATTAGCATTCAACCTGAAACTTGCTGTACTTGCATGTATACAAGAAGGGTTAAGCTTTAATGCCATCTAATCTGATATTCCAATGAAGGGTTATGCTTTAATGACATCTGATCTCTTATATGCATCATAGAGGACAAGTACAGTATGAAAATGACCGGATATTAGCACTAGCATTAGATCGTTAGGATTAGGCAAGTTAGCATTAGCATTCAAGTCATAACATTGCTGTGCCACATATATACAAGAAGGGGTGAAGCTTAATCTAATATGCCCATGAAGGGTTATGCTTTTAATGCCATCTGATCTCTTATTTCCATGATAGAGGACACATACAGTATGAAAATGACCAGATATTAGCACTAGCATTAGATCGCCAGCATTAGCAAGTTAGCATTAGCATTCAACCTGAAACTTGCTGTACTTGAATGTAAACAAGAAGGGTTAAGCTTTAATACCATCTAATCTGATATTCCAATGAAGGGTTATGCTTCAATGACATCTGATCTCTTATATGCATCATAGAGGACAAGGGAAGTATGAAAATGACCGGATATTAGCACTAGCATTAAATCGCTTCGTATTAGCAAGTTTGCATTAGCATTCAACCTGAAACTTGCTGTACTTGCATGTATACAAAGAAGGGTTAAGCTTTAATGCCATCTAATCTGATATTCCAATGAAGGGTTATGCTTTAATGACATCTGATCTCTTATATGCATCATAGAGGACAAGTACAGTATGAAAATGACCGGATATTAGCACTAGCATTAGATCGTTAGGGGATTAGTAAGTTAGCATTAGGATTCAAGCTATAACATTGCTGTATTTGCATATATACAGAAGGGGTGACTTTAATGCCATCTAATCTAACAATCATGAAGTGTTATGATTTTAATGCCATCTGATCTCTCTAATTTCCATGATAGAGGACACATACAGTTTAGAAAATGACCAGATAGCACTAGCATTAGATCAACTAGAATTAGCAAAAGTTAGGATTGCATTCAAACTTAAACTTACTGTACTTGCATGTATACAAGAAGGGTTAAGCTGTAATGCCTTCTAATCTGATATACCCATGAAGGGGTTATGCTTTAATGCCATCTGATCTCTTATATCCATCATAGAGGACACATACAGTATGAAAATGACCAGATATTAGCACTAGCATTAGATCCTTAGCATTAAGCTAGTTTTTAGCATTCAAACTTTTTAACATTGCTGTATTTGCATATATACAACTTTTTAACATTTTGCCATTAATGATATTCCCATGAAGGGTTATGCTTTTAATGCCATCTGATCTCTTATATCCATCATAGAGACACCGTACAGTATGAAAATGACCAGATATTAGCACTAGCATTAGATAAGTTAGCATTAGCCGAGTTAGCATTAGCATTCAAACTTCAACTTACTGTACATGCATGTATTCAAGAAGTGTGAAGCTTTAATGCCATCTAATCTGAATATTCCCATGAAGGGTTATGCTTTAATGCCATCTGATCTCTTCTATCCATCATAGAGGACACGTACAGTTTGAAAATGACCGAATATTAGCACTAGCATTATATCGCTAGGCGTAAGCAAGTTAGCATTAGCATTCAAACTTTGAATGCTGTACTTGCAAGTATACAAGAAGGTGAAGCTTTAATGCCATCTAATCTAATATGCCAATGAAGGGTTATGCTTTAATGCCATCTGATCTCTTATTTCCATGATAGAGGACACATACACTATGAAAATGACCAGATATTAGCTTTTAATTAGATGGCTAGAATTATCTTGTTAGCATTAGCATTCAAACTTAAACTTATTGTACTTGCATGTATGCAAGAAGGGTTAAGCTGTAATGCCATCTAATCTGATATTCCGCATGAAGGGTTTTGCTTTTAATACCATCTGATCTCTTTATATCCATCATAGATGACACGTAAAGTATGAAAAATGACCAGATATTAGCTCTAGCATTAGATCAAGAGCATTATCAAGTTTAGCATTAGCATTCAAACTTTAACATTGCTGTATTTGCATATATACAAAAGAAGGGTTAAGCTTTAATGCCATCTAATCTATATTCAAATGAAGGGTTATGCTTTAATGCCATCTGATCTCCCTATATCCATCATAGAGGACATACTATAAGAAAATGAACAGATATTAGCACTAGCATTAGATCGTTAGCATTAGCAAGTTAGCATTAGCATTCAAACTTCAACTTACTGTACATGCATGTTATTCAAGAAGGGTTAAGCTTTAATGCCATCTAATCTGATATTCCCATGAAGGGTTATGCTTTTAATGCCATCTGATCTCTTCTATCCATCATAGAGGACACGTACACTTTGAAAATGACCAGATATTAGCACTAGCATTAGATCGCTAGCGTAAGCAAGTTAGCATTAGCATTCAAGCAAAAGCTTGCTGTACTTTGCAAGTATACAAGAAGGTGAAGCTTTAATGCCATCTAATCTAATATGCCCATTATGGGATATGTTTTTAATGCCATCTGATCTCTTATTTCCATCGCAAAGACCGTACAGTATGAAAATGACCAGATATTAGCACTAGCATTAGATCGCTAGTATTAGCAAGTTAGCATTATATTCAAACTTTTAACAATGCTGTTTTTGCGTATATAAAGAAGGGTTAAGCTTAATGGCTTCTAACCTCATAATGCATTAAAGGTGATGATTTTATGCCATCTGATTATTTCCATTATAAATAAATACATACAGTTTGAAAATATGACAGAAATTAGCACTAGCATTAGATCGCTAGCATTAGCAAGTTAGCATTAGCATTCAACCTTTAACTTGCTGTACTTTGTGTATACAAGAAGGGTTAAGCTTCAATGCCATCTAATGTGATATTCCAAATGAAGGGTTATGCTTAAATGCCATCTGATCTCTTATATGCATCATAGAGACAAGTACAAAAGTGAAAACACCCTGATATTAGCACTAGAATTAGATCGCTAGCATTATCAAGTTATTGATATCGTTCAAACTTTAACATTGCAGTATTTGTATATATACAACAAGGGTAAGCTTTAATGCCATCTTATCTAATATGCCTAAGTGAAGGGTTATGATTTAATACCATCTGATCTCTTATTTCCATTATAGAGGACACGTACAGTATAGAAATGACCAGATATTAGCACCCCTAGCATTAGATCGCTAGCATTAGCAAGTTAGCATTAGCATTCAAACTTAAACTTGCTGTAGTTGCATGTATACAAGAAGGGGTTGTTTTAATGAAATCTAAACCCGATATTCCCATGAAGGGTTATGCTTTTAAAGACATCTGTTCTCATTATATTTCATCATCGGCGATATCGCAGTAGTATGAAAATGACCAGATATTAGCACTAGCATTAGATTGCTAGCATTATCAAATTAGCATTAGTGACCAAACTTTAACATTGCAGTATTTTGGCCTATATACAACAGGGTTAGCTTTAATGCCATCTTATCTAATATGCTCATGAAGGGTTTTGTTTAATGCCATCTGATCTCTTAAATGCATCATAGAGGACAAGTACAGTATGAAAATGATCTGATATTAACACTAACATTAGATCACTAGCATTAGCAAGTTAAGCTTTAGTAATCAAACTTTTGTTTTTGCTGTATTTGCATATTAATATGAGAAGGTGAAGCTTTAATGGAATTCTAATATAATATGCCAATGAAGGGTTATGCTTTTAATGCCATCTGGTCTCTTATTTCCATTATAGAGACTACGTACAGTATGAAAATGACCAGATATTAGCACTAGCATTTAGATCGCTAGCACATGAGTTAGCATTTGCATTCAAACTTAAACTTACTGTACTTGCATGTATACAAGAAGGGGAAGCTTTAATCTATCTTATCTGATATTTCCCGCGAAGTGTTATGCTTTTAAAGCCATTCGATTCTTATATCCATCATAGATGCATACGCAGTATGAAAATGACCAGATGTTAGCACTAGCATTAGATCGCTACATTATCAAGTTAGCATGGAATTTCAATTTAAATATTGCAGTACTTGCGTAGTATACAAGAAGGGTGGCTTTGAATGCCATCTAATCTATTATGCGCTTGAAGGGTTATGCTCTAATGCCATCTGATCTCTTATTTCAATTATAGAGGATACATATAATATGAATATGACCAGATATTAGCACTAGCATTAGATCGCTAGCATTAGTAAGTTAGCATTAGCATTCAAACTTAAACTTATTGTACTTGCTTGTATACAAGAAGGGTTAAACTTTAATGCCATCTTATCTGATATTCCATGAAGGGTTATGCTTTAAGCCATCTGATCTCTTATATCCATCATGAGACACGTACAGTATGAAAATGACCAGATATTAGCACTAGCATTAGATCGCTAGCATTACAAGTTAGCATTAGCATTCAAACTTAACATTGCTGATTGCATTATACAAGAAGGGTGAAGCTTTAATGCCATCTAATCTAATATGCCATGAAGGGTTATGCTTTAATGCCATCTGATCTCTTATTTCATTATAGAGGACACATACAGTATGAAATGACCAGATATTAGCACTAGCATTAGATCGCTAGATTAGCAAGTTAGCATTAGCATTCAAACTTAAACTTACTGTACTTGCATGTATACAAGAAGGGTTGCTTTAATGACCATCTAATCTGATATTCCATGAAGGGTTATGCTTTAAGCCATCTGATCTCTTATATCCATCATAGAGACACGTACAGTATGAAAATGACCAGATATTAGCACTAGCATTAGATCGCTAGCATTATCAAGTTAGCATTAGCATTCAAACTTAAATTGCAGATTGCATGTATACAAGAAGGGTGAGCTTAATGCCATCTAATCTAATATGCCATCGAAGGGTTATGCTTTTAATGCCATCTGATCTCTTATTTCCATCATAGAGGACACGACAGTATGAAAATGACCAGATATTAGCACTAGCATTAGATCGTAGCATTAGCAAGTTAGCATTAGCATTCAAACTTAACTTCTGTATGCATGATTCAAGAAGTGTGAACTTTAATGCCATCTAACTGATATTCCTGAAGGGTTATGCTTTAAGCCATCTGATTCTTATATCCATATAGAGACACGTAAGTATGAAAATGACCAGATGTTAGCACTTAGATTAGATCGCTAGCATTATCGTTAGCATTAGATTCAAACTTAAACATTCGTACTTGCATGTATACAAGAAGGTGAAGCTTAATGCCATCTAATCTATATCCATGAAGGGTTATGTTTAATCCATCTGATTCTTATATCCATCATAGAGGACAGAAGATGAAAATGACCGATATTAGCACTAGCATTAGATCGTAGCATTCAGTTAGCATTAGCATTCAAACTTAACATTGCGTATTTGCATTATACAAGAAGGTGCTTTAATGCCATCTAATCTGATATTCCATGAAGGGTTATGCTTAATGCCATCTGATCTCCTAATCCATCATGAGGACTTACAGTATGAAAATGACAGATATTAGCACTAGCATTAGATCGTTAGCATTAGAAGTACATTAGCATTCAACTTAACTTCTGTACTGCATGTATTCAAGAAGGGTGAAGCTTTAATGCCATCTAATCTGATATTCCATGAAGGGTTATGCTTTAATGCCATCGATCTCTTTATCCATCATAGAGACACGCATAGTTGAAAATGACCAGATATTAGCACTAGCATTAGATCGCTAGCTTAGCAAGTTAGCATTAGCATTCAAACTTAAACTTGCGTACTTAGTATACAAGAAGGTGAAGCTTTAATGCCATCTAATCTAATATGCCCATTATGGGATATGCTTTAATGCCATCTGATCTCTTATTTCCATCATAGAGGACACGTCAGTATGAAAATGACCAGATATTAGCACTAGCATTAGATCGCTAGCATTAGCAAGTTAGCATTAGCATTCAAACTTTAACATTGCTGTTTTTGCATATAAAGAAGGGTTGCTTTAATGCTCTAACTATATTCATGAAGGTGATGTTTTATGCCATCTGATTCTTATTTCCATTATAAGACACATACAGTTTGAAAATGACCAGAAATTAGCACTAGCATTAGATCGCTAGCATTAGCAAGTTAGCATTAGCATTCAACCTTAACTTGCTGTACTTGCATGTATACAAGAAGGGTTAAGCTTCAATGCCATCTAATCTGATATTCCAATGAAGGGTTATGCTTAAATGCCATCTGATCTCTTATATCATCATAGAGACAAGTACAGTATGAAAATGACCTGATATTAGCACTAGAATTAGATCGCTAGCATTATGTTAGCATTAGATTCAAACTTTAACATTGCAGTATTTGTATATATACAAAAGGGTTAAGCTTTAATGCCATCTTAATCTAATATGCCCTATGAAGGGTTATGTTTAATGCCATCTGATTCTTATTTCCATTATAGAGGACACGCAATATGAAAATGACCAGATATTAGCACTAGCATTAGATCGCTAGCATTGCAAGTTAGCATTAGCATTCAAACTTAACACTTGCTGTATTGCATGTATACAAGAAGGGTTAAGCTTTAATGCCATCTATCTGATATTCCATGAAGGGTTATGCTTTAAGCCATCTGATCTCTTATCATCATAGAGGACACGAAGTATGAAAATGACCAGATATTAGCACTAGCATTAGATCGCTAGCATTATCAAGTTAGCATTAGCATTCAAACTTAAACATTGGTACTTGCATGTATACAAGAAGGGTAAGCTTTAATGCCATCTAATCTATATCCCATGAAGGGTTATGCTTTAATGCCATCTGATCTCTTATATCCATTATAGAGGACACTACAAGTATGAAAATGACCAGATATTAGCACTAGCATTAGATCGCTAGCATTAGCAAGTTAGATTAGCATTCAAACTTAAACTTACTGTATTGCATGTATACAAGAAGGTTAGCTTTTAGCCATCTAATCTGATATTCCAATGAAGGGTTATGCTTTAATGCCATCTGATCTCTTATATCCATCATCGAGTGACACGGACAGTATGAAAATGACCAGATATTAGCACTAGCATTAGATCGTTAGCATTAGCAAGTTAGCATTAGCATTCAAACTTTAACATTGCTGTATTTGCATATATACAAGAAGGGTTATGCTTTAATGCCATCTGATCTCTTATATCCATCATAGAGGACACATGACAGTATGAAAATGACCAGATATTAGCACTAGCATTAGATCGCTAGCATTAGCAAGTTAGCATTAGCATTCAACCTGAAACTTGCTATATTGCATGTATACAAGAAGGGTTGCTTTAATGCCATCTAATCTGATATACATCTTCAGTGAAGTGTTAGTGCTTTTAATGCCATCTGATTCTAATTTCCATGATAGAGGACACATACAGTATGAAAATGACCTTTGTTAGTACTAGCATTAGATCAATAGAATTAGTGTTAGCATTTGCATTCAAACTTAAATCCATTGTATTTGCATATATACAAGAAGGGTTAAGCTTTAATGCCATTCTAATCTGATATACTCATGAAGGGTTATGCTTTTAATGCCATCTGATCTCTTATATCCATGATAGAGACACATACAGTATGAAATGACCAGATATTAGCACTAGCATTAGATCCTGAGAATTAGCTAGTTAGCATTTGCATTCAAACTTAAACTTACTGTATTTGCATGTATACAAGAAGGGCTAAGCTTTAATGCCTTCTAATATGATATTCCCATGAAGGGTTATGCTTAATGCCATCTGGATCTCTTATATCCATCATAGAGACACGTACAGTATGAAAATGACCAGATATTAGCACTAGCATTAGATCGTTAAGCATTAGCAAGTTAGCATTAGCATTCAAACTTTAACTTACTGTACATGCATATATACAAGAAGTTTTAAGCTTTAATGCCATCTAATCTGGATATTCCTCACGAAGGGTTGCGCTTTTAATGCCATCTGATTCTTTATATCCATGATAGAGGACATATTACAGTATGAAATGACCAGATATTAGTACTAGTATTAGATCGCTAGAATTAGCAAGTTAGCATTAGCATTCAAACTTAAACTTACTGTACTTGCATGTATACAAGAAGGTGAAGCTTTAATGCCATCTAATCTGATATTCCCATGAAGGGTTATGCTTTAATGCCATCTGATCTCTTATATCCATCATAGAGACACGACAGTATGAAAAATGACCAGATATTAGCACGAGCATTAGATCGCTAGAATTAGCAAAGTTAGCATTAGCATTCAAACTTAAATTTATGTACTTGCATGTATACAAGAAGGGGTTAAGCTTAATGCCATCTAATCTAATATTCCCATGAAGGGTTATGCTTTTAATGCCATCTGATCTCCTTTATATCCATCATAGAGAGACACGCACAGTATGAAAATGACCAGATATTAGCACCAGCATTAGATCGTTAGAATTCGCAAGTTAGCATTAGCATTCAAACTTTTAACATATTGTATTTGCATGTATACAAGAAGGGGTAAGCTTGTAATGCCATCTAATCTGATATTCCAATGAAGGGTTTTGCTTTTAATGCCATCTGATCTCCTATATCCATCATAGAGACACGTACAGTATGAAAAATGACCAGATATTAGCACTAGCATTAGATCGTTAGCATTAGCAAAAGTTAGCATTAGCATTCAAACTTAAACTTGCTGTACATGCATGTATTCAAGAAGGGTGAAGCTTTAATGCCATCTAATCTGATATTCCCATGAAGGGTTATGGCTTTTAATGCCATCTTGATCTCCTATATCCATCATAGAGACACGTGACACTTATGAAAATGACCAGATATTAGCACTAGCATTAGATCGCTAGTATTAGTGTTAGCATTGAGTATTCAAACTTAAACTTGCTGTTTTTTAAGTATACAAGAAGGTTGCTTTTAATGCCATCTAATCTAATATGCCCATGAAGGGTGATGCTTTAATGCCATCTGATTTTATTTCCATCATAAAAAGACACGTACAGTTTGAAAATGACCAGATATTAGCACTAGCATTAGATCGCTAGTATTAGTAAGTTAGCATTAGCATTCAAACTTTAACTTGCTGTTTTTTGTATGTATAAAGAAGGGGAAGCTTTAATGCCATCTAATCTAATATGCATTAAAGGTATGATTTAATGCCATCTGATCTCTTATATTTCCATCATAAAGTGCAAAGCAGTATGAAAAAATGACCAGATATTAGCACTAGCATTAGATCGCTAGCGTATTAAAGAAGTTAGCATTAGCATTCAAATTGCTTTAAAATTGCTCTTATTTCATTATAAATATACGTATACAAAGAAGGGTTAGATCCTTTAGCTTTAATGCCATCTAATCTGATATTCCAATGAAGGGTTATTTTAAATGCCATCTGATCTCTTATATGCATCATAGAGGACAAGTACAGTATGAAAAGAAATGACCTGATATTAGCACTAGAATTAGATCGCTAGCATTAGCAAGTTAGCATTAGCATTCAAACTTTAACATTGCTGTATTTGTATATATACAACAAGGGTTTAAGCTTTAATGCCATCTTATCTAATATGCCAATGAAGGGTTATGATTTAATACCATCTGATCTCTTATTTCCATTATAGAGGACAAGCACAGTATGAAAATGACCAGATATTAGCACTAGCATTAGATCGCTAGCATTATCAAGTTAGCATTAGCATTCAAACTTAAACATTGCTGTATTTGCATGTATACAAGAAGGGTTAAGCTTTAATGAAATCTAAAACTAATATTCCCATGAAGGGTTATGCTTTTAAAGACATCTGTTCTCTTATATTCATCATCGAGGACACGTACAGTATGAAAATGACCAGATATTAGCACTAGCATTAGATTGCTAGCATTATCAAGTTAGCATTAGCATTCAAACTTTAACATTGCAGTATTTGCATATATACAACAAAGGGTTAAGCTTTAATGCCATCTTATCTAATATTCCCATGAAGGGTTTTGCTTAATGCCATCTGATCTTTAAATGCATCATAGAGGACAAGTACAGTATGAAAATGATCAGATATTAACACTAACATTAGATCACTAGCATTAGCAAGTTAGCTTTAGCAATCAAACTTAAACTTGCTGTATTTGCATATATACAAGAAGGGTGAAGCTTTTAATGGAATCTTATATAATATGCCAATGAAGGGTTATGCTTTTAATGCCATCTGGTCTCTTATTTCCATTATAGAGACACGTACAGTATGAAAATGACCAGATATTAGCACTAGCATTAGATCGCTAGCAATAGCAAGTTAGCATTTGCATTCAAACTTAAACTTACTGTACTTGCATGTATACAAGAAGGGTGAAGCTTTAATTCCATCTTATCTGATATTCCCATGAAGTGTTATGCTTTAAAGCCATCTGATCTCTTATATCCATTATAGATGACACGTAAAAGTATGAAAATGACCAGATGTTAGCACTAGCATTAGATCGCTAGCATTATCAAGTTAGCATTAAATTCAAACTTAAATATTGCAGTACTTGCATGTATACAAGAAGGGTGAAGCTTGAATGCCATCTAATCTGATATATTCCTATTTTGAAGGTTATGCTTTAATGCCATCTGATCTCTTTATTTCCATTATAGAGGACACATACAGTATGAAAATGACCAGATATTAGCACTAGCATTAGATCGCTAGCATTATCAAGTTAGCATTAGCATTCAAACTTAAACTTGCAGAACTTGCTTGTATACAAGAAGGGTTAAGCTTTAATGCCATCTAATCTGATATTCCCATGAAGGGTTATGCTTTAAAATGCCATCTGATCTCTTATATCCATCATCGAGGACACATACAGTATGAAAATGACCAGATATTAGCACTAGCATTAGATCGCTAGCATTAGCATGTTAGCATTAGCATTCAAACTTTTAACATTGCAGTACTTGCATGTATACAAGAAGGGTTAAGCTTTAATGCCATCTAATCTAATATTCCCATAAAGGGTTATGCTTTTATGCCATCTGATCTCTTATTTCCATTATAGAAGACACATTCAGTATGAAAATGACCAGATATTAGCATTAGCATTAGATCGCTAGCATTAGCAAGTTAGCATTAGCATTCAAACTTAAACATTGCAGTACTTGCATGTAAACAAGAAGGGTTAAGCTTTTAATGCCATCTAATCTGATATTCCAATGAAGGGTTATGTTTTAATGCCATCTGATCTCTTATATCCATTATAGAGGACAAGTACAGTATGAAAATGACCTGATATTAACACTAGCATTAGATCACTAGCATTAGCAAGTTAGCATTAGCATTCAAACTTGAATATTGCTGTACTTGCATATATACAAGAAGGGTTCCTTTTAATGACATCTAATCTGATATTCCAATGAAGGGTTATACTTTAATGCAATCTGATCTCTTATTTCCATTATAGAGGACACGTACAGTATGAAAATGACCAGATATCAGCACTAGCATTAGATCGCATAGCATTAGCAAGTTAGCATTAGCATTCAAACTTAAATTGCTGTATTTGCATGTATACAAGAAGGGTGAACCTTTAATGCAATCTAAACTGATATTCCCATGAAGGGTTATGCTTTTTAAAGCCATCTGATCTCTTATATCCGTCATAGAGGACACGACAGTATGAAAATGACCAGATATTAGCACTTGGATTAGATCGCTAGCATTATCAAGTTAGCATTAGAATTCAAACTTAAACATTGCAGTACTTGCATGTATACAAGAAGGGTGAAACATTTTGCCATCTAATCTGATATTCCCATGAAGGGTTATGCTTTAAAGCCATCTGATCTCTTATATCCATCATAGATAAACGTACAGTATGAAAATGACCAGATATTAGCACTAGCATTAGATCGCTAGCATTATCAAGTTAGCATTAGCATTCAAACTTAAACATTGCAGAACTTGCATGTATACAAGAAGGGTGGGGCTTTAATGCCATCTAATCTAATATTCCAATGAAGGGTTATGCTTTTAATGCAATCTGATCACTTATTTCCATTATAGATGACACATTCAAGTATGAAAATGACCAGATATTAGCACTAGCATTAGATCGCTAGCATTAGAAAGTTAGCATTAGCATTCAAACTTAAACATTGCAGAACTTGCATGTATACAAGAAGGGTGAAGCTTTAATGACATCTAATCTAATATTCCAATGAAGGGTTTTTGCTTTAATGCCATCTGATCTCTTATTTGCATTATAGAGGACAAGTACAGTATGAAAATGACCAGATATTAGCACTAGCATTAGATCGCTAGCATTAGCAAGTTAGCATTAGCATTCAAACTTTAATATTGCTGTATTTGCATATATATATAAGAAGGGTGAAGGTTTTAATGACATCTAATATAATATGCCAATGAAGGGTTATGTTTAATGCCATCTGGTCTCTTATTTCCATTAAAGATGACACGTAAGTATGAAAAATGACCAGATGTTAGCACTAGCATTAGATCGCTAGCATTATCAAGTTAGCATTAGATTCAAACTTAAACATTGCAGAACTTGCATGTATACAAGAAGGGTGAAGATGTTAGCTTGAATGCCATCTAATCTAATATGCCAACGAAGGGTTATGCTCTAATGCCATCTGATCTCTTATTTCAATTATAGAGGACACATACAATATGAATATGACCTGATATTAGCACTAGCATTAGATCGCTAGCATTAGCAAGTTAGCATTAGCATTCAACCTTAAACATTGCAGAACTGCATGTAAAACAAGAAGGGTTAAGCTTTAATGACATCTAATCTGATATTCCAATGAAGGGTTATGCTTTAATGCCATCTGATCTCTTATATGCATTATAGAGGACAAGTACAGTATGAAAATGACCTGATATTAACACTAGCATTAGATCACTAGCATTAGCAAGTTAGCATTAGTTCAAACTTTAACATTGCAGAACTTGCATGTATACAAGAAGGGTGAAGCTTTAATGCCATCTAATCTAATATGCCCATAAAAGGTTATGCTTTAATGCCATCTGATATTATAGAGGACACATTCAGTATGAAAATGACCAGATATTAGCATTAGCATTAGATCGCTAGCATTAGCAAGTTAATTAGCATTCAACCTCAGTAATCCGTGAATACATCTCATATTCCAATGAAGGGTTATGTTTAATGCCATCTGATCTCTTATATGCATCATAGAGGACAAGTACAGAATGAAAATGACCTGATATTAGCACTAGCATTAGATCGCTAGCGTAAGCAAGTTAGCATTAGCATTCAAACTTAAACTTGCTGTAGTTGCATGTATACAAGATGGGGAAACCTTTAATGCAATCTAAACTGATATTCCCATGAAGGGTTATGCTTTAAAGCCATCTGATCTCTTATATCCATCATAGATGACATGTAAAGTATGAAAATGACCAGATGTTAGCACTTGCATTAGATCGCTAGCATTATCAAGTTAGCATTAGAATTCAAACTTAAACATTGCAGTACTTGCATGTATACAAGAAGGGTGAAGCTTGAATGCCATCTAATCTAACATGCCCTTGAAGGGTTATGCTTAAATGCCATCTGATCTCTTATTTCAATTATAGAGGACACATACAATATGAAAATAACCAGATATTAGCACTAGCATTAGATCGCTAGCATTAGCAAGTTAGCATTAGCATTCAAACTTAAACTTACTGTACTTGCATGTATACAAGAAGCGTTAAGCATTATTGCCATCTTGTCTGATATTCCCATGAAGGGTTATGCTTTAAAGCCATCTGATCTCTTATATCCATCATCCATGACACGTACAGTATGAAAATGACCAGATATTAGCACTAGCATTAGATCGCTAGCATTAGCAAGTTAGCATTAGCATTCAAACTTAAACTTACTGTACTTGCATGTGTACAAGATGGGTTAAGCTTTAATGCCATCTAATCTGATATTCCAATGAAGAGTTATGCTTTAATGCCATCTGATCTCTTACATCCATCATAGAGGACAAGTACAGTATGAAAATGACCAGATATAAGCACGAGCATTAGATCGCTAGCATTAGCAAGTTAGCATTAGCATTCAACCTGAAACTTGCTGTACTTGCATGTATACAAGAAGGGTTAAGCTTTAATGCCATCTGATCTGATATTCCAATGAAGGGTTATGCTTTTAATGACATCTGATCTCTTATATGCATCATAGAGGACAAGTACAGTATGAAAATGACCTGATATTAGCACTAGCATTAGATCGTTAGGATTAGCAAGTTAGCATTAGCATTCAAGCTATAACATTGCTGTATTTGCATATATACAAGAAGGGTGAAGCTTTAATGCCATCTAATCTAATATGCCTCATGAAGGGTTATGCTTTTTAATGCCATCTGATCTCTTATTTCCATGATAGAGGACACATACAGTATGAAAATGACCAGATATTAGCACTAGCATTAGATCGCTTAGAATTAGCAAGTTAGCATTAGCATTCAAATTAAACTTACTGTACTTGCATGTATACAAGAAGGGTTAAGCTGTAATGCCATCTAATCTGATCTTCCCATAAAGGGTTATGATTTAATGCCATCTGATCTCTTATATCCATCATAGAGGACACGCACAGTATGAAAAATGACCAGGTATTAGCACTAGCATTAGATCGTTAGCATTCGCAAGTTAGCATTAGCATTCAAACTTTAACATTGCTGTATTTGTATATATACAAGAAGGGTTAAGCTTTAATGCCATCTAATCTGATATTCCCATGAAGGGTAATGCTTTAATGCCATCTGATCTCTTATATCCATCATAGAGGACACGCATTGTATGAAAATGACCAGATATTAGCACTAGCATTAGATCGCTAGCATTAGCAAGTTAGCATTAGCATTCAAACTTAAACTTGCTGTAGTTGCATTGATACAAGAAGGGTTAAGCCTTAATACAATCTAAACCGATATTCCCATGAAGGGTTATGCTTTTAAAGCCATCTGATCTCTTATATCCATCATCGATGACACGACAGTATGAAAATGACCAGATATTAGCACTAGCATTAGATCGCTAGCATTATCAAATTAGCATTAGCATTCAAACTTAAACATTGCAGAACTTGCATGGATACAAGAAGGGTGAAGCTTTAATGCCATCTAATCTAATATGCCCATGAAGGTTTATGCTTTAATGCCATCTGATCACTTATTTCCATTATAGAGGACACATTCAGTATGAAAATGACCAGATATTAGGATTAGCATTAGATCGCTAGCATTAGCAAGTTAGCATTAGCATTCAACCTTAAACATTGCAGTACTTATGGAATACAAGAAGGGTTAAGCTTTAATGACATCTAATCTGATATTCCAATGAAGGGTTATGTTTTAATGCCATCTGATCGCTTTTATATGCATCATAGAGGACAAGTACAGTATGAAAATGACCTGATATTAACACTAACATTACATCGCTAGCATTAGCAAAGTTAGCTTTTAGCATTCAAACTTTAATATTGCTGTATTTGCATATATACAAGAAGGGTGAAGCTTTAATGGAATCTAATCTAATATGCCAATGAAGGGTTATGCTTTAATGCCATCTGGTCTCTGATTTCCATTATAGAGGACACGTACAGTATGAAAATGACCAGATATTAGCACTAGCATTAGATCGCTAGCAATAGCAGGTTAGCATTAGCATTCAAACTTAAACTTACTGTCCTTGCATGTATACAAGAAGGGTTAAGCTTTAATGCCATCTTATCTGATATTCCCATGAAGGGTTATGCTTTTAAGCCATCTGATCTCTTATATCCATCATAGATGACACGTGAAGTATGAAAAAGACCAGATGTTAGCACTTGCATTAGATCGCTAGCATTATCAAGTTAGCATTAGAATTCAAACTTAAACATTGCAGTACTTGCATGTATACAAGAAGGGTGAAGCTTGAATGCCATCTAATCTAACATGCCCTTGAAGGGTTATGCTTAAATGCCATCTGATCTCTTATTTCAATTATAGAGGACACATACAAATATGAAAATGACCAGATATTAGCACTAGCATTAGATCGCTAGCATTAGCAAAGTTAGCATTAGCATTCAAACTTAAACTTACTGTACTTGCATGTATACAAGAAGTTAAGCATTATTGCCATCTTGTCTGATATTCCCATGAAGGGTTATGCTTTTAAAGCCATCTGATCTCTTATATCCATCATCGGCATTACGTACAGTATGAAAATGACCAGATATT
The DNA here is from genome assembly GCA_029692085.1 of Gymnothorax javanicus. Taxonomy (NCBI): domain Eukaryota; kingdom Metazoa; phylum Chordata; class Actinopteri; order Anguilliformes; family Muraenidae; genus Gymnothorax; species Gymnothorax javanicus. The sequence goes on along the minus strand of CM056200.1, from coordinate 13,526,185 downwards.
AGCACTAGCATTAGATCGCTAGCATTAGCAAGTTAGCATTAGCATTCAAACTTAAACTTACTGTACTTGCATGTGTACAAGATGGGTTAAGCTTTAATGCCATCTAATCTGATATTCCAATGAAGAGTTATGCTTTTAATGCCATCTGATCTCTTACATCCATCATAGAGGACAAGTACAGTATGAAAATGACCAGATATAAGCACTAGCATTAGATCGCTAGCATTAGCAAGTTAGCATTAGCATTCAACCTGAAACTTGCTGTACTTGCATGTATACAAGAAGGGGTTAAGCTTTAATGCCATCTGATCTGATATTCCAATGAAGGGTTATGCTTTAATGACATCTGATCTCTTATATGCATCATAGAGGACAAGTACAGTATGAAAATGACCTGATATTAGCACTAGCATTAGATCGTTAGGATTAGCAAGTTAGCATTAGCATTCAAGCTATAACATTGCTGTATTTGCATATATACAAGAAGGGTGAAGCTTTAATGCCATCTAATCTAATATGCTCATGAAGGGTTATGCTTTAATGCCATCTGATCTCTTATTTCCATGATAGAGGACACATACAGTATGAAAATGACCAGATATTAGCACTAGCATTAGATCGCTAGAATTAGCAAGTTAGCATTAGCATTCAAATTAAACTTACTGTACTTGCATGTATACAAGAAGGTTAAGCTGTAATGCCATCTAATCTGATCTTCCCATAAAGGGTTATGATTTAATGCCATCTGATCTCTTATATCCATCATAGAGGACACGCACAGTATGAAAATGACCAGGTATTAGCACTAGCATTAGATCGTTAGCATTCGCAAGTTAGCATTAGCATTCAAACTTTAACATTGCTGTATTTGTATATATACAAGAAGGGTTAAGCTTTAATGCCATCTAATCTGATATTCCCATGAAGGGTAATGCTTTAATGCCATCTGATCTCTTATATCCATCATAGAGGACACGCACGATATGAAAATGACCAGATATTAGCACTAGCATTAGATCGCTAGCATTAGCAAGTTAGCATTAGCATTCAAACTTAAACTTGCTGTAGTTGCATTGATACAAGAAGGGTTAAGCCTTAATACAATCTAAACCGATATTCCCATGAAGGGTTATGCTTTAAAGCCATCTGATCTCTTATATCCATCATCGATGACACGTACAGTATGAAAATGACCAGATATTAGCACTAGCATTAGATCGCTAGCATTATCAAATTAGCATTAGCATTCAAACTTAAACATTGCAGATCTTGCATGGATACAAGAAGGGTGAAGCTTTAATGCCATCTAATCTAATATGCCCATGAAGGTTTATGCTTTAATGCCATCTGATCACTTATTTCCATTATAGAGGACACATTCAGTATGAAAATGACCAGATATTAGGATTAGCATTAGATCGCTAGCATTAGCAAGTTAGCATTAGCATTCAACCTTAAACATTGCAGTACTTGCGTGAATACAAGAAGGGTTAAGCTTTAATGACATCTAATCTGATATTCCAATGAAGGGTTATGTTTAATGCCATCTGATCGCTTTATATGCATCATAGAGGACAAGTACAGTATGAAAATGACCTGATATTAACACTAACATTACATCGCTAGCATTAGCAAGTTAGCTTTAGCATTCAAACTTTAATATTGCTGTATTTGCATATATACAAGAAGGGTGAAGCTTTAATGGAATCTAATCTAATATGCCAATGAAGGGTTATGCTTTAATGCCATCTGGTCTCTGATTTCCATTATAGAGGACACGTACAGTATGAAAATGACCAGATATTAGCACTAGCATTAGATCGCTAGCAATAGCAGGTTAGCATTAGCATTCAAACTTAAACTTACTGTCCTTGCATGTATACAAGAAGGGTTAAGCTTTAATGCCATCTTATCTGATATTCCCATCAAGGGTTATGCTTTTAAGCCATCTGATCTCTTATATCCATCATAGATGACACGTGAAGTATGAAAAAGACCAGATATTAGCACGAGCATTAGATCGCTAGCATTATCAATTTAGCATTAGAATTCAAACTTAAACATTGCAGTACTTGCATGTATACAAGAAGGGTGAAGCTTGAATGCCATCTAATCTAATATGCGCTTGAAGGGTTATGCTCTAATGCCATCTGATCTCTTATTTCAATTATAGAGGACACATACAATATGAATATGACCAGATATTAGCACTAGCATTAGATCGCTAGCATTAGCAAGTTAGCATTAGCATTCAAACTTAAACTTACTGTACTTGCATGAATACAAGAAGGGTTAAGCTTTAATGCCATCTTATCTGATATTCCCATGAAGGGTTATGCTTTAAAGCAATCTGATCTCTTATATCCATCATCGATGACACGTACAGTATGAAAATGACCAGATATTAGCACTAGCATTAGATCGCTAGCATTATCAAGTTAGCATTAGCATTCAAACTTTAACATTGCAGAACTTGCATGTATACAAGAAGGGTTGAAGCTTTAATGCCATCTAATCTAATATGCCCATAAAGGGTTATGCTTTAATGCCATCTGATCTCTTATTTCCATTATAGAGGACACATTCAGTATGAAAATGACCAGATATTAGCATTAGCATTAGATCGCTAGCATTAGCAAGTTAGCATTAGCATTCAACCTTAAACATTGCAGTACTTGCGTGTAAACAAGAAGGGTTAAGCTTTAATGACATCTAATCTGATATTCCAATGAAGGGTTATGTTTTAATGACATCTGATCTCTTATATGCATCATAGAGGACAAGTACAGTATGAAAATGACCTGATATTAACACTAGCATTAGATCACTAGCATTAGCAAGTTAGCATTAGCATTCAAACTTTAATATTGCTGTATTTGCATATATACAAGAAGGGTGAAGCTTTAATGGAATCTAATCTAATAAGCCAATGAAGGGTTATACTTTAATGCAAGCTGGTCTCTTATTTCCATTATAGAGGACACGTGCAAGTATGAAAATGACAAGATATTAGCACTAGCATTAGATCGTAAGCGTAAGCAAGTTAGCATTAGCATTCAAACTTAAACTTGCTGTAGTTGCATGTATACAAGAAGGGTAAACCTTTAATGCAATCTAAACTGATATTCCCATGAAGGGTTATGCTTTAAAGCCATCTGATCTCTTATATCCATCATAGACGACACGTAAAGTATGAAAATGACCAGATGTTAGCACTTGCATTAGATCGCTAGCATTATCAAGTTAGCATTAGAATTCAAACTTAAACATTGCAGTACTTGCATGTATACAAGAAGGGTGAAGCTTGAATGCCATCTAATCTAATATGCCCTTGAAGGGTTATGCTTTAATGCCATCTGATCTCTTATTTCAATTATAGAGGACACATACAATATGAAAATGACCAGATATTAGCACTAGCATTAGATCGCTAGCATTAGCAAGTTAGCATGAGCATTCAAACTTAGACTTACTGTACTTGCATGTGTACAAGAAGGGTTAAGCTTTAATGACATCTAATCTGATATTCCAATGAAGGGTTATGCTTTAATGCCATCTGATCTCTTATATGCATCATATAGGACACGTACAGTATGAAAATGACCAGATATTAGCACTAGCATTAGATCGTTAGCATTAGCAAGTTAGCATTAGCATTCAAACTTTAACATTGCTGTATTTGCATATATACAAGAAGGGTTATGCTTTAATGCCATCTGATCTCTTATATCCATCATAGAGGACACGTACAGTATGAAAATGACCAGATATTAGCACTAGCATTAGATCCATAGCATTAGCAAGTTAGCATTAGCATTCAAATTTCAACTTACTGTACATGCATGTATACAAGAAGGGTGAAGCTTTAATGCCATCTAATCTGATACTCCCATGAAGGGTTATGCTTTAATGCCATCTGATCTCTTCTATCCATCATAGAGGACACGTACAGTTTGAAAATGACCAGATATTAGCACTAGCATCAGATCGCTAGCGTAAGCAAGTTAGCATTAGCATTCAAACATAAACTTGCTGTAGTTGCATGTATACAAGAAGGGGAAACCTTTAATGCAATCTAAACCGATATTCCCATGAAGGGTTATGCTTGAAAGCCAACTGATCTCTTATATCCATCATCGATGAAACGTACAGTATGAAAATGACCAGATATTAGCACTAGCATTAGATCGCTAGCATTATCAAGTTAGCATTAGCATTCAAACTTAAACATTGCAGAACTTGCATGTATTCAAGAAGGGTGAAGCTTTAATGCCAGCTAATCTAATATGCCCATGAAGGGTTATGCTTTAATGCAATCTGATCACTTATTTCCATTATAGAGGACACATTCAGTATGAAAATGACCAGATATTAGCATTAGCATTAGATCGCTAGCATTAGCAAGTTAGCATTAGCATTCAACCTTAAACATTGCGGTACTTATGTATACAAGAAGGGTTAAGCTTTAATGCCATCTTATCTAATATGCCTATGAAGGGTTTTGTTTTAATGCCATCTGATCTCTTAAATGCATCATAGAGGACAAGTACAGTATGAAAATGATCTGATATTAACACTAACATTAGATCGCTAGCATTAGCAAGTTAGCTTTAGCAATCAAACTTTAATATTGCTGTATTTGCATATATATAAGAAGGGTGAAGCTTTAATGGAATCTAATATAATATGCCAATGAAGGGTTATGCTTTAATGCCATCTGGTCTCTTATTTCCATTATAGAGGACACGTACAGTATGAAAATGACCAGATATTAGCACTAGCATTAGATCGCTAGCAATAGCAAGTTAACATTAGCATTCAAACTTAAACTTACTGTACTTGCATGTATACAAGAAGGGTGAAGCTTTAATTCCATCTTATCTGATATTCCCATGAAGTGTTATGCTTTAAAGCCATCTGATCTCTTATATCCATCATAGATGACACGTAAAGTATGAAAATTACCAGATGTTAGCACTAGCATTAGATCGCTAGCATTATCAAGTTAGCATTAGAATTCAAACTTAAACATTGCAGTACTTGCATGTATACAAGAAGGGTGAAGCTTGAATGCCATCTAATCTAATAAGCGCTTGAAGGGTTATGCTCTAATGCCATCTGATCTCTTATTTCAATTATAGAGGACACATACAATATGAATATGACTAGATATTAGCACTAGCATTAGATCGCTAGCATTAGCAAGTTAGCATTAGCATTCAAACTTAAACTTACTGTACTTGCTTGTATACAAGAAGGGTTAAGCTTTAATGCCATCTAATCTGATATTCCCATGAAGGGTTATGCTTTAAAGCCATCTGATCTCTTATATCCATCATCGATGACACGTACAGTATGAAAATGACCAGATATTAGCACTAGCATTAGATCGCTAGCATTATCAAGTTAGCATTAGCATTCAAACTTTAACATTGCAGAACTTGCATGTATACAAGAAGGGTGAAGCTTTAATGCCATCTAATCTAATATGCCCATAAAGGGTTATGCTTTAATGCCATCTGATCTCTTATTTCCATTATAGAGGACACATTCAGTATGAAAATGACCAGATATTAGCATTAGCATTAGATCGCTAGCATTAGCAAGTTAGCATTAGCATTCAACCTTAAACATTGCAGTACTTGCGTGTAAACAAGAAGGGTTAAGCTTTAATGACATCTAATCTGATATTCCAATGAAGGGTTATGTTTTAATGCCATCTGATCTCTTATATGCATCATAGAGGACAAGTACAGTATGAAAATGACCTGATATTAACACTAGCATTAGATCACTAGCATTAGCAAGTTAGCATTAGCATTCAAACTTTAATATTGCTGTATGTGCATATATACAAGAAGGGTGAAGCTTTAATGGAATCTAATCTAATAAGCCAATGAAGGGTTATACTTTAATGCAACCTGGTCTCTTATTTCCATTATAGAGGACACGTACAGTATGAAAATGACAAGATATTAGCACTAGCATTAGATCGCTAACGTAAGCAAGTTAGCATTAGCATTCAAACTTAAACTTGCTGTAGTTGCATGTATACAAGATGGGTAAACCTTTAATGCAATCTAAACTGATATTCCCATGAAGGGTTATGCTTAAAAGCCATCTGATCTCTTATATCCATCATAGATGACATGTAAAGTATGAAAATGACCAGATGTTAGCACTTGCATTAGATCGCTAGCATTATCAAGTTAGCATTAGAATTCAAACTTAAACATTGCAGTACTTGCATGTATACAAGAAGGGTGAAGCTTGAATGCCATCTAATCTAACATGCCCTTGAAGGGTTATGCTTTAATGCAATCTGATCTCTTATTTCAATTATAGAGGACACATACAATATGAAAATGACCTGATATTAGCACTAGCATTAGATCGCTAGCATTAGCAAGTTAGCATTAGCATTCAAACTTAAACTTACTGTACTTGCATGTATACAAGAAGCGTTAAGCATTATTGCCATCTTATCTGATATTCCCATGAAGGGTTATGCTTTAAAGCCATCTGATCTCTTATATCCATCATCGATGACACGTACAGTATGAAAATGACCAGATATTAGCACTAGCATTAGATCGCTAGCATTAGCAAGTTAGCATTAGCATTCAAACTTAAACTTACTGTACTTGCATGTGTACAAGATGGGTTAAGCTTTAATGCCATCTAATCTGATATTCCAATGAAGAGTTATGCTTTAATGCCATCTGATCTCTTACATCCATCATAGAGGACAGGTACAGTATGAAAATGACCAGATATAAGCACTAGCATTAGATCGCTAGCATTAGCAAGTTAGCATTAGCATTCAACCTGAAACTTGCTGTACTTGCATGTATACAAGAAGGGTTAAGCTTTAATGCCATCTGATCTGATATTCCAATGAAGGGTTATGCTTTAATGACATCTGATCTCTTATATGCATCATAGAGGACAAGTACAGTATGAAAATGACCTGATATTAGCACTAGCATTAGATCGTTAGGATTAGCAAGTTAGCATTAGCATTCAAGCTATAACATTGCTGTATTTGCATATATACAAGAAGGGTGAAGCTTTAATGCCATCTAATCTAATATGCTCATGAAGGGTTATGCTTTAATGCCATCTGATGTCTTATTTCCATGATAGAGGACACATACAGTATGAAAATGACCAGATATTAGCACTAGCATTAGATCGCTAGAATTAGCAAGTTAGCATTAGCATTCAAATTAAACTTACTGTACTTGCATGTATACAAGAAGGGTTAAGCTGTAATGCCATCTAATCTGATCTTCCCATAAAGGGTTATGATTTAATGCCATCTGATCTCTTATATCCATCATAGAGGACACGCACAGTATGAAAATGACCAGATATTAGCACTAGCATTAGATCGTTAGCATTCGCAAGTTAGCATTAGCATTCAAACTTTAACATTGCTGTATTTGTATATATACAAGAAGGGTTAAGCTTTAATGCCATCTAATCTGATATTCCCATGAAGGGTAATGCTTTAATGCCATCTGATCTCTTATATCCATCATAGAGGACACGCACAGTATGAAAATGACCAGATATTAGCACTAGCATTAGATCGCTAGCATTAGCAAGTTAGCATTAGCATTCAAACTTAAACTTGCTGTAGTTGCATTTATACAAGAAGGGTTAAGCCTTAATACAATCTAAACCGATATTCCCATGAAGGGTTATGCTTTAAAGCCATCTGATCTCTTATATCCATCATCGATGACACGTACAGTATGAAAATGACCAGATATTAGCACTAGCATTAGATCGCTAGCATTATCAAATTAGCATTAGCATTCAAACTTAAACATTGCAGAACTTGCATGGATACAAGAAGGGTGAAGCTTTAATGCCATCTAATCTAATATGCCCATGAAGGTTTATGCTTTAATGCCATCTGATCACTTATTTCCATTATAGAGGACACATTCAGTATGAAAATGACCAGATATTAGGATTAGCATTAGATCGCTAGCATTAGCAAGTTAGCATTAGCATTCAACCTTAAACATTGCAGTACTTGCGTGAATACAAGAAGGGTTAAGCTTTAATGAAATCTAATCTGATATTCCAATGAAGGGTTATGTTTTAATGCCATCTGATAAACTTATATGCATCATAGAGGACAAGTACAGTATGAAAATGACCTGATATTAACACTAACATTACATCGCTAGCATTAGCAAGTTAGCTTAAGCATTCAAACTTTAATATTGCTGTATTTGCATATATACAAGAAGGGTGAAGCTTTAATGGAATCTAATCTAATATGCCAATGAAGGGTTATGCTTTAATGCCATCTGGTCTCTGATTTCCATTATAGAGGACACGTACAGTATGAAAATGACCAGATATTAGCACTAGCATTAGATCGCTTGCAATAGCAGGTTAGCATTAGCATTCAAACTTAAACTTACTGTCCTTGCATGTATAAAAGAAGAGTTAAGCTTTAATGCCATCTTATCTGATATTCCCATGAAGGGTTATGCTTTTAAGCCATCTGATCTCTTATATCCATCATAGATGACACGTGAAGAATGAAAAAGACCAGATATTAGCACGAGCATTAGATCGCTAGCATTATCAATTTAGCATTAGAATTCAAACTTAAACATTGCAGTACTTGCATGTATACAAGAAGGGTGAAGCTTGAATGCCATCTAATCTAATATGCGCTTGAAGTGTTATGCTCTAATGCCATCTGATCTCTTATTTCAATTATAGTGGACACATACAATATGAATATGACCAGATATTAGCACTAGCATTAGATCGCTAGCATTAGCAAGTTAGCATTAGCATTCAAACTTAAACTTACTGTACTTGCATGTATACAAGAAGGGTTAAGCTTTAATGCCATCTTATCTGATATTCCCATGAAGGGTTATGCTTTAAAGCCATCTGATCTCTTATATCCATCATCGATGACACGTACAGTATGAAAATGAGCAGATATTAGCACTAGCATTAGATCGCTAGCATTATCAAGTTAGCATTAGCATTCAAACTTAAACATTGCAGAACTTGCATGTATACAAGAAGGGTGAAGCTTTAATGCCATCTAATCTAATATGCCCTTGAAGGGTTATGCTTTAATGCCATCTGATCTCTTATTTCAATTATAGAGGACACATACAATATGAAAATGACCAGATATTAGCACTTGCATTAGATCGCTAGCATTAGCAAGTTAGCATTAGCATTCAAACATAAACTTACTGTACTTGCATGTGTACAAGAAGGGTTAAGCTTTAATGACATCTAATCTGATATTCCAATGAAGGGTTATGCTTTAATGCCATCTGATCTCTTATATGCATCATATAGGACACGTATAGTATGAAAATGAACCAGATATTAGCACTAGCATTAGATCGTTAGCATTAGCAAGTTAGCATTAGAATTCAAACTTTAACATTGCTGTATTTGCATATATACAAGAAGGGTTATGCTTTAATGCCATCTGATCTCTTATATCCATCATAGAGGACACGTACAGTATGAAAATGACCAGATATTAGCACTAGCATTAGATCCATAGCATTAGCAAGTTAGCATTAGCATTCAAATTTCAACTTACTGTACATGCATGTATACAAGAAGGGTGAAGCTTTAATGCCATCTAATCTGATACTCCCATGAAGGGTTATGCTTTAATGCCATCTGATCTCTTCTATCCATCATAGAGGACACGTACAGTTTGAAATTGAGCAGATATTAGCACTAGCATCAGATCGCTAGCGTAAGCAAGTTAGCATTAGCATTCAAACATAAACTTGCTGTAGTTGCATGGATACAAGAAGGGGAAACCTTTAATGCAATCTAAACCGATATTCCCATGAAGGGTTATGCTTTAAAGCCAACTGATTTCTTATATCCATCATCGATGAAACGTACAGTATGAAAATGACCAGATATTAGCACTAGCATTAGATCGCTAGCATTATCAAGTTAGCATTAGCATTCAAACTTAAACATTGCAGAACTTGCATGTATTCAAGAAGGGTGAAGCTTTAATGCCAGCTAATCTAATATGCCCATGAAGGGTTATGCTTTAATGCAATCTGATCACTTATTTCCATTATAGAGGACACATTCAGTATGAAAATGACCAGATATTAGCATTAGCATTAGATCGCTAGCATTAGCAAGTTAGCATTAGCATTCAACCTTAAACATTGCGGTACTTGCGTGAAAACAAGAAGGGTCAAGCTTTAATGACATCTAATCTGATATTCCAATGAAGGGTTTTGTTTTAATGCCATCTGATCTCTTAAATGCATCATAGAGGACAAGTACAGTATGAAAATGATCTGATATTAACACTAACATTAGATCGCTAGCATTAGCAAGTTAGCTTTAGCAATCAAACTTAAATATTGCTGTATTTGCATATATATAAGAAGGGTGAAGCTTTAATGGAATCTAACATAATATGCCAATGAAGGGTTATGCTTTAATGCCATCTGGTCTCTAATTTCCATTATAGAGGGACAATACGTGCAGTATGAAAATGACCAGATATTAGCACTAGCATTAGATCGCTAGCAATAGCAAGTTAGCATTAGCATTCAAACTTAAACTTACTGTACTTGCATGTATACAAGAAGGGTGAAGCTTTAATTCCATCTTATCTGATATTCCCATGAAGTGTTATGCTTTAAAGCCATCTGATCTCTTATATCCATCATAGATGACCGTAAAAGTATGAAAATGACCAGATGTTAGCACTAGCATTAGATCGCTAGCATTATCAAGTTAGCATTAGCATTCAAACTTTAACATTGCAGAACTTGCATGTATACAAGAAGGGTGAAGCTTTAATGCCATCTAATCTAATATGCCCATAAAGGGTTATGCTTTAATGCCATCTGATCTCTTATTTCCATTATAGAGGACACATTCAGTATGAAAATGACCAGATATTAGCATTAGCATTAGATCGCTAGCATTAGCAAGTTAGCATTAGCATTCAACCTTAAACATTGCAGTACTTAGCGTGTAAAACAAGAAGGGGTTAAGCTTTAATGACATCTAATCTGATATTCCAATGAAGGGTTATGTTTTAATGCCATCTGATCTCTTATATGCATCATAGAGGACAAGTACAGTATGAAAATGACCTGATATTAACACTAGCATTAGATCACTAGCATTAGCAAGTTAGCATTAGCATTCAAACTTTAATATTGCTGTATTTGCATATATACAAGAAGGGTGAAGCTTTAATGGAATCTAATCTAATAAGCCAATGAAGGGTTATACTTTAATGCAACCTGGTCTCTTATTTCCATTATAGAGGACACGTACAGTATGAAAATGACAAGATATTAGCACTAGCATTAGATCGCTAGCGTAAGCAAGTTAGCATTAGCATTCAAACTTAAACTTGCTGTAGTTGCATGTATACAAGAAGGGTAAACCTTTAATGCAATCTAAACTGATATTCCCATGAAGGGTGATGCTTTAAAGCCATCTGATCTCTTATATCCATCATAGATGACACGTAAAGTATGAAAATGACCAGATGTTAGCACTTGCATTAGATCGCTAGCATTATCAAGTTAGCATTAGAATTCAAACTTAAACATTGCAGTACTTGCATGTATACAAGAAGGGTGAAGCTTGAATGCCATCTAATCTAATATGCCCTTGAAGGGTTATGCTTTAATGCCATCTGATCTCTTATTTCAATTATAGAGGACACATACAATATGAAAATGACCAAATATTAGCACTAACATTAGATCGCTAGCATTAGCAAGTTAGCATTAGCATTCAAACTTAAACTTACTGTACTTGCATGTATACAAGAAGCGTTAAGCTTTATTGCCATCTTATCTGATATTCCCATGAAGGGTTATGCTTTAAAGCCATCTGATCTCTTATATCCATCATCGATGACACGTACAGTATGAAAATGACCAGATATTAGCACTAGCATTAGATCGTTAGCATTAGCAAGTTACCATTAGCATTCAAACTTAAACTTACTGTACTTGCATGTGTAGAAGATGGGTTAAGCTTTAATGCCATCTAATCTGATATTCCAATGAAGAGTTATGCTTTAATGCCATCTGATCTCTTACATCCATCATAGAGGACAAGTACAGTATGAAAATGACCAGATATAAGCACTAGCATGAGATCGTTAGCATTAGCAAGTTAGCATTGGCATTCAAACTTTAACATTGCTGTATTTGCATATATACAAGAAGGGTTATGCTTTAATGCCATCTGATCTCTTATATCCATCATAGAGGACACGTACAGTATGAAAATGACCAGATATTAGCACTAGCATTAGATCGCTAGCATTAGCAAGTTAGCATTAGCATTCAACCTGAAACTTGCTGTACTTGCATGTATACAAGAAGGGTTAAGCTTTAATGCCATCTGATCTGATATTCCAATGAAGGGTTATGCTATAATGACATCTGATCTCTTATATGCATCATAGAGGACAAGTACAGTATGAAAATGACCTGATATTAGCACTAGCATTAGATCGTTAGGATTAGCAAGTTAGCATTAGCATTCAAGCTATAACATTGCTCTATTTGCATATATACAAGAAGGGTGAAGCTTTAATGCCATCTAATCTAATATGCTCATGAAGGGTTATGCTTTAATGCCATCTGATCTCTTATTTCCATGATAGAGGACACATTCAGTATGAAAATGACCAGATATTAGCACTAGCATTAGATCGCTAGAATTAGCAAGTTAGCATTAGCATTCAAATTAAACTTACTGTACTTGAATGTATACAAGAAGGGTTAAGCTGTAATGTCAACTAATCTGATCTTCCCATGAAGGGTTATGATTTAATGCCATCTGATCTCTTATATCCATCATAGAGAACACGCACAGTATGAAAATGACCAGATATTAGCACTAGCATTAGATCGTTAGCATTCGCAAGTTAGCATTAGCATTCAAACTTTAACATTGCTGTATTTGTATATATACAAGAAGGGTTAAGCTTTAATGCCATCTAATCTGATATTCCCATGAAGAGTTATGCTTTAATGCCATCTGATCTCTTATATCCATCATAGATGACACGTAAAGTATGAAAATGACCAGATGTTAGCACTTGCATTAGATCGCTAGCATTATCAAGTTAGCATTAGAATTCAAACTTAAACATTGCAGTACTTGCATGTATACAAGAAGGGTGAAGCTTGAATGCCATCTAATCTAATATGCGCTTGAAGGGTTATGCTCTAATGCCATCTGATCTCTTATTTCAATTATAGAGGACACATACAATATGAATATGACCAGATATTAGCACTAGCATTAGATCGCTAGCATTAGCAAGTTAGCATTAGCATTCAAACTTAAACTTACTGTACTTGCATGTATACAAGAAGGGTTAAGCTTTAATGCCATCTTATCTGATATTCCCATGAAGGGTTATGCTTTAAAGCCATCTGATCTCTTATATCCATCATCGATGACACGTACAGTATGAAAATGACCAGATATTAGCACTAGCATTAGATCGCTAGCATTATCAAGTTAGCATTAGCATTCAAACTTAAACATTGCAGAACTTGCATGTATACAAGAAGGGTGAAGCTTTAATGCCATCTAATCTAATATGCCCATAAAGGGTTATGCTTTAATGCCATCTGATCTCTTATTTCCATTATAGAGGACACATTCAGTATGAAAATGACCAGATATTAGCATTAGCATTAGATCGCTAGCATTAGCAAGTTAGCATTAGCATTCAACCTTAAACATTGCAGTACTTGCGTGTATACAAGAAGGGTTAAGCTTTAATGACATCTAATCTGATAGTCCAATGAAGGGTTATGTTTTAATGCCATCTGATCTCTTATATGCTTCATAGCGGACAAGTACAGTATGAAAATGACCTGATATTAACACTAGCATTAGATCACTAGCATTAGCAAGTTAGCATTAGCATTCAAACTTTAATATTGCTGTATTTGCATATATACAAGAAGGGTGAAGCTTTAATGGAATCTAATCTAATAAGCCAATGAAGGGTTATACTTTAATGCAACCTGGTCTCTTATTTCCATTATAGAGGACACATACAATATGAATATGACCAGATATTAGCACTAGCATTAGATCGCTAGCATTAGCAAGTTAGCATTAGCATTCAAACTTAAACTTACTGTACTTGCATGTATACAAGAAGGGTTAAGCTTTAATGCCATCTTATCTGATATTCCCATGAAGGGTTATGCTTTAAAGCCATCTGATCTCTTATATCCATCATCGATGACACGTACAGTATGAAAATGACCAGATATTAGCACTAGCATTAGATTGCTAGCATTAGCAAGTTAGCATTAGCATTCAAACTTAAACTTACTGTACTTGCATGTGTACAAGATGGGTTAAGCTTTAATGCCATCTAATCTGATATTCCGATGAAGGGTTATGCTTTAATGCCATCTGATCTCTTACATCCATCATAGAGGACAAGTACAGTATGAAAATGACCAGATATAAGCACTAGCATTAGATCGTTAGCATTAGCAAGTTAGCATTAGCATTCAAACTTTAACATTGCTGTATTTGCATATATACAAGAAGGGTTATGCTTTAATGCCATCTGATCTCTTTTATCCATCATAGAGGACACGTACAGTATGAAAATGACCAGATATTAGCACTAGCATTAGATCGCTAGCATTAGCAAGTTAGCATTAGCATTCAACCTGAAACTTGCTGTACTTGCATGTATACAAGAAGGGTTAAGCTTTAATGCCATCTGATCTGATATTCCAATGAAGGGTTATGGTTTAATGACATCTGATCTTTTATATGCATCATAGAGGACAAGTACAGTATGAAAATGACCTGATATTAGCAATAGCATTAGATTGTTAGGATTAGCAAGTTAGCATTAGCATTCAAGCTATAACATTGCTGTATTTTCATATATACAAGAAGGGTGAAGCTTTAATGCCTTCTAATCTAATATGCTCATGAAGGTTTATGCTTTAATGCCATCTGATCTCTTATTTCCATGATATAGGACACATACAGTATGAAAATGACCAGATATTAGCACTAGCATTAGATCGCTAGAATTAGCAAGTTAGCATTAGCATTCAAATTAAACTTACTGTACTTGCATGTATACAAGAAGGGTTAAGCTGTAATGCCATCTAATCTGATCTTCCCATGAAGGGTTATGCTTTAATGCCATCTGATCTCTTATATCCATCATAGAGGACACACACAGTATGAAAATGACCAGATATTAGCACTAGCATTAGATCGTTAGCATTCGCAAGTTAGCATTAGCTTTCAAACTTAAACTTACTGTACTTGCATGTATACAAGAAGGGTTAAGCTTTAATGCCATCTTATCTGATATTCCCATGAAGGGTTATGCTTTTAAGCCATCTGATCTCTTATATCCATCATAGATGACACGTGAAGTATGAAAATGACCAGATATTAGCACGAGCATTAGATCGCTAGCATTATCAATTTAGCATTAGAATTCAAACTTAAACATTGCAGTACTTGCATGTATACAAGAAGGGTGAAGCTTGAATGCCATCTAATCTAATATGCCCTTGAAGGGTTATGCTTTAATGCCATCTGATCTCTTATTTCCATTATAGAGGACACATACAATATGAAAATGACCAGGTATTAGCACTAGCATTAGATCGCTAGAATTAGGAAGTTAGCATCAGCATTCAAACTTAAACTTACTGTACTTGCATGTGTACAAGAAGGGTTAAGCTTTAATGCCATCTAATATGATATTCCAATGAAGGGTTATGCTGTAATGCCATCTGATCTCTTATATCCATCATAGAGGACACGTACAGTATGAAAATGACCAGATATTAGCACTAGCATTAGATCGTTAGCATTAGCAAGTAAGCATTAGCATTCAAACTTTAACATTGGTGTATTTGCATATATACAAGAAGGGTTATGCTTTAATGCCATTTGATCTCTTATATCCATCATAGAGGACACGTACAGTATAAAAATGACCAGATATTAGCACTAGCATTAGATCGCTAGCATTAGCAAGTTAGCATTAGCATTCAACCTTAAACTTGCTGTACTTGCATGTATACAAGAAGGGTTAAGCTTTTAAGCCATCTTATCTAATATGCCTATGAAGGGTAATGCTTTAATACCATCTGCTCTCTTATTTCCATTATAGAGGACACGTACAGTATGAAAATGACCAGATATTAGCACTAGCATTAGATCGTTAGCATTAGCAAGTTAGCATTAGCATTCAAACTTTAACATTGCTGTATTTGCATATATACAAGAAGGGTTAAGCTTTAATGGCATCTAATCTAATATGCCCATTATGGGATATGCTTTAATGGCATCTGATATCTTATTTCCATCATAAAGGACACGTACAGTATGAAAATGACCAGAAATTAGCAATAGCATTTGATCGCTAGCATGAGCAAGTTAGCATTAGCATTCAACCTTTAACTTGCTGTTCTTGCATGTATTCAAGAAGGGTTAAGCTTTAATACCACCTAATCTGATATTCCAATGAAGGGTTATGCTTAAATGCCATCTGATCTCTTATATGCATCATAGAGGACAAGTACAGGATGAAAATGACCTGATATTAGCACTAGAAGTAGATCGCTAGCATTAGCAAGTTAGCATTAGCTTTCAAACTTAAACTTACTGTACTTGCATGTATACAAGAAGGGTTAAGCTGTAATGCCATCTAATCTGATATTCCCATGAAGGGTTATGCTTTAATGCCATCTGATCTCTTATATCCATCATAAAGGACACGTACAGTATGAAAATAACCAGATATTAGCTCTTGCATTAGATCGTTAGCATTCGCAAGTTAGCATTAGCATTCAAACTTTAACATTGCTGTATTTGCATATATACAAGAAGGGTTAAGCTTTAATGCCATCTAATCTGATATTCCCATGAAGGGTTATGCTTTAATGCCATCTGATCTCTTATATCCATCATAGAGGACACGTAGAGTATGAAAATGACCAGATATTAACATTAGCATTTGATCGTTAGCATTAGCAAGTTAGCATTAGCATTCAAACTTCAACTTACTGTACATGCATGTATACAAGAAGGGTAAAGCTTTAATGCCATCTAATCTGATATTCCCATGAAGGGTTATGCTTTAATGCCATCTGATCTCTTCTATCCATCATAGAGGACACGTACAGTTTGAAAATGACCAGATATTAGCACTAGCATTAGATCGCTAAGCGTAAGCAAGTTAGCGCATTAGCATTCAAGCTTAAACTTGCTGTACTTGCAAGTATACAAGAAGGTGAAGCTTTAATGCCATCTAATCTAATATGCCCATTATGGGATAAGCTTTAATGCCATCTGATCTCTTATTTCCATCATAAAGGACACGTACAGTATGAAAATGACCAGATATTAGCACTAGCATTAGATCGCTAGTATTAGCAAGTTAGCATTAGCATTCAAACTTTAACATTGCTGTTTTTGCGTATATAAAGAAGGGTTAAGCTTTAATGCCTTCTAACCTCATAATTCCATAAAAGGTGATGCTTTTATGCCATCTGATCTCTTATTTCCATTATAAGTAACACATACAGTTTGAAAATGACCAGAAATTAGCACTAGCATTAGATCGCTAGCATTAGCAAGTTAGCATTAGCATTCAACCTTTAACTTCCTGTACTTGCATGTATACAAGAAGGGTTAAGCTTTAATGCCATCTCATCTGATATTCCAATGAAGGGTTATGCTTCAATGCCATCTGATCTCTTATATGCATCATAGAGGACAAGTACAGTATGAAAATGAACTGATATTAGCACTAGAATTAGATCGCTAGCATTAGCAAGTTAGCATTAGCATTCAAACTTTAACATTGCAGTATTTGTATATATCCAAGAAGGGTGAAGCTTTAATGGAATCTAATCTAATATGCCAATGAAGGGTTATGCTTTAATGCCATCTGGTCTCTTATTTCCATTATAGAGGACACGTACAATATGAAAATGACCAGATACTAGCACTATTATTAGATCGCTAGCAATAGCAAGTTAGCATTAGCATTCAAAGTTAAACTTACTGTACTTGCATGTATACAAGAAGGGTGAAGCTTGAATGGCATCTAATATAATATGCCCTTGAAGGGTTATGCTTTAATGCCATCTGATCTCTTATTTCCATTATAGAGGACACATACAATATGAAAATGACCTGATATTAGCACTAGCATTAGATCGCTAGCATTAGCAAGTTAGCATTAGCATTCAACCTTAAACTTGCTGTACTTGCATGTATACAAGAAGGGTTAAGCTTTAAGGCCATCTTATCTAATATGCCTATGAAGGGTAATGCTTTAATACCATCTGCTCTCTTATTTCCATAATAGAGGACACGTACAGTATGAAAATGACCAGATATTAGCACTAGCATTAGATCGTTAGCATTAGCAAGTTAGCATTAGCATTCAAACTTTAACATTGCTGTATTTGCATATATACAAGAAGGGTTAAGCTTTAATGGCATCTAATCTGATATTCCCATGAAGGGTTATGCTTTAATGCCATCTGATCTCTTATATCCATCATCGAGGACACGTACAGTATGAAAATGACCAGATATTAGCACTAGCATTAGATCGCTAGCATTAGCAAGTTAGCATTAGCATTCAAACTTCAACTTACTGTACTTGCATCTATACAAGAAGGTGAAGCTTTAATGCCATCTAATCTAATATGCCCATTATGGGATATGCTTTAATGCCATCTGATCTCTTCTATCCATCATAGAGGACACGTACAGTTTGAAAATGACCAGATATTAGCACTAGCATTAGATAAGCTAAGCGTAAGCAAGTTAGCATTAGCATTCAAGCTTAAAATTGCTGTACTTGCATCTATACAAGAAGGTGAAGCTTTAATGCCATCTAATCTAATATGCCCATCATGGGATATGCTTTAATGGCATCTGATCTCTTATTTCCATCATAAAGGACCGCGTACAGTATGAAAATGACCAGAAATTAGCACTAGCATTTGATCGCTAGCATTAGCAAGTTAGCATTAGCATTCAACATTTAACTTGCTGTACTTGCATGTATACAAGAAGGGTTAAGCTTTAATACCACCTAATCTGATATTCCAATGAAGGGTTATGCTTAAATGCCATCTGATCTCTTATATGCATCATAGAGGACAAGTACAGTATGAAAATGACCTGATATTAGCACTAGAAGTAGATCGCTAGCATTAGCAAGTTAGCATTAGCATTCAAACTTAAACTTACTGTACTTGCATGTATACAAGAAGGGTTAAGCTGTAATGCCATCTAATCTGATATTCCCATGAAGGGTTATGCTTTAATGCCATCTGATCTCTTATATCCATCATAAAGGACACGTACAGTATGAAAATGACCAGATATTAGCTCTAGCATTAGATCGTTAGCATTCGCAAGTTAGCATTAGCATTCAAACTTTAACATTGCTGTATTTGCATATATACAAGAAGGGTTAAGCTTTAATGCCATCTAATCTGATATTCCCATGAAGGGTTATGCTTTAATGCCATCTGATCTCTTATATCCATCATAGAGGACACGTAGAGTATGAAAATGACCAGATATTAGCACTAGCATTTGATCGTTAGCATTAGCAAATTAGCATTAGCATTCAAACTTCAACTTACTGTACATGCATGTATACAAGAAGGGTTAAAGCTTTAATGCCATCTAATCTGATATTCCCATGAAGGGTTATGCTTTAATGCCATCTGATCTCTTCTATCCATCATAGAGGACCGCATTACAGTTTGAAAATGACCAGATATTAGCACTAGCATTAGATCGTATTAAAATTCAAAGTTAAACTTGCTGTATTGCATTAAGCTTTAATGCCATCTAATCTATATGCCCATTATGGGATAAGCTTTAATGCCATCTGATCTCTTATTTCCATCATAAGCATACAGTATGAAAATGACCAGATATTCAAGTATTAGCAAGTTAGCATTAGCATTCAAACTTTAACATTGCTGTTTTTCTAATCTCATTCCAATATTATGCTTTTATGCCATCTGATCTCTTTATATGCATCATAAGGACAACATACAGTATGAAAATGACCTTAATTAGCCTAGAATTAGATCGCTAGCATTAGCAAGTTAGCATTAGCATTCAAACTTTAACATTGCTGTATTTGTATAATACAAAAGATTAAGCTTTAATGCCAATCTGATATTCCAATGAAGGGTTATGCTTTAATGCCATCTGGTCTCTTATTTCCATAAGGGACACGTACAGTATGAAAATGACCAGATACTAGCACTAGCATTAGAAATTAGAGCATTCAAATTAAACTTACTGTACTTGCATGTATACAAGAAGGGTTAAGCTTTAATGCCATCTAATATAATTCTGATATTCAATGAAGGGTTATGCTTTAATGCCATCTGATCTCTTATTTCCATCATAGAGGACAAGTATATGAAAATGACCTGATATTCAAGCATTAGATCGCTAGCATTAGCAAGGGTTAGCATTAGCATTCAAAACTTTAACTTGCTGTATTTGTATATATACAAGAAGGGTTAAGCTTTAATGCCATCTAATCTGATATTCCAATGAAGGGTAATGATGCTTTGATATCCATCACCATCTGATCTCTTATTTCCATTATAAGTTACATTAGCATTCAAAAGTTAGTTGCTGAAAATGACCAGATATTAGCACTAGCATTAGATGGGTTATGCTTTAATATCTGATCTCTTAGTTAGAGCATTAGCATTCAAACTTTAACATTCAAAGTTAAACTGTATTTGCATATATACAAGAAGGGTTAAACTTTAATGGGCATCTAATCTAATATTTAATGCTTTAATGCCATCTGATCTCTTATATCATAATGAAAAATGACCAGATATTAGCACTAGCATTAGATGGCATTAGCAAGTTAGCATTAGCATTCAACTTTGCTGTATTTGCATGTATTCAAAGAAGGGTGAGAATGCTCTAATGAATCTGATTATGCTCTTATCTCTTATATCCATCATAGAGGACCACATACAATATGAAAATGACCTGATATTATTAGATCGCACTAGCAAGTTAGCATTAGATTCAAAATTAAACTTTTGCATTATGTGTACAAGAAGTTTAAGCTTTATGCCATCTCAAAAATTTCTGATCTCTTCTATCCATCATAGAGGACACGTACAGTATGAAAATGACCAGATATTAGCACTAGCATTATAGCGTAAGTTAGCATTAGCATTCAAGAACATTGCTGTATTTGCATATATACAAGAAGCTTTAATGCCATCTAATCTAATATGCCCATGAAGGGATATGCTTTAATGGCATCTGATCTCTTATTTCCATCATAAAGGACAATGTACAGTATGAAAATGACCAGATATTAGCACTAGCATTAGATCGTTAGCATTAGCAAGTTAGCATTAGCATTCAAACTTTAACATTGCTGTATTTGCATATATACAAGAAGGGTTAAGCTTTAATGCCATCTAACCTGACATAATTCCATGAAGGTGATGCTTTTTATGCCATCTGATCTCTTATTTCCATTAAAAAGAACACCAGTTTGAAAATGACCAGATATTAGCACTAGCATTAGATCGGTTAGCATTAGGTTAGCATTAGCATTCAACCTTCAACTTACTGTACTTGCATGTATACAAGAAGGGTTAAGCTTTAATGCCATCTAATCTAATATTCCCATGAAGGGTTATGCTTTAATGCCATCTGATCTCTTCTATCATAGAGGACAAGTACAGTTTGAAAATGACCTGATATTAGCACTAGCATTAGATCGCTAGCATTAGCAAGTTAGCATTAGCATTCAAACTTAAACATTGCTGTACTTGCATATATACAAGAAGGGTTAAGCTTTTAATGCCATCTAATCTATATCCCATGAAGGGATAATATCTGATCTCTTATTTCCATCATAGAGGGCAATTAAAATGACCAGATATTAACTAGCATTATCTGAAGTTAGCATTAGCATTCAAACTTTAACATTGCTGTATTTGCATATATACAAGAAGGGTTAAACTTTAATGCCATCTAATCTGATATTCCCATGAAGGGTTATGCTTTAATGCCATCTGATCTTTATATCCATCATAAAGGACACATATTAAAATGACCAGATATTAGCACTAGCATTAGATCGCTAGCATTAGCAAGTTAGCATTAGCATTCAACCTTTAACTTGCTGTATTTGCATGTATACAAAAGGGTTAAGCTTTAATGCCATCTAATCTGATATTCCCATGAAGGGTTATGCTTTAATGCCATCTGAATTCTCTTATATCCATCATAGAGGACAAGTACAGTATGAAAATGACCTGATATTAGCTTAGCATTAGATCGCTAGCATTAGCAAGTTAGCATTAGCATTCAAACTTTAACTTGCTGTACAGTATATATACAAGAAGGGTTAAGCTGTAATCCATCTAATCCATCTGATATTCCCATGATGCCATCTTCCTTATGATTCAGGTTATGCTTTAAAATGCCATCTGATCTCTTCTAT
This sequence comes from Gymnothorax javanicus, assembly GCA_029692085.1. Taxonomy (NCBI): domain Eukaryota; kingdom Metazoa; phylum Chordata; class Actinopteri; order Anguilliformes; family Muraenidae; genus Gymnothorax; species Gymnothorax javanicus. Next base: position 13,503,603 of record CM056200.1, on the reverse strand, counting down.
CCATCATTCAATGGAACATTGCTGTACAGTTATACAAATGACCAGATATCTAGCACTTATGCTTTAGCATCTGATCTCTTCTTTCCATCATAAGTTATGAAAATGACCAGATTCACTAGCATTAGATAACTTGCTGTAGCAAGTTAGTATACAAGAATTCAAGCTTTAATGCCATCTAATCTAATATATATACAAGAATGGGATATGCTTTAATGCCATCTAATCTCTTATTCCATCATAAAGGGATAGCTTTAATGCTTTATGCCAAATGATCTCTTATTAGCATCATAGAGGACACATACAATATGAAAATGAACAATATTCAAACTTAAAATTGCTGTAGCATATATTAGATCGCTACATTGCAAGTTAGCATCCAGCAAGAAAACTTTAACTTGCTGTTAATGCATTTATCTATCACTTAGGTTGCTGTACTTGCATTTAATGGAATCTAATCTGATATTCCCATGAAGGGTTTTTGCTTTAATGCCATCTGATCTCTTATTTCCATTATAGAGGACACGTACAATATGAAAATGACCAGATATTAGCACTAGCATTTGATCGTTAGCATTAGCAAGTTAGCATTAGCATTCAAACTTTAACTTGCTGTACTTGCATGTATACAAGAAGGTTAAGCTTTAATGCCATCTAATCTGATATTCCCATGAAGGGTTATGCTTTAATGCCATCTGATCTCTTCTATCCATCATAGAGGACAAGTACAGTTATGAAAATGACCAGATATTAGCACTAAAATATGCCCATTATTAGATCGCTAGCATTAGCAAGTTAGCATTAGCATTCAAACTTAAACTTGCTGTACTTGCATGTATACAAGAAGGTTAAGCTTTAATGCCATCTAATCTAATATATTCCCATTATGGGATAAACTTTAATGCCATCTGATCTCTTATTTCCATCATAGAGGACAGCATTAGATACAGTTTGAAAATGACCAGATATTAGCACTAGCATTATTAGATCGTTAGCATTTCAAGTTAGCATTAGTAAAATTAAACTTGCTGTATTTGCATATATACAAGAAGGGTTAAACTTTTTAATGCCATCTAATCTAATATTCCCATCATGGGATATGCTTTAATGCCATCTGATCTCTTATATCCATCATAAAGGACACGTACAGTATGAAAATGACCAGATATTAGCACTAGCATTTGATCGCTAGCATTAGCAAGTTAGCATTAGCATTCAACATTTAACTTGCTGTACTTGCATGTATACAAGAAGGGTTAAGCTTTAATACCACCTAATCTGATATTCCAATGAAGGGTTATGCTTAAATGCCATCTGATCTCTTATATGCATCATAGAGGACAAGTACAGTATGAAAATGACCTGATATTAGCACTAAGTAGATCGCTAGCATTAGCAAGTTAGCATTAGCATTCAAACTTAAACTTACTGTACTTGCATGTATACAAGAAGGGTTAAGCTGTAATGCCATCTAATCTGATATTCCCATGAAGGGTTATGCTTTAATGCCATCTGATCTCTTATATCCATCATAAGGACACGTACAGTATGAAAATGACCAGATATTAGCTCTAGCATTAGATCGTTAGCATTCGCAAGTTAGCATTAGCATTCAAACTTTAACATTGCTGTATTTGCATATATACAAGAAGGGTTAAGCTTTAATGGCATCTAATCTGATATTCCCATGAAGGGTTATGCTTTAATGCCATCTGATCTCTTATATCCATCATAGAGGACACGTAGAGTATGAAAATGACCAGATATTAGCACTAGCATTTGATCGTTAGCATTAGCAAGTTAGCATTAGCATTCAAACTTCAACTTACTGTACATGCATGTATACAAGAAGGGTAAAGCTTTAATGCCATCTAATCTGATATTCCCATGAAGGGTTATGCTTTAATGCCATCTGATCTCTTCTATCCATCATAGAGGACACATTACAGTTTGAAAATGACCAGATATTAGCACTAGCATTAGATCGCTAGCTTAAGCAAGTTAGCATTAGCATTCAAGCTTTAACTTGCTGTACTTGCAAGTATACAAGAAGGTGAAGCTTTAATGCCATCTAATCTAATATGCCCATGATGGGATAAGCTTTAATGCCATCTGATCTCTTATTTCCATCATAAAGGACACGTACAGTATGAAAATGACCAGATATTAGCACTAGCATTAGAGCGCTAGTATTAGCAAGTTAGCATTAGCATTCAAACTTTAACATTGCTGTTTTTGCATATATAAAAGAAGGGTTAAGCTTTAATGCCTTCTAACCTCATAATTCCATAAAAGGTGATGCTTTTATGCCATCTGAACTCTTATTTCCATTATAAGTAACACATACAGTTTGAAAATGACCAGAAATTAGCACTAGCATTAGATCGCTAGCAATAGCAAGTTAGCATTAGCATTCAACCTTAAACTTGCTGTACTTGCATGTATACAAGAAGGGTTAAGCTTTAATGCCATCTAATCTGATATTCCAATGAAGGGTTATGCTTCAATGCCATCTGATCTCTTATATGCATCATAGAGGACAAGTACATAATGAAAATGACCTGATATTAGCACTAGAATTAGATCGCTAGCATTAGCAAGTTAGCATTAGCATTCAAACTTTAACATTGCAGTATTTGTATATATACAAGAAGGGTGAAGCTTTAATGGAATCTAATCTAATATGCCAATGAAGGGTTATGCTTTAATGCCATCTGGTCTCTTATTTCCATTATAGAGGACACGTACAATATGAAAATGACCAGATACTAGCACTAGCATTAGATCGCTAGCAATAGCAAGTTAGCATTAGCATTCAAAGTTAAACTTACTGTACTTGCATGTATACAAGAAGGGTGAAGCTTGAATGCCATCTAATATAATATGCCCTTGAAGGGTTATGCTTTAATGCCATCTGATCTCTTATTTCCATTATAGAGGACACATACAATATGAAAATGACCTGATATTAGCACTAGCATTAGATCGCTAGAATTAGCAAGTAAGCATTAGCATTCAAACTTAAACTTACTGTACTTGCATGTGTACAAGAAGGGGTAAGCTTTAATGCCATCTAATCTGATATTCCAATGAAGGGTTATGCTGTAATGCCATCTGATCTCTGATATCCATCAGACAGGACACGTACAGTATGAAAATGACCAGATATTAGCACTAGCATTAGATCGTTAGCATTAGCAAGTAAGCATTAGCATTCAAACTTTAACATTGCTGTATTTGCATAAATACAAGTAGGGTTATGCTGTAATGACATCTGATCTCTTATATCCATCATAGAGGACACGTACGGTATGAAAATGACCAGATATTAGCACTAGCATTAGATCGCTAGCATTAGCAAGTTAGCATTAGCATTCAACCTTAAACTTGCTGTACTTGCATGTATACAAGAAGGGTTAAGATTTAATGCCATGTAATCTGATATTCCAATGAAGGGTTATGCTTTAATGACATATGATCTCTTATATGCATCATAGAGGACAAGTACAGTATGAAAATGACCTGATATTAGCACTTGCATTAGATCGCTAGCATTAGCAAGTTAGCATTAGCATTCAAACTTTAACATTGCAGTATTTGTATATATACAAGAAGGGTTAAGCTTTAATGCCATCTTATCTAATATGCCCTAAGGGTAATGCTTTAATACCATCTGATCTCTTATTTCCATTATAGAGGACACGTACAGTATGAAAATGACCAGATATTAGCACTAGCATTAGATCGTTAGCATTCGCAAGTTAGCATTAGCATTCAAACTTTAACATTGCTGTATTTGCATATATACAAGAAGGGTTAAGCTTTAATGCCATCTAATCTGACATTCCCATGAAGGGTTATGCTTTAATGGCATCTGATCTCTTATATCCATCATAGAGGACACGTACAGTATGAAAATGACCAGATATTAGCACTAGCATTAGATCGTTAGCATTAGCAAGTTAGCATTAGCATTCAAACTTCAACTTACTGTACATGCATGTATTCAAGAAGGGTTAAAGCTTGAATGCCATCTAATCTGATATTCCCATGATGGGTTATGCTTTAATGCCATCTGATCTCTTCTATCCATCATAGAGGACACGTACAGTTTGAAAATGACCAGATATTAGCACTAGCATTAGATAAGCGTCGCAAGTTAGCATTAGCATTCAAGCTTAAACTTGCTGTACTTGCAAGTATACAAGAAGGTGAAGCTTTAATGCCATCTAATCTAATATGCCCATTATGGGATATGCTTTAATGGCATCTGATCTCTTATTTCCATCATAAAGGACACGTACAGTATGAAAATGACCAGATATTAGCACTAGCATTAGATCGCTTGGTATTAGCAAGTTAGCATGGGCATTCAAACTTTGACATTGCTGTTTATGTGTATATAAAGAAGGGTTAAGCTTTAATGCCATCTAACCTCATAATTCCATCAAAAGGTGATGCTTTTATGCCATCTGATCTCTTATTTCCATTAAAAGTAACACATACAGTTTGAAAATGACCAGAAATTAGCACTAGCATTTGATCGCGAGCATTAGCAAGTTAGCATTAGCATTCAACCTTTAACTTGCTGTACTTGCATGTATACAAGAAGGGTTAAGCTTTAATGCCATCTAATCTGATATTCCAATGAAGGGTTATGCTTAAATGCCATCTGATCTCTTATATGAATCATAGAGGACAAGTACAGTATGAAAATGACCTGATATTAGCACTAGAAGTAGATCGCTAGCATTAGCAAGTTAGCATTAGCATTCAAACTTAAACTTACTGTACTTGCATGTATACAAGAAGGGTTAAGCTGTAATGCCATCTAATCTGATATTCCCATGAAGGGTTATGCTTTAATGCCATCTGATCTCTTATATCCATCATAGAGAACATGTAGAGTATGAAAATGACCAGATATTAGCTCTAGCATTAGATCGTTAGCATTCGAAAGTTAGCATTAGCATTCAAACATTAACATTGCTGTATTTGCATATATACAAGAAGGGTTAAGCTTTAATGCCATCTAATCTGATATTCCCATGAAGGGTTATGCTTTCATGCCATCTGATCTCTTATATCCATCATAGAGGACACGTAGAGTATGAAAATGACCAGATATTAGCACTAGCATTAGATCGCTAGCATTAGCAAGTTAGCATTAGCATTCAACCTTTAACTTGCTGTACTTGCATGTATACAAGAAGGGTTAAGCTTTAATGCCATCTCATCTGATATTCCAATGAAGGGTTATGCTTCAATGCCATCTGATCTCTTATATGCATCATAGAGGACAAGTACAGTATGAAAATGAACTGATATTAGCACTAGAATTAGATCGCTAGCATTAGCAAGTTAGCATTAGCATTCAAACTTTAACATTGCAGTATATGTATATATCCAAGAAGGGTGAAGCTTTAATGGAATCTAATCTAATATGCCAATGAAGGGTTATGCTTTAATGCCATCTGGTCTCTTATTTCCATTATAGAGGACACGTACAATATGAAAATGACCAGATACTAGCACTATTATTAGATCGCTAGCAATAGCAAAGTTAGCATTAGCATTCAAACTTAAACTTACTGTACTTGCATGTATACAAGAAGGGTTAAGCTTGAATGCCATCTAATATAATATGCCCTTGAAGGGTTATGCTTTAATGCCATCTGATCTCTTATTTCCATTATAGAGGACACATACAATATGAAAATGACCTGATATTAGCACTAGCATTAGATCGCTAGCATTTGCAAGTTAGCATTAGCATTCAACCTTAAACTTGCTGTACTTGCATGTATACAAGAAGGGTTAAGCTTTAAGGCCATCTTAACTAATATGCCTATGAAGGGTAATGCTTTAATACCATCTGCTCTCTTATTTCCATTATAGAGGACACGTACAGTATGAAAATGACCAGATATTAGCACTAGCATTAGATCGTTAGCATTAGCAAGTTAGCATTAGCATTCAAACTTTAACATTGCTGTATTTGCATATATATATACAAGAAGGGTGACCATCTGATCCTCTTCTATAAGCTTTAATGGCATCTAATCTGATATTCCCATGAAGGGTTATGCTTTAATGCCATCTGATCTCTTATATCCATCATAGAGGACACGTACAGTATGAAAATGACCAGATATTAGCACTAGCATTAGATCGCTAGCATTAGCAAGTTAGCATTAGCATTCAAACTTCAACTTACTGTACTTGCATCTATACAAGAAGGTGAAGCTTTAATGCCATCTAATCTAATATGCCCATTATGGGATATGCTTTAATGCCATCTGATCTCTTCTATCCATCATAGAGGACACGTACAGTTTGAAAATGACCAGATATTAGCACTAGCATTAGATCGCTAGCGTAAGCAAGTTAGCATTAGCATTCAAGCTTAAACTTGCTGTACTTGCATCTATACAAGAAGGTGAAGCTTTAATGCCATCTAATCTAATATGCCCATCATGGGATATGCTTTAATGGCATCTGATCTCTTATTTCCATCATAAAGGACACGTACAGTATGAAAATGACCAGAAATTAGCACTAGCATTTGATCGCTAGCATTAGCAAGTTAGCATTAGCATTCAACATTTAACTTGCTGTACTTGCATGTATACAAGAAGGGTTAAGCTTTAATACCACCTAATCTGATATTCCAATGAAGGGTTATGCTTAAATGCCATCTGATCTCTTATATGCATCATAGAGGACAAGTACAGTATGAAAATGACCTGATATTAGCACTAGAAGTAGATCGCTAGCATTAGCAAGTTAGCATTAGCATTCAAACTTAAACTTACTGTACTTGCATGTATACAAGAAGGGTTAAGCTGTAATGCCATCTAATCTGATATTCCCATGAAGGGTTATGCTTTAATGCCATCTGATCTCTTATATCCATCATAAAGGACACGTACAGTATGAAAATGACCAGATATTAGCTCTAGCATTAGATCGTTAGCATTCGCAAGTTAGCATTAGCATTCAAACTTTAACATTGCTGTATTTGCATATATACAAGAAGGGTTAAGCTTTAATGCCATCTAATCTGATATTCCCATGAAGGGTTATGCTTTAATGCCATCTGATCTCTTATATCCATCATAGAGGACACGTAGAGTATGAAAATGACCAGATATTAGCACTAGCATTTGATCGTTAGCATTAGCAAGTTAGCATTAGCATTCAAACTTCAACTTACTGTACATGCATGTATACAAGAAGGGTAAAGCTTTAATGCCATCTAATCTGATATTCCCATGAAGGGTTATGCTTTAATGCCATCTGATCTCTTCTATCCATCATAGAGGACACGTACAGTTTGAAAATGACCAGATATTAGCACTAGCATTAGATCGCTAGCTTAAGCAAGTTAGCATTAGCATTCAAGCTTAAACTTGCTGTACTTGCAAGTATACAAGAAGGTGAAGCTTTAATGCCATCTAATCTAATATGCCCATTATGGGATAAGCTTTAATGCCATCTGATCTCTTATTTCCATCATAAAGGACACGTACAGTATGAAAATGACCAGATATTAGCACTAGCATTAGATCGCTAGTATTAGCAAGTTAGCATTAGCATTCAAACTTTAACATTGCTGTTTTTGCGTATATAAAGAAGGGTTAAGCTTTAATGCCTTCTAACCTCATAATTCCATAAAAGGTGATGCTTTTATGCCATCTGAACTCTTATTTCCATTATAAGTAACACATACAGTTTGAAAATGACCAGAAATTAGCACTAGCATTAGATCGCTAGCAATAGCAAGTTAGCATTAGCATTCAAACTTAAACTTGCTGTACTTGCATGTATACAAGAAGGGTTAAGCTTTAATGCCATCTAATCTGATATTCCAATGAAGGGTTATGCTTCAATGCCATCTGATCTCTTATATGCATCATAGAGGACAAGTACATAATGAAAATGACCTGATATTAGCACTAGAATTAGATCGCTAGCATTAGCAAGTTAGCATTAGCATTCAAACTTTAACATTGCAGTATTTGTATATATACAAGAAGGGTGAAGCTTTAATGGAATCTAATCTAATATGCCAATGAAGGGTTATGCTTTAATGCCATCTGGTCTCTTATTTCCATTATAGAGGACACGTACAATATGAAAATGACCAGATACTAGCACTAGCATTAGATCGCTAGCAATTCAGCAAGTTAGCATTAGCATTCAAAAGTTAAACTTACTGTACTTGCATGTATACAAGAAGGGTGAAGCTTGAATGCCATCTAATATAATATGCCCTTGAAGGGTTATGCTTTAATGCCATCTGATCTCTTATTTCCATTATAGAGGACACATACAATATGAAAATGACCTGATATTAGCACTAGCATTAGATCGCTAGAATTAGCAAGTAAGCATTAGCATTCAAACTTAAACTTACTGAACTTGCATGTGTACAAGAAGGGTTAAGCTTTAATGCCATCTAATCTGATATTCCAATGAAGGGTTATGCTGTAATGCCATCTGATCTCTGATATCCATCAGACAGGACACGTACAGTATGAAAATGACCAGATATTAGCACTAGCATTAGATCGTTAGCATTAGCAAGTAAGCATTAGCATTCAAACTTTAACATTGCTGTATTTGCATATATACAAGTAGGGTTATGCTGTAATGACATCTGATCTCTTATATCCATCATAGACAGGACACGTGCAATATGAAAATGACCAGATATTAGCACTAGCATTAGATCGCTAGCATTAGCAAGTTAGCATTAGCATTCAACCTTAAACTTGCTGTACTTGCATGTATACAAGAAGGGTTAAGCTTTAATGCCATCTAATCTGATATTCCAATGAAGGGTTATGCTTTAATGACATATGATCTCTTATATGCATCATAGAGGACAAGTACAGTATGAAAATGACCTGATATTAGCACTTGCATTAGATCGCTAGCATTAGCAAGTTAGCATTAGCATTCAAACTTTAACATTGCAGTATTTGTATATATACAAGAAGGGTTAAGCTTTAATGCCATCTTATCTAATATGCCTATGAAGGGTAATGCTTTAATACCATCTGATCTCTTATTTCCATTATAGAGGACACGTACAGTATGAAAATGACCAGATATTAGCACTAGCATTAGATCGTTAGCATTCGCAAGTTAGCATTAGCATTCAAACTTTAACATTGCTGTATTTGCATATATACAAGAAGGGTTAAGCTTTAATGCCATCTAATCTGACATTCCCATGAAGGGTTATGCTTTAATGCCATCTGATCTCTTATATCCATCATAGAGGACACGTACAGTATGAAAATGACCAGATATTAGCACTAGCATTAGATCGTTAGCATTAGCAAGTTAGCATTAGCATTCAAACTTCAACTTACTGTACATGCATGTATTCAAGAAGGGTGAAGCTTGAATGCCATCTAATCTGATATTCCCATGATGGGTTATGCTTTAATGCCATCTGATCTCTTCTATCCATCATAGAGGACACGTACAGTTTGAAAATGACCAGATATTAGCACTAGCATTAGATCGCTAGCGTACGCAAGTTAGCATTAGCATTCAAGCTTAAACTTGCTGTACTTGCAAGTATACAAGAAGGTGAAGCTTTAATGCCATCTAATCTAATATGCCCATTATGGGATATGCTTTAATGGCATCTGATCTCTTATTTCCATCATAAAGGACACGTACAGTATGAAAATGACCAGATATTAGCACTAGCATTAGATCGGTGGTATTAGCAAGTTAGCATGAGCATTCAAACTTTGACATTGCTGTTTATGTGTATATAAAGAAGGGTTAAGCTTTAATGCCATCTAACCTCATAATTCCATCAAAGGTGATGCTTTTATGCCATCTGATCTCTTATTTCCATTAAAAGTAACACATACAGTTTGAAAATGACCAGAAATTAGCACTAGCATTTGATCGCGAGCATTAGCAAGTTAGCATTAGCATTCAACCTTTAACTTGCTGTACTTGCATGTATACAAGAAGGGTTAAGCTTTAATGCCATCTAATCTGATATTCCAATGAAGGGTTATGCTTAAATGCCATCTGATCTCTTATATGAATCATAGAGGACAAGTACAGTATGAAAATGACCTGATATTAGCACTAGAAGTAGATCGCTAGCATTAGCAAGTTAGCATTAGCATTCAAACTTAAACTTACTGTACTTGCATGTATACAAGAAGGGTTAAGCTGTAATGCCATCTAATCTGATATTCCCATGAAGGGTTATGCTTTAATGCCATCTGATCTCTTATATCCATCATAGAGGACATGTAGAGTATGAAAATGACCAGATATTAGCTCTAGCATTAGATCGTTAGCATTCGAAAGTTAGCATTAGCATTCAAACATTAACATTGCTGTATTTGCATATATACAAGAAGGGTTAAGGTTTAATGCCATCTAATCTGATATTCCCATGAAGGGTTATGCTTTAATGCCATCTGATCTCTTATATCCATCATAGAGGACACGTAGAGTATGAAAATGACCAGATATTAGCACTAGCATTTGATCGTTAGCATTAGCAAGTTAGCATTAGCATTCAAACTTCAACTGACTGTACATGCATGTATACAAGAAGGGTGAAGCTTTAATGCCATCTAATCTGTTATTCCCATGAAGGGTTATGCTTAATGCCATCTGATCTCTTCTATCCGTCATAGAGGACACGTACAGTTTGAAAATGAGCAGATATTAGCACTAGCATTAGATCGCTAGCGTAAGCAAGTTAGCATTAGCATTCAAGCTTAAACGTGCTGTACTTGCAAGTTTATACAAGAAGGTGAAGCTTTAATGCCATCTAATCTAATATGCCCATTATGGGATATGCTTTAATGCCATCTGATCTCTTATTTCCATCATAAAGGACACGTACAATATGAAAATGACCAGATATTAGCACTAGCATTAGATCGCTAGCATTAGCAAGTTAGCATTAGCATTCAAACTTAAACTTACTGTACTTGCATGTTTACAAGAAGGGTTAAGCTTTAATGCCATCTAATCTGATATTGCAATGAAGGGTTATGCTTTAATGCCATCTGATCTCTTATTTCCATTATAGAGGACACATACAGCATGAAAATGACCAGATATTAGCACTAGCATTAGATCGTTAGCATTAGCAAGTTAGCATTAGCATTCAAACTTTAACATTGCTGTATTTGCATATATACAAGAAGGGTTAAGCTTTAATGCCATATAATCTGATATTCCCATGAAGGGTTATGCTTTAATGCCATCTGATCTCTTATATCCATCATAGAGAACACGTACAGTATGAAAATGACCAGATATTAGCACTAGCATTAGATCGTTAGCATTAGCAAGTTAGCATTAGCATTCAAACTTCAACTTACTGTACTTGCATCTATACAAGAAGGTGAAGCTTTAATGCCATCTAATCTAATATGCCCATTATGGGATATGCTTTAATGCCATCTGATCTCTTCTATCCATCATAGAGGACACGTACAGTTTGAAAATGACCAGATATTAGCACTAGCATTAGATCGCTAGCGTAAGCAAGTTAGCATTAGCATTCAAGCTTAAACTTACTGTACTTGCATCTATACAAGAAGGTGAAGCTTTAATGCCATCTAATCTAATATGCCCATTATGGGATATGCTTTAATGGCATCTGATCTCTTATTTCCATCATAAAGGACAGGTACAGTATGAAAATGACCAGATATTAGCACTAGCATTAGATCGCTAGTATTAGCAAGTTAGCATTAGCATTCAAACTTCAACTTACTGTACTTGCATCTATACAAGAAGGTGAAGCTTTAATGCCATCTAATCTAATATGCCCATTATGGGATATGCTTTAATGCCATCTGATCTCTTCTATCCATCATTGAGGACACGTACAGTTTGAAAATGACCAGATATTAGCACTAGCATTAGATCGCTAGCGTAAGCAAGTTAGCATTAGCATTCAAGCTTAAACTTACTGTACTTGCACCTATACAAGAAGGTGAAGCTTTAATGCCATCTAATCTAATATGCCCATTATGGGATATGCTTTAATGGCATCTGATCTCTTATTTCCATCATAAAGGACACGTACAGTATGAAAATGACCAGAAATTAGCACTAGCATTTGATCGCTAGCATTAGCAAGTTAGCATTAGCATTCAACCTTTAACTTGCTGTACTTGCATGTATACAAGAAGGGTTAAGCTTTAATACCACCTAATCTGATATTCCAATGAAGGGTTATGCTTAAATGCCATCTGATCTCTTATATGCATCATAGAGGACAAGTACAGTATGAAAATGACCTGATATTAGCACTAGAAGTAGATCGCTAGCATTAGCAAGTTAGCATTAGCATTCAAACTTAAACTTACTGTACTTGCATGTATACAAGAAGGGTTAAGCTGTAATGCCATCTAATCTTATATTCCCATGAAGGGTTATGCTTTAATGCCATCTGATCTCTTATATCCATCATAAAGGACACGTACAGTATGAAAATGACCAGATATTAGCTCTAGCATTAGATCGTTAGCATTCGCAAGTTAGCATTAGCATTCAAACTTTAACATTGCTGTATTTGCATATATACAAGAAGGGTTAAGCTTTAATGCCATCTAATCTGATATTCCCATGAAGGGTTATGCTTTAATGCCATCTGATCTCTTATATCCATCATAGAGGACACGTAGAGTATGAAAATGACCAGATATTAGCACTAGCATTTGATCGTTAGCATTAGCAAGTTAGCATTAGCATTCAAACTTCAACTTACTGTACATGCATGTATACAAGAAGGGTAAAGCTTTAATGCCATCTAATCTGATATTCCCATGAAGGGTTATGCTTTCATGACATCTGATCTCTTCTATCCATCATAGAGGACACGTACAGTTTGAAAATGACCAGATATTAGCACTAGCATTAGATCGCTAGCGTAAGCAAGTTAGCATTAGCATTCAAGCTTAAACTTGCTGTACTTGCAAGTATACAAGAAGGTGAAGCTTTAATGCCATCTAATCTAATATGCCCATTATGGGATAAGCTTTAATGCCATCTGATCTCTTATTTCCATCATAAAGGACACGTACAGTATGAAAATGACCAGATATTAGCACTAGCATTAAATCGCTAGTATTAGCAAGTTAGCATTAGCATTCAAACTTTAACATTGCTGTTTTTGCGTATATAAAGAAGGGTTAAGCTTTAATGCCTTCTAACCTCATAATTCCATAAAAGGTGATGCTTTTATGCCATCTGATCTCTTATATCCATCATAGAGGACACGTACAGTATGAAAATGACCAGATATTAGCACTAGCATTAGATCGTTAGCATTAGCAAGTTAGCATTAGCATTCAAACTTAAACTTCGCAGAACTTGCATGTATACAAGAAGGGTGAAGCTTTAATGCCATCTAATCTAATATGCCCATGAAGGGTTATGCTTTAATGCCATCTGATCTCTTATTTCCATTATAGAGGACACATTCAGTATGAAAATGACCAGATATTAGCATTAGCATTAGATCGCTAGCATTAGCAAGTTAGCATTAGCATTCAAACTTTAACATTGCAGTATTTGTATATATACAGGAAGGGTGAAGCTTTAATGGAATCTAATCTAATATGCCAATGAAGGGTTATGCTTTAATGCCATCTGGTCTCTTATTTCCATTATAGAGGACACGTACAATATGAAAATGACCAGATACTAGCACTAGCATTAGAGCGCTAGTATTAGCAAGTTAGCATTAGCATTCAAACTTTAACATTGCTGTTTTTGCGTATATAAAGAAGGGTTAAGCTTTAATGCCTTCTAACCTCATAATTCCATAAAAGGTGATGCTTTTATGCCATCTGAACTCTTATTTCCATTATAAGTAACACATACAGTTTGAAAATGACCAGAAATTAGCACTAGCATTAGATCGCTAGCAATAGCAAGTTAGCATTAGCATTCAACCTTTAACTTGCTGTACTTGCGTGTATACAAGAAGGGTTAAGCTTTAATGCCATCTAATCTGATATTCCAATGAAGGGTTATGCTTCAATGCCATCTGATCTCTTATATGCATCATAGAGGACAAGTACATAATGAAAATGACCTGATATTAGCACTAGAATTAGATCGCTAGCATTAGCAAGTTAGCATTAGCATTCAAACTTTAACATTGCAGTATTTGTATATATACAAGAAGGGTGAAGCTTTAATGGAATCTAATCTAATATGCCAATGAAGGGTTATGCTTTAATGCCATCTGGTCTCTTATTTCCATTATAGAGGACACGTACAATATGAAAATGACCAGATACTAGCACTAGCATTAGATCGCTAGCAATAGCAAGTTAGCATTAGCATTCAAAGTTAAACTTACTGTACTTGCATGTATACAAGAAGGGTGAAGCTTGAATGCCATCTAATATAATATGCCCTTGAAGGGTTATGCTTTAATGCCATCTGATCTCTTATTTCCATTATAGAGGACACATACAATATGAAAATGACCTGATATTAGCACTAGCATTAGATCGCAAGTAAGCATTAGCATTCAAACTTAAACTTACTGTACTTGCATTGTACAAAAGGGGTAAGCTTTAATGCCATCTAATCTGATATTCCAATGAAGGGTTATGCTGTAATGCATCTGTATATCCATCAGACAGACACGGAAAATGACCAGATATTAGCACTTTAGATCGCCATTAGCATTCAAACTTTAACATTGATATTTGCATATATAAAGTAGGGTTATGCTGTAATGACATCTGATCTCTTATATCCATCATAGAGGACACGTACGGTATGAAAATGACCAGATATTAGCACTAGCATTAGATCGCTAGCATTAGCAAGTTAGCATTAGCATTCAACCTTAAACTTGCTGTACTTGCATGTATACAAGAAGGGTTAAGCTTTAATGCCATCTAATCTGATATTCCAATGAAGGGTTATGCTTTAATGACATATGATCTCTTATATGCATCATAGAGGACAAGTACAGTATGAAAATGACCTGATATTAGCACTTGCATTAGATCGCTAGCATTAGCAAGTTAGCATTAGCATTCAAACTTTAACATTGCAGTATTTGTATATATACAAGAAGGGTTAAGCTTTAATGCCATCTTATCTAATATGCCTATGAAGGGTAATGCTTTAATACCATCTGATCTCTTATTTCCATTATAGAGGACACGTACAGTATGAAAATGACCAGATATTAGCACTAGCATTAGATCGTTAGCATTCGCAAGTTAGCATTAGCATTCAAACTTTAACATTGCTGTATTTGCATATATACAAGAAGGGTTAAGCTTTAATGCCATCTAATCTGACATTCCCATGAAGGGTTATGCTTTAATGCCATCTGATCTCTTATATCCATCATAGAGGACACGTACAGTATGAAAATGACCAGATATTAGCACTAGCATTAGATCGTTAGCATTAGCAAGTTAGCATTAGCATTCAAACTTCAACTTACTGTACATGCATGTATTCAAGAAGGGTGAAGCTTGAATGCCATCTAATCTGATATTCCCATGATGGGTTATGCTTTAATGCCATCTGATCTCTTCTATCCATCATAGAGGACACGTACAGTTTGAAAATGACCAGATATTAGCACTAGCATTAGATCGCTAGCGTACTTAGTTAGCATTAGCATTCAAGCTTAAACTTGCTGTACTTGCAAGTATACAAGAAGGTGAAGCTTTAATGCCATCTAATCTAATATGCCCATTATGGGATATGCTTTAATGGCATCTGATCTCTTATTTCCATCATAAAGGACACGTACAGTATAAAAATGACCAGATATTAGCACTAGCATTAGATCGGTGGTATTAGCAAGTTAGCATGAGCATTCAAACTTTGACATTGATGTTTATGTGTATATAAAGAAGGGTTAAGCTTTAATGCCATCTAACCTCATAATTCCATCAAAGGTGATGCTTTTATGCCATCTGATCTCTTATTTCCATTAAAAGTAACACATACAGTTTGAAAATGACCAGAAATTAGCACTAGCATTTGATCGCGAGCATTAGCAAGTTAGCATTAGCATTCAACCTTTAACTTGCTGTACTTGCATGTATACAAGAAGGGTTAAGCTTTAATGCCATCTAATCTGATATTCCAATGAAGGGTTATGCCTAAATGACATCTGATCTCTTATATGAATCATAGAGGACAAGTACAGTATGAAAATGACCTGATATTAGCACTAGAAGTAGATCGCTAGCATTAGCAAGTTAGCATTAGCATTCAAACTTAAACTTACTGTACTTGCATGTATACAAGAAGGGTTAAGCTGTAATGCCATCTAATCTGATATTCCCATGAAGGGTTATGCTTTAATGCCATCTGATCTCTTATATCCATCATAGAGGACATGTAGAGTATGAAAATGACCAGATATTAGCTCTAGCATTAGATCGTTAGCATTCGAAAGTTAGCATTAGCATTCAAACATTAACATTGCTGTATTTGCATATATACAAGAAGGGTTAAGGTTTAATGCCATCTAATCTGATATTCCCATGAAGGGTTATGCTTTAATGCCATCTGATCTCTTATATCCATCATAGAGGACACGTAGAGTATGAAAATGACCAGATATTAGCACTAGCATTTGATCGTTAGCATTAGCAAGTTAGCATTAGCATTCAAACTTCAACTTACTGTACATGCATGTATACAAGAAGGGTGAAAGCTTTAATGCCATCTAATCTGTTATTCCCATGAAGGGTTATGCTTAATGCCATCTGATCTCTTCTATCCGTCATAGAGGACACGCATAGTTTGAAAATGAGCAGATATTAGCACTAGCATTAGATCGCTAAGCGTAAGCAAGTTAGCATTAGCATTCAAAACTAAACGTGCTGTACTTGCAAGTATACAAGAAGGTGAAGCTTTAATGCCATCTAATCTAATATGCCCATTATGGGATATGCTTTAATGCCATCTGATCTCTTATTTCCATCATAAAGGACACGTACAATATGAAAATGACCAGATATTAGCACTAGCATTAGATCGCTAGCATTAGCAAGTTAGCATTAGCATTCAAACTTAAACTTACTGTACTTGCATGTGTACAAGAAGGGTTAAGCTTTAATGCCATCTAATCTGATATTGCAATGAAGGGTTATGCTTTAATGCCATCTGATCTCTTATTTCCATTATAGAGGACACATACAGCATGAAAATGACCAGATATTAGCACTAGCATTAGATCGTTAGCATTAGCAAGTTAGCATTAGCATTCAAACTTTAACATTGCTGTATTTGCATATATACAAGAAGGGTTAA
Source organism: Gymnothorax javanicus (assembly GCA_029692085.1). NCBI lineage: Eukaryota > Metazoa > Chordata > Actinopteri > Anguilliformes > Muraenidae > Gymnothorax > Gymnothorax javanicus. The sequence continues at coordinate 13,486,284 of CM056200.1, read as the reverse complement.
GCTTTAATGCCATATAATCTGATATTCCCATGAAGGGTTATGCTTTAATGCCATCTGATCTCTTATATCCATCATAGAGGACATGCAGTATGAAAATGACCAGATATTAGCACTAGCATTAGATCGTTAGCATTAGCAAGTTAGCATTAGCATTCAAACTTCAACTTACTGTACTTGCATCTATACAAGAAGGTGAAGCTTTAATGCCATCTAATCTAATATATACCCATTATGGGATATGCTTTAATGCCATCTGATCTCTTCTATCCATCATAGAGGACACGACAGTTTGAAAATGACCAGATATTAGCACTAGCATTAGATCGCTAGCAAGCAAGTTAGCATTAGCATTCAAGCTTAAACTTACTGTACTTTGCATCTTTACAAGAAGGTGAAGCTTTAATGCCATCTAATCTAATATGCCCATTATGGGATATGCTTTTAATGCCATCTGATCTCTTATTTCCATCATAAAGGACACGTACAGTATGAAAATGACCAGAAATTAGCACTAGCATTTGATCGCTAGCATTAGCAAGTTAGCATTAGCATTCAACCTTTAACTTGCTGTACTTGCATGTATACAAGAAGGGTTAAGCTTTAATACCACCTAATCTGATATTCCAATGAAGGGTTATGCTTAAATGCCATCTGATCTCTTATATGCATCATAGAGGACAAGTACAGTATGAAAATGACCTGATATTAGCACTAGAATTAGATCGCTAGCATTAGCAAGTTAGCATTAGCATTCAAACTTAAACTTACTGTACTTGCATGTATACAAGAAGGGTTAAGCTTTAATGCCATCTAATCTATTCCCCATGAAGGGTTATGCTTTAATGCCATCTGATCTCTTATACCCATCATAAAGGACACGTTATGAAAATGACCAGATATTAGCACTAGCATTAGATCGCTAGCATTCGCAAGTTAGCATTAGCATTCAAACTTTAACTTGCTGTATTTGCATATATACAAGAAGGGTTAAGCTTTAATGCCATCTAATCTGATATTCCCATGAAGGGTTATGCTTTAATGCCATCTGATCTCTTATATCCATCATAGAGGACACGTAGAGTATGAAAATGACCAGATATTAGCACTAGCATTTGATCGTTAGCATTAGCAAGTTAGCATTAGCATTCAAACTTCAACTTACTGTACATGCATGTATACAAGAAGGGTTAAGCTTTTAATGCCATCTAATCTGATATTCCCATGAAGGGTTATGCTTTCATGCCATCTGATCTCTTCTATCCATCATAGAGGACACGTACAGTTTGAAAATGACCAGATATTAGCACTAGCATTAGATCGCTAGCATTAGCAAGTTAGCATTAGCATTCAACCTTAAACTTGCTGTACTTGCATGTATACAAGAAGGGTTAAGCTTTAATGCCATCTAATCTAATATTCCCATTATGGGATATGCTTTAATGCCATCTGATCTCTTATTATCCATCATAAAGGACACGTATAGTATGAAAAAATGACCAGATATTAGCACTAGCATTAGATCGCTAGTATTAGCAAGTTAGCATTAGCATTCAAACTTCAACTTACTGTACTTGCATGTATACAAGAAGGTGAAGCTTTAATGCCATCTAATCTAATATGCCCATTATGGGATATGCTTTAATGCCATCTGATCTCTTATATCCATCATAGAGGACACACGTACAGTTTGAAAATGACCAGATATTAGCACTAGCATTAGATCGCTAGCATAAGCAAGTTAGCATTAGCATTCAAGCTTAAACTTACTGTACTTGCATCTATACAAGAAGGTGAAGCTTTAATGCCATCTAATCTGATATTCCCATTAAGGGATATGCTTTAATGCCATCTGATCTCTTATTTCCATCATAGAGGACACGTACAGTATGAAAATGACCAGAAATTAGCACTAGCATTTGATCGCTAGCATTAGCAAGTTAGCATTAGCATTCAACCTTTAACTTGCTGTACTTGCATGTATACAAGAAGGGTTAAGCTTTAATACCACCTAATCTGATATTCCAATGAAGGGTTATGCTTAAATGCCATCTGATCTCTTATATGCATCATAGAGGACAAATTACAGTATGAAAATGACCTGATATTAGCACTAGAAGTAGATCGCTAGCATTTGCAAGTTAGCATTAGCATTCAAACTTAAACTTACTGTACTTGCATGTATACAAGAAGGGTTAAGCTGTAATGCCATCTAATCTTATATTCCCATGAAGGGTTATGCTTTAATGCCATCTGATCTCTTATATCCATCATAAAGGACACGTACAGTATGAAAATGACCAGATATTAGCTCTAGCATTAGATCGTTAGCATTCGCAAGTTAGCATTAGCATTCAAACTTTAACATTGCTGTACATGCATGTATACAAGAAGGGTAAAGCTTTAATGCCATCTAATCTGATATTCCCATGAAGGGTTATGCTTTCATGCCATCTGATCTCTTCTATCCATCATAGAGGACACGTACAGTTTGAAAATGACCAGATATTAGCACTAGCATTAGATCGCTAAACGTAAGCAAGTTAGCATTAGCATTCAAGCTTAAACTTGCTGTACTTGCAAGTATACAAGAAGGTGAAGCTTTAATGCCATCTAATCTAATATGCCCATTATGGGATAAGCTTTAATGCCATCTGATCTCTTATTTCCATCATAAAGGACACGTACAGTATGAAAATGACCAGATATTAGCACTAGCATTAGATCGCTAGTATTAGCAAGTTAGCATTAGCATTCAAACTTTAACATTGCTGTTTTTATGCGTATATAAAGAAGGGTTAAGCTTTAATGCCTTCTAACCTCATAATTCCATAAAAGGTGATGCTTTTATGCCATCTGATCTCTTATATCCATCATAGAGGACACATACAGTATGAAAATGACCAGAAATTAGCACTAGCATTAGATCGTTAGCATTAGCAAGTTAGCATTAGCATTCAAACTTAAACTTGCAGAACTTGCATGTATATACAAGAAGGGGTGAAGCTTTAATGCCATCTAATCTAATATGCCCATGAAGGGTTATGCTTTAATGCCATCTGATCTCTTATTTCCATTATAGAGGACACATTCAGTATGAAAATGACCAGATATTAGCATTAGCATTAGATCGCTAGCATTAGCAAGTTAGCATTAGCATTCAAACTTTAACATTGCAGTATTTGTATATATACAGGAAGGGTGAAGCTTTAATGGAATCTAATCTAATATGCCAATGAAGGGTTATGCTTTAATGCCATCTGGTCTCTTATTTCCATTATAGAGGACAAGTACAATATGAAAATTACCAGATACTAGCACTAGCATTAGATCGCTAGCAATTGCAAGTTAGCATTAGCATTCAAAGTTAAACTTACTGTACTTGCATGTATACAAGAAGGGTGAAGCTTGAATGCCATCTAATATATTATGCCCTTGAAGGGTTCTGCTTTAAAGCCATCTGATCTCTTATTTCCGTTATAGAGGACACACACAATATGAAAATGACCTGATATTAGCACTAGCATTAGATCGCTAGAATTAGCAAGTAAGCATTAGCATTCAAACTTAAACTTACTGTACTTGCATGTGTACAAGAAGGGTTAAGCTTTAATGCCATCGAATCTGATATTCCAATGAAGGGTTATGCTGTAATGCCATCTGATCTCTTATATCCATCAGACAGGACACGTACAGTATGAAAATGACCAGATATTAGCACTAGCATTAGATCGTTAGCATTAGCAAGTAAGCATTAGCATTCAAACTTTAACATTGCTGTATTTGCATATATACAAGAAGGGTTATGCTGTAATGACATCTGATCTCTTATATCCATCATAGAGGACACGTACAGTATGAAAATGACCAGATATTAGCACTAGCATTAGATCGCTAGCATTAGCAAGTTAGCATTAGCATTCAACCTTTAACTTGCTGTACTTGCATGTATACAAGAAGGGTTAAGCTTTAATGCCATCTAATCTGATATTCCAATGAAGGGTTATGCTTTAATGACATATGATCTCTTATATGCATCATAGAGGACAAGTACAGTATGAAAATTACCTGATATTAGCACTTGCATTAGATCGCTAGCATTAGCAAGTTAGCATTAGCATTCAAACTTTAACATTGCAGTATTTGTATATATACAAGAAGGGTTAAACTTTTAATGCCATCTTATCTAATATGCCTATGAAGGGTAATGCTTTAATACCATCTGATCTCTTATTTCCATTATAGAGGACACGTACAGTATGAAAATGACCAGATATTAGCACTAGCATTAGATCGTTAGCATTCGCAAGTTAGCATTAGCATTCAAACTTTAACATTGCTGTATTTGCATATATACAAGATCGGTTAAGCTTTAATGCCATCTAATCTGATATTCCCATGAAGGGTTATGCTTTAATGCCATCTGATCTCTTATATCCATCATAGAGGACACGTACAGTATGAAAATGACCAGATATTAGCACTAGCATTAGATCGATAGCATTAGCAAGTTAGCATTAGCATTCAAACTTCAACTTACTGTACATGCATGTTTTCAAGAAGGGTGAAGCTTTAATGCCATCTAATCTGATATTCCCATGATGGGTTATGCTTTAATGCCATCTGATCTCTTCTATCCATCATAGAGGACACGTACAGTTTGAAAATGACCAGATATTAGCACTAGCATTAGATCGCTAGCGTACGCAAGTTAGTATTAGCATTCAAGCCTAAACTTGCTGTACTTGCAAGTATACAAGAAGGTGAAGCTTTAATGCCATCTAATCTAATATGCCCATTATGGATATGCTTTAATGGCATCTGATCTCTTATTTCAATCATAAAGGACACGCATAGTATGAAAAAAATGACCAGATATTAGCACTAGCATTAGATCGGTTGGTATTAGTAAGTTAGCATTAGCATTCAAACTTTGACATTGCTGTTTATGTGTATATAAAGAAGGGTTAAGCTTTAATGCCATCTAACCTCATAATTCCATAAAAGGTGATGCTTTTTATGCCATCTGATCTCTTATTTCCATTAAAAAGTAACACATACAGTTTGAAAATGACCAGAAATTAGCACTAGCATTTGATCGCGAGTATTAGCAAGTTAGCATTAGCATTCAACCTTTAACTTGCTGTACTTGCATGTATACAAGAAGTGTTAAGCTTTAATGCCATCTAATCTGATATTCCAATGAAGGGTTATGCTTAAATGCCATCTGATCTCTTATATGAATCAGAGAGGACAAGTACAGTATGAAAATGACCTGATATTAGCACTAGAAGTAGATCGCTAGCATTAGCAAGTTAGCATTAGCATTCAAACTTAAACTTACTGTACTTGCATGTATACAAGAAGGGTTAAGCTGTAATGCCATCTAATCTGATATTCCCATGAAGGGTTATGCTTTAATGCCATCTGATCTCTTATATCCATCATAGAGGACACGTACAGGATGAAAATGACCAGATATTAGCTCTAGCATTAGATCGTTAGCATTCGAAAGTTAGCATTAGTATTCAAACATTAACATTGCTGTATTTGCATATATACAAGAAGGGTTAAGCTTTAATGCCATCTAATCTGATATTCCCATGAAGGGTTATGCTTTAATGCCATCTGATCTCTTATATCCATCATAGAGGACACGTAGAGTATGAAAATGACCAGATATTAGCACTAGCATTTGATCGTTAGCATTAGCAAGTTAGCATTAGCATTCAAACTTCAACTTACTGTACATGGATGTATACAAGAAGGGTGAAGCTTTAATGCCATCTAATCTGATATTCCCATGAAGGGTTATGCTTTAATGCCATCTGATCTCTTCTATCCGTCATAGAGGACACGTACAGTTTGAAAATGACCAGATATTAGCACTAGCATTAGATCGCTAGCGTAAGCAAGTTAGCATTAGCATTCAAGCTTAAACTTGCTGTACTTGCAAGTATACAAGAAGGTGAAGCTTTAATGCCATCTAATCTAATATGCCCATTATGGGATATGCTTTAATGCCATCTGATCTCTTATTTCCATCATAAAGGACACGTACAATATGAAAATGACCAGATATTAGCACTAGCATTAGATCGCTAGCATTAGCAAGTTAGCATTAGCATTCAAACTTAAACTTACTGTACTTGCATGTGTACAAGAAGGGTTAAGCTTTAATGCCATCTAATCTGATATTGCAATGAAGGGTTATGCTTTAATGCCATCTGATCTCTTATTTCCATTATAGTGGACACATGCAGCATGAAAATGACCAGATATTAGCACTAGCATTAGATCGTAAGCATTAGCAAGTTAGTATTAGCATTCAAACTTTTACATTGCTGTATTTGCATATATACAAGAAGGGTTATGCTTTCATGCCATCTGATCTCTTATATCCATCATAGAGGACACGTAAAGTATGAAAATGACCAGATATTTGCACTAGCATTAGATCGCTAGCATTAGCAAGTTAGCATTAGCATTCAATCTTAAACTTGCTTTACTTGCATGTGTACAAGAAGGGTTAAGATTTAATGCCATCTAATCTGATATTCCAATGAAGGGTTATGCTTTAATGCCATCTGATCTATTATATGCATCATAGAGGACAAGTACAGTATGAAAATGACCTGATATTAGCACTAGCATTAGATCGTTAGCATTCGCAAGTTAGCATTAGCATTCAAACTTTAACATTGCTGTATTTGCATATATATAAGAAGGGTTAAGGTTTAATGCCATCTAATCTGATATTCCCATGAAATGTTATGCTTGAATGCCATCTGATCTCTTATATCCATCATAGAGGACACGTACAGTATGAAAATGACCAGATATTAGCACTAGCATTAGATCGTTAGCATTAGCAAGTTAGCATTAGCATTCAAACATAAACTTTGCAGAACTTGCATGTATACAAGAAGGGTGAAGCTTTAATGCCATCTAATCTAATATGCCCATGAAGGGTTATGCTTTAATGCCATCTGATCTCTTATTTCCATTATAGAGGACACATTCAGTATGAAAATGACCAGATATTAGCATTAGCATTAGATCGCTAGCATTAGCAAGTTAGCATTAGCATTCAACCTTAAACATTGCAGTACTTGCGTGTATACAAGAAGGGTTAAGCTTTAATGACATCTAATCTGATATTCCAATGAAGGATTATGTTTTAATGCCATCTGATCTCTTATATGCATCATAGAGGACAAGTACAGTATGAAAATGACCTGATATTAACACTAGCATTAGATCGCTAGCATTAGCAAGTTAGCATTAGCATTCAAACTTTAATATTGCTGTATTTGCATATATACAAGAAGGTTGAAGCTTTAATGGAATCCAAACTAATATACCAATGAAGGGTTATGCTTTCATGCAATCTGATCTCTTATTTCCATTATAGAGGACACGTACAGTATGAAAATGACCAGATATTAGCACTAGCATTAGATCGCTAGCAATAGCAAGGAAGCATTAGCATTCAAACTTAAACTTACTGTACTTGCATGTATACAAGAAGGGTTAAGCTTTAATGCCATCTAATCTGATATTCCCATGAAGGGTTATGCTTTAAAGCCATTTGATCTCTTATATCCATCATAGATGACACGTAAAGTATGAAAATGACCAGATATTAGCACTAGCATTATATCGCTAGCATTATCAAGTTAGCATTAAAATTAAAACTTAAACATTGCAATACTTGCATGTATACAAGAAGGGTGAAACTTTAATGCCATCTAATATAATATGCCCTTGAAGGGTTATGCTTTAATGACATGTGATCTCTTATATCCATTATTGAGGACATATACAATATGAAAATGACCAGATATTAGCACTAGCATTAGATCGCTAGCATTAGCAAGTTAGCATTAGCATTCAAACTTAAACTTACTGTACTTGCATGTATACAAGAAGGGTTAAGCTTTAATGGCATCTAATCTGATTTTCCAATGGAGGGTTATGCTTAAATGCCATCTGATTTCTTAGATACATCATAGAGGACAGGTACAGTATGAAAATGACCAGATATTAGCACTAGCATTAGATCGCTAGCATTAGCAAGTTAGCATTAGCATTCAAACTTTAACATTGCCGTATTTGCATATGTAAAAGAAGGGTTATGCTTTAATGCAATCTGATCTCTTATATCTATCATATAGGACACTTACAGTATGAAAATGACCAGATATTAGCACTAGCATTAGATCGCTAGCATTAGCAAGTTAGCATTAGCATTCAACCTAAAACTTGCTGTACTTGCATATATACAAGAAAGATTAAGCTTTAATGCCATCTAATCTGATATTCCAATGAAGGGTTATGCTTTAATGACATCTGATCTCCTATATGCATCATAGAGGACAAGTACAGTAGGAAAATGACCTGATATTAGCAATAGCATTAGATCGCTAGCATTAGCAAGTTAGCATTAGCATTTAAACTTTAATATTGCTGTATTCGCAGATATACAAGAAGGGTGAAGCTTTAATGGAATCTAATCTAATACGCCAATGAAGGGTTATGCTTTAATGCCATCTGATCTCTTATTTCCATTATAGAAGATAATACATAGTATGAAAATGACCTGATATTAGCACTAGCATTAGACCGTTAGCATTAGCAAGTTAGCATTAGCATTCAAACTATAACATTGCTGTATTTGCATATATACAAGAAGGGTGAAGCTTTAATGCCATCTAATCTAATATGCCCATGAAGGGTTATGCTTTAATGCCATCTGATCTCTTATTTCCATGAAAGAGGACACATACAGTATGAAAATGACCAGATTTTAGCACTAGTATTAGATCGCTAGCATTAGCAAGTTAGCATTAGCATTCAAACTTAAACTTATTGAACTTGCATGTATACAAGAAGGGTTTAGCTGTAATGCCATCTAATCTGATATTCCCATGAAGGGTCATGCTTTAATGCCATCTGATCTCTTATATCCATCATATAGGACACATACAGTATGAAAATGACCAGATATAAGCACTAGCATTAGATCGTTAGCATTCGCAAGTTTGCCTTAGCATTAAAAATTTAACATTGCTGTATTTGCATAGATACAAGAAGGGTTAAGATTTAATGCCATCTAATCAGATATTCCAATGAAGGGTTTTGCTTGAATGCCATCTGATCTCTTATATCCATCATAGAGGACATGTACAGTATGAAAATGACCAGATATTAGCACTAGCATTAGATCGTTAGCATTAGCAAGTAAGCATTAGCATTCAAACTTAAACTTACTGTACTTGCATGTATACAAGAAGGGTTAAGCTTTAATGCCATCAAATCTGATATTCCAATGAAGGGGTATGCTTTTATGCGATTTGAACTCTTATATCCATCATAGAGGACACGTACAGTATGAAAATGACCTGATATTACCACAAGCATTAGATTGCTAGCATTAGCAAGTTAGCTTTAGCATTCAAGCTTAAACTTGCTGTACTTGCATGTACACAAGAAGGGTTAAGCTTTAATGCCATCTAATATAATATGCCGAAGAATGTTTATTCTTTACTGGCATCTGATCTCTTATTTCCATCATAGAGGACACGTACAGTATAAAAATGACCAGATATCAGCACAAGCATTAGATCGCTAGCATTCGCAAATTAGCATTAGCATTTAAACTTTAACAACACTGTATTTGCGTGTATAACGAAGAGTGAAGCTTTAATGCCATCTGATCTCATAATCCGCTGAATGGTGATGCTTTAATGCCATCTTATCTCTTATTTACATTATAAATAACACATACAGTTTGAAAATGATCAGAAATTAGCACTAGCATTATATCGCTAGCATTATCAAGTTAGTATTAGAATTCAAACTTAAACCTTGCAGAACTTGCATGTATACAAGAAGGGTGAAGCTTTAATGCCATCTAATCTAATATTCCCATGAAGGGTTATGCTTTAATGACATCTGATCTCTTATTTCCATTATAGAGGACACATAGAGTATGAAAATGACCAGATATTAGCACTAGCATTAGATCGTTAGCATTAGCAAGTTAGCATTAGCATTCAAACTTCAACTTACTGTACATGCATGTATACAAGAAGGGTGAAGCTTTAATGCCATCTAATCTGATATTCCCATGAAGGGTTATGCTTTAATGACATCTGATCTCTTATTTCCATTATAGAGGACACATAGAGTATGAAAATGACCAGATATTAGCACTAGCATTAGATCGCGAGCATTAGCAAGTTAGCATTAGCATTCAACCTTAAACATGCTGTACTTGCATGTATACAAAAAGGGTTAAGCTTTAATGTCATCTAATCTGATATTCCAATGAAGGGTTATGTTTTAATGCCATCTGATCTCTTATATGCATCATCGAGGACAAGTACAGTATGAAAATGACCTGATATTAACACTAGCATTAGATCGCTAGCATTAGATCGTTAGCATTAGCATAAAAACTTTAACATTGCTGTATTTGCATATATACAAGAAGGGTGAAGCTTTAATGGCATCTAATCTAATATGCCCATGTAGGGTTATGCTTTAATGCCATCTGATCTCTTATTTCCATTATAGAGGACACATACAGTATGAAAATGACCAGATATTAGCACTAGCATTAGATCGCTAGCATTAGCAAGTTAGCATTAGCATTCAAACTTTAACATTTTTGTATTTGCATATGTACAAGAAGGGCTATGCTTTAATGCCATCTGATCTCTTATATCCATCATAGAGGACACTTACAGTATGAAAATGACCAGATATAAGCACTAGCATTAGATCGCTAGCATTAGCAAGTTAGCATTAGCATTCAACCTTTAACTTGCTGTACTTGCATGTATACAAGAAGGATTAAGCTTTAATGCAATCTAATCTGATATTCCAATGAAGGGTTATGCTTTAATGTCATCTGATCTCTTATATGCATCATAGAGGACAAGTACAGTATGAAAATGACCTGATATTAGCACTAGCATTAGATCGCTAGCATTAGCCAGTTAGCATTAGCATTTAAACTTTAATATTGCTGTATTTGCAGATATACAAGAAGGGTGAAGCTTTAATGGAATCTAATCTAATACGCCAATGAAGGGTTATGCTTTAATGCCATCTGATCTCTTATTTCCATTATAGAAGACACGTACAGTATGAAAATGACCTGATATTAGCACTAGCATTAGACCGCTAGCATTAGCAAGTTAGCATTAGCATTCAAACTATAACATTGCTGTATTTGCATATATACAAAAGGGTGAAGCTTTAATGCCATCTAATCTAATATGCCCATGAAGCGTTATGCTTTAATGCCATCTGATCTCTTATTTCCATGATAGAGGACACATACAGTATGAAAATGAACAGATTTTAGCACTAGCATTAGATCGCTAGCATTAGCAAGTTAGCATTAGCATTCAAACTTAAACTTACTGTACTTGCAGTTATACAAGAAGGGTTAAGCTGTAATGCCATCTTATCTGATATTCCCATTAAGGGTTATGCTTTAATGCCATCTGATCTCTTATATCCATCATAGAGGACACATACAGTATGAAAATGACCAGATATTAGCACTAGCATTAGATCGTTAGCATTCGCAAGTTAGCATTAGCATTCAAACTTTAACATTGCTGTATTTGCATAGATACAAGAAGGGTTAAGCTTTAATGCCATCTAATCTGATATTCCAATGAAGGGTTAGGCTTTAATGCCATCTGATCTCTTATATCCATCATAGAGGACACATACAGTATGAAAATGACCAGATATTAGCACTAGCATTAGATCGTTAGCATTAGCAAGTAAGCATTAGCATTCAAACTTAAACTTACTGTACTTGCATGTATACAAGAAGGGTTAAGCTTTAATGCCATCAAATCTGATATTCCCATGAAGGGGTATGCTTTTATGCGATTTGAACTCTTATATCCATCATAGAGGACACGTACAGTATGAAAATGACCTGATATTACCACAAGCATTAGATTGCTAGCATTAGCAAGTTAGCTTTAGAATTCAAGCTTAAACTTGCTGTACTTGCATGTACACAAGAAGGGTTAAGCTTTAATGCCATCTAATATAATATGCCGAAGAAGGTTTATTCTTTACTGGCATCTGATCTCTTATTTCCATCATAGAGGACACGTGCAGTATAAAAATGACCAGATATCAGCACAAGCATTAGATCGCTAGCATTACATGGAATTAGCATTAGCATTTAAACTTTAACAACACTGTATTTGCGTGTATAACGAAGGGTGAAGCTTTAATGCAATCTGATCTCATAATCCGCTGAATGGTGATGCTTTAATGCCATCTTATCTCTTATTTCCATTATAAATAACACGTACAGTTTGAAAATGATCAGAAATTAGCACTAGCATTAGATCGCTAGCATTATCAAGTTAGTATTAGAATTCAAACTTAAACCTTGCAGAACTTGCATGTATACAAGAAGGGTGAAGCTTTAATGCCATCTAATCTAATATTCCCATGAAGGGTTATGCTTTAATGACATCTGATCTCTTATTTCCATTATAGAGGACACATAGAGTATGAAAATGACCAGATATTAGCACTAGCATTAGATCGCTAGCATTGGCAAGTTAGCATTAGCATTCAACCTTGAAGTTGCTGTAACTTGCATGTATACAAGAAGGGTTAAGCTTTAATGGCATCTAATCTGATATTCCAATGAAGGGTTATGCTTTAATGCCATCTGATCTCTTATATCCATAATAGAGGACACGTACAGTATGAAAATGCCCATGTATTAGAACTAGCATTAGATAGTTAGCATTAGCAAGTTAGCATTAGCATTCAAACTTCAACTTACTGTACATGCATGTATACAAGAAGGGTGAAGCTTTAATGCCATCTAATCTGATATTCCCATGAAGGGTTATGCTTTAATGACATCTGATCTCTTATTTCCATTATAGAGGACACATAAAGTATGAAAATGACCAGATATTAGCACTAGCATTAGATCGCTAGCATTAGCAAGTTAGCATTAGCATTCAACCTTAAACTTGCTGTACTTGCATGTATACAAAAAGGGTTAAGCTTTAATGCCATCTAATCTGATATTCCAATGAAGGGTTATGTTTTAATGCCATCTGATCTCTTATATGCATCATCGAGGACAAGTACAGTATGAAAATGACCTGATATTAACACTAGCATTAGATCGCTAGCATTAGATCGTTAGCATTAGGATTCAAACTTTAACATTGCTGTATTTGCATATATACAAGAAGGGTGAAGCTTTAATGGCATCTAATCTAATATGCCCATGTAGGGTTATGCTTTAATGCCATCTGATCTCTTATTTCCATTATAGAGGATACATACAGTATGAAAATGACCAGATATTAGCACTAGCATTAGATCGCTAGCATTAGCAAGTTAGCATTAGCATTCAAACTTTAACATTTTTGTATTTGCATTTATACAAGTAGCGTTATGCTTTCATGCCACCTGATCTCTTATTTCCATCATTGAGCACACATACAGTATGAAAATGACCAGATATTACCACTAGCATTAGATCGTTAGCATTAGTAGGTTAGCCTTAGCATTCAAACTTTAACATTGCTGTATTTGCATATGTACAAGAAGGGTTATGCTTTAATGCCATCTGATCTCTTATATCCATCATAGAGGACACTTACAGTATGAAAATGACCAGATATTAGCACTAGCATTAGATCGCTAGCATTAGCAGGTTAGCATTAGCATTCAACCTTTAACTTGCTGTACTTGCATGTATACAAGAAGGATTAAGCTTTAATGCCATCTAATCTGATATTCCAATAATGGGTTATGCTTTAATGACATCTGATCTCTTATATGCATCATAGAGGACAAGTACAGTATAAAAATGACCTGATATTAGCACTAGCATTAGATCGCTAGCATTAGCAAGTTAGCATTTGCACTCAAACTTTAATATTGCTGTATTTGCATATATACAAGAAGGGTGAACCTTGAATGGAATCTAATCTAATATGCCAATGAAGGGTTATGCTTTAATGCCATCTGATCTCTTATTTCTATTATAGAGGACACGTACAGTATGAAAATGACCAGAAATTAGCACTAGCATTAGATCGCTAGCAATAGCAAGTTAGCATTAGCATTCAAACTTAAACTAACTGTAATTGCATGTATACAAGAAGGGTTAAGCTTTGATGGCATCTTATCTGATATTCCCATGAAGAGTTATGCTTTAAAGCCATCTGATCTCTTATATCCATCATAGATGACACGTAAAATATGAAAATGACCGGATATTAGCACCAGCATTAGATTGCTAGCATTATCAAGTTAGCATTAGAATTCAAACTTAAACATTGCAGTACTTGCATGTATATAAGAAGGGTGAAGCTTTAATGCCATCTAATCTAATATGCCCTTGAAGGGTTATGCTTTAATGCCATCTGATCTCTTATTTCCATTATAGAGGACACATACAATATGAAAATGACCAGATATTAGCTCTCGCATTAGATCGCTAGCATTAGCAAGTTAGCATTAGCATTCAAACTTAAACTTACTGTACTTTCATGTGTACAAGAATGGTTAAGCTTTAATGCCATCTAATCTGATATTCCAATGAAGGGTCATGCTTTAATGCCATCTGATCACTTATATCCATCATAGAGGACATGTACAGTATGAAAATGACCAGATATTAGCACTAGCATTAGATCGTTAGCATTAGAAAGTTACCATTAGCATTCAAACTTTAACATTGCTGTTTTTGCATATATACAAGAAGGGTGAAGCTTTAATGGCATCTAATCTAATATACCCATGTAGGGTTATGCTTTAAAGCCATCTGATCTCTTATTTCCATTATAGAGGACACATACAGTATAAAAATGACCAGATATTAGCACTAGCATTAGATCGTTAGCATTAGCAAGTTAGCATTAGCATTCAAACTTTAACATTTTCGTATTTGCATTAATACAAGTAGCGTTATGCTTTAATGCCATCTGATCTCTTATTTCCATCATAGAGCACACGTACAGTATGAAAATGACCAGATATTAGCACTAGCATTAGATCGCTAGCATTAGCAAGTTAGCTTTAGCATTCAAACTTAAACATTGCAGTAGTTGCATGTATACAAGAAGGGTGAAGCTTTAATGCCATCTTATCTAATATGCCCTTGAAGGGTTATGCTTTAATGCCATCTGATCTCTTATTTCCTTTATAGAGGACACATACAATATGAAAATGACCAGATATTAGCACTAGCATTAGATCGTTAGCATTAGCAAGTTAGCATTAGCATTCAAACTTTAACATTTCTGTATTTGCATATGTACAAGAAGGGTTATGCTTTAATGCAATCTGAGCTATTATATCCATCATAGAGGACACTTACAGTATGAAAATGACCAGATATTAGCACTAGCATTAGATCGCTAGCATTAGCAAGTTAGCATTAGCATTCAACCTTAAACTTGCTGTACTTGCATGTATACTAGAAGGATTAAGCTATAATGCCATCTAATCTGATATTCCAATGAAGGGTTATGCTTTAATGACATCTGATCTCTTATATGCATCATAGAGGACAAGTACAGTATGAAAATGACCTGATATTAGCACTAGCATTAGATCGCTAGCATTAGCAAGTTCGCATTAGCATTCAAACTTTAATATTGCTGTATTTGCATATATACAAGAAGGGTGAAGCTTTAATGTAATCTAATCTAATATGCCCATGAATGGTTATGCTTTAATGCCATCTGATCTATTATCGCCATTATAGAGTACACGTACAGTATGAAAATGACCTGATATTAGCACTAGCATTAGACCGTTAGCATTAGCAAGTTAGCATTAGCATTCAAACTATAACATTGCTGTATTTGCATATATACAAGAAGGGTGAAGCTTTAATGCCATCTAATCTAATATGCCCCTGAAGGGTTATGCTTCAATGCCATCTGATCTCTTATTTCCATGATAGAGGACACATACAGTATGAAAATGACCAGATTTTAGCACTAGCATTAGAGCGCTAGCATTACCAAGTTAGCATTAGCATTCAAACTTAAACTTACTGTACTTGCATGTATCCAAGAAGGGTTAAGTTGTAATGCCATCTAATCTGATATTCCCATGAAGGGTTATGCTTTAATGCCATCTGATCTCTTATATCCATCATAGAGGACACGTACAGAATGAAAATGAGCAGATATTAGCACTAGCATTAGATCGTTAGAATTAGCAAGTAAGCATTAGCATTCAAACTTAAACTTACTGTACTTGCATGTATGAAAGAAGGGTTAAGCTTTAATGCCATCAAATCTGATATTCCCATGAAGGGGTATGCTTTTATGCCATTTGAACTCCTATATGCATCATAGAGGACACGTACAGTATGAAAATGACCTGATATTACCACAAGCTTTAGATTGCTAGCATTAGCAAGTTGGCTTTAGCATTCAAACTTTAACATTGCTTTTTTTGCATATATACAAGAAGGGTGAAGCTTTAATGGCATCTAATCTAACCATGTAGGGTTATGCTGTAAAGCCATCTGATCTCTTATTTCCATTATAGAGGACACATACAGTATGAAAATGATCAGATATTAGCACTAGCATTAGATCGTTAGCATTAGCAAGTTAGCATTAGCCTTCAAACTTTAACATTTTCGTATTTGCATTAATACAAGTAGCGTTATGCTTTAATGCCATCTGATCTCTTATTTCCATCATAGAGCACACGTACAGTATGAAAATGACCAGATATTAGCACTAGCATTAGATCGCTAGCATTAGCAAGTTAGCATTAGCATTCAAACTTAAACTTGCTGTACTTGCCTGTATACAAGAACGGTTAAGCTTTAATGCCATCAAATCTGATATTCCCATGAAGGGTTATGCTTTAAAGCCATCTGATCTCTTATATGCATCATAGATGACATGTAAAGTATGAAAATGACCAGATATTAGCACTAGCATTAGATCGCTAGCATTATCAAGTTAGCATTAGCATTCAAACTTAAACATTGCAGTAGTTGCATGTATACAAGAAGGGTGAAGCTTTAATGCCATCTTATCTAATATGCCCTTGAAGGGTTATGCTTTAATGCCATCTGATCTCTTATTTCCTTTATAGAGGACACATACAATATGAAAATGACCTGATATTAACACTAGTATTAGATCGCTAGCATTAGCAAGTTAGCATTAGCATTCAAACTTTATCATTGCTGTATTTGCATATGTACAAGAAGGGTTATGCTTTAATGCAATCTGATCTATTATATCCATCATAGAGGACACTTACAGTATGAAAATGACCAGATATTAGCACTAGCATTAGATCCTTTAGCATTAACGCAAGTTAGCATTAGCATTCAACCTTAAACTTGCTGTACTTGCATGTATACTAGAAGGATTAAGCTTTAATGCCATCTAATCTGATATTCCAATGAAGGGTTATGCTTTAATGACATCTGATCTCTTATATGCATCATAGAGGACAAGTACAGTATGAAAATGACCTGATATTAGCACTAGCATTAGATCGCTAGCATTAGCAAGTTCGCATTAGCATTCAAACTTTAATATTGCTGTATTTGCATATATACAAGAAGCGTGAAGCTTTTATGTAATCTAATCTAATATGCCAATGAATGTTTATGCTTTAATGCCATCTGATCTCTTATCGCCATTATAGAGGACACGTACAGTATGAAAATGACCTGATATTAGCACTAGCATTAGACCGTTAGCATTAGCAAGTTAGCATTAGCATTCAAACTTTAACATTGCTGTATTTGCATATATACAAGAAGGGTTAAGCTTTAATGCCATCTAATCTAATATGCCCCTGAAGGGTTATGCTTCAATGCCATCTGATCTCTTATTTCCATGATAGAGGACACATACAGTATGAAAATGACCAGATATTAGCACTAGCATTATATCGCTAGCATTAGCAAGTTAGCATTAGCATTCAAACTTTAACATTGCTGTATTTGCATATATACAAGAAGGGTTAAGCTTTAATGCCATCTAATCTGATATTCCCATGAAGGGTTATGTTTCAATGCCATCTGATCTCTTATATCCATCATAGAGGACACGTACCGTATGAAAATGAGCAGATATTAGCACTAGCATTAGATCGTTAGAATTAGCAAGTAAGCATTAGCATTCAAACTTAAACTTACTGTACTTGCATGTATGCAAGAAGGGTTAAGCTTTAATGCCATCAAATCTGATATTCCCATGAAGGGGTATGCTTTTATGCCATTTGAACTCTTATATCCATCATAGAGGACACGTACAGTATGAAAATGACCTGATATTACCACAAGCTTTAGATTGCTAGCATTAGCAAGTTAGCTTTAGCATTCAAGCTTAAACTTGCTGTACTTGCATGTATACAAGAAGGGTTAAGCTTTAATGCCATCTAATATAATATGCCGAAGACGGTTTATTCTTTAATGGCATCTGATCTTTTATTTCCATCATAGAGGACACGTACAGTATGAAAATGACCAGATATCAGCACAAGCATTAGATCGCTAGCATTAGCAAATTAGCATTAGCATTTAAACTTTAACAACACTGTATTTGCGTGGATAACGAAGGGTGAAGCTTTAATGCCATCTGATCTCATAATCCGATGAATGGTGATGCTTTAATGCCATCTTATCTCTCATTTCCATTATAAATGACACATACAGTTTGAAAATGATTAGAAATTAGCACTAGCATTATATCGCTAGCATTAGCAAGTTAGCATTAGCATTCAAACTTTAACATTGCTGTATTTGCATATATACAAGAAGGGTGAAGCTTTAATGGCATCTAATCTAATATGCCCATGTAGGGTTATGCTTTTATGCCATCTGATCTCTTATTTCCATTATAGAGGACACATACAGTATGAAAATGACCATATATTAGCACTAGCATTAGATCGTTAGCATTAGTAAGTTAGCCTTAGCATTCAAACTTTAACATTGCTGTATTTGCATATGTAGAAGAAGGGTTATGATTTAATGCCATCTGATCTCTTATATCCATCATGGAGGACACTTACAGTATGAAAATGAGCAGATATTAGCACTAGCATTAGATCGCTAGCATTAGCAAGTTAGCATTAGCATTAAACCTTTAAATTGCTGTACTTGCATGTATACAAGAAGGATTAAGCTTTAATGCCATCTAATCTGATATTCCAATCAAGGGTTATGCTTTAATGACATCTGATCTCTTATATGCATCATAGAGGACAAGTACAGTATGAAAATGACCAGATATTAGCACTAGCATTAGATCGCTAGCATTAGCAAGTTAGCATTTGCATTCAAACTTTAATATTGCTGTATTTGCATATATACAAGAAGGGTGAAGCTTTAATGGAATCTAATCTAATATGCCAAAGAAGGGTTATGCTTTAATGCCATCTGATCTCTTATTTCCATTATAGAGGACACGTACAGTATGAAAATGACCAGATATTAGCACTAGCATTAGATCGCTAGCAATAGCAAGTTAGCATTAGCATTCAAACTTAAACTAACTGTAATTGCATGTATACAAGAAGGGTTAAGCTTTCATGCCATCTTATCTGATATTCCCATGAAGGGTTATGCTTTAAAGCCATCTGATCTCTTATATCCATCATAGATGACACGTAAAGTATGAAAATGACCGGATATTAGCACCAGCATTAGATTGCTAGCATTATCAAGTTAGCATTAGAATTTAAACTTAAACATTGCAGTACTTGCATGTATACAAGAAGGGTGAAACTTTAATGCCATCTAATCTAATACGAACTTGAAGGGTTATGCTTTAATGCCATCTGATCTCTTATTTCCATTATAGAGGACACATACAATATGAAAATGACCAGATATTAGCACTAGCATTAGATCGCTAGCATTAGCAAGTTAGCATTAGCATTCAAACTTAAACTTACTGTACTTTCATGTGTACAAGAAGGGTTAAGCTTTAATGCCATCTAATCTGATATTCCAATGAAGGGTTATGCTTTAATGCCATCTGATGTCTTATATCAATCATAGAGGACATGTACAGTATGAAAATGACCAAATATTAGCACTAGCATTAGATCGTTAGCATTAGAAAGTTAGCATTAGCATTCAAACTTTAACATTGTTGTATTTGCATATATACAAGAAGGGTGAAGCTTTAATGGCATCTAATCTAATATGCCCATATAGGGTTATGCTTTAAAGCCATCTGATCTCTTATTTCCATTATAGAGGACACATACAGTATAAAAATGACCAGATATTAGCACTAGCATTAGACCGCTAGCATTAGCAAGTTAGCATTAGCATTCAAACTTAAACTTGCTGTACTTGCATGTATAAAAGAACGGTTTAGCTTCAATGCCATCAAATCTGATATTCCCATGAAGGGTTATGCTTTAAAGCCATCTGATCTCTTATATCCATCATAGATGACACGTAAAGAATGAAAATGACCAGATATTAGCACTAGCATTAGATCGCTAGCATTAGCAAGTTAGCATTAGCATTCAACCTTAAACTTGCTGTACTTGCATGTATACAAAAAGGGTTATGCTTTAATGCCATCTAATCTGATATTCCAATGAAGGGTTATGTTTTAATGCCATCTGATCTCTTATATGCATCATCGAGGACAAGTACAGTATGAAAATGACCTGATATTAGCACTAGCATTAGATCGCTAGCATTAGCAAGTCAGCATTAGCATTCAACCTTAAACTTGCTGTACTTGCATGTATACAAGATGGGTTCAGCTGTAATGCCATCTAATCTGATATTCCCATGAAGGGCTAAGCTTTAATGCCATCTGATCTCTTATATCCATCATAGAGGACACTTACAGTATGAAAATGACCAGATATTAGCACTAGCATTAGATCGCTAGCATTATCAAGTTAGCATTAGCATTCAAACTTAAACATTGCAGTAGTTGCATGTATACAAGAAGGGTGAAGCTTTAATGCCATCTAATCTAATATGCCCTTGAAGGGTTATGCTTTAATGCCATCTGATCTCTTATTTCCTTTATTAAGGACACATACAATATGAAAATGAGCAGATATTAGCACTAGCATTAGATCGTTAGCATTAGCAAGTTAGCATTAGCATTCAAAATTTAACATTGCTGTATTTGCATATGTACAAGAAGGGTTATGCTTTAATGCAATCTGATCTCTTATATGCATCATAGAGGACAAGTACAGTATGAAAATGACCTGATATTAGCACTAGCATTAGATCGCTAGCATTAGCAAGTTCGCATTAGCATTCAAACTTTAATATTGCTGTATTTGCATATATACAAGAAGGGTGAAGCTTTAATGGAATCTAATCTAATATGCCCATGAAGGGTTATGCTTTAATGACATCTGATCTCTTATCGCCATTATAGAGGACACGTACAGTATGAAAATGACCTGATATTAGCACTAGCATTAGACCGTTAGCATTAGCAAGTTAGCATTAGCATTCAAAATATAACATTGCTGTATTTGCATATATACAAGAAGGGTGAAGCTTTAATGCCATCTAATCTAATATGCCCATGAAGGGTTATGCTTTAATGCCATCTGATCTCTTATTTCCATGATAGAGGACACATACAGTATGAAAATGACCAGATTTTAGCTCTAGCATTAGATCGCTAGCATTAGCAAGTTATCATTAGCATTCAAACTTGAACTTACTGTACTTGCATGTATACAAGAAGGGTTAAGCTTTAATGCCATCTAATCTGATATTCCCATGAAGGGTTATGCTTGAATGCCATCTGATCTCTTATATCCATCATAGAGGACACGTACAGAATGAAAATGAGCAGATATTAGCACTAGCATTAGATCGTTAGCATTAGCAAGTAAGCATTAGCATTCAAACTTAAACTTACTGTACTTGCATGTATGCAAGAAGGGTTAAGCTTTAATGCCATTAAATCTGATATTCCCATGAAGGGGTATGCTTTTATGCGATTTGATCTCTTATATCCATCATAGAAGACACGTACAGTATGAAAATGACCAGATATTACGACAAGCATTAAATTGCTAGCATTACCAAGTTAGCATTAGCATTCAAACTTAAACATTGCAGAACTTGCATGTATACAAGAAGGGTGAAGCTTTAATGCCATCTAGTCAAATACGCCCATGAAGGGTTATGCTTTAATGACATCTGATCTCTTATTTCCATTATAGAGGACACATACAGTATGAAAATGACCAGATATTAGCACTAGCATTAGATCGCTAGCATTAGCAAGTTAGCATTAGCATTCAACCTTAAACTTGCTGTACTTGCATATATACAAGAAGGGTTAAGCTTTAATGCCATCTAATCTAATATTCCAATGAAGGGTTATGTTTTAATGCCATCTGATCTCTTATATGCATGATAGAGGACAAGTACAGTATGAAAATGACCTGATATTAACACGAGCATTAGATCGCTACCATTAGAAAGTTAGCATTAGCATTCAAACTTTAACATTGCAGTATTTTCATATATACAAGAAGGGTGAAGCTTTAATGGCATCTAATCTAATATGCCCATGTAGGGTTATGCTTTAATGACATCTGATCTCTTATTTCCATTATAGAGCACACGTACAGTATGAAAATGACCAGATATTAGCACTAGCATTAGATCGCTTGCATTAGCAAGTTAGAATTAGCATTCAAACTTAAACTTGCTCTAACTTGCATGTATACAAGAAGGGTTAAGCTTTAATGACATCTATTCTGATATTCCAATGAAGGGTTATGCTTTAATGCCATCTGATTTCTTATATGCATCATAGAGGACAAGTACAGTATGAAAATGACCTGATATTAACACTAGCATTAGATCGCTGGCTTTAGCAAGTTAGCATAAGCATTCAAACTTTAATATTGCTGTATTTGCATATATACAAGAAGGGTGAAGCTTTAATGGAATCTAATCTAATATGCCCATGTAGGGTAATGCTTTAATGCCATCTGATCTCTTATTTCGATTATAGAGGACACATACAGTATGAAAATGACCAGATATTAGCACTAGCATTAGATCGTTAGCATTAGCAAGTTAGCATTAGCATTCAAACTTTAACATTTTTGTATTTGCATTTATACAATTAGCGTTATTCTTTAATGCCATCTGATCTCTTATTTCCATCATAGAGCACACATACAGTATGAAAATGACCAGATATTAGCTCTAGCATTAGATCGTTAGCATTAGTAAGTTAGCGTTAGCATTCAAACTTTAACATTGCTGTATTTGCATATGTACAAGAAGGGTTATGCTTTAATGCCATCTGATCTCTTATAGCCATCATAGAGGACACTTACAGTATGAAAATGACCAGATATTAGCACTAGCATTAGATCGCTAGCAGTATCAAGTTAGCATTAGCATTCAAACTTAAACATTGCAGTAGTTGCATGAATACAAGAAGGGTTAAGATTTAATGCCATCTAATCTAATATGCCCTTGAAGGGTTACGCTTTAATGCCATCTGATCTCTTATTTCCTTTATAGAGGACACATACAATATGAAAATGACCAGATATTAGCACTAGCATTATATCGTTAGCATTAGCAAGTTAGCATTAGCATTCAAACTTTAACATTGCTGTATTTGCATATGTACAAGAAGGGTTATGCTTTAATGCAATCTGATCTCTTATATGCATCATAGAGGACACTAACAGTATGAAAATAACCAGATATTAGCACTAGCATTAGATCGCTAGCATTAGCAAGTTAGCATTAGCATTCAACCTTAAACTTGCTGTACTTGCATGTATACTAGAAGGATTAAGCTTTAATGCGATCTAATCTGATATTCCAATGAAGGGTTATGCTTTAATGCCATCTGATCTCTTATTTCCATTATAGAGGACACATACAGTATGAAAATGACCAGATATTAGCACTAGCATTAGATCGTTAGCATTAGCAAGTTAGCATTAGCATTCAAACTTTAACATTTTTGTATTTGCATTTATACAATTAGCGTTATTCTTTAATGCCATCTGATCTCTTATTTCCATCATAGAGAACACATACAGTATGAAAATGACCAGATATTAGCACTAGCATTAGATCGTTAGCATTAGTAAGTTAGCGTTAGCATTCAAACTTTAACATTGCTGTATTTGCATATTTACAAGAAGGGTTATGCTTTAATGCCATCTGATCTCTTATATCCATCATAGAGGACACTTACAGTATGAAAATGACCAGATATTAGCACTAGCATTAGATCGCTAGCATTATCAAGTTGGCATTAGCATTCAAACTTAAACATTGCAGTAGTTGCATGAATACAAGAAGGGTGAAGCTTTAATGCCATCTAATCTAATATGCCTTTGAAGGGTTACGCTTTAATGCCATCTGATCTCTTATTTCCTTTATAGAGGACACATACAATATGAAAATGACCAGATATTAGCACTAGCATTAGATCGTTAGCATTAGCAAGTTAGCATTAGCATTCAAACTTTAACATTGCTTTATTTGCATATGGACAAGAAGGGTTATACTTTAATGCAATCTGATCTCTTATATCCATCATAGAGGACACTAACAGTATGAAAATAACCAGATATTAGCACTAGCATTAGATCGCTAGCATTAGCAAGTTAGCATTAGCATTCAACCTTAAACTTGCTGTACTTGCATGTATACTAGAAGGATTAAGCTTTAATGCCATCTATTCTGATATTCCAATGAAGGGTTATGCTTTAATGACATCTGATCTCTTATATGCATCATAGAGGACAAGTACAGTATGAAAATGGACTGATATTAGCACTAGCATTAGATCGCTAGCATTAGCAAGTTCGCATTAGCATTCAAACTTTAATATTGCTGTATTTGCATATATACAAGAAGGGTGAAGCTTTAATGGAATCTAATCTAATATGCCAATGAAGGGTCATGCTTGAATGCCATCTGATCTCTTATCGCCATTATCGAGGACACGTACAGTAAGAAAATGACCTGATATTAGCACTAACATTAGACCGTTAGCATTAGCAATTTAGCATTAGCATTCAAACTATAACATTGCCGTATTTGCATATATACAAGAAGGGTGAAGCTTTAATGCCATTTAATCTAATATGCCCATGAAGGGTTATGCTTTAATGCCATCTGATCTCTTATTTCCATGATAGAGGACACATACAGTATGAAAATGACCAGATTTTAGCACTAGCATTAGATCGCTAGCATTAGCAAGTTAGCATTAGCATTCAAACTTAAACTTACTGTACTTGCATGTATACAAGAAGGGTTAAGCTGTAATGCCATCTAATCTGATATTCCCATGAAGGGTTATGCTTTAATGCCATCTGATCTCTTATATCCATCATAGAGGACACATACAGTATGAAAATGATCAGATATTAGCACTAGCATTAGATCGTTAGCATTCGCAAGTTAGCATTAGCATTCAAACTTTAACATTGCTGTATTTGCATATATACAAGAAGGGTTAAGCTTTAATGCCATCTAATCTGATATTCCCATGAAGGGTTATTCTTGAATGCCATCTGATCTCTTATATCCATCATAGAGGACACGTACATTATGAAAATGAGCAGATATTAGCACTAGCATTAGATCGTTAGCAATAGCAAGTAAGCATTAGCATTCAAAATTAAAATTACTGTACTTGCATGTATGCAAGAAGGGTTAAGCTTTAATGCCATCAAATCTGATATTCCCATGAAGGGGTATGCTTGTATGCGATTTGAACTCTTATATCCATCATAGAGGACACGTACAGTATGAAAATGACCTGATATTACAACAAGCATTAGATTGCTAGCATTAGCAAGTTAGCTTTAGCATTCAAGCTTAAACTTGCTGTACTTGCATGTATACAAGAAGGGTTAAGCTTTAATGCCATCTAATATAATATGCCGAAGACGGTTTATTCTTTAATGGCATATGATCTCTTATTTACATCATAAGAGGACACGTACAGTATAAATTGACCAGATATCAGCACAAGCATTAGATCGCTAGCATTAGCAAATTAGCATTAGCATTTAAACTTTAACAACACTGTATTTGCGTGTATTACGAAGGGTGAAGCTTTAATGCCATCTGATCTCATAATCCGCTGAATGGTGATGCTTTAATGCCATCTTATCTCTTATTTCCATTATAAATAACACATACAGTTTGAAAATGATCAGAAATTAGCACTAGCATTATATCGCTAGCATTAGCAAGTTAGCATTAGCATTCAAACTTAAACTTGCTGTACTTGCATGTATACAAGAAGGGTTAAGCTTTAATGGCATCTAATCTGATATTCCAATGAAGGGTTATGCTTAAATGCCATCTGATTTCTTATATCCATCATAGAGGACAAGTACAGTATGAAAATGACCAGATATTAGCACTAGCATTAGATCGCTAGCATTATCAAGTTAGCATTAGCATTCAAACTTCAGCATTGCAGAACTTGCATGTATACAAGAAGGGTGAAGCTTTAATGCCATCTAATCTAATATGCCCATGAAGGGTTATGCTTTAATGACATCTGATCTCTTATTTCCATTATAGAGGACACATACAGTATGAAAATGACCAGATATTAGCACTAGCATTAGATCGCTAGCATTAGCAAGTTAGCATTAGCATTCAACATTTAACTTGCTGTACTTGCATGTAAACAAAAAGGGTTATGCATTAATGCCATCTAATCTGATATTCCAATGAAGGGTTATGTTTTAATGCCATCTGATCTCTTATATGCATCATCGAGGACAAGAACAGTATGAAAATGTCCTGATATTAACACTAGCATTATATCGCTAGCATTAGCAAGTTAGCATAAGCTTTCAAACTTTAACATTGCTGTATTTGCATATGTAAAAGAAGGGTTATGCTTTAATGCCATATGATCTCTTATATCCATCATAGAGGACACTTACAGTATGAAAATGACCAGATATTAGCACTAGCATTAGATCGCTAGCATTAGCTGGTTAGCATTAGCATTCAACCTTTAGCTTGCTGTACTTGCATGTATACAAGAAGGATTAAGCTTTCATGCCATCTAATCTGATATTCCAATGAAGGGTAATGCTTTAATGTCATCTGATCTCTTATATGCATCATAGAGGACAAGTACAGTATGAAAATGACCTGATGTTAGCACTAGCATTAGATCGCTAGCATTAGCAAGTTAGCATAAGCATTCAAACTTTAATATTGCTGTATTTGCATATATACAAGAAGGGTGAAGCTTTAATGGAATCTAATCTAATATGCCAATGAAGGGTTATGCTTTAATGCCATCTGATCTCTTATTTCCATTATAGAGGACAAGTATAGTATGAAAATGACCAGATATTAGCACTAGCATTAGATCGCTAGCAATAGCAAGTTAGCATTAGCATTCAAACTTAAACTTACTGTTATTGCATGTATACAAGAACGGTTAAGCTTTAATGCCATCTTATCTGATCTTCCCATGAAGGCTTATGCTTTAAAGCCATCTGATCTCTTAGATCCATCATAGATGACACGTAAAGTATGAAAATGACCAGATATTAGCACTACCATTAGATTGCTAGCATTATCAAGTTAGCATTAGAATTCAAACTTAAACATTGCAGTACTTGCATGTAGTATACAAGAAGGGTGAAGCTTTAATACCATCTAATCTAATATGCCCTTGAAGGGTCATGCTTTAATGCCATCTGATCTCTTATATCCATCATAGAGGACATGTAAAAAGTATGAAAATGCCCAGATATTAGCACTAGCATTAGATCGATAGCATTAGCAAGTTAGCATTAGCATTCAAACTTTAACATTACTGTATTTACATATATACAAGAAGGGTTATGCTTTAATGCCATCTGATCTCTTATATGCATCATAGAGGACAAGTACAGTATGTAAATGACCTGATATTAGCACTAGCATTAGACCGTTAGCATTAGCAAGTTAGCATTAGCATTCAAACTATAACTTTGCTGTATTTGCATATATACAAGAAGGGTACAGCTTTAATGCCGTCTAATCTAATATGCCCATGAAGGGTTATGCTTTAATGCCATCTGATCTTTTATTTCCATGATAGAGGACACATACAGTATGAAAATGACCAGATTTTAGCACTACCATTAGATCGCTAGCATTAGCAAGTTAGCATTAGCATTCAAACTTAAACTTACTGTACTTGCATGTTTAAAGAAGGGTTAAGCTGTAATGCCATCTAATCAGATATTCCCATGAAGGGTTATGCTTTAATGCCATCTGATCTCTTATATCCATCATAGAGGACACGTACAGTATGTAAATGACCAGATATTAGCTCTAACATTAGATCGTTAGCATTCGCAAGTGAGCATTAGCATTCAAACTTCAACATTGCTGTATTTGCATATATACAAAAGAAGGGTTAAGCTTTAATGCCATTTAATCTGATATTCCCATGAAGGGTTATGCTTGAATGCCATCTGATCTCTTATATCCATCATAGAGGACACGTACAGTATGAAAATGACCAGATATTAGCACTAGCATTAGATCGCTAGCATTAGCAAGTTAGCATTAGCATTCAAACTTAAACTAACTGTACTTGAAAGTATACAAGAATGGTAAAGCTTTAATGCCATCAAATCTGATATTCCCATGAAGGGGTATGCTTTTATGCGATTTGAACTCTTATATCCATCATAGAGGACACGTACAGTATGAAAATGACCTGATATTACCACAAGCATTAGATTACTAGCATTAGCAAGTTAGCTTTAGCATTCAAGCTTAAACTTGCTGTACTTGCATGTATACAAGAAGGGTTAAGCTTTAATGCCATCAAATCTGATATTCCCATGAAGGGTTATGCTTTAATGCCATCTGATCTCATATATCCATCATAGAGGACACGTACAGTTTGAAAATGACCAGATATTAGCACTAGCATTAGATCGCTAGTATTAGCAAGTTAGCATTAGCACTCAAACTTTAACATTGCTGTTTTTGCGTATATAAAAAAAGGGTTAAGCTTTAATGACATCTTAACTCATAATCACATGAAAGGTGATGCTTTAATGCCATCTGATCTCTTATTTCCATTATCAATAACACAAAC
This sequence comes from Gymnothorax javanicus, assembly GCA_029692085.1. Lineage (NCBI taxonomy): Eukaryota > Metazoa > Chordata > Actinopteri > Anguilliformes > Muraenidae > Gymnothorax > Gymnothorax javanicus. Next base: position 13,457,131 of record CM056200.1, on the reverse strand, counting down.
AGTTTGAAAATGACCAGAAATTAACACTAGCATTAAATCGCTAGCATTAGCAAGTTAGCATTAGCATTCAACCTTAAACTTGCTGTACTTGCATGTATACAAGAAGGGTTAAACTTTAATGGCATCTAATCTGATATTCCAATGAAGGGTTATGCTTAAATGTCATCTGATTTCTTATATGCATCATAGAGGACAAGTAAATGATGAAAAAAGACCAGATATTAGCACTAGCATTAGATCGCTAGCATTATCAAGTTAGCATTAGCATTCAAACTTAAACATTGTAGAACTTGCATGTATACAAGAAGGGTGAAGCTTTAATGCCATCTAATATAATATGCCCATGAAGGGTTATGCTTTAATGCCATCTGATCTCTTATTTCCATTATAGAGGACACATACAGTATGAAAATGACCAGATATTAGCACTAGCATTAGATCGCTAGCATTAGCAAGTTAGCATTAGCATTCAACCTTAAACTTGCTGTACTTGCATGTAAACAAGAAGGGTTAAGCTTTAATGCCATCTAATCTGATATTCCAATGAAGGGTTATGTTTTAATGCCATCTGATCTCTTATATGGATCATAGAGGACAAGTACAGTATGAAAATGACCTGATATTAACAGTAGTATTAGATCGCTAGCATTAGCAAGTTAGCATTAGCATTCAAACTTTAACATTGCAGTATTTGCATATATACAAGAAGGGTGAAGCTTTAATGCAATCAAATCTAATATGCCCATGAAGGGTTATGCTTTAATGCCATCTGATCTCTTATATCCATCATAGAGGACACGTACAGTATGAAAATAACCAGATATTAGCACTAGCATTAGACCGTTAGCATTAGCAAGTTAGCATTAGCATGAAACTTAAACTTACTGTACTTGCATGTATACAAGAAGGGTTAAGCTTTAATGCCATCAAATCTGATATTCCCATGAAGGGTTATGCTTTAAGGCCATCTGATCTCTTATATCCATCAAAGAGGAAACGTACAGTTTGAAAATGACCAGATATTAGCACTAGCATTAGATTGCTCGCCTTAGCAAGTTAGCATTAGCATTCAAGCTTAAACTTGCATTACTTGCAAGTATACAAGAAGGTGAAGCTTTAATGCCATCTAATCTGATATTCCCATGAAGGGATATGCTTTAATGCCATCTGATCTCTTATTTCCATCATAAAGGAAACATACAGTAAGAAAATGACCAGATATTAGAACTAGCATTAGATCGCTAGTATAAGAAAGTTAGCATTAGCATTCAAACTTTAACATTGCTGTTTTTGCGTATATAAAGAAGGGTGAAGCTTTAATGACATCTTACCTCATAATCACATGAAAGGTGATGCTTTCATGCCAATTGATCTCTTATTTCCATTATAAATAACAAATACAGTATGAAAATGACCAGAAATTAGCACTAGCATTAAATCGCTAGCATTAGCAAGTTAGCATTAGCATTCAACCTTAAACTTGCTGTACTTGCATGTATACAAGAAGGGTGAAGCTTTAATGGCATCTAATCTGATATTCCAATGAAGGGTTATGCTTAAATGCCATCTGATTTCTTATATGCATCATAGAGGACAAGTACAGTATGAAAATGACCAGATATTAGCACTAGCATTAGATCGCTAGCATTATCAAGTTAGCATTTGCATTCAAACTTAAACATTGTAGAACTTGCATGTATACAAGAAGGGTTAAGCTTTAATGCCATCTAATCTAATATGCCCATGAAGGGTTATGCTTTAAAGCCATCTGATCTCTTATTTCCATTATAGAGGACACATACAGTATGAAAATGACCAGATATTAGCACTAGCATTAGATCGCTAGCATTAGCAAGTTCGCATTAGCATTCAACCTTCAACTTGCTGTACTTGCATGTATACAAGAAGGGTTAAGCTTTAATGCCATCTAATCTGATATTCCAATGAAGGGCTATGTTTTAATGCCATCTGATATCTTATATGGATCATCGAGGACAAGTACAGTATGAAAATGACCTGATATTAACACTAGTATTAGATCGCTAGCATTAGCAAGTTAGCATTAGCATTCAAACTTTAACATTGCTGTATTTGCATATATACAAGAAGGGTGAAGCTTTAATGGCATCTAATATGCCCATGTAGGGTTATGCTTTAATGCCATCTGATCTCTTATTTCCATTATAAAGGACACGTACAGTATGAAAATGACCAGATATTAGCACTAGCATTAGATCGCTAGCAATAGCAAGTTAGCATTAGCATTCAAACTTAAACTTACTGTACTTGCATGTATACAAGAAGGGTTAAGCTTTAATGCCATCTAATCTGATATTCCCATGAAGGGTTATGCTTTAAAGCCATCTGATCTCGTATATCCATCATAGAGGACACGTAAATTATGAAAATGACCAAATATTAGCAGTAGCATTAGATCGTTAGCATTAGCAAGTTAGCATTAACATTCAACCTTAAACTTGCTGTACTTGCATGTATACAAGAAGGGTTAAGCTTTAATGCCATCTAATCTGATATAACAATGAAGGGTTATGCTTTAATGACATCTGATCTCTTATATGCATCATAGAGGACAAGTACAGTATGAAAATGACCTGATATTAGCACTAGCATTAGACCGTTAGCATTAGCAAGTTAGCATTAGCATTCAAACTATAACATTGCTGTATTTGCATATATACAAGAAGGGTACAGCTTTAATGCCGTCTATTCTAATATGCCCATGAAGGGTTATGCTTTAATGCCATCTGATCTTTTATTTCCATGATAGAGGACACATACAGTATGAAAATGACCAGATTTTAGCACTACCATTAGATCGCTAGCATTAGCAAGTTAGCATTAGCATTCAAACTTAAACTTACTGTACTTGCATGTTTAGAAGAAGGGTTAAGTTGTAATGCCATCTAATCAGATATTCCCATGAAGGGTTATGCTTTAATGCCATCTGATCTCTTATATCCATCATAGAGGACACGTACAGTATGAAAATGACCAGATATTCGCACTAACATTAGATCGTTAGCATTCGCAAGTTAGCATTAGCATTCAAACTTCAACATTGCTGTATTTGCATATATACAAGAAGGGTTAAGCTTTAATGCAATTTAATCTGATATTCCCATGAAGGGTTATGCTTGAATGCCATCTGATCTCTTATATCCATCATAGAGGACACGTACAGTATGAAAATGACCTGATATTACCACAAGCATTAGATTACTAGCATTAGCAAGTTAGCTTTAGCATTCAAGCTTAAACTTGCTGTACTTGCATGTATACAAGAAGGGTTAAGCTTTAATGCCATCAAATATAATATGCCGAAGACGGTTTATTCTTTAATGGCATCTGATCTCTTATTTCCATCATAGAGGACACGTACAGTATGAAAATGACCAGATATCAGCACAAGCATTAGATCGCTAGCATTATCAAGTTAGCATTAGCATTCAAACGTAAACATTGCAGAACTTGCATGTATACAAGAAGGGTGAAGCTTTAATGCCATCTAGTCTAATACGCCCATGAAGGGTTATGCTTTAATGCCATCTGATCTCTTATTTCCATTATAGAGGACACATACAGTATGAAAATGACCAGATAATAGCACTAGCATTAGATCGCTAGCATTAGCAAGTTAGCATTAGCATTCAACCTTAAACTTGCTGTACTTGCATATATACAAGAAGGGTGAAGCTTTAATGGCATCTAATCTAATATGCCCATGTAGGGTTATGCTTTAATGCCATCTGATCTCTTATTTCCATTATAGAGGACACATACAGTATGAAAATGACCAGATATTAGCACTAGCATTAGATCGTTAGCATTAGCAAGTTAGCATTAGCATTCAAACTTTAACATTTTTGTATTTGCATTTATACAAGTAGCGTTATGCTTTAATGACATCTGATCTCTTATTTCCATCATAGAGCACACGTACAGTATGAAAATGACCAGATATTAGCACTAGCATTAGATCGCTAGCATTAGCAAGTTAGCATTAGCATTCAAACTTAAACTTGCTGTACTTGCATGTATACAAGAAGGGTTCAGCTTTAATGCCATCAAATCTGATATTCCCATGAAGGGTTATGCTTAAAAGCCATCTGATCTCTTAAATCCATCATAGATGACACGTAAAAATATGAAAATGACCAGATATTAGCACTAGCATTAGATCGCTAGCATTATCAAGTTAGCATTAGCATTCAAACTTAAACATTGCAGTACTTGCATTTATACAAGAAGGGTAAAGCTTTAATGCCATCTAATCTAATATGCCCTTGAAGGGTTATGCTTTAATGCCATCTGATCTCTTATTTCCTTTATAGAGGAAACATACAATATGAAAATGAGCAGATCTTAGCACTAGCATTAGATGGCTAGCATTAGCAAGTTAGCATTAGCATTCAAACTTAAACTTACTGTACTTGCATGTATACAAGAAGGGTGAAGCTTAAATGCCATCTGATCTGATATTCAAATGAAGGTATATGCTTGAATGCCATCTGATCTCTTATATCCATCATAGAGGACACGTACAGTATGAAAATGTCCAGATATTACCACTAGCATTATATCGTTAGCATTAGCAAGTTAGCATTAGCATTCAAACTTTAACATTGCTTTATTTGCATATATACAAGAAGGGTTATGCTTTAATGCCATCTGATCTCTTATATCCATCATAGAGGACACTTACAGTATGAAAATGACCAGATATTAGCACTAGCATTAGATCGCTAGCATTAGCAAGTTAGCATTAGCATTCAACCTTAAACTTGCTGTACTTGCATGTATACAAGTTGGATTAAGCTTTAATGCCATCTAATCTGATATTCCAATGAAGGGTTATGCTTTAATGACATCTGATCTCTTATATCCATCATAGAGACACGTGCAGTATGAAAATGACGTGATATTAGCACTAGCATTAGATCGCTAGCATTAGCAAGTTAGCATTAGCATTAAAACTATAACATTGATGTATTTGCATATATAAAAGAAGGGTGAAGCTTTAATGCCATCTAATCTAATATCCCCATGAAGGGTTATGCTTTAATGCCATCTGATCTCTTATTTCCATTATAGAGGACACATACAGTATGAAAATGACCAGATATTAGCACTAGCATTAGATCGCTAGCATTAGCAAGTTTGCATTAGCATTCAAACTTCAGCATTGCAGAACTTGCATATATACAAGAAGGGTGAAGCTTTAATGCCATTTAATCTAATATGCCCATGAAGGGTTATGCTTTAATGCCATCTGATCTCTTATTTCCATGATAGAGGACACATACAGTATGAAAATGACCAGATTTTAGCACTAGCATTAGATCGCTAGCATTAGCAAGTTAGCATTAGCATTCAAACTTAAACTTACTGTACTTGCATGTATACAAGAAGGGTTAAGCTGTAATGCCATCTAATCTGATATTCCCATGAAGGGTTATGCTTTAATGCCATCTGATCTCTTATATCCATCATAGAGGACACATACAGTATGAAAATGATCAGATATTAGCACTAGCATTAGATCGTTAGCATTCGCAAGTTAGCATTAGCATTCAAACTTTAACATTGCTGTATTTGCATATATACAAGAAGGGTTAAGCTTTAATGCCATCTAATCTGATATTCCCATGAAGGGTTATTCTTGAATGCCATCTGATCTCTTATATCCATCATAGAGGACACGTACATTATGAAAATGAGCAGATATTAGCACTAGCATTAGATCGTTAGCAATAGCAAGTAAGCATTAGCATTCAAAATTAAAATTACTGTACTTGCATGTATGCAAGAAGGGTTAAGCTTTAATGCCATCAAATCTGATATTCCCATGAAGGGTTTGCTTTTATGCGATTTGAACTCTTATATCCATCATAGAGGACACGTGCAGTATGAAAATGACCTGATATTACAACAAGCATTAGATTGCTAGCATTAGCAAGTTAGCTTTAGCATTCAAGCTTAAACTTGCTGTACTTGCATGTATACAAGAAGGGTTAAGCTTTAATGCCATCTAATATAATATGCCGAAGACGGTTTATTCTTTAATGGCATATGATCTCTTATTTACATCATAGAGGACACGTACAGTATGAAATTGACCAGATATCAGCACAAGCATTAGATCGCTAGCATTAGCAAATTAGCATTAGCATTTAAACTTTAACAACACTGTATTTGCGTGTATTACGAAGGGTGAAGCTTTAATGCCATCTGATCTCATAATCCGCTGAATGGTGATGCTTTAATGCCATCTTATCTCTTATTTCCATTATAAATAACACATACAGTTTGAAAATGATCAGAAATTAGCACTAGCATTATATCGCTAGCATTAGCAAGTTAGCATTAGCATTCAAACTTAAACTTGCTGTACTTGCATGTATACAAGAAGGGTTAAGCTTTAATGGCATCTAATCTGATATTCCAATGAAGGGTTATGCTTAAATGCCATCTGATTTCTTATATCCATCATAGAGGACAAGTACAGTATGAAAATGACCAGATATTAGCACTAGCATTAGATCGCTAGCATTATCAAGTTAGCATTAGCATTCAAACTTCAGCATTGCAGAACTTGCATGTATACAAGAAGGGTGAAGCTTTAATGCCATCTAATCTAATATGCCCATGAAGGGTTATGCTTTAATGACATCTGATCTCTTATTTCCATTATAGAGGACACATACAGTATGAAAATGACCAGATATTAGCACTAGCATTAGATCGCTAGCATTAGCAAGTTAGCATTAGCATTCAACATTTAACTTGCTGTACTTGCATGTAAACAAAAAGGGTTATGCATTAATGCCATCTAATCTGATATTCCAATGAAGGGTTATGTTTTAATGCCATCTGATCTCTTATATGCATCATCGAGGACAAGAACAGTATGAAAATGTCCTGATATTAACACTAGCATTATATCGCTAGCATTAGCAAGTTAGCATAAGCTTTCAAACTTTAACATTGCTGTATTTGCATATGTAAAAGAAGGGTTATGCTTTAATGCCATATGATCTCTTATATCCATCATAGAGACACTTACAGTATGAAAATGACCAGATATTAGCACTAGCATTAGATCGCTAGCATTAGCTGGTTAGCATTAGCATTCAACCTTTAGCTTGCTGTACTTGCATGTATACAAGAAGGATTAAGCTTTCATGCCATCTAATCTGATATTCCAATGAAGGGTAATGCTTTAATGTCATCTGATCTCTTATATGCATCATAGAGGACAAGTACAGTATGAAAATGACCTGATGTTAGCACTAGCATTAGATCGCTAGCATTAGCAAGTTAGCATAAGCATTCAAACTTTAATATTGCTGTATTTGCATATATACAAGAAGGGTGAAGCTTTAATGGAATCTAATCTAATATGCCAATGAAGGGTTATGCTTTAATGCCATCTGATCTCTTATTTCCATTATAGAGGACAAGTATAGTATGAAAATGACCAGATATTAGCACTAGCATTAGATCGCTAGCAATAGCAAGTTAGCATTAGCATTCAAACTTAAACTTACTGTTATTGCATGTATACAAGAACGGTTAAGCTTTAATGCCATCTTATCTGATCTTCCCATGAAGGCTTATGCTTTAAAGCCATCTGATCTCTTAGATCCATCATAGATGACACGTAAAGTATGAAAATGACCAGATATTAGCACTACCATTAGATTGCTAGCATTATCAAGTTAGCATTAGAATTCAAACTTAAACATTGCAGTACTTGCATGTATACAAGAAGGGTGAAGCTTTAATACCATCTAATCTAATATGCCCTTGAAGGGTCATGCTTTAATGCCATCTGATCTCTTATATCCATCATAGAGGACATGTAAAGTATGAAAATGCCCAGATATTAGCACTAGCATTAGATCGATAGCATTAGCAAGTTAGCATTAGCATTCAAACTTTAACATTACTGTATTTACATATATACAAGAAGGGTTATGCTTTAATGCCATCTGATCTCTTATATGCATCATAGAGGACAAGTACAGTATGTAAATGACCTGATATTAGCACTAGCATTAGACCGTTAGCATTAGCAAGTTAGCATTAGCATTCAAACTATAACTTTGCTGTATTTGCATATATACAAGAAGGGTACAGCTTTAATGCCGTCTAATCTAATATGCCCATGAAGGGTTATGCTTTAATGCCATCTGATCTTTTATTTCCATGATAGAGGACACATACAGTATGAAAATGACCAGATTTTAGCACTACCATTAGATCGCTAGCATTAGCAAGTTAGCATTAGCATTCAAACTTAAACTTACTGTACTTGCATGTTTACAAGAAGGGTTAAGCTGTAATGCCATCTAATCAGATATTCCCATGAAGGGTTATGCTTTAATGCCATCTGATCTCTTATATCCATCATAGAGGACACGTACAGTATGTAAATGACCAGATATTAGCTCTAACATTAGATCGTTAGCATTCGCAAGTGAGCATTAGCATTCAAACTTCAACATTGCTGTATTTGCATATATACAAGAAGGGTTAAGCTTTAATGCCATTTAATCTGATATTCCCATGAAGGGTTATGCTTGAATGCCATCTGATCTCTTATATCCATCATAGAGGACACGTACAGTATGAAAATGACCAGATATTAGCACTAGCATTAGATCGCTAGCATTAGCAAGTTAGCATTAGCATTCAAACTTAAACTAACTGTACTTGAAAGTATACAAGAATGGTAAAGCTTTAATGCCATCAAATCTGATATTCCCATGAAGGGGTATGCTTTTATGCGATTTGAACTCTTATATCCATCATAGAGGACACGTACAGTATGAAAATGACCTGATATTACCACAAGCATTAGATTACTAGCATTAGCAAGTTAGCTTTAGCATTCAAGCTTAAACTTGCTGTACTTGCATGTATACAAGAAGGGTTAAGCTTTAATGCAATCAAATCTGATATTCCCATGAAGGGTTATGCTTTAATGCCATCTGATCTCATATATCCATCATAGAGGACACGTACAGTTTGAAAATGACCAGATATTAGCACTAGCATTAGATCGCTAGTATTAGCAAGTTAGCATTAGCACTCAAACTTTAACATTGCTGTTTTTGCGTATATAAAGAAGGGTTAAGCTTTAATGACATCTTAACTCATAATCACATGAAAGGTGATGCTTTAATGCCATCTGATCTCTTATTTCCATTATAAATAACACAAACAGTTTGAAAATGACCAGAAATTAACACTAGCATTAAATCGCTAGCATTAGCAAGTTAGCATTAGCATTCAACCTTAAACTTGCTGTACTTGCATGTATACAAGAAGGGTTAAACTTTAATGGCATCTAATCTGATATTCCAATGAAGGGTTATGCTTAAATGTCATCTGATTTCTTATATGCATCATAGAGGACAAGTAAATGATGAAAAAGACCAGATATTAGCACTAGCATTAGATCGCTAGCATTATCAAGTTAGCATTAGCATTCAAACTTAAACATTGTAGAACTTGCATGTATACAAGAAGGGTGAAGCTTTAATGCCATCTAATATAATATGCCCATGAAGGGTTATGCTTTAATGCCATCTGATCTCTTATTTCCATTATAGAGGACACATACAGTATGAAAATGACCAGATATTAGCACTAGCATTAGATCGCTAGCATTAGCAAGTTAGCATTAGCATTCAACCTTAAACTTGCTGTACTTGCATGTAAACAAGAAGGGTTAAGCTTTAATGCCATCTAATCTGATATTCCAATGAAGGGTTATGTTTTAATGCCATCTGATCTCTTATATGGATCATAGAGGACAAGTACAGTATGAAAATGACCTGATATTAACAGTAGTATTAGATCGCTAGCATTAGCAAGTTAGCATTAGCATTCAAACTTTTAACATTGCAGTATTTGCATATATACAAGAAGGGTGAAGCTTTAATGCAATCAAATCTAATATGCCCATGAAGGGTTATGCTTTAATGCCATCTGATCTCTTATATCCATCATAGAGGACACGTACAGTATGAAAATAACCAGATATTAGCACTAGCATTAGACCGTTAGCATTAGCAAGTTAGCATTAGCATGAAACTTAAACTTACTGTACTTGCATGTATACAAGAAGGGTTAGCTTTAATGCCATCAAATCTGATATTCCCATGAAGGGTTATGCTTTAAAAAGCCATCTGATCTCTTATATCCATCAAAGAGGAAACGTACAGTTTGAAAATGACCAGATATTAGCACTAGCATTAGATTGCTCGCCTTAGCAAGTTAGCATTAGCATTCAAGCTTAAACTTGCATTACTTGCAAGTATACAAAGAAGGTGAAGCTTTTTAATGCCATCTAATCTGATATTCCCATGAAGGGATATGCTTTAATGCCATCTGATCTCTTATTTCCATCATAAAGGAAACATACAGTAAAAAATGACCAGATATTAGAACTAGCATTAGATCGCTAGTATAAGAAAGTTAGCATTAGCATTCAAACTTTAACATTGCTGTTTTGCATATATAAAGAAGGGTTAAGCTTTAATGACATCTTACCTCATAATCACATGAAAGGTGATGCTTTCATGCCAATTGATCTCTTATTTCCATTATAAATAACAAATACAGTATGAAAATGACCAGAAATTAGCACTAGCATTAAATCGCTAGCATTAGCAAGTTAGCATTAGCATTCAACCTTAAACTTGCTGTACTTGCATGTATACAAGAAGGGTGAAGCTTTAATGGCATCTAATCTGATATTCCAATGAAGGGTTATGCTTAAATGCCATCTGATTTCTTATATGCATCATAGAGGACAAGTACAGTATGAAAATGACCAGATATTAGCACTAGCATTAGATCGCTAGCATTATCAAGTTAGCATTTGCATTCAAACTTAAACATTGTAGAACTTGCATGTATACAAGAAGGGTTAAGCTTTAATGCCATCTAATCTAATATGCCCATGAAGGGTTATGCTTTAAAAGCCATCTGATCTCTTATTTCCATTATAGAGGACACATACAGTATGAAAATGACCAGATATTAGCACTAGCATTAGATCGCTAGCATTAGCAAGTTCGCATTAGCATTCAACCTTCAACTTGCTGTACTTGCATGTATACAAGAAGGGTTAAGCTTTTAATGCCATCTAATCTGATATTCCAATGAAGGGCTATGTTTTAATGCCATCTGATATCTTATATGGATCATCGAGGACAAGTACAGTATGAAAATGACCTGATATTAACACTAGTATTAGATCGCTAGCATTAGCAAGTTAGCATTAGCATTCAAACTTTAACATTGCTGTATTTGCATATATACAAGAAGGGTGAAGCTTTAATGGCATCTAATATGCCCATGTAGGGTTATGCTTTAATGCCATCTGATCTCTTATTTCCATTATAAAGGACACGTACAGTATGAAAATGACCAGATATTAGCACTAGCATTAGATCGCTAGCAATAGCAAGTTAGCATTAGCATTCAAACTTAAACTTACTGTACTTGCATGTATACAAGAAGGGTTAAGCTTTAATGCCATCTAATCTGATATTCCCATGAAGGGTTATGCTTTAAAGCCATCTGATCTCGCATATCCATCATAGAGGACACGTAAATTATGAAAATGACCAAATATTAGCAGTAGCATTAGATCGTTAGCATTAGCAAGTTAGCATTAACATTCAACCTTAAACTTGCTGTACTTGCATGTATACAAGAAGGGTTAAGCTTTAATGCCATCTAATCTGATATAACAATGAAGGGTTATGCTTTTAATGACATCTGATCTCTTATATGCATCATAGAGGACAAGTACAGTATGAAAATGACCTGATATTAGCACTAGCATTAGACCGTTAGCATTAGCAAGTTAGCATTAGCATTCAAACTATAACATTGCTGTATTTGCATATATACAAAGAAGGGTACAGCTTTAATGCCGTCTATTCTAATATGCCCATGAAGGGTTATGCTTTAATGCCATCTGATCTTTTATTTCCATGATAGAGGACACATACAGTATGAAAATGACCAGATTTTAGCACTACCATTAGATCGCTAGCATTAGCAAGTTAGCATTAGCATTCAAACTTAAACTTACTGTACTTGCATGTTTAGAAGAAGGGTTAAGTTGTAATGCCATCTAATCAGATATTCCCATGAAGGGTTATGCTTTAATGCCATCTGATCTCTTATATCCATCATAGAGGACACGTACAGTATGAAAATGACCAGATATTAGCACTAACATTAGATCGTTAGCATTCGCAAGTTAGCATTAGCATTCAAACTTCAACATTGCTGTATTTGCATATATACAAGAAGGGTTAAGCTTTAATGCAATTTAATCTGATATTCCCATGAAGGGTTATGCTTGAATGCCATCTGATCTCTTATATCCATCATAGAGGACACGTACAGTATGAAAATGACCTGATATTACCACAAGCATTAGATTACTAGCATTAGCAAGTTAGCTTTAGCATTCAAGCTTAAACTTGCTGTACTTGCATGTATACAAGAAGGGTTAAGCTTTAATGCCATCAAATATAATATGCCGAAGACGGTTTATTCTTTAATGGCATCTGATCTCTTATTTCCATCATAGAGGACACGTACAGTATGAAAATGACCAGATATCAGCACAAGCATTAGATCGCTAGCATTATCAAGTTAGCATTAGCATTCAAACGTAAACATTGCAGAACTTGCATGTATACAAGAAGGGTGAAGCTTTAATGCCATCTAGTCTAATACGCCCATGAAGGGTTATGCTTTAATGCCATCTGATCTCTTTATTTCCATTATAGAGGACACATACAGTATGAAAATGACCAGATAATAGCACTAGCATTAGATCGCTAGCATTAGCAAGTTAGCATTAGCATTCAACCTTAAACTTGCTGTACTTGCATATATACAAGAAGGGTGAAGCTTTAATGGCATCTAATCTAATATGCCCATGTAGGGTTATGCTTTAATGCCATCTGATCTCTTATTTCCATTATAGAGGACACATACAGTATGAAAATGACCAGATATTAGCACTAGCATTAGATCGTTAGCATTAGCAAGTTAGCATTAGCATTCAAACTTTAACATTTTTGTATTTGCATTTATACAAGTAGCGTTATGCTTTAATGACATCTGATCTCTTATTTCCATCATAGAGCACACGTACAGTATGAAAATGACCAGATATTAGCACTAGCATTAGATCGCTAGCATTAGCAAGTTAGCATTAGCATTCAAACTTAAACTTGCTGTACTTGCATGTATACAAGAAGGGTTCAGCTTTAATGCCATCAAATCTGATATTCCCATGAAGGGTTATGCTTAAAAGCCATCTGATCTCTTAAATCCATCATAGATGACACGTAAAGTATGAAAATGACCAGATATTAGCACTAGCATTAGATCGCTAGCATTATCAAGTTAGCATTAGCATTCAAACTTAAACATTGCAGTACTTGCATTTATACAAGAAGGGTAAAGCTTTAATGCCATCTAATCTAATATGCCCTTGAAGGGTTATGCTTTAATGCCATCTGATCTCTTATTTCCTTTATAGAGGAAACATACAATATGAAAATGAGCAGATCTTAGCACTAGCATTAGATGGCTAGCATTAGCAAGTTAGCATTAGCATTCAAACTTAAACTTACTGTACTTGCATGTATACAAGAAGGGTCAAGCTTAAATGCCATCTGATCTGATATTCAAATGAAGGTATATGCTTGAATGCCATCTGATCTCTTATATCCATCATAGAGGACACGTACAGTATGAAAATGTCCAGATATTACCACTAGCATTAGATCGTTAGCATTAGCAAGTTAGCATTAGCATTCAAACTTTAACATTGCTTTATTTGCATATATACAAGAAGGGTTATGCTTTAATGCCATCTGATCTCTTATATCCATCATAGAGGACACTTACAGTATGAAAATGACCAGATATTAGCACTAGCATTAGATCGCTAGCATTAGCAAGTTAGCATTAGCATTCAACCTTAAACTTGCTGTACTTGCATGTATACAAGTTGGATTAAGCTTTAATGCCATCTAATCTGATATTCCAATGAAGGGTTATGCTTTAATGACATCTGATCTCTTATATCCATCATAGAGGACACGTACAGTATGAAAATGACGTGATATTAGCACTAGCATTAGATCGCTAGCATTAGCAAGTTAGCATTAGCATTAAAACTATAACATTGATGTATTTGCATATATAAAAGAAGGGTGAAGCTTTAATGCCATCTAATCTAATATCCCCATGAAGGGTTATGCTTTAATGCCATCTGATCTCTTATTTCCATTATAGAGGACACATACAGTATGAAAATGACCAGATATTAGCACTAGCATTAGATCGCTAGCATTAGCAAGTTTGCATTAGCATTCAAACTTAAACTTACTCTACTTGCATGTATACAAGAAGGGTTAAGCTTTCAAGCCATCTAATCTGATATTCCCATGAAGGGTTATGCTTTAATGCCATCTGATATCTTATATCCAACATAGAGGACACGAACAGTATGAAAATGACCAGATATTAGCACTAGCATTAGATCGTTAGCATTAGCAAGTTAGCATTAGCATTCAAACTTAAACTTACTGTACTTGCATGTATGCAAGAAGGATTAAGCTTTAATGCCATCAAATCTGATATTCCCATGAAGGGATATGCTTTAATGCGATTTGATCCCTTATATCCATCATAGAGGACAAGTACAGTATGAAAATGACCAGATATTACCACAAGCATTAGATTGCTAGCATTAGCAAGTTAGCTTTAGCATTCAAGCTTAACCCTTTCGCAGGCACAGCGACATTTTTGTCGTTTTAACCAACGTGTTTTATAAAGTCTTCTTTAAATTCCCCGATTGCGGGAATTCCCTTGTTAGTTACACTCATTACCATTGGCTGTCTCTCAGGTCACCCAGCACTGTATTTTTAGCCGTGAACGAGGCATGGGATTTCCTAAAACGCTAAATCTGAGACTACTTCCGGTCAAATTGTGGGACATGTGAACATGGCATCGACGAGTACAAATAGCCGGCATTCTAGCCGTGTTTCTAAACGTAAATACAACGTGGATGAAGTTTTTGCTTTATTGAATGACTCTGACGATGAGTTTGAATATCCAGAGAGCGGGGAGGACTTGGATCCAAAACGATTTTAGCGATTCTGGAAAGGATTAAAACATAAAAACATCAGTTATGGGAAACTTATTATGAGATTTGGTGTTATTTTATTGTTATTTTGAATAACAATCATATTTTGGTAAAAACCCAAAATTAATCCGTCCGTGGGGGTATGCATCTGGGCCAAAATTTGCCTGCGAAAGGGTTAAACTTGCTGTTCTTGCATGTATACAAGAAGGGTTAAGCTTTAATGGCATCTAATATAATATGCCGATGAAAGGTTATTCTTTAATGGCATCTGATCTCTTATTTCCATCATACAGGACACGTACAGTATGAAAATGACCAGATATCAGCACAAGCATTAGATCGCTAGCATTAGCAAATTAGCATTAGCATTTAAACTTTAACAACACTGTATTTGCGTGTATAACGAAGGGTGAAGCTTTAATGCCATCTGATCTCATAATCCCCTGAATGGTGATTCTTTAATGCCATCTTATCTCTTATTTCCATTATAAATAACACATACAGTTTGAAAATGACCAGAAATAAGCACTAGCATTAAATCGCTAGCATTAGCAAGTTAGCATTAGCATTCAACCTTAAACTTGCTGTACTTGCATGTATACAAGAAGGGTGAAGCTTTAATGGCATCTAATCTGATATTCCAAAGAAGGGTTATGCTTAAATGCCATCTGATTTCTTATATCCATCATAGAGGACAAGTACAGTATGAAAATGACCAGATATTAGCACTAGCATTAGATCGCTAGCAATATCAAGTTAGCATTAGCATTCAAACTTAAACATTGCAGAACTTGCATGTATACAAGAAAGGTGAAGCTTTAATGCAATCAAATCTAATATGCCCATGAAGGGTTATGCTTTAATGCCATCTGATCTCTTATATCCATCATAGAGGACACGTACAGTATGAAAATAACCAGATATTAGCACTAGCATTAGATCGTTAGCATTAGCAAGTTAGCATTAGCATTGAAACTTAAACTTGCTGTACTTGCATGTATACAAGAAGGGTTAAGCTTTAATGCCATCAAATCTGATATTCCCATGAAGGGTTATGCTTTAATGCCATCTGATCTCTTATATCCATCATAGAGGACACGTACAGTTTGAAAATGACCAGATATTAGCACTAGCATTAGATTGCTCGCCTTAGCAAGTTAGCATTAGCATTCAAGCTTAAACTTGCATTACTTGCAAGTATACAAGAAGGTGAAGCTTTAATGCCATCTAATCTGATATTCCCATGAAGGGATATGCTTTAATGCCATCTGATCTCTTATTTCCATCATAAAGGAAACGTGCAGTATGAAAATGACCAGATATTAGCACTAGCATAAGATCGCTAGTATTAGCAAGTTAGCATTAGCATTCAAACTTTAACATTGCTGTTTTTGCGTATATAAAGAAGGGTTAAGCTTTAATGACATCTTAACTCATAATCACATGAAAGGTGATGCTTTAATGCCATCTGATCTCTTATATCCATTCTAAATAACACATACAGTTTGAAAATGACCAGAAATTATCACTAGCATTAAATCGCTAGCATTAGCAAGTTAGCATTAGCATTCAACCTTAAAATTGCTGTAATTGCATTTATACAAGAAGGGTTAAACTTTAATGGCATCTAATCTGATATTCCAATGAAGGGTTATGCTTAAATGCCATCTGATTTCTTATATGCATCATAGAGGACAAGTACAGTATGAAAATGACCAGATATTAGCACTAGCATTAGATCGCTAGCATTATCAAGTTAGCATTAGCATTCAAACTTAAACATTGTAGAACTTGCATGTATACAAGAAGGGTGAAGCTTTAATGCCATCTAACCTCATAATTCCATAAAAGGTGATGCTTTTATGCCATGTGATCTCTTATTTCCATTATAAGTAACACATACAGTTTGAAAATGACCAGAAATTAGCACTAGCATTAGATCGCTAGCATTAGCAAGTTAGCATTAGCATTCAACCTTTAACTTGCTGTACTTGCATGTATACAAGAAGGGTTAAGCTTTAATGCCATCTAATCTGATATTCCAATGAAGGGTTAAGCTTAAATGCCATCTGATCTCTTATATACATCATCGAGGACAAGTACAGTATGAAAATGACCTGATATTAGCACTAGAATTAGATCGCTAGCATCAGCAAGTTAGCATTAGCATTCAAACTTTAACATTGCAGTATTTGTATATATACAAGAAGGGTTAAGCTTTAATGCCATCTAATCTAATATGCCTATGAAGGGTTATGCTTTAATACAATCTGATCTCTTATTTCCATTATAGAGGACACGTACAGTATAAAAATGACCAGATATTAGCACTAGCATTACATCGCTAGCATTAGCAAGTTAGCATTAGCATTCAAACTTAAACATTGCAGAACTTGCATGTATACAAGAAGGGTGAAGCTTTAAAGGCATCTAATCTAATATGCCCATGTAGGGTTATGCTTTAATGCCATCTGATCTCTTATTTCCATTATAAAGGACACGTACAGTATGAAAATGACCAGATATTAGCACTAGCATTAGATCGCTAGCAATAGCAAGTTAGCATTAGCATTCAAAGTTAAACTTACTGTACTTGCATGTATACAAGAAGGGTTAAGCTTTAATGCCATCTAATCTGATATTCCCATGAAGGGTTATGCTTTAAAGCCATCTGATCTCTTATATCCATCATAGAGGACACGTAAAGTATGAAAATGACCAGATATAAGCACTAGAATTAGATCGCTAGCATTAGCAAGTGAGCATTAGCATTCAAACTTAAACTTACTGTACTTGCATGTATACAAGAAGGGTTAAGCTTTAATGCCATCTAATCTGATATTCCCATGAAGGGTTATGCTTTAAAGTCATCTGATCTCTTATATCCATCATAGAGGACACGTAAAGTATGAAAATGACCAGATATTAGGACTAGAATTAGATCGTTAGCATTAGCAAGTTAGCATTAGCATTCAAACTTTAACAATTTTGTATTTGCATTTATACAAGTAGCATTATGCTTAAATGCCATCTGATCTCTTATTTCCATCATACAGCACACGTACAGTATGAAAATGACCAGATATTAGCACTAGCATTAGATCGCTAGCATTATCAAGTTAGCATTTGCTTTGAAACTTAAACTTGCTGTACTTGCATGTATACAAGAAGGGTTAAGCTTTAATGCCATCAAATCTGATATTTCCATGAAGGGTTATGCTTTAATGCCATCTGATCTCTTATATCCATCATAGATGACACGTAAAGTATGAAAATGACCAGATATTAGCACTAGCATTAGATCGCTAGCATTATCATGTTAGTATTAGCATTCAAACTTAAACATTGCAGTACTTACATGTATAGAAGAAGGGTGAAGCTTTAATGCCATCTAATCTAATATGCCCATGAAGGTTGATGCTTAAATGCCATCTGATCTCTTATTTCCATTAAAGAGGACACATACAGTAAGAAAATGACCAGTTATTAGCACTAGCATTAGATCGCTAGCATTATCAAGTTAGCATTAGCATTCAAACTTATACTTTCTGTACTTGCATGTATACAAGAAGGGTTAAGCTTTAATGCCATCTAATCTGATATTCCAATGAAGGGTTATGCTTTAATGCCATCTGATCTCTTATATCCATCATAGAGGACACGTACAGTATGAAAATGACCAGATATTAGCACTAGCATTAGATCGCAAGCATTAGCAAGTTAGCATTAGCATTCAAGCTTAAACTTGCTGTACTTGCATGTATAGAAGAAGGGTTAAGCTTTAATGCCATCTAATATGATATTCCAAAGAAGGGTTATGCTTTAATGCAATCTGATCTCTTATATGCATCATAGAGGACAAGTACAGTATGAAAATGACCTGATATTAGCACTAGCATTAGATCGCTAGCATTATCAAGTTAGCATTAGCATTCAAACTTAATCATTGCAGAACTTGCATGTATACAAGAAGGGTGAAGCTTTAATGCCATCTAATCTAATATGCCCATGAAGGGTTATGCATTAATGCCATCTGATCTCTTATTTCCATTATAGAGGACACGTACAGTATGAAAATGACCAGATATTAGCACTAGCATTAGATCGCTAGCAATAGCAAATTAGCATTAGCATTCAAACTTAAACTTACTGTACTTGCATGTATACAAGAAGGGTTAAGCTTTAATGCCATCTAATCTGATATGCCCATGAAGGGTTATGCTTTAAAGCCATCTGATCTCTTATATCCATCATAGATGACACGTAAAGTATGAAAATGACCAGATATTAGCACTAGCATTAGATCGCTAGCATTATCAAGTTAGCATTAGCATTCAAACTTAAACATTGCAGTACTTACATGTATACAAGAAGGGTGAAGCTTTAATGCCATCTAATCTAATATGCCCATGAACTTTGATGCTAAAATGCCATCTGATCTCTTATTTCCATTAAAGAGGACACATACAGTAAGAAAATGACCAGATATTAGCACTAGCATTAGATCGCTAACATTAGCAAGTTAGCATTAGCATTCAAGCTTAAACCTGCTGTACTTGCAAGTATACAAGAAGGTGAAGCTTTAATGCCATCTAATCTAATATGCCCATTATGGGATATGCTTAAATGCCATCTGATCTCTTATTTCCATCATAAAGGCCCCTCACAGTATGAAAATGACCAGATATTAGAACTAGCATTAGATCGCAAGTATTAGCAAGTTAGCATTAGCATTGAAACTTTAACATTGCTGTTTTTGTGTATATAAAGATGGGTTAAGCTTTAAGGCCATCTAACCTCATAATTCCATAAAAGGTGATGCTTTTATGCCATGTGATCTCTTATTTCCATTATAAGTAACACATAGAGTTTGAAAATGACCAGAAATTAGCACTAGCATTAGATCGCTAGCATTAGCAAGTTAGCATTAGCATTCAACCTTTAACTTGCTGTACTTGCATGTATACAAGAAGGGTTAAGCTTTAATGCCATCTAATCTGATATTCCAATGAAGGGTTATGCTTAAACGCCATCTGATCTCTTATATGCATCATCGAGGACAAGTACAGTATGAAAATGACCAGATATTAGAACTAGCATTAGATCGCTAGCATTAGCAAGTTAGCATTAGCATTCAAACTTAAACATTGCAGAACTTGCATGTATACAAGAAGGGTGAAGCTTTAATGCTATCTAATCTAATATGCCCGTTAAGGGTTATGCTATAATGCCATCTGATCTCTTATTTCCATTATAGAGGACACATACATTATGAAAATGACCAGATATTAGCACTAGCATTAGATCGCTAGCATTAGCAAGTTAGCATTAGCATTAAACCTTAAACTTGCTGAACTTCCATGTATACAAGAAGGGTTAAGCTTTAATGCCATCTAATCTGATATTCCAATGAAGGGTTATGTTTTAATGCCATCTGATCTCTTATATGGATCATAGAGGACAAGTACAGTATGAAAATGACCTGATATTAATACTAGTATTAGATCGCTAGCATTAGCAAGTTAGCATTAGCATTCAAACATTAACATTGCTGTATTTGCATATATACAAGAAGGGTGAAGCTTTAATGGCATCTAATCTAATATGCCCATGTAGGGTTATGCTTTAATGCCATCTGATCTCTTATTTCCATTATAAAGGACATGTACAGTATGAAAATGACCAGATATTAGCACTAGCATTAGATCGCTAGCAATAGCAAGTTAGCATTAGCATTCAAACTTAAACATTGCAGTACTTACATGTATACAAGAAGGGTGAAGATTTAATGGCATCTAATCTAATATGCCCATGAAGGGTGATGCTTAAATGCCATCTGATCTCTTATTTCCATTAAAGAGGACACATACAGTATGAAAATGACCAGTTATTAGCACTAGCATTAGATCGCTAGCATTATCAAGTTAGCATTAGCATTCAAACTTATACTTACTGTACTTCTATGTATACAAGAAGGGTTAAGCTTTAATGCCATCTAATCTGATATTCCGATGAAGGGTTATGTTTTAATGCCATCTGATCTCTTATATGGATCATAGAGGACAAGTACAGTATGAAAATGACCTGATATTAACACTAGAATTAGATCGTTAGCATTAGCAAGTTAGCATTAGCATTCAAATTTTAACATTTTTGTATTTGCATTTATACAAGTAGCATTATGCTTTAATGCCATCTGATCTCTTATTTCCATCATACAGAACACGTACAGTATGAAAATGACCAGATATTAGCACTAGCATTAGATCGCTAGCATTAGCAAGTTAGCATTAGCATTCAAACTTTAACATTGCTGTATTTGCATATATACAAGAAGGGTGAAGCTTTAATGGCATCTAATCTAATATATGCCCATGTAGGGTTATGCTTTTTAATGCCATCTGATCTCTTATTTCCATTATAAAGGACACGTACAGTATGAAAATGACCAGATATTAGCACTAGCATTAGATCGCTAGCAATAGCAAGTTAGCATTAGCATTCAAACTTAAACTTACTGTACTTGCATGTATACAAGAAGGGTTATGCTTTAATGCCATCTAATCTGATATTCCCATGAAGGGTTATGCTTTAAAGCCATCTGATCTCTTATATCCATCATAGAGGACACGTAAAGTATGAAAATGACCAGATATTAGCACTAGAATTAGATCGTTAGCATTAGCAAGTTAGCATTAGCATTCAAATTTTAACATTTTTGTATTTGCATTTATACAAGTAGCATTATGCTTTAATGCCATCTGATCTCTTATTTCCATCATACAGAACACGTACAGTATGAAAATGACCAGATATTAGCACTAGCATTAGATCGCTAGCATTAGCAAGTTAGCATTAGCTTTGAAACTTAAACTTGCTGTACTTGCATGTATACAAGAAGGGTTAAGCTTTAATGGCATCAAATCTGATATTCCCATGAAGGGTTATGCTTTAATGCCATCTGATCTCTTTATATATCCATCATAGACTTACACGCACAGTATGAAAATGACCAGATATTAGCACTAGCATTAGATCGCTAGCATTATCAAGTTAGCATTAGCATTCAAACTTAAACATTGCAGAACTTGCATGTATACAAGAAGGGTGAAGCTTTAATGCCATCTAATCTAATATGCCCATGAAGGGTTATGCTTTAATGCCATCTGATCTCTTATTTCAATTAAAGAGGACACGTACAGTATGAAAATGACCAGATATTAGCACTAGCATTAGATCGCTAGCAATAGCAAATTAGCATTAGCATTCAAACTTAAACTTACTGCACTTGCATGTATACAAGAAGGGTTAAGCTTTAATGCCATCTAATCTGATATTCCCATGTAGGGTTATGCTTTAAAGCCATCTGATCTCTTATATCCATCATAGATGACACGTACAGTATGAAAATGACCAGATATTAGCACTAGCATTAGATCGCTAGCATTATCATGTTAGTATTAGCATTCAAACTTAAACATTGCAGTACTTACATGTATACAAGAAGGGTGAAGCTTTAATGCCATCTAATCTAATATGCCCATGAAGGTTGATGCTTAAATGCCATCTGATCTCTTATTTCCATTAAAGAGGACACATACAGTAAGAAAATGACCAGTTATTAGCACTAGCATTAGATCGCAAGCATTATCAAGTTAGCATTAGCATTCAAACTTATACTTTCTGTACTTGCATGTATACAAGAAGGGTTAAGCTTTAATGCCATCTAATCTGATATTCCAATGAAGGGTTATGCTTTAATGCCATCTGATCTCTTATATCCATCATAGAGGACACGTACAGTATGAAAATGACCAGATATTAGCACTAGCATTAGATCGCAAGCATTAGCAAGTTAGCATTAGCATTCAAGCTTAAACTTGCTGTACTTGCATTTATAGAAGAAGGGTTAAGCTTTAATGCCATCTAATATGATATTCCAATAAAGGGTTATGCTTTAATGCAATCTGATCTCTTATATGCATCATAGAGGACAAGTACAGTATGAAAATGACCTGATATTAGCAATAGCATTAGATCGCTAGCATTAGCAAGTTAGCATTAGCATTCAAACTTTAACATTGCTGTATTTGCATATATACAAGAAGGGTGAAGCTTTAATGCCATCTAATCTAATATGTCCATGAAGGGTTATGTTTTATTGCCATCTGATCTCTTAAATCCATCATAGAGGACACGTACAGTTTGAAAATGACCAGATATTAACACTAGCATTAGATCGCTAACAATAGCAAGTTAGCATTAGCATTCAAGCTTAAACCTGCTGTACTTGCAAGTATACAAGAAGGTGAAGCTTTAATGCCATTTAATCTAATATGCCCATTATGGGATATGCTTAAATGCCATCTGATCTCTTATTTCCATCATAAAGGACAAGTACAGTATGAAAATGACCAGATATTAGCACTAGCATTAGATCGCTAGTATTAGCAAGTTAGCATTAGCATTCAAACTTTAACATTGCTGTTTTTGCGTATATAAAGATGGGTTTAGCTTTAATGCCATCTAACGTCATAATTCCATAAAAGGTGATGCTTTCATGCCATGTGATCTCTTATTTCCATTACAAGTAACACATACAGTTTGAAAATGACCAGAAATTAGCACTAGCATTAGATCGCTAGCATTAGCAAGTTACCATTAGAATTCAACCTTTAACTTGCTGTACTTGCATGTATACAAGAAGGGTTAAGCTTTAATGCCATCTAATCTGATATTCCAATGAAGGGTTATGCTTAAATGCCATCTGATCTCTTATATGCATCATCGAGGACAAGTACAGTATGAAAATGACCTGATATTAGCACTAGAATTAGATCGCGAGCATCAGCAAGTTAGCATTAGCATTCAAACTTTAACATTGCAGTATTTGTATATATACAAGAAGGGTTAAGCTTTAATGCCATCTAATCTAATATGCCTATGAAGGGTTATGCTTTAATACCATCTGATCTCTTATTTCAATTATAGAGGACACGTACAGTATGAAAATGACCAGATATTAGAACTAGCATTAGATCGCTAGCATTAGCAAGTTAGCATTAGCATTCAAACATTAACATTGCTGTATTTGCATATATACAAGAAGGGTGAAGCTTTAATGGCATCTAATCTAATATGCCCATGTAGGGTTATGCTTTAATGCCATCTGATCTCTTATTTCCATTATAAAGGACATGTACAGTATGAAAATGACCAGATATTAGCACTAGCATTAGATCGCTAGCAATAGCAAGTTAGCAATAGCATTCAAACTTAAACATTGCAGTACTTACATGTATACAAGAAGGGTGAAGATTTAATGGCATCTAATCTAATATGCCCATGAAGGGTGATGCTTAAATGCCATCTGATCTCTTATTTCCATTAAAGAGGACACATACAGTATGAAAATGACCAGTTATTAGCACTAGCATTAGATCGCTAGCATTATCAAGTTAGCATTAGCATTCAAACTTATACTTACTGTACTTGCATGTATACAAGAAGGGTTAAGCTTTAATGCCATCTAATCTGATATTCCAATGAAGGGTTATGCTTTAATGCCATCTGATCTCTTATATCCATCATAGAGGACACGTACAGTATGAAAATGACCAGATATTAGCACTAGCATTAGATCATTAGCATTAGCAAGTTAGCATTAGTATTCAAAGATTAACATTGCTGTATTTGCATATATAAAAGAAGGGTTATGCTTTAATGCCATCTGATCTCTTATATCCATCATAGAGGACACGTACAGTATGAAAATGACCAGATATTAGCACTAGCATTAGATCGCTAGCATTAGCAAGTTAGCATTAGCATTCAAGCTTAAACTTGCTGTACTTGCATGTATAGAAGAAGGGTTAAGCTTTAATGCCATCTAATATGATATTCCAAAGAAGGGTTATGCTATAATGCCATCTGATCTCTTATATGCATCATAGAGGACAAGTACAGTAAGAAAATGACCTGATATTAGCAATTGCATTAGATCGCTAGCATTAGCAAGTTAGCATTAGCATTCAAACTTTAACATTGATGTATTTGCATATATACAAGAAGGGTGAAGCTTTAATGCCATCTAATCTAATATGCCCATGAAGGGTGATGCTTTAATGCCATCTGATATCTTATTTTCATTATAGAGGACACATACAGTATGAAAATGACCAGATATTAGCACTAGCATTATATCGCTAGCATTAGCAAGTTAGCATTAGCATTCAAACTTAAACTTACTGTACTTGCATGTATACAAGAAGGCTTAAGCTTTAATGCCATCTAATCTGATATTCCAATGAAGCGTTATGCTTTAATGCCATCTGATCTCTTATATCCATCATCGAGGAAACGTGCAGTATGAAAATGACCAGATATTAGCACTAGCATTAGATCGTTAGCATTAGCAAGATAGCATTAGCATTCAAACTTTAACATTGCTGTATTTGCATATATACAAGAAGGGTTATGCTTTAATGCCATCTGATCTCTTATTTCCATGATAGAGGACACATACAGTATGAAAATGACCAGATTTTAACACAAGGATTAGATCGCTAGCATTAGCAAGTTAGCATTAGCATTCAAACTTAAACTTACTGTACTTGCATGTATACAAGAAGGGTTAAGCTGTAATGCCATCTAATCTGATATTCCCATGAAGGGTTATGCTTTAATGCCATCTGATATCTTATTTTCATTATAGAGGACACATACAGTATGAAAATGACCAGATATTAGCACTAGCATTATATCGCTAGCATTAGCAAGTTAGCATTAGCATTCAAACTTAAAATTACTGAACTTGCATGTATACAAGAAGGGTGAAGCTTTAATGCCATCTAATCTGATATTCCCATGAAGGGTTATGCTTTAATGCCATCTGATCTCTTATATCTATCATATAGGACACGTACAGTTTGAAAATGACCAGATATTAGCACTAGCATTAGATCGCTAGCATTAGCAAGTTTGCATTAGCATTCAAACTTAAACATTGCAGAACTTGCATGAATACAAGAAGGGTGAAGCTTTAATGCCATCTAATCTAATATGCCCATGAGGGGTTATGCTTTAATGCCATCTGATCTCTTATATCTATCATAGAGGACACGTACAGTTTGAAAATGACCAGATATTAGCATTAGCATTAGATCCCTAGCATTAGCAAGTTAGCATTAGCATTCAACCTTAAACATTGCAGTACTTGCATGTATACAAGAAGGGTTAAGCTTCAATGACATCTAATCTGATATTCCAATGAAGGGTTATGTTTAAATGCCATCTGATCTCTTATATGCATCATAGAGGACAAGTACAGTATGAAAATGACCTGATATTACCACAAGCATTAGATCGCTAGCATTAGCAAGTTAGCATTAGCATTCAAACTTTAATATTACTGTATTTGCATATATACAAGAAGGGTGAAGCTTTCATGGAATTTAATCTAATATGCCAATGAAGGGGTATGCTGTAATGCCATCTGATCTCTTTTTTCCATTATAGAGGACACGTCCAGGATGAAAATGACCAGATATTAGCACTAGCATTAGATCGCTAGCAAAAGCAAGTTAGCATTAGCATCCAAACTTAAACTTACTGTACTTGCATGTATACAAGAAGGGTGAAGCTTTAATGCCATCTTATCTGATATTCCCATGAAGGGTTATGCTTTAAAGCCATCTGATCTCTTATATCCATCATAGATGACACGTAAAGTAAGAAAATGACCAGATATTAGCAATAGCATTCGATCGCTAGCATTATCAAGTTAGCATTAGCATTCAAACTTAAACATTGCAGTACTTGCATGTATACAAGAAGGGTGAAGCTTTAATGCCATCTAATCTGATATTCCAATGAAGGGTTATGCTTTAATGCCATCTGATCTCTTAAATCCAATATAGAGGACACATAAAATATGAAAATGACCAGATATTAGCACTAGCATTAGATCGCTAGCATTAGCAAGTTAGCATTAGCATTCAAACTTAAACTTACTGTACTTGCATGTATACAAGAAGGGTTAAGCTTTAATGCCATCTAATCTGATATTCCAATGAAGCGTTATGCTTTAATGCCATCTGATCTCATATATCCATCAACGAGGAAACGTGCAGTATGAAAATGACCAGATATTAGCACTAGCATTAGATCGTTAGCATTAGCAAGTTAGCATTAGCATTCAAACTTTAACATTGCTGTATTTGCATATATACAAGAAGGGTTATGCTTTAATGCCATCTGATCTCTTATTTCCATGATAGAGGACACATACAGTATGAAAATGACCAGATTTTAACACTAGCATTAGATCGCTAGCATTAGCAAGTTAGCATTAGCATTCAAACTTAAACTTACTGTACTTGCATGTATACAAGAAGGGTTAAGCTGTAATGCCATCTAATCTGATATTCCCATGAAGGGTTATGCTTTAATGCCATCTGATCTCTTATATCCATCATAGAGGACACGTGCAGTATGAAAATGACCAGATATTAGCACTAGCATTAGATCGTTAGCATTAGCAAGTTAGCATTAGCATTCAAACTTTAACATTGGTGTTTTTGCGTATATAAAGAAGGGTTAAGCTTTAATGACATCTTACCTCATAATCCCATGAAAGGTGATGCTTTAATGCAATCTGATCTCTTATTTCCATTATAAATAACACATACAGTTTGAAAATGACCAGAAATTAGCAATAGCATTAGATCGCTAGCATTAGCAAGTTAGCATTAGCATTCAAACTTAAACTTGCTGTACTTGAATGTATACAAGAAGGGTGAAGCTTTAATGCCATCTAATCTGATATTCCCATGAAGGGTTATGCTTTAATGCCATTTGATCTCTTATATCCATCATAGACGACACGTACAGTATGAAAATGACCAGATATTAGCACTAGCATTAGATCGCTAGCATTATCAAGTTAGTATTAGCATTCAAACTTAAACATTGCAGAATTTGCATGTATACAAGAAGGGTGAAGCTTTAATGCCATCTAATCTAATATGCCCATGAAGGGTTATGCTTTAATGCCATCTGATCTCTTATTCCCAATTTAGAGGACACATACAGTATGAAAATGACCAGATATTAGCACAAGCATTAGATCGCTAGCATTAGCAAGTTAGCATTAGCATTCAACCTTAAACTTGCTGTATTTGCATGTATATAAGAAGGGTTAAGCTTTAATGACATCTAATCTGGTATTCCAATGAAGGGTTATGTTTTAATGCCATCTGATCTCATATATGCATCATAGAGGAAATGTACAGTATGAAAATGACCAGATATTAACACTAGCATTAGATCGCTAGCATTAGCATGTTAGCATTATCATTCAAACTTTAACATTGCTGTATTTGCATATATACAAGAAGGGTGAAGATTTAATGGAATCTAATCTAATATGCCCATGAAGGGATATGCTTTAATGCAATCTGATCTCTTATTTCCATTATAGAGGACACGTAGAGTATAAAAATGACCAGATATTAGCACTAGCATTAGATCGCTAGCAATAGCAAATAAGCATTATCATTCAAACTTAAACTTACTGTACTTGCATGTATACAAGAAGGGTTAAGCTTTAATGCCATCTGATCTGATATTCCCATGAAGGGTTATGCTTTAAAGCCATCTGATCTCTTATATCCATCATAGATGACACGTAAAGTATGAAAATGACCAGATATCAGCACTAGCATTAGATCGCTAGCATTATCAAGATAGCATTAGCATTCAAACTTAAACATTGCAGTACTTGCATGTTTCCAAGAAGGGTGAAGCTTTAATGCCATCTAATCTAATATGCCCATGAAGGGTTATGCTTAAATGCCATCTGATCTCTTATTTCCATTAAAGAGGACACATACAGTATGAAAATGACCAGATATTAGCACTAGCATTAGATCGCTAGCATTATCAAGTTAGCATTAGCATTCAAACTTATACTTACTGTACTTGCATGTATACAAGAAGGGTTAAGCTTTGATGCCATCTAATCTGATATTCCAATGAATGGTTATGCTTTAATGCCATCTGGTCTCTTATATCCATCATAGAGGACACGTACAGTATGAAAATGACCAGATATTAGCACTAGCATTAGATCGCTAGCATTAGCAAGTTAGCATTAGCATTCAACCTTAAACTTGCTGTACTTGCATGTATAGAAGGAGGGTTATGCTTTTATGCCATCTAATATGATATTCCAAAGAAGTGTTATGCTTTAATGCCATCTGATCTCTAATATGCATCATAGAGGACAAGTACAGTATGAAAATGACCTGATATCAGCACTAGCATTAGATCGCTAGCATTAGAAAGTTAGCATTAGCATTCAAACTTAAACATTGCTGTATTTGCATATATACAAGAAGGGTGAAGCTTTAATGCCATCTAATCTAATAGGCCAATGAAGGGCTATGCTTTAATGCCATCTGATATCTTATTTCCATTATAGAGGACACATACAGTATGAAAATGACCAGATATTAGCACTAGCATTATATCGCTAGCATTAGCAAGTTAGCATTAGCATTCTAACTTAAACTTACTGTACTTGCATGTATACAAGAAGGGTGAAGCTTTAATGCCTTCTAATCTGATATTCCCATGAAGGGTTATGTTTTAATGCCATCTGATCTCTTATATCCATCATAGAGGACACGTACAGTTTGAAAATAACCAGATTTTAGCATTAGCATTAGATCGGTAGCATTAGCAAGTTAGCATTAGCATTCAAACTTTAACATTGCAGTATTTGTATATATACAAGAAGGGTTAAGCTTTAATGCAATCTAATCTAATATGCCTATGAAGGGTTATGCTTTAATACCATCTAATCTGATATTCCAATGAAGGGTTAAGCTTAAATGCCATCTGATCTCTGAAATGCATCATCGAGGACAAGTACAGTATGAAAATGACCTGATATTAGCACTAGAATTAGATCGCTAGCATCAGCAAGTTAGCATTAGCATTCAAACTTTAACATTGCAGTATTTGTATATATACAAGAAGGGTTAAGCTTTAATGCCATCTAATCTAATATGCCTATGAAGGGTTATGCTTTAATACCATCTGATCTCTTATTTCCATTAAAGAGGACACGTACAGTATGAAAATTTCCAGATATTAGCACTAGCATTAGATCGCTAGCATTAGCAAGTTAGCATTCGCATTCAAACTTATACTTACTGTACTTGCATGTATACAAGAAGGGTTAAGCTTTAATGCCATCTAATCTGATATTCCAATGAAGGGTTATGCTTTAATGCCATCTGATCTCTTATATCCATCATAGAGGACACGTACAGTATGAAAATGACCAGATATTAGCACTAGCATTAGCAAGTTAGCATTAGCAAGTTAGCATTAGTATTCAAAGTTTAACATTGCTGTATTTGCATATATAAAAGAAGGGTTATGCTTTGATGCCATCTGATGTCTTATATCCATCATAGAGGACACGTACAGTATGAAAATGACCAGATATTAGCACTAGCATTAGATCGCTAGCATTAGCAAGTTAGCTTTAGCATTCAAGCTTAATTTTGCTGTACTTGCATGTATACAAGAAGGGTTAAGCTTTAATGCCATCTAATATGATATTCCAAAGAAGGGTTTTGCTTTAATGCCATCTGATCTCTTATATGCATCATAGAGGACAAGTACAGTATGAAAATGACCTAATATTAGCAATAGCATTAGATCGCTAGCATTAGCAAGTTAGCATTAGCATTCAAACTTTAACATTGCTGTATTTGCATATATACAAGAAGGGTGAAGCTTTAATGCCATCTAATCTAATATGCCCATGAAGGGTTATACTTTAATGCCATCTGATATCTTATTTCCATTATAGAGGACACATACAGTATGAAAATGACCAGATATTAGCACTAGCATTATATCGCTAGCAATAGCAAGTTAGCATTAGCATTCAAACTTAAACTTACTGTACTTGCATGTATACAAGAAGGGTGAAGCTTTAATGCCATCTAATCTGATATTCCCATGAAGGGTTATGCTTTAATGCCATCTGATCTCTTATATCCATCATAGAGGACACGTACAGTTTGAAAATGACCAGATATTAGCACTAGCATTAGATCGCTAACATTAGCAAGTTAGCATTAGCATTGAAACTTTAACATTGCTGTTTTTGTGTATATAAAGATGGGTTAAGCTTTAAGGCCATCTAACCTCATAATTCCATAAAAGGTGATGCTTTTATGCCATGTGATCTCTTATTTCCATTATAAGTAACACATAGAGTTTGAAAATGAACAGAAATTAGCACTAGCATTAGATCGCTAGCATTAGCAAGTTAGCATTAGCATTCAACCTTTAACTTGCTGTACTTGCATGTATACAAGAAGGGTTAAGCTTTAATGCCATCTAATCTGATATTCCAATGAAGGGTTATGCTTAAACGCCATCTGATCTCTTATATGCATCATCGAGGACAAGTACAGTATGAAAATGACCTGATATTAGCACTAGAATTAGATCGCCAGCATCAGCAAGTTAGCATTAGCATTCAAACTTTAACATTGCAGTATTTG
Source organism: Gymnothorax javanicus (assembly GCA_029692085.1). Taxonomy (NCBI): domain Eukaryota; kingdom Metazoa; phylum Chordata; class Actinopteri; order Anguilliformes; family Muraenidae; genus Gymnothorax; species Gymnothorax javanicus. Next base: position 13,425,322 of record CM056200.1, on the reverse strand, counting down.
TATATATACAAGAAGGGTTTAGCTTTAATGCCATCTAATGTAATATGCCTATGAAGGGTTATGCTTTAATACCATCTGATCTCTTATTTCCATTATAGAGGACACGTACAGTATGAAAATGACCAGATATTAGAACTAGCATTAGATCGCTAGCATTAGCAAGTTAGCATTAGCATTCAAACTTAAACATTGCAGAACTTGCATGTATACAAGAAGGGTGAAGCTTCAATGCCATCTAATATAATATGCCCATGAAGGGTTATGCTTTAATGCCATCTGATCACTTATTTCCATTATAGAGGACACATACAGTATGAAAATGACCAGATATTAGCACTAGCATTTGATCGCTAGCATTAGCAAGTTAGCATTAGCATTTAACCTTGAACTTGGTGTACTTCTATGTATACAAGAAGGGTTAAGCTTTAATGCCATCTAATCTGATATTCCAATGAAGGGTTATGTTTTAATGCCATCTGATCTCTTATATGGATCATAGAGGACAAGTACAGTATGAAAATGACCTGATATTAACACTAGTATTAGATCGCTAGCATTAGCACGATAGCATTAGCATTCAAACTTTAACATTGCTGTATTTGCATATATACAAGAAGGGTGAAGCTTTAATGGCATCTAATCTAATATGCCCATGTAGGGTTATGCTTTAATGCCATCTGATCTCTTATTTCCATTATAAAGGACACGTAAAGTATGAAAATGACCAGATATTAGCACTAGAATTAGATCGTTAGCATTAGCAAGTTAGCATTAGCATTCAAACTTTAACATTTTTGTATTTGCATTTATACAAGTAGCATTATGCTTTAATGCCGTCTGATCTCTTATTTCCATCATACAGCACACGTACAGTATGAAAATGACCAGATATTAGCACTAGCATTAGATCGCTAGCAATAGCAAATTAGCATTAGCATTCAAACTTAAACTTACTGCACTTGCATGTATACAAGAAGGGTTAAGCTTTAATGCCATCTAATCTGATATTCCCATGAAGGGTTATGCTTTAAAGCCATCTGATCTCTTATATCCATCATAGATGACACGTAAAGTATGAAAATGACCAGATATTAGCACTAGCATTAGATCGCTAGCATTATCAAGTTAGTATTAGCATTCAAACTAAAACATTGCAGTACTTACATGTATACAAGAAGGGTGAAGCTTTAATGCCATCAAATCTAATATGCCCATGAAGGTTGATGCTTAAATGCCATCTGATCTCTTATTTCCATTAAAGAGGACACATACAGTATGAAAATGACCAGTTATTAGAACTAGCATTAGATCGCTAGCATTATCAAGTTAGCATTAGCATTCAAACTTATACTTTCTGTACTTGCATGTATACAAGAAGGGTTAAGCTTTAATGCCATCTAATCTGATATTCCAATGAAGGGTTATGCTTTAATGCCATCTGATCTCTTATATCCATCATAGAGGACACGTACAGTATGAAAATGACCAGATATTAGTACTAGCATTAGATCGCTAGCATTAGCAAGTTAGCATTAGCATTCAAGCTTAAACTTGCTGTACTTGCATGTATAGAAGAAGGGTTAAGCTTTAATGCCATCTAATATGATATTCCAAAGAAGGGGTTATGCTTTTAATGCAATCTGATCTCTTATATGCATCATAGAGGACAAGTACAGTATGAAAATGACCTGATATTAGCAATAGCATTAGATCGCTAGCATTAGCAAGTTAGCATTAGCATTCAAACTTTAACATTGCTGTATTTGCATATATACAAGAAGGGTGAAGCTTTAATGCCATCTAATCTAATATGCCCATGAAGGTTTATGTTTTATTGCCATCTGATCTCTTAAATCCATCATAGAGGACACGCGCAGTATGAAAATGACCAGATATTAACACTTGCATTAGATCGCTAACAATAGCAAGTTAGCATTAGCATTCAAGCTTAAACCTGCTGTACTTGCAAGTATACAAGAAGTTGAAGCTTTAATGCCATTTAATCTAATATGCCCATTATGGGATATGCTTAAATGCCATCTGATCTCTTATTTCCATCATAAAGGACAAGTACAGTATGAAAATGACCAGATATTAGCACTAGCATTAGATCGCTAGTATTAGCAAGTTAGCATTAGCATTCAAACTTTAACATTGCTGTTTTTGCGTATATAAAGATGGGTTAAGCTTTAATGCCATCTAACGTCATAATTCCATAAAAGGTGATGCTTTTATGCCATGTGATCTCTTATTTCCATTACAAGGAACACATACAGTTTGAAAATGACCAGAAATTAGCACTAGCATTAGATCGCTAGCATTAGCAAGTTAGCATTAGAATTCAACCTTTAACTTGCTGTACTTGCATGTATACAAGAAGGGTTAAGCTTTAATGCCATCTAATCTGATATTCCAATGAAGGGTTATGCTTAAATGCCATCTGATCTCTTATATGCATCATCGAGGACAAGTACAGTATTAAAATGACCTGATATTAGCACTAGAATTAGATCGCGAGCATCAGCAAGTTAGCATTAGCATTCAAACTTTAACATTGCAGTATTTGTATATATATAAGAAGGGTTAAGCTTTAATGCCATCTAATCTAATATGCCTATGAAGGGTTATGCTTTAATACCATCTGATCTCTTATTTCAATTATAGAGGACACGTACAGTGTGAAAATGACCAGATATAAGAACTAGCATTAGATCGCTAGCATTAGCAAGTTAGCATTAGCATTAAAACTTAAACATTGCAGAACTTGCATGTATAAAAGAAGCGTGAAGCTTTAATGCTATCTAATCTAATATGCCCATGAAGGGTTATGCTATAATGCCATCTGATCTCTTATTTCCATTATAGAGGACACATACATTATGAAAATGACCAGATATTAGCACTAGCATTAGATCGCTAGCATTAGCAAGTTAGCATTAGCATTCAACCTTAAACTTGCTGTACTTCCATGTATACAAGAAGGGTTAAGCTTTAATGCCATCTAATCTGATATTCCAATGAAGGGTTATGTTTTAATGCCATCTGATCACTTATATGGATCATAGAGGACAAGTACAGTATGAAAATGACCTGATATTAATACTAGTATTAGATCGCTAGCATTAGCATGTTAGCATTAGCATTCAAACATTAACATTGCTGTATTTGGATATATACAAGAAGGGTGAAGCTTTAATGGCATCTAATCTAATATGCCCATGTAGGGTTATGCTTTAATGCCATCTGATCTCTTATTTCCATTATAAAGGACATGTACAGTATGAAAATGACCAGATATTAGCACTAGCATTAGATCGCTAGCAATAGCAAGTTAGCATTAGCATTCAAACTTAAACATTGCAATACTTACATGTATACAAGAAGGGTGAAGATTTAATGGCATCTAATCTAATATGCCCATGAAGGGTGATGCTTAAATGCCATCTGATCTCTTATTTCCATTAAAGAGGACACATACAGTATGAAAATGACCAGTTATTAGCACTAGCATTAGATCGCTAGCATTATCAAGTTAGCATTAGCATTCAAACTTATACTTAGTGTACTTGCATGTATACAAGAAGGGTTAAGCTTTAATGCCATCTAATCTGATATTCCCAATGAAGGGTTATGCTTTAATGCCATCTGATCTCTTATATCCATCATAGAGGACACGTACAGTATGAAAATGACCAGATATTAGCACTAGCATTAGATCGCTAGCATTAGCAAGTTAGCTTTAGCATTCAAGCTTAATTTTGCTGTACTTGCATGTATACAAGAAGGGTTAAGCTTTAATGCCATCTAATATGATATTCCAAAGAAGGGTTTTGCTTTAATGCCATCTGATCTCTTATATGCATCATAGAGGACAAGTACAGTATGAAAATGACCTAATATTAGCAATAGCATTAGATCGCTAGCATTAGCAAGTTAGCATTAGCATTCAAACTTTTAACATTGCTGTATTTGCATATATACAAGAAGGGTGAAGCTTTAATGCCATCTAATCTAATATGCCCATGAAGGGTTATGCTTTAATGCCATCTGATATCTTATTTCCATTATAGAGGACACATACAGTATGAAAATGACCAGATATTAGCACTAGCATTATATCGCTAGCAATAGCAAGTTAGCATTAGCATTCAAACTTAAACTTACTGTACTTGCATGTATACAAGAAGGGTGAAGCTTTAATGCCATCTAATCTGATATTCCCATGAAGGGTTATGCTTTAATGCCATCTGATCTCTTATATCCATCATAGAGGACACGTACAGTTTGAAAATGACCAGATATTAGCACTAGCATTAGATCGCTAACATTAGCAAGTTAGCATTAGCATTGAAACTTTAACATTGCTGTTTTTGTGTATATAAAGATGGGTTAAGCTTTAAGGCCATCTAACCTCATAATTCCATAAAAGGTGATGCTTTTATGCCATGTGATCTCTTATTTCCATTATAAGTAACACATAGAGTTTGAAAATGAACAGAAATTAGCACTAGCATTAGATCGCTAGCATTAGCAAGTAAGCATTAGCATTCAACCTTTAACTTGCTGTACTTGCATGTATACAAGAAGGGTTAAGCTTTAATGCCATCTAATCTGATATTCCAATGAAGGGTTATGCTTAAACGCCATCTGATCTCTTATATGCATCATCGAGGACAAGTACAGTATGAAAATGACCTGATATTAGCACTAGAATTAGATCGCCAGCATCAGCAAGTTAGCATTAGCATTCAAACTTTAACATTGCAGTATTTGTTTATATACAAGAAGGGTTTAGCTTTAATGCCATCTAATGTAATATGCCTATGAAGGGTTATGCTTTAATACCATCTGATCTCTTATTTCCATTATAGAGGACACGTACAGTATGAAAATGACCAGATATTAGAACTAGCATTAGATCGCTAGCATTAGCAAGTTAGCATTAGCATTCAAACTTAAACATTGCAGAACTTGCATGTATACAAGAAGGGTGAAGCTTCAATGCCATCTAATATAATATGCCCATGAAGGGTTATGCTTTAATGCCATCTGATCTCTTATTTCCATTATAGAGGACACATACAGTATGAAAATGACCAGATATTAGCACTAGCATTAGATCGCTAGCATTAGCAAGTTAGCATTAGCATTTAACCTTGAACTTGGTGTACTTCTATGTATACAAGAAGGGTTAAGCTTTAATGCCATCTAATCTGATATTCCAATGAAGGGTTATGTTTTAATGCCATCTGATCTCTTATATGGATCATAGAGGACAAGTACAGTATGAAAATGACCTGATATTAACACTAGTATTAGATCGCCAGCATTAGCACGTTAGCATTAGCATTCAAACTTTAACATTGCTGTATTTGCATATATACAAGAAGGGTGAAGCTTTAATGGCATCTAATCTAATATGCCCATGTAGGGTTATGCTTTAATGCCATCTGATCTCTTATTTCCATTATAAAGGACACGTACAGTATGGAAATGACCAGATATTAGCACTAGCATTAGATCGCTAGCAATAGCAAGTTAGCATTAGCATTCAAACTTAAACTTACTCTACTTGCATGTATACAAGAAGCGTTAAGCTTTAATGCCATCTAATCTGATATTCCCATGATGGGTTATGCTTTAAAGCCATCTGATCTCTTATATCCATCATAGAGGACACGTAAAGTATGAAAATGACCAGATATTAGCACTAGAATTAGATCGTTAGCATTAGCAAGTTAGCATTAGCATTCAAACTTTAACATTTTTGTATTTGCATTTATACAAGTAGCATTATGCTTTAAAGCCGTCTGATCTCTTATTTCCATCATACAGCACACGTACAGTATGAAAATGACCAGATATTAGCACTAGCATTAGATCGCTAGCATTAGCAAGTTAGCATTAGCTTTGAAACTTAAACTTGCTGTACTTGCATGTATACAAGAAGGGTTAAGCTTTAATGGCATCAAATCTGATATTCCCATGAAGGGTTATGCTTTAATGCCATCTGATCTCTTATATCCATCATAGACGACACGTACAGTATGAAAATGACCAGATATTAGCACTAGCATTAGATCGCTAGCATTATCAAGTTAGCATTAGCATTCAAACTTAAACATTGCAGAACTTGCATGTATACAAGAAGGGTGAAGCTTTAATGCCATCTAATCTAATATGCCCATGAAGGGTTATGCTTTAATGCCATCTGATCTTTTATTTCCATTAAAGAGGACACGTACAGTATGAAAATGACCAGATATTAGCACTAGCATTAGATCGCTAGCAATAGCAAATTAGCATTAGCATTCAAACTTAAACTTACTGCACTTGCATGTATACAAGAAGGGTTAAGCTTAAATGCCATCTAATCTGATATTCCCATGAAGGGTTATGCTTTAAAGCCATCTGATCTCTTATATCCATCATAGATGACACGTAAAGTATGAAAATGACCAGATATTAGCACTAGCATTAGATCGCTAGCATTATCAAGTTAGTATTAGCATTCAAACTTAAACATTGCAGTACTTACATGTATACAAGAAGGGTGAAGCTTTAATGCCATCTAATCTAATATGCCCATGAAGGTTGATGCTTAAATGCCATCTGATCTCTTATTTCCATTAAAGAGGACACATACAGTATGAAAATGACCAGTTATTAGAACTAGCATTAGATCGCTAGCATTATCAAGTTAGCATTAGCATTCAAACTTATACTTTCTGTACTTGCATTTATACAAGAAGGGTTAAGCTTTAATGCCATCTAATCTGATATTCCAATGAAGGGTTATGCTTTAATGGCATCTGATCTCTTATATCCATCATAGAGGACACGTACAGTATGAAAATGACCAGATATTAGTACTAGCATTAGATCGCTAGCATTAGCAAGTTAGCATTAGCATTCAAGCTTAAACTTGCTGTACTTGCATGTATAGAAGAAGGGTTAAGCTTTAATGCCATCTAATATGATATTCCAAAGAAGGGTTATGCTTTAATGCAATCTGATCTCTTATATGCATCATAGAGGACAAGTACAGTATGAAAATGACCTGATATTAGCAATAGCATTAGATCGCTAGCATTAGCAAGTTAGCATTAGCATTCAAACTTTAACATTGCTGTATTTGCATATATACAAGAAGGGTGAAGCTTTAATGCCATCTAATCTAATATGCCCATGAAGGGTTATGTTTTATTGCCATCTGATCTCTTAAATCCATCATAGAGGACACGCGCAGTATGAAAATGACCAGATATTAACACTTGCATTAGATCGCTAACAATAGCAAGTTAGCATTAGCATTCAAGCTTAAACCTGCTGTACTTGCAAGTATACAAGAAGTTGAAGCTTTAATGCCATTTAATCTAATATGCCCATTATGGGATATGCTTAAATGCCATCTGATCTCTTATTTCCATCATAAAGGACAAGTACAGTATGAAAATGACCAGATATTAGCACTAGCATTAGATCGCTAGTATTAGCAAGTTAGCATTAGCATTCAAACTTTAACATTGCTGTTTTTGCGTATATAAAGATGGGTTAAGCTTTAATGCCATCTAACGTCATAATTACATAAAAGGTGATGCTTTTATGCCATGTGATCTCTTATTTCCATTACAAGTAACACATACAGTTTGAAAATGACCAGAAATTAGCACTAGCATTAGATCGCTAGCATTAGCAAGTTAGCATTAGAATTCAACCTTTAACTTGCTGTACTTGCATGTATACAAGAAGGGTTAAGCTTTAATGCCATCTAATCTGATATTCCAATGAAGGGTTATGCTTAAATGCCATCTGATCTCTTATATGCATCATCGAGGACAAGTACAGTATTAAAATGACCTGATATTAGCACTAGAATTAGATCGCGAGCATCAGCAAGTTAGCATTAGCATTCAAACTTTAACATTGCAGTATTTGTATATATATAAGAAGGGTTAAGCTTTAATGCCATCTAATCTAATATGCCTATGAAGGGTTATGCTTTAATACCATATGATCTCTTATTTCAATTATAGAGGACACGTACAGTGTGAAAATGACCAGATATAAGAACTAGCATTAGATCGCTAGCATTAGCAAGTTAGCATTAGCATTCAAACTTAAACATTGCAGAACTTGCATGTATAAAAGAAGCGTGAAGCTTTAATGCTATCTAATCTAATATGCCCATGAAGGGTTATGCTATAATGCCATCTGATCTCTTATTTCCATTATAGAGGACACATACATTATGAAAATGACCAGATATTAGCACTAGCATTAGATCGCTAGCATTAGCAAGTTAGCATTAGCATTCAACCTTAAACTTGCTGTACTTCCATGTATACAAGAAGGGTTAAGCTTTAATGCCATCTAATCTGATATTCCAATGAAGGGTTATGTTTTAATGCCATCTGATCTCTTATATGGATCATAGAGGACAAGTACAGTATGAAAATGACCTGATATTAATACTAGTATTAGATCGCTAGCATTAGCATGTTAGCATTAGCATTCAAACATTAACATTGCTGTATTTGGATATATACAAGAAGGGTGAAGCTTTAATGGCATCTAATCTAATATGCCCATGTAGGGTTATGCTTTAATGCCATCTGATCTCTTATTTCCATTATAAAGGACATGTACAGTATGAAAATGACCAGATATTAGCACTAGCATTAGATCGCTAGCAATAGCAAGTTAGCATTAGCAATCAAACTTAAACATTGCAATACTTACATGTATACAAGAAGGGTGAAGATTTAATGGCATCTAATCTAATATGCCCATGAAGGGGTGATGCTTAAATGCCATCTGATCTTTATTTCCATTAAAGAGGACACATACAGTATGAAAATGACCAGTTATTAGCACTAGCATTAGATCGCTAGCATTATCAAGTTAGCATTAGCATTCAAACTTATACTTAGTGTACTTGCATGTATACAAGAAGGGTTAAGCTTTAATGCCATCTAATCTGATATTCCAATAAAGGGTTATGCTTTAATGCCATCTGATCTCTTATATCCATCATAGAGGACACGTACAGTATGAAAATGACCAGATATTAGCACTAGCATTAGATCGTTAGCATTAGCAAGTTAGCATTAGTATTCAAAGATTAACATTGCTGTATTTGCATATATAAAAGAAGGGTTATGCTTTAATGCCATCTGATCTCTTATATCCATCATAGAGGACACGTACAGTATGAAAATGACCAGATATTAGCACTAGCATTAGATCGCTAGCATTAGCAAGTTAGCATTAGCATTCAAGCTTAAACTTGCTGTACTTGCATGTATAGAGAAGAAGGTTAAGCTTTAATGCCATCTAATATGATATTGCAAAGAAGGGTTATGCTTTAATGCCATCTGATCTCTTATATGCATCATAGAGGACAAGTACAGTATGAAAATGACCTGATATTAGCAATTGCATTAGATCGCTAGCATTAGCAAGTTAGCATTAGCATTCAAACTTTAACATTGCTGTATTTGCATATATACAAGAAGGGTGAAGCTTTAATGCCATCTAATCTAATATGCCCATGAAGGGTTATGCTTTAATGCCATCTGGATATCTTATTTTTCATTATAGAGGACACATACAGTATGAAAATGACCAGATATTAGCACTAGCATTATATCGCTAGCATTAGCAAGTTAGCATTAGCATTCAAACTTAAACTTACTGTACTTGCATGTATACAAGAAGGGTTAAGCTTTAATGCCATCTAATCTGATATTCCAATGAAGCGTTATGCTTTAATGCCATCTGATCTCTTATATCCATCATCGAGGAAACGTGCAGTATGAAAATGACCAGATATTAGCACTAGCATTAGATCGTTAGCATTAGCAAGTTAGCATTAGCATTCAAACTTTAACATTGCTGTATTTGCATATATACAAGAAGGGTTATGCTTTAATGCCATCTGATCTCTTATTTCCATGATAGAGGACACATACAGTATGAAAATGACCAGATTTTAACACAAGCATTAGATCGCTAGCATTAGCAAGTTAGCATTAGCATTCAAACTTAAACTTACTGTACTTGCATGTATACAAGAAGGGTTAAGCTGTAATGCAATCTAATCTGATATTCCCATGAAGGGTTATGCTTTAATGCCATCTGATCTCTTATATCCATCATAGAGGACACGCTTATGAAAATGACCAGATATTAGCACTAGCATTAGATCGTTAGCATTAGCAAGTTAGCATTAGCATTCAAACTTTAACATTGCTGTTTTTTTATATATCAAGAAGGGTTAAGCTTTAATGACATCTTACCTCATAATCCCATGAAAGGTGATGCTTTTAATGCAATCTGATCTCTTATTTCCATTATAAATAAATACATACAGTTTGAAAATGACCAGAAATTAGCAATAGCATTAGATCGCTAGCATTAGGAAGTTAGCATTAGCATTCAAACTTAAACTTCAAATTCTGTAAAAGAAGGGTGAAGCTTTAGTGCTGTAATTCCCAAAGGGTTATGCTTTAATGCCATCTGAATAGAATAGAGGTGAAATAGCATTAGATCTTTTACAATATCTAATCTGATATTCCCATGAAGGGTTAAATGCCATCTGATCTTATATGCATCATAGAGACAAGTACAGTATGAAATGACAGATATAGCAATAGCATTAGATCGCTAGCATTAGCAAGTTAGCATTAGCATTCAAACTTAAAATTACTGAACTTGCATGTATACAAGAAGGGTGAAGGTTTAATGCCATCTAATCTGATATTCCCATGAAGGGTTATGCTTTAATGCCATCTGATCTCTTATATCTATCATAGAGGACACGTACAGTTTGTAAATGACCAGATATTAGCACTAGCATTATATCGCTAGCATTAGCAAGTTAGCATTAGCATTCAAACTTAAAATTACTGAACTTGCATGTATACAAGAAGGGTGAAGGTTTAATGCCATCTAATCTGATATTCCCATGAAGGGTTATGCTTTAATGCCATCTGATCTCTTATATCTATCATAGAGGACACGTACAGTTTGAAAATGACCAGATATTAGCACTAGCATTAGATCGCTAGCATTAGCAAGTTTGCATTAGCATTCAAACTTAAACATTGCAGAACTTGCATGAATACAAGAAGGGTGAAGCTTTAATGCCATCTAATCTAATATGCCCATGAGGGGTTATGCTTTAATGCCATCTGATCTCTTATATCTATCATAGAGGACACGCATAGTTTGAAAATGACCAGATATTAGCATTAGCATTAGATCCCTAGCATTAGCAAGTTAGCATTAGCATTCAACCTTAAACATTGCAGTACTTGCATGTATACAAGAAGGGTTAAGCTTCAATGACATCTAATCTGATATTCCAATGAAGGGTTATGTTTTAATGCCATCTGATCTCTTATATGCATCATAGAGGACAAGTACAGTATGAAAATGACCTGATATTACCACAAGCATTAGATCGCTAGTATTAGCAAGTTAGCATTAGCATTCAAACTTTAATATTACTGTATTTGCATATATACAAGAAGGGTGAAGCTTTCATGGAATTTAATCTAATATGCCAATGAAGGGGTATGCTGTAATGCCATCTGATCTCTTATTTCCATTATAGAGGACACGTACAGTATGAAAATGACCAGATATTAGCACTAGCATTAGATGGCTAGCAAAAGCAAGTTAGCATTAGCATTCAAACTTAAACTTACTGTACTTGCATGTATACAAGAAGGGTGAAGCTTTAATGCCATCTTATCTGATATTCCCATGAAGGGTTATGCTTTAAAGCCATCTGATCTCTTATATCCATCATAGATGACACATAAAATATGAAAATGACCAGATATTAGCACTAGCATTAGATCGCTAGCATTAGCAAGTTAGCATTAGCATTCAAACTTAAACTTACTGTACTTGCATGTATACAAGAAGGGTTAAGCTTTAATGCCATCTAATCTGATATTCCAATGAAGCGTTATGCTTTAATGCCATCTGATCTCTTATATCCATCAACGAGGAAACGTGCAGTATGAAAATGACCAGATATTAGCACTAGCATTAGATCGTTAGCATTAGCTAGTTAGCATTAGCATTCAAACTTTAACATTGCTGTATTTGCATATATACAAGAAGGGTTATGCTTTAATGCCATCTGATCTCTTATTTCCATGATAGAGGACACATACAGTATGAAAATGACCAGATTTTAACACTAGCATTAGATCGCTAGCATTAGCAAGTTAGCATTAGCATTCAAACTTAAACTTACTGTACTTGCATGTATACAAGAAGGGTGAAGCTTTAATGCCATCTAATCTGATATTCCCATGAAGGGTTATGCTTTAATGCCATTTGATCTCTTATATCCATCATAGACGCGACACGCATAGTATGAAAATGACCAGATATTAGCACTAGCATTAGATCGCTAGCATTATCAAGTTAGTATTAGCATTCAAACTTAAACATTGCAGAATTTGCATGTATTCAAGAAGGGTGAAGCTTTAATGCCATCTAATCTAATATGCCCATGAAGGGTTATGCTTTAATGCCATCTGATCTCTTATTTCCAATTTAGAGGACACATACAGTTTGAAAATGACCAGATATTAGCACAAGCATTAGATCGCTAGCATTAGCAAGTTAGCATTAGCATTCAACCTTAAACTTGCTGTACTTGCATGTATATAAGAAGGGTTAAGCTTTAATGACATCTAATCTGGTATTCCAATGAAGGGTTATGTTTTAATGCCATCTGATCTCATATATGCATCATAGAGGAAAAGTACAGTATGAAAATGACCAGATATTAACACTAGTATTAGATCGCTAGCATTAGCATGTTAGCATTATCATTCAAACTTTAACATTGCTGTATTTGCATATATACATGAAGGGTGAAGATTTAATGGAATCTAATCTAATATGCCCATGAAGGGATATGCTTTAATGCAATCTGATCTCTTATTTCCATTATAGAGGACACGTAGAGTATAAAAATGACCAGATAATAGCACTAGCATTAGATCGCTAGCAATAGCAAATAAGCATTAGCATTCAAACTTAAACTTACTGTACTTGCATGTATACAAGAAGGGTTAAGCTTTAATGCCATCTAATCTGATATTCCCATGAAGGGTTATGCTTTAAAGCCATCTGATCTCTTATATCCATCATAGATGAAACGTAAAGTATGAAAATGACCAGATATCAGCACTAGCATTAGATCGCTAGCATTATCAAGTTAGCATTAGCATTCAAACTTAAACATTGCAGTACTTGCATGTTTCCAAGAAGGGTGAAGCTTTAATGCCATCTAATCTAATATGCCCATGAAGGGTTATGCTTAAATGCCATCTGATCTCTTATTTCCATTAAAGAGGACACATACAGTATGAAAATGACCAGATATTAGCACTAGCATTAGATCGCTAACATTATCAAGTTAGCATTAGCATTCAAACTTAAACATTGCAGTACTTGCATGTTTCCAAGAAGGGTGAAGCTTTAATGCCATCTAATCTAATATGCCCATGAAGGGTTATGCTTAAATGCCATCTGATCTCTTATTTCCATTAAAGAGGACACATACTGTATGAAAATGACCAGATATTAGCACTAGCATTAGATCGCTAGCATTATCAAGTTAGCATTAGCATTCAAACTTATACTGACTGTACTTGCATGTATACAAGAAGGGTTAAGCTTTAATGCCATCTAATCTGATATTCCAATGAAGGGTTATGCTTTAATGCCATCTGGTCTCTTATATCCATCATAGAGGACACGTACAGTATGAAAATGACCAGATATTAGCACTAGCATTCGATCGTTAGCATTAGCAAGTTAGCATTAGCATTCAAACTTTAACATTGCTGTATTTGCATATATACAAGAAGTGTTATGCTTTAATGCCATCTGATCTCTTATATCCATCATAGAGGAAACGTACAGTAGGAAAATGACCAGATATTAGCACTAGCATTAGATCGCTAGCATTAGCAAGTTAGCATTAGCATTCAACCTTAAACTTGCTGTACTTGCATGTATAGAAGGAGGGTTATGCTTTTATGCCATCTAATATGATATTCCAAAGAAGGGTTATGCTTTAATGCCATCTGATCTCTTATATGCATCATAGAGGACAAGTACAGTATGAAAATGACCTGATATTAGCACTAGCATTAGATCGCTAGCATTAGCAAGTTAGCATTAGCATTCAAACTTAAACATTGCTGTATTTGCATATATACAAGAAAGGTGAAGCTTTAATGCCATCTAATCTAATATGCCCATGAAGGGTTATGCTTTAATGCCATCTGATATCTTATTTCCATTATAGAGGACACATACAGTATGAAAATGACCAGATATTAGCACTAGCATTATATCGCTAGCATTAGCAAGTTAGCATTAGCATTCAAACTTAAACTTACTGTACTTGCATGTATACAAGAAGGGTGAAGCTTTAATGCCTTCTAATCTGATATTCCCATGAAGGGTTATGTTTTAATGCCATCTGATCTCTTATATCCATCATAGAGGACACGTACAGTTTGAAAATAACCAGATTTTAGCATTAGCATTAGATCGGTAGCATTAGCAAGTTAGCATTAGCATTCAAACTTTAACATTGCAGTATTTGTATATATACAAGAAGGGTTAAGCTTTAATGCAATCTAATCTAATATGCCTATGAAGGGTTATGCTTTAATACCATCTGATCTCTTATTTCCATTATAGAGGACACATACAGTATGAAAATGACCAGATATTAGCACTAGCATTAGATCGCTAGCATTAGCAAGTTAGCATTAGCATTCAAACTTAAACTTGCTGTAGTTGCATGTATACAAGAAGGGTAAAGCTTTAATGCCATCTAATCCGATATTCCCATGAAGGGTTAAGTTTTAAAGCCATCTGATCTCTTATATCCATCATCGATGACACGTACAGTATGAAAATGACCAGATATTAGCACTAGCATTAGATCGCTAGCATTATCAAGTTAGCATTAGCATTCAAACTTAAACATTGCAGAACTTGCATGTATACAAGAAGGGTGAAGCTTTAATGCCATCTAATCTAATATGCCCATGAAGGGTTATGCTTTAATGCCATCTGATCTCTTATTTCCATTATAGAGGACACATTCAGTATGAAAATGACCAGATATTATCATTAGCATTAGATCCCTAGCATTAGCAAGTTAGCATTAGCATTCAACCTTAAACATTGCAGTACTTGCATGTATACAAGAAGGGTTAACCCTCCTATTATCCTTGGGGTCAATTTGACCCCATTCAATGTCTAACATTCAAAAAATAAAAGTTGACTTTTTTTTTTGCTTCATATTTCATGACTTTTCCTAATTTGATGGGGACAACTGATTAAGCATAAAATTATCATGATGATATTTTTTTTCAATGTGCTGAACACATATTGCACGATTGGTTTCCTCTGGGGTCAATTTGACCCCCAAGCTGTTTAAGCTGTATAAAACTTGTCTGTCTGTGTGTGACCTAACATCCCCACATCTGCAGGTGCAGAGTTGATACTTTTGAGTTGATTCAGGACAGGGGGGTGCAGAAAACAACTATTCCCTCGAGAACTTCGATACTTTTCGTAGTGTGGGCATGTGGGAAACAAACTGACCTGTGAACCCCTGCCAAAATGAGGAAGCCAATGTAGGCTTGCGAGCTGCTCACATCCAAGTCTTTCTAACTACATATGCCTCCCCTGAAAAATTATCATCTCAAGTATAATATTTTCAAACGATGGTTATATGAAGAGCTCGAATAATGACTCTATGTCTTCAACATGGCTGACTGCCTGTCTGGTGGGACAATCTTAGCAGCAGGTCTACCTTGTTGTTGAAGTGAGTAGAGGGACCATAATTTTCCATTTTTGGTGCTAACGTGACATGGGGGAGGGGGAAACAATATTCTCATGAGAACTTTCCCGCACCTTGGGCATGAAGGTGTGTGTGTGTCTGTGTGTGTATGTGTGACCTACTGTACTCACACCTGCCGAAGTAGAACTGATATTTCCTCAAGGCTGTGGAGGGCGTGGTATTCCCCTAACATTGGTAGTTCATGCAAAATAAGGGAGGAGCAAACATTTAAAAGCTTGCATCGGCAGCCCTCTATCCAAATCATTCCTCATTGTGCTCTGTGTATACTGCAATCTGCATGCTCTCTCACTTGAAAATGTCCTCTGGGAAAAGGTTTACTGTGCATGAGGTTTTGGAACAGCTCTTTGACAGTGAAAGTGACATAGAGGAGAATGTGTCTGAGACAGAGGATTGTGTTGAGGATAGAGGAGAATGTGTCTGAGACAGCGGATTGTGTTGGGGATAGAGGAGGATGTGTCTGAGACAGAGGATTGTGTTGAGGATAGAAGAGAATGTGTCTGAGACAGAGGATTGTGTTGAGGATAGAGGAGAATGTGTCCGAGACAGAGGATTGTGTTGAGGATAGAGGAGAATGTGTCCGAGACAGAGGATTGTGTTGAGGATAGAAGAGAATGTGTCTGAGACAGAGGATTGTGTTGAGGATAGAGGAGAATGTGTCCGAGACAGAGGATTGTGTTGAGGATAGAGGAGAATGTGTCCGAGACAGAGGATTGTGTTTAGGATAGAGGAGAATGTGTCTGAGACAGAGGATTGTGTTGAGGATAGAGGAGAATGTGTCTGAGACAGAGGATTGTGTTGAGGATAGAAGAGAATGTGTCTGAGACAGAGGATTGTGTTTAGGATAGAGGAGAATGTGTCTGAGACAGAGGATTGTGTTGAGGAGGACCCTGATTCTGAGGCATTCTGTTGACCCCCCTGTTGTCTCTCAGCCACCAGCAGACATCATCCCTTCCAAAAATGGGAAGATAATATGGTCCCTTTCCCCACTTCAACAGCGGGGTAGACTTAGCGCTGCTAACATTATAAAAAAAAAATAGATTATAAGTAAATAAATATGTTTATGAGAGGAGGGGGGGCTGGGGTCACCAACATCAATCAATACAGAGTCATGAATGTGCACCCCAAATTAGAAAAGATTTCGATGAAAGATTTTCAGGATACATTAACTCTGAAACTGAATTTTGAGCTGATGGCGCTACAGGAAAGGTCATATCATCACTAAAACCAATAGGCTTCATCCTCTTGTGGTCAATAATATTGTCAGTAAATTTGAGAAGATTTGTATGAAAACTTTTCAAGATACATAAATTCTAATTTAAAAGTTTGGCCTGATGGTGGCGCTAGAGGACAGGTCAACTCACTGATAAGTTTCATTATCAAGGGGTTATTTATGTGTTCAAAAAATAAACAACGTGCCTGACACGAAAAGTTGGTCAACAATTTTATGTAAATCATTTTCTGGAGGCAAATATCCCGGGGTCAGATTGACCCCAAGGGTAAAATGTGTTAGTAATATTTGAGGATAATAGGAGGGTTAAGCTTCAATGACATCTAATCTGATAATCCAATGAAGGGTTATGTTTTAATGCCATCTGATCTCTTATATGCATCATAGAGGACAAGTACAGTATGAAAATGACCTGATATTAACACTAGCATTAGATCGCTAGCCTTAGCAAGTTAGCATTAGCATTCAAACTTTAATATTGCTGTATTTGCATAAATACAAGAAGGGTGAAGCTTTAATGGAATCTAATCTAATATGCCAATGAAGGGTTATGCTTTAATGCCATATGATCTCTTATTTCCATTATAGAGGACACGTACAGTATGAAAATGACCAGATATTAGCACTAGCATTAGATCGCTAGCAATAGCAAGTTAGCATTAGCATTCAAACTTAAACTGACTGTACTTGCATGTATACAAGAAGGGTTAAGCTTTAATGCCATCTTATCTGATATTCCCATGAAGGGATATGCTTTAAAGCCATCTGATCTCTTATATCCATCATAGATGACACGTAAAGTATGAAAATGACCAGATATTAGCAATAGCATTAGATCGCTAGCATTATCAAGTAAGCATTAGCATTCAAACTTAAACATTGCAGTACTTGCATGTATAAAAGAAGGGTGAAGCATTAATGCCATCTAATCTGATATTCCAATGAAGGGTTATGCTTTAATGACATCTGATCTCTTATATCCATTATAGAGGACACATACAATGAGAAAATGACCAGATATTAGCACTAGCATTAGATCGCAAGAATTAGCAAGTTAGCATTAGCATTCAAACTTAAAATTACTGTACTTGCATGTATACAAGAAGGGTGAAGCTTTAATGCCATCTAATCTGATATTCCAATGAAGGGTTATGCTTTAATGCTATCTGATCTCTTATATCCATCATAGAGGACACATACAATAAGAAAATGACCAGATATTAGCACTAGCATTAGATCGCTAGCATTAGCAAGTTAGCATTAGCATTAAAACTTAAAATTACTGTACTTGCATGTGTACAAGAAGGGTTAAGCAGTAATGCCATCTAATCTGATATTCCCATGAAGGGTTATGCTTTAATGCCATCTGATCTCTTATTTCCATGATAGAGGACACATACAGTATGAAAATGACCAGATTTTAGCACTAGCATTAGATCGCTAGCATTAGCAAGTTAGCATTAGCATTCAAACTTAAACTTACTGTACTTGCATGCATACAAGAAGGGTTAAGCAGTAATGCCATCTAATCTGATATTCCCATGAAGGGTTATGCTTTAATGCCATCTGATCTCTTATATCCATCATAGAGGACACGTACAGTATGAAAATGACCAGATATTAGCACGTGCATTAGATCGTTAGAATTCGTAAGTTAGCATTAGCATTCAAACTTTAACATTGCTGTATTTGCATATATACAAGAAGGGTTTAGCTTTAATGCCATCTAATCTGATATTCCCATGAAGGGTTATGCTTTAATGCCATCTGATCTCTTATATCCATCATAGAGGACACGTACAGTATGAAAATGACCAGATATTAGCACTAGCATTAGATCGTTAGCATTCGCAAGTTAGCATTAGCATTCAAACTTAAACTTACTGTACTTGCATGTATACAAGAAGGGTGAAGCTATAATGCCATCTAATCTAATATGCACATGAAGGGTTATGCTTTAATGCCATCTGATCTCTTATTTCCATTATAGAGGACACGTACAGTATGAAAATGACCAGATATTAGCACAAGCATTAGATCGCTAGCATTAGCAAGTTAGCATTAGCATTCAACCTTAAACTTACTGTACTTGCATGTATACAAGAAGGGTTAAGCTTTAATGCCATCTAATATGATATTCCCACGAAGGGTTATGCTTTAATGCCATCTGATCTCTTATTTCCATCATAGATGACACGTAAAGTATGAAAATGACCAGATATTAGCACTAGCATTAGATCGCTAGCATTAGCAAGTTAGCATTAGCATTCAACCTTAAACTTGCTGTACTTGCATGTATACAAGAAGGGTTAAGCTTAAATGCCATCTAATCTGATATTCCAATGAAGGGTTATGCTTTAATGCCATCTGAACTCTTATATGCATCATAGAGGACAAGTCCAGCATGAAAACGACCTGATATTAGCACTAGCATTAGATCGCAAGCATTAGCAAGTTAGCATTATTATTCAAACTTTAACCTTGCTGTATTTGCATATATACAGTAAGGGTGAAGCTTTAATGCCATCTAATCTAATATGCCCATGAAGGGTTATGCTTTCATGCCATCTGATCTCTTATATACATCATAGTGGACATGTACAGTTTGAAAATGACCAGATATTAGCACTAGCATTAGATCGCTAGCGTTAGCAAGTTAGCATTAGCATTCAAGCTTAAACTAGCTGTACTTGCAAGTATACAAGAAGGTGAAGCTTTAATGCCATTTGATCTAATATGCCCATTATGGGATATGCTTTAATGCCATCTGATCTCTTATTTCCATCATAAAGGACACGTACAGTATGAAAATGACCAGATATTAGCACTAGCATTAGATCGCTAGTATAAGCAAGTTAGCATTAGCATTCAAACGTTAACATTGCTGTTTTTGCGTATATGAAGAAGGGTTAAGCTTTAATGCCATCTAACCTCAAAATTCCATAAAAGGTAATGCTTTTATGCCATCTGATCTCTTATTTACATTATAAGTAACACATACAATTTGAAAATGATCAGAAATTAGCACTAGCATTAGATCGCTAGCATTAGCAAGTTAGCATTAGCATTCAACCTTAAACTTGCTGTACTTGCATGTATACAAGAAGGGTTAAGCTTTAATGCCATGTAATCTGATATTCCAATGAAGGGTTATGCTTAAATGCCATCTGATCTCTTATATGCATCATAGAGGACAAGTACAGTATGAAAATGACCTGATATTAGCACTAGAATTAGATCGCTAGCATGAGCAAGTTAGCATTAGCATTCAAACTTTAACATTGCAGTATTTGTATATATACAAGTTGAGTTCAGCTTTAATGCCATCTTATCTAATATGCCTATGAAGGGTAATGCTTTAATACCATCTGATCTCTTTTTTCAATTATAGAGGACACGTACAGTATGAAAATGACCAGATATTAGCACTTGCATTAGATCGCTAGCATTAGCAAGTTAGCATTAGCATTCAAACTTAAACTTGCTGTAGTTGCATGTATACAAGAAGGGTTAAGCTTTATTGCCATCTAAACCGATATTCCCATGACGGGTTATGTTTTAAAGCCATCTGATCTCTTATATCCATCATCGCTGACACGTACAGTATGAAAATGACCAGATATTAGCAGTAGCATTAGATCGCTAGCATTATCACGCTAGCATTAGCATTCAAACTTAAACATTGCAGAACTTGCATGTATACAAGAAGGGTGAAGCTTTAATGCCATCAAATCTAATATGCCCATGAAGGGTTATGCTTTAATGCCATCGGATCTCGTATTTCCATTATAGAGGACACATTCAGTATGAAAATGACCATATATTAGCATTAGATTTAGATCGCTAGCATTAGCAAGTTAGCATTAGCATTCAACCTTAAATATTGCAGTACTTACGTGTACACAAGAGGGGTTAAGCTTTAATGACATCTAATCTGATATTCCAATGAAGGGTTATGTTTTAATGCCATCTGATCTCTTATATGCATCATAGAGGACAAGTACAGTATAAAAATGACCTGATATTAACACTAGCATTAGATCGCTAGCATTAGCAAGTTAGCATTAGCCTTCAAACTTTAATATTGCTGTATTTTCATATATACAAGAAGGGTGAAGCTTTAATGGAATCTAATCTAATATGACAATGAAGGGTTATGCTTTAATGCCATCTGATCTCTTATTTCCAATATAGAGGACACGTACAATATGAAAATGACCAGATATTAGCACTAGCATTAGATCGCTAGCAATAGCAAGTTAGCATTAGCATTCAAACTTAAACTTACTGTACTTGCATATATACAAGAAGGGTTAAGCTTTAATGCCATCTTATCTGATATTCCCATGAAGGGTTATGCTTTAAAGCCATCTGATCTCTTATATCCATCATAGATGACACGTAAAGTATGAAAATGACCAGATATTAGCACTAGCATTAGATCGCTAGCATTATCAAGTTAGCATTAGAATTCAAACTTAAACATTGCAGTACTTGCATATATACAAGAAGGGTGAAGCTTTAATGCCATCTAATCTAATATGCCCTGGAAGCGTTATGCTTTAATACCATCTGATCTCTTATTTCCATTATAGAGGACGCATACAATATGAAAATGACCAGATATTAGCACTAGCATTAGATCGTTAGCATTAGCCAGTTAGCATTAGCATTCAAACTTAAACTTACTGTACTTGCATGTGTACAAGAAGGGTTAAGCTTTAATGCCATCTAATCTGATATTCCAATGAACGGTTATGCTTTAGTGCCATCTGATCTCTTATAACCATCATAGAGGACACGTACAGTATGAAAACGACCAGATATTAGCACTAGCATTAGATCGTTACCTTTAGCAAGTTAGCATTAGCATTCAAAAACTTTAACATTGCAAGTATTTGCATATATACATGAAGGGTTATGCTTTAATGCCATCTGATCTCTTATATCCATCATAGAGGACATGTACAGTATGAAAATGACCAGATATTAGCACTAGCATTAGATCGCTAGCATTAGCAAGTAAGCATTAACATTCAACCTTAAACTTGCTGTACTTTCATGTATACAAGAAGGGTTAAGCTTTAATGCTATCTAATCTGATTTTCCAATGAAGGGTTATGCTTTAATGACATCTGATCTCTAATAAGCATCATAGAGGACAAGTACAGTATAAAAATAACCTGATATTAGCACTAGCATTAGACCGTTGGCATTAGCAAGTTAGCATTAGCATTCAAACAATAACATTGCTGTATTTGCATATATACAAGAAGAGTTATGCTTTAATGCCATCTCTTCTCTTATATCCATCATAGAGGACACTTACAGTATGAAAATGTCCAGATATTAGCACTAGCATTAGATCGCTAGCATTAGCAAGTTAGCATTAGCATTCAACCTTAAACTTGTTGTACTCGAATGTATACAAGAAGGATTAAGCTTTAATGCCATCTAATCTGATATTCCAATGAAGGGTTATGCTTTAATGACATCTGATCTCTTATATGCATCATAGAGGACACTTACAGTATGAAAATGACCTGATATTAGCACTAGCATTAGATCGCTGGCATTAGCAAGTTAGCATTAGCATTAAAACTATAACATTGCTGTATTTGCATATATACAAAAAGGGTTATGCTTTAATGCCACCTGATCTCTTATATCCATCATAGAGGATACTAAAAGTATGAAAATGACCTGATATTAACACTAGCATTAGATCGGTAGCATTAGCAAGTTAGCATTAGCATTAAAACTATAACATTGCTGTATTTGCATATATACAAGAAGGGTGAAGCTTTAATGAAATCTAATCTAATATCCCCATGAAGGGTTATGCTTTAATGCCATCTGATCTCTTATTTCCATTATAGAGAACACATACAGTATGAAAATGACCTTATATTAGCATTAGCATTAGATCGCTAGCATTAGCAAGTTAGCATTAGCATTCAAACTTAAACTTACTGTACTTGCATGTATACAAGAAGGGTTCAGCTTTTAAGCCATCTTATCTGATATTCCCATGAAGGGTTTTGCTTTAATGCCATCTGATCTCTTATATACATCATAGAGGACACGTACAGTATGAAAATGACCAGTTATTAGCTCTAGCATTAGATCGTTAGCATTCGCAAGTAAGCATTAGCATTCAAACTTTAACATTGCTGTATTTGCATATATACAAGAGGGGTTAAGCTTTAATGCCATCTAATCTGATATTCCCATGAAGGGTTATGCTTTAAAGCCATCTGATCTCTTATATCCATCATCGCTGACACGTACAGTATGAAAATGACCAGATATTAGCACTAGCATTAGATCGCTAGCATTATCAAGTTAGCATTAGCATTCAAACTCAAACATTGCAGAACTTGCATGTATACAAGAAGGGTGAAGCTTTAATGCCATCTAATCTAATATGCACATGAAGGGTTATGCTTTAATGCCATCTGATCTCTTATTTCCATTATAGAGGACACATACAGTATGAAAATGACCAGATATGAGCACAAGCATTAGATCGCTAGCAATAGCAAATTAGCATTAGCATTCAAACTAAAACTTTTTGTACTTGCATGTATACAAGAAGGGTTAAGCTTTAATGCCATCTAATCTGATATTCCCACGAAGGGTTATGCTTTGAAGCCATATGATCTCTTATATTCATCATAGATGACACGTAAAGTATGAAAATGACCAGATATTAGCACTAGCATTAGATCGCTAGCATAATCAAGTTAGCATTAGCATTCAAACTTAAACATTGCAGTACTTGCATGTATTCAAGAAGGGTGAAGCTTTAATGCCATCTAATCTGATATTCCCATGAAGGGTTATGCTTTAATGCCATCTGATCTCTTATATCCATCATAGATGACAAGTAAAGTATGAAAATGACCAGATATTAGCACTAGCATTGGATCGCTAGCATTAGCAAGTTAGCATTAGCATTCAACCTTAAACTTGCTGTACTTGCATGTATACAAGAAGGGTTAAGCTTTAATGCCATCTAATCTGATATTCCAATGAAGGGTTATGCTTTAATGCCATCTGATCTCTTATATGCATCATAGAGGACAAGTACAGTATGAAAATGACCTGATATTAGCACTAGCATTAGATCGCAAGCATTAGCAAGTTAGCATTAGCATTCAAACTTTAACATTGCTGTATTTGCATATATACAAGAAGAGTGAAGCTTTAATGCCATCTAATCTGATAAGCCCATGAAGGGTTATGCTTTAATGCCATCTGATCTCTTATTTCCATTATAGAGGACACATACAGTATGAAAATGACCAGATATTAGCACTAGCATTAGATCGCTAGCATTAGCAAGTTAGCATTAGCATTCAAACTTCAACTTACTGTCCATGCATGTATACAAGAAGGGTGAAGCTTTAATGCCATCTAATCTGATATTTCCATGAAGGGTTATGCTTTCATGCCATCTGATCTCTTATATCCATCATAGAGGACACGTAGAGATTGAAAATGACCAGATATTAGCACTAGCATTAGATCGCTAGTATAAGCAAGTGAGCATTAGCATTCAAACTTTAACATTGCTGTTTTTGCGTATATAAAGAAGGGTTAAGCTTTAATGCCATCTAACCTCATAATTCCATAAAAGGTAATGCTTTTATGCCATCTGATCTCTGATTTCCATTATAAGTAACACATACAGTTTGAAAATGACCAGAAATTAGCACTAGCATTAGATCGCTAGCATTTGCAAGTTAGCATTAGCATTCAACCTTAAACTTGCTGTACTTGCATGTATACAAGAAGGATTAAGCTTTAATGCCATGTAATCTGATATTCCAATGAAGGGTTATGCTAAAATGCCATCTGATCTCTTATATGCATCATAGAGGACAAGTACAGTATGAAAATGACCTGATATTAGCACTAGAATTAGATCGCTAGCATGAGCAAGTTAGCATTAGTATTCAAACTTTAACATTGCAGTATTTGTATATATACAAGAAGAGTTAAGCTTTAATGCCATCTTATCTAATATGCCTATGAAGGGTAATGCTTTAATACCATCTGATCTCTTTTTTCCATTATAGAGGACACGTACAGCATGAAAATGACCAGATATTAGCACTAGCATTAGATCGCTAGCATTAGCAAGTTAGCATTAGCATTCAAACTTAAACTTGCTGTAGTTGCATGTATACAAGAAGGGTAAAGCTTTATTGCCATCTAAACCGATATTCCCATGAAGGGTTATGCTTTAAAGCCATCTGATCTCTTATATCCATCATAAAGACACGCAGTATGAAAAATGACCAGATATTAGCACTAGCATTTGATCCCTAGCATTATCAAGTTAGCATTAGCATTCAAACTTAAACATTGCAGAACTTGCATGTATACAAGAAGGGTGATGCTTTAATGACATCAAATCTAATATGGCCATGAAGGGTTATGCTTTAATGCCATCGGATCTCTTATTTCCATTATAGAGGACACATTCAGTATAAAAATGATCAGATATTAGCATTAAATTTAGATCGCTAGCATTAGCAAGTTAGCATTAGCATTCAACCTTAAACATTGCAGTACTTGCGTGTATACATGAGGGGTTCAGCTTTCATGACATCTAATCTGATATTCCAATGAAGGGTTATGTTTTAATGCCATCTGATCTCTTATATGCATCATAGAGGACAAGTACAGTATGAAAATGACCTGATATTAACATTAGCATTAGATTGCTAGCATTAGCAAGTTAGCATTAACATTCAAACTTTAATATTGCTGTATTTGCATATATACAAGAAGGGTGAAGCTTTAATGGAATCTAATCTAATATGCCAATGAAGGGTTATGCTTTAATGCCATCTGATCTCTTATTTCCATTATAGAGGACACGTACAGCATGAAAATGACCAGATATTAGCACAAGCATTAGATCGCTAGCAATAGCAAGTTAGCATTAGCATTCAAAGTTTAATATTGCTGTACTTGCATGTATACAAGAAGGGTTAAGCTTTAATGCCATCTAATCTGATTTTCCAATGAAGGGTAATGCTTTAATGATATCTGATCTCTTATATGCATCATAGAAGACAAGTACAGTATGAAAATGACCTGATATTAGCACTAGCATTAGACCGTTGGCATTAGCAAGTTAGCATTAGCATTCAAACTTTAATATTGCTGTATTTGCATATATACAAGAAGGGTGAAGCTTTAATGGAATCTAATCTAGTATGCCAATGAAGGGTTATGCTTTAATGCCTTCTGATCTCTTATTTCCATTATAGAGGACACGTACAGTATGAAAATGACCAGATATTAGCACAAGCATTAGATCGCTAGCAATAGCAAGTTTGCATTAGCATTCAAATTTTAATATTGCTGTATTTGCATATATACAAGAAGGGTGAAGCTTTAATGGAATGTAATCTAATATGCCAATGAAGGGTTATGTTTTAATGCCATCTGATCTCTTATATGCATCATAGAGGACAAATACAGTATGAAAATGACCAGATATTAGCACAAGCATTAGATCGCTAGCATTAGCAAATGAGCATTAACATTCAACCTTAAACTTCCTGTACTTGCATGTATACAAGAAGGGTTAAGCTTTAATGACATCTAATCTGATTTTCCAATGAAGGGTTATGCTTTAATGCCATCTCTTCTCTTATATCCATCATAGAGGAGACTTACAGTATGAAAATGACCTGATATTAGCACTAGCATTAGATCGCTGGAATTAGCAAGTTAGCATTAGCATTAAAACTACAACATTGCTGTATTTGCATATATACAAGAAGGGTTATGCTTTATTGCCATCTGATCTCTTATATCCATCATAGAGGACACTAACAGAATGAAAATGACCTGATATTAGCACTAGCATTACATCGCTAGCATTAGCAAGTTAGCATTAGCATTAAAACTATAACATTGCTGTATTTGCATATATACAAGAAGGGTGAAGCTTTCATGACATCTAATCTAATATCCCCATGAAGGGTTATGCTTTAATGCCATCTGATCTCTTATTTCCATTATAGAGAACACATACAGTATGAAAACGACCTGATATTAGCATTAGCATTAGATCGCTAGCATTAGCAAGTTAGCATTAGCATTCAAACTTAAACTTACTGTACTTGCATGTATACAAGAAGGGTTCAGCTTTAAAGACATCTTATCTGATATTCCCATGAAGGGTTATGCTTTCATGCCATCTGATCTCTTATATCCATCATAGAGGACACGTACAGTATGAAAATGACCAGTTATTAGCAGTAGCATTAGATCGTTAGCATTCGCAAGTAAGCATTAGCATTCAAACTTTAACATTGCTGTATTTGCATATATACATGAAGGGTTAGCTTTAATGCCATCTAATCTGATATATTCTATGAAGGGTTATGCTTTAAAGCCATCTGATCTCTTATATCCATCATCGCTGACACGTACAGTATGAAAATGACCAGATATTAGCACTAGCATTAGATCGCTAGCATTATCAAGTTAGCATTAGCATTCAAAATTAAATATTGCAGAACTTGCATGTATACAAGAAGGGTGAAGCTTTAATGCCATCTAATCTAATATGCACATGAAGGGTTATGCTTTAATGCCATCTGATCTCTTATTTCCATTATTGAGGACACATTCAGTATGAAAATGACCAGATATTAGCACTAGCATTAGATCGCTAGCATAAGCAAGTTAGCATTAGCATTCAAACTTCAACTTACTGTCCATGCATGTATACAAGAAGGGTGAAGCTTTAATGCCATCTAATCTGATATTTCCATGAAGGGTTATGCTTTCATGCCATCTGATCTCTTATATCCATCATAGAGGACACGTACAGTTTGAAAATGACCAGATATTAGCACTAGCATTAGATCGCTAACGTTAGCAAGTTAGCATTAGCATTCGAGCTTAAACTAGCTGTACTTGCAAGTACACAAGAAGGTGAAGCTTTCATGCCATCTATTCTAATATGCCCATTATGGGATATGCTTTAATGCCAACTGATCTCTCATTTCCATCATAAAGGACACGTACAGTATGAAAATGATCAGATATTAGCACTAGCATTAGATCGCTAGTATAAGCAAGTGAGTATTAGCATTCAAACTTTAACATTGCTGTTTTTGCGTATATAAAGAAGGGTTAAGCTTTAATGCCGTCTAACCTCATAATTCCATAAAAGGTAATGCTTTTATGCCATCTGATCTCTTATTTCCATTATAAGTAACACATACAGTTTGAAAATGACCAGAAATTAGCCCTAGCATTAGATCGCTAGCATTAGCAAGTTAACATTAGCATTCAACCTTAAACTTGCTGTACTTGCATGTATACAAGAAGGGTTAAGCTTTAATGCCATCTAATCTGATATTCCAATAAAGGGTTATGCTTTAATGACATCTGATCTCTTATATGCATCATAGAGGACACTTACAGTATGAAAATGACCTGATATTAGCACTAGCATTAGATCGCTGGCATTAGCAAGTTAGCATTAGCATTAAAACTATAACATTGCTGTATTTGTATATATACAAGAAGAGTTAAGCTTTAATGACATCTTATCTAATATGCCTATGAAGGGTAATGCTTTAATACCATCTGATCTCTTTTTTCCATTATAGAGGACAAGTACAGTATGAAAATGACCAGATATTAGCACTAGCATTAGATCGCTAGCATTAGCAAGTTAGCATTAGCATTCAAACTTAAACTTGCTGTAGTTGCATGTATACAAGAAGGGTAAAGCTTTATTGCCATCTAAACCGATATTCCCATGAAGGGTTATGCTTTAAAGCCATCTGATCTCTTATATCCATCATCGCTGACACGTACAGTATGAAAATGACCAGATATTAGCACTAGCATTAGATCGCTAGCATTATCAAGTAAGCATTAGCATTCAAACTTAAACATTGCAGAACTTGCATGTATACAAGAAGGGTGAAGCTTTAATGCCATCAAATCTAATTTGCCCATGAAGGGTTATGCTTTAATGCCATCGGATCTCTTATTTCCATTATAGAGGACACACTCAGTATGAAAATGTCCAGATATTAGCATTAGATTTAGATCGCTAGCATTAGCAAGTTACCATTAGCATTCAAACTTCAACTTACTGTCCATGCATGTATACAAGAAGGGTGAAGCTTTAATGCCATCTAATCTGATATTTCCATGAAGGGTTATGCTTTCATGCCATCTGATCTCTTATATCCATCATAGAGGACACGTACAGTTTGAAAATGACCAGATATTAGCACTAGCATTAGATCGCTAGCGTTAGCAAGTTAGCATTAGCATTCGAGCTTAAACTAGCTGTACTTGCAAGTACACAAGAAGGTGAAGCTTTCATGCCATCTATTCTAATATGCCCATGATGGGATATGCTTTAATGCCAACTGATCTCTCATTTCCATCATAAAGGACACGTACAGTATGAAAATGATCAGATATTAGCACTAGCATTAGATCGCTAGCATTAGCAAGTTAGCATTAGCATTCAAACTTTAACATTGCTGTATTTGCATATATACAAGAAGGGTGAAGCTTTAATGCCATCTAATCTAATATGCCCATGAAGGGTTATACTTTAATGCCATCTGATATCTTATTTCCATTATAGAGGACACATACAGTATGAAAATGACCAGATATTAGCACTAGCATTATATCGCTAGCAATAGCAAGTTAGCATTAGCATTCAAACTTAAACTTACTGTACTTGCATGTATACAAGAAGGGTGAAGCTTTAATGCCATCTAATCTGATATTCCCATGAAGGGTTATGTTTTAATGCCATCTGATCTCTTATATGGATCATAGAGGACAAGTTCAGTATGAAAATGACCTGATATTAACACTAGTATTAGTTCGCTAGTATTAGCAAGTTAGCATTAGCATTCAAACTTTAACATTGCTGTTTTTGCGTATATAAAGAAGGGTTAAGCTTTAATGCCGTCTAACCTCATAATTCCATAAAAGGTAATGCTTTTATGCCATCTGATCTCTTATTTCCATTATAAGTAACACATACAGTTTGAAAATGACCAGAAATTAGCCCTAGCATTAGATCGCTAGCATTAGCAAGTTAGCATTAGCATTCAACCTTAAACTTGCTGTACTTGCATGTATACAAGAAGGGTTAAGCTTTAATGCCATCTAATCTGATATTCTAATAAAGGGTTATGCTTTAATGACATCTGATCTCTTATATCCATCATCGCTGACACGTACAGTATGAAAATGACCAGATATTAGCACTAGCATTAGATCGCTAGCATTATCAAGTAAGCATTAGCATTCAAACTTAAACTTGCTGTAGTTGCATGTATACAAGAAGGGTAAAGCTTTATTGCCATCTAAACCGATATTCCCATGAAGGGTTATGCTTAAATGCCATCTGATTTCTTATATGCATCATAGAGGACAAGTACAGTATGAAAATGACCAGATATTAGCACTAGCATTAGATCGCTAGCATTATCAAGTAAGCATTAGCATTCAAACTTAAACATTGTAGAACTTGCATGTATACAAGAATGGTTAACCTTTAATGCCATCAAATCTAATATGCCCATGAAGGGTTATGCTTTAATGCCATCTGATCTCTTATTTCCATTATAGAGGACACATACAGTATGAAAATGAACAGATATTAGCACTAGCATTAGATCGCTAGCATTAGTAAGTTAGCATTAGCATTCAACCTTAAACTTGCCGTACTTGCTTGTATACAAGAAGGGTTAAGCTTTAATGGCATCAAATCTGATATTCCAATGAAGGGTTATGCATAAATGCCATCTGATTTCTTATATGCATCATAAAGGACAAGTACAGTATGAAAATGACCAGATATTAGCACTAGCATTAGATCGCTAGCATTATCAAGTTAGCATTAGAATTCAAACTTAAACATTGTAGAACTTGCATATATACAAGAAGGGTTAAGATTTAATGCCATCTAATCTAATATGCCCATGAAGGGTTATGCTTTAATGCCATCTGATCTCTTATTTCCATTATAGAGGACACATACAGTATGAAAATGACCAGATATCAGCACAAGCATTCGATCGCTAGCATTAGCAAGTTAGCATTAGCATTCAACCTTTAACTTGCTGTACTTGCATGTATACAAGGAGGGTTAAGCTTTAATGCCATCTAATCTGATATTCCCATGAAGGGTTATGCTTTAAAGCCATCTGATCTCTTATATCCATCATAGAGGACACGTGAAGTATGAAAATGACCAGATATTAGCACTAGCATTAGATCGTTAGCATTAGCAAGTTAGCATTAGCATTCAAACTTTAACATTTTTGTATTTGCATTTATACAAGTAGCGTTATGCTTTAATGCCATCTGATCTCTTATTTCCATCATAGAGCACACGTACAGTATGAAAATGACCAGATATTAGCACTAGCATTAAATCGCTAGCATTAGCAAGTTAGCATTAGCATTCAAACTAAAACTTGCTGTACTTGCATGTATACAAGAAGGGTTAAGCTTTAATGCCATCAAATCTGATATTCCCATGAAGGGTTATGCTTTAATGCCATCTGATCTCTTATATCCATCATAGACGACACGTACAGTATGAAAATGACCAGATATTAGCACTAGCATTAGATCGCTAGCAATATCAAGTTAGCATTAGCATTCAAACTTTAACATTGCTGTATTTGCATATATACAAGAAGGGTGAAGCTTGAATGCCATCTAATCTAATATGCCCATGAAGGGTTATGCTTTAATGCCATCTGATATCTTATTTCCATTATAGAGGACACATAGAGTATGAAAATGACCAGATATTAGCACTAGCATTATATCGCTAGCATTAGCAAGTTAGCATTAGCATTCAAACTTAAACTTACAGTACTTGCATGTATACAAGAAGGGTGAAGCTTTAATGCAATCTAATCTGATATTCCCATGAAGGGTTATGCTTTAATGCCATCTGATCTCTTATATCCATCATAGAGGACACGTACAGTTTGAAAATGACCAGATATTAGCACTAGCATTAGATCGTTAACATTAGCAAGTTAGCATTAGCATTCAAGCTTAAACCTGCTGTACTTGCAAGTATACAAGAAGGTGAAGCTTTAATGCCATCTAATCTAAAATGCCCATTATGGGATATGCTTAAATGCCATCTGATCTCTTATTTCCATCATAAAGGACACTTACAGTATGAAAATGACCAGATATTAGCACTAGCATTAGATCGCTAGTATTAGCAAGTTAGCATTAGCATTCAAACTTTAACATTGCTGTTTTTGAGTACATAAAGATGGGTTAAGCTTTAATGCGATCTAACCTCATAATTCCATAAAAGGTGATGCTTTTATGCCATCTGATCCCTTATTTCCCTTATGAGTAACACATACATTTTGAAAATGACCAGAAATTAGCACTAGCATTAGATCACTAGCATTAGCAAGTTAGCATTAGCATTCAACCTTTAACTTGCTGTACTTGCATGTATACAAGAAGGGTTAAGCTTACATGCCATCTAATCTGATATTCCAATGAAGGGTAATGCTTAAATGCCATCTGATCTCTTTTATGCATCATAGAGGACAAGTACAGTATGAAAATGACCTGATATTAACACTAACATTAGATCGCTAGCATTAGCAAGTTAGCATTAGCATTCAAACTTTAATATTGCTGTATTTGCATATATACAAGAAGGGTGAAGCTTTAATGGAATCTAATCTAATATGCCAATGAAGGGTTATGCTTTAATGCCATCTGATCTCTTATTTCCATTATAGAGGACAGGTACAGTATGAAAATGACCAGATATTAGCACTAGCATTAGATCGTTACCTTTAGCAAGTTAGCATTAGCATTCAAACTTTAACATTGCTGTATTTGCATATATACAAGAAGGGTTATGCTTTAATGCCATCTGATATCATATATCCATCATAGAGGACATGTACAGCATGAAAATGACCAGATATTAGCACTAGCATTAGATCGCTAGCATTAGCAAGTTAGTATTAACATTCAACCTTAAACTTGCTGTACTTGCATGTATACAAGAAGGGTTAAGCTTTAATGCCATCTAATCTGATTTTCCAATGAAGGGTTATGCTTTAATGACATCTAATCTCTTATATGCATCATAGAGGACAAGTACATTATGAAAATGACCTGATATTAGCACTAGCATTAGACCGTTAGCATTAGCAAGTTAGCATTAGCATTCAAACTATAACATTGGGGTATTTGCATTTATACAAGAAGGGTGAAGCTTTAATGCCATCTAATCTAATATGCCCATGAAGCGTTATGCTTTAATGCCATCTGATCTCTTATTTCCATGATAGAGGAAACATACAGTATGAAAATGACCAAATTTTAGCACTAGCATTAGATCGCTAGCAATAGCAAGTTAGCATTAGCATTCAAACTTAAACTTACTGTACTTGCATGTATACAAGAAGGGTTAAGCTGTAATGCCATCTAATCTGATAATCCCATGAAGGGTTATGCTTTAATGCCATCTGATCTCTTATATCCATCATAGAGGACACGTACAGTATGAAAATGACCAGATATTGGCACTAGCATAAGATCGTTAGCATTCGCAAGTTAGCATTAGCATTCAAACTTTAATAATCCTGTATTTGCATATATACAAGAAGGGTTATGCTTTAATGCCATCTGATCTCTTATATCCATCATAGAGGACACTTACAGTATGAAAATGACCAGATAATAGCACTAGCATTAGATCGCTAGCATTAGCAAGTTAGCATTAGCATTCAACCTTAAACTTGCTGAACTTGCATGTATACAAGAAGGATTAAGCTTTAATGCCATCTAATCTGATATTCCAATGGAGGGTTATGCTTTAATGACATCTGATCTCTTATATGCCTCATAAAGGACACTTACAGTATGAAAATGACCTGATATTAGCACTAGCATTAGATCGCTAGCATTAGCAAGTTAGCATTAGCATTAAAAATATAACATTGCTGTATTTGCATATATACAAGAAGGGTGATGCTTTAATGCCATCTGATCTCTTATATCCATCATAGAGGACACTAACAGTATGAAAATGACCTGATATTAGCACTAGCATTAGATCGCTAGCATTGGCAAGTTAGCTTTAGCATTAAAACTATAACATTGCTGTATTTGCATATATACAAGAAGGGTGAAGCTTTAATGACAGCTAATCTAATTTCCCCATGAAGGGTTATGCTTTAATGCCATCTGATCTCTTATTTCCATTATAGAGAACACATACAGTATGAAAATGACCTGATATTAGCATTAGCATTAGATCGCTAGCATTAGCAAGTTAGCATTAGCATTCAAACTTAAACTTACTGAACTTGCATGTATACAAGAATGGTTCAGCTTTAAAGCCATCTTATCTGATATTCCCATGAAGGGTTATGCTTTAATGCCATCTGATCTCTTATATGCATCATAGAGGACACGTACAGTATGAAAATGACCAGTTATTAGCACTAGCATTAGATCGTTAGCATTCGCAAGAAAGCATTAGCATTCAAACTTTAACATTGCTGTATTTGCATATATACAAGAAGGGTGAAGCTTTAATGTCATCTAATCTGATATTCCCATGAAGGGTTATGCTTTAATTCCATCTGATCTCTTATATCCCACATAGAGGACACGTACAGTATGAAAATGACCAGATATTAGCACTAGCATTAGATTGTTAGCATTAGCAAGTTAGCATTACCATTCAAACTTAAACTTACTGTACTTGCATATATACAAGAATGGTTATGCTTTAATGCCATCAAATCTGATATTCCCATGAAGGGTTATGCTTTAATGCCATCTGATCTCTAATATCCATCATAGAGGACACGTTCAGTTTGAAAATGACCAGATATTAGCACTAGCATTAGATTGCTCGCCTTAGCAAGTTAGCATTAGCATTCAAGCTTAAACTTGCATTACTTGCAAGTATACAAGAAGTTGAAGCTTTAATGCCATCTAATCTGATATTCCCATGAAGGGATATGCTTTAATGCCATCTGATCTCTTATTTCCATTACAAATAACACATACAGTTTGAAAATAAACAGAAATTAGCACTAGCATTAAATTTCTAGCATTAGCAAGTTAGCATTAGCATTCAACCTTAAACTTGCTGTACTTGCATGTATACAAGAAGGGTTAAACTTTAATGGCATCTAATCTGATATTCCAATGATGGGTTATGCTTAAATGCCATCTGATTTCTTATATGCATCATAGAGGACAAGTACAGTATGAAAATGACCAGATATTAGCACCAGCATTAGATCGCTAGCATTATCAAGTTAGCATTAGCATTCAAACTTAAACATTGTAGAACTTGCATGTATACAAGAAGGGTTAAGCTTTAATGCCATCTAATCTAATATGCCCATGAAGGGTTATGCTTTAATGCCATCTGATCTCTTATTTCCATTATAGAGGACACATACAGAATGAAAATGACCAGATATAAGCACTAGCATTAGATCGCTAGCATTAGCAAGTTAGCATTAGCATTCAACCTTAAACTTGCTGTACTTGCATGTATACAAGAAGGGTTAAGCTTTAATGCCATCTAATCTGATATTCCAATGAAGGGTTATGTTTTAATGCCATCTGATCTCTTATATGGATCATAGAGGACAAGTACAGTATAAAAAAGACCTGATATTAACACTAGTATTAGATCGCTAGCATTAGCAAGTTAGCATTAGCATTCAAACTTTAACATTGCTGTATTTGCATATATACAAGAAGGGTGAAGCTTTAATGGAATCTAATCTAATATGCCCATGTAGGGTTATGCTTTAATGCCATCTGATCTCTTATTTCCATTATAAAGGACACGTACAGAATGAAAATGACCAGATATTAGCACTAGCATAAGATCGCTAGCAATAGCAAGTAAGCATTAGCATTCAAACTTTATCATTTTTGTATTTGCATTTAGACAAGTAGCGTTATGCTTTAATGCCATCTGATCTCTTATTTCCATCATAGAGCACACGTACAGTATGAAAATGACCAGATATTAGCACTAGCATTAGATCGCTAGCATTATCAAGTTAGCATTAGCATTCAAACTTAAACATTGTAGAACTTGCATGTATACAAGAAGGATTAAGCTTTAATGACATCTAATCTAATATTCCCATGAAGGGTTATGCTTTAATTCCATCTGATCTCATATTTCCATTATAGAGGACACATACAGTATGAAAATGACCAGATATTAGCACTAGCTTTAGATCGCTAGCATTAGCAAGTTAGCATTAGCATTCAACCTTAAACTTGCTGTACTTGCATGTATACAAGAAGGGTTAAGCTTTAATGCTATCTAATCTGATATTCCAATGAAGGGTTACGTTTAAATGCCATCTGATCTCTCATATGGATCAAAGAGGACAAGTTCAGGATGAAAATGACCTGATATTAACACTAGTATTAGATCGCTAGTATTAGCAAGTTAGCATTAGCATTCAAACTTTAACATTGCTGTATTGGCATATATACAAGAAGGGTGAAGCTTTAATGGCATCTAATTTAATATGCCCATGTAGGGTTATGCTTTAATGCCATCTGATCTCTTATTTCCATTATAAAGGACACGTACAGTATGAAAATGTCCAGATATTAGCACTAGCATTAGATCGCTAGCAATAGCAAGTTAGAAATAGCATTCAAACTTAAACTTACTGTACTTGCATGTATACAAGGAGGGTTAAGCTTTAATGCCATCTAATCTGATATTCCCATGAAGGGTTATGTTTTAAAGCCATCTGATCTCTTATATCCATCATAGAGGACACGTAAAGTATGAAAATGACCAGATATTAGCACTAGCATTAAATCGCTAGCATTAGCAAGTTAGCATTAGCATTCAAACTTTAACATTTTTGTATTTGCATTTATACAAGTTGCGTTATGCTTTAATGCCATCTGATCTCTTATTTCCATCATAGAGCACACGTACAGTATGAAAATGACCAGATATTAGCACTAGCATTAAATCGCTAGCATTAGCAAGTTAGCATTAGCATTCAAACTAAAACTTGCTGTACTTGCATGTATACAAGAAGGGTTAAGCTTTAATGCCATCAAATCTGATATTCCCATGAAGGGTTATGCTTTAATGCCATCTGATCTCTTATATCCATCATAGACGACACGTACAGTATGAAAATGACCAGATATTAGCACTAGCATTAGATCGCTAGCATTATCAAGATAGCATTAGCATTCAAACTTAAACATTGCAGTACTTACATGTATACAAGAAGGGTGAAGCTTTAATGCCATCTAATCTGATATTCCCATGAAGGGTTATGCTTAAATGCCATCTGATGTCTTATTTCCATTAAAGAGGACACATACAGTATGAAAATGACCAGTTATTAGCACTAGCATTAGATCGCTAGCATTATCAAGTTAGCATTAGCATTCAAACTTATACTTACTGTACTTGCATGTATACAAGAAGGGTTAAGCTTTAATGCCATCTAATCTGATATTCCAAAGAAGGGTTATGCTTTAATGTCATCTGATCTCTTATATGCATCATAGAGGACAAGTACAGTATGAAAATGACATGATATTAGCACTAGCATTAGATCGCTAGCATTAACAACTTAGCATTAGCATTCAAACTTTAACAATGCTGTATTTGCATATATACAAGAAGGGTGAAGCTTTAATGCCATCTAATCTAATATGCCCATGAAGGGTTATGCTTTAATGCCATCTGATATCTTATTTCCATTATAGAGGACACGTACAGTTTGAAAATGCCCAGATATTAGCACTAGCATTAGATCGCTTACATTAGCAAGTTAGCATTAGCATTCAAGCTGAAACCTGCTTTACTTGCAAGTATACAAGAAGGTGAAGCTTTAATGCCATCTAATCTAAAATGCCCATTATGGGATATGCTTAAATGCCATCTGATCTCTTATTTCCATCATAAAGGACACTTACAGTTTGAAAATGACCAGATATTAGCACTAGCATTAGATCGCTAGTATTAGCAAGTTAGCATTGGCATTCAAACTTTAACATTGCTGTTTTTGCGTATATAAAGATGGGTTAAGCTTTAATGCGATCTATCCTCATAATTCCATAAAAGGTGATGCTTTTATGCCATCTGATCCCTTATTTCCCTTATAAGTAACACATACAGTTTGAAAATGACCAGAAATTAGCACTAGCATTAGATCACTAGCATTAGCAAGTTAGCATTAGCATTCAACCTTAAACTTGCTGTACTTGCATGTATACAAGAAGGGTTAAGCATTAATGCCATCTAATCTGATATTCCAATGAAGGGTTATGCTTAAATGCCATCTGATCTCTTATATGCATCATAGAGGACAAGTACAGTATGAAAATGACCTGATATTAACACTAGCATTAGATCGCTAGCTTTAGCAAGTTAGCATTAGCATTCAAACTTTTAATATTGCTGTATTTGCATGTATACAAGAAGGGTGAAGCTTTAATGGAATCTAATCTAATATGCCAATGAAGGGTTATGCTTTAATGCCATCTGATCTCTTATTTCCATTATAGAGGACACGTACAGTATGAAAATGACCAGATATTAGCACAAGCATTAGATCGCTAGCAATAGCAAGTTAGCATTAGCATTCAAACTTAAACTTACTGTACTTGCATGTATACAAGAAGGGTTCAGCTTTAAAGCCATCTTATCTGACATTCCCATGAAGGGTTATGCTTTAATGCCATCTGATCTCTTACATGCATCATAGAGGACTCGTACAGTATGAAAATGACCAGTTATTAGCACTAGCATTAGATCGCTAGCATTAGCAAGTTAGCATTAACATTCAACCTTAAACTTGCTGTACTTGCATGTATACAAGAAGGGTTCAGCTTTAATGCCATCTAAGCTGATTTTTCCAATGAAGGGTTATGCTTTAATGACATCTGATCTCTTATATGCATCATAGAGGACAAGTACAGAATGAAAATGACCTGATATTAGCACTAGCATTAGACCGCTAGCATTAGCAAGTTAGCATTAGCATTCAAACTATAACATTGCTGTATTTGCATATATACAAGAAGGGTGAAGCTTTAATGCCATCTAATCTAATATGCCCATTAAGATTATGCTTTAATGCCATCTGATCTCTTATTTCCATGATAGAGGAAACATACAGTATGAAAATGACCAAATTTTAGCACTAGCATTAGATCGCTAGCAATAGCAAGTTAGCATTAGCATTCAAACTTAAACTTACTGTACTTGCATGTATATAAGAAGGGTAAAGCTGTAATGCCATCTAATCTGATATTCCCATGAAGGGTTATGCTTTAATGCCATCTGATCGCTTATATCCATCATAGAGGACACGTACAGTATGCAAATGACCAGATATTAGCACTAGCATTAGATCGCTAGCATTAGCAAGTTAGCATTAGCATTCAACTGTAAACTTGCTGTACTTGCATGTATACAAGAAGGATTAAGCTTTAATGCCATCTAATCTGATATTCCAATGAAGGGTTATGCTTTAATGACATCTGATCTCTTATATGCATCATAAAGGACACTTACAGTATGAAAATGACCTGATATTAGCACTAGCATTAGATCGCTAGCATTAGCAAGTTAGCATTAGCATTAAAACTATAACATTGCTGTATTTGCATATATACATGAAGGGTTATGCTTTAATGCCATCTGATCTCTTATATCCATCATAGAGGACACTAACAGTATGAAAATGACCTGATATTAGCACAAGCATTAGATCGCTAGCATTAGCAAGTTAGCTTTAGCATTAAAACTATAACATTGCTGTATTTGCATATATACAAGAAGGGTGAAGCTTTAATGACATCTAATCTAATTTCCCCATGAAGGGTTATGCTTTAATGCCATCTGATCTCTTATTTCCATTATAGGGAACACATACAGTATGAAAATGACCTGATATTAGCATTAGCATTAGATCGCTAGCATTAGCAAGTGAGCATTAGCATTCAAACTTAAACTTACTGTACTTGCATGTATACAAGAAGGATTCTGCTTTAAAGCCATCTTATCTGATATTGCCATGAAGGGTGATGCTTTAATGCCATCTGATCTCTTATATCCATCATAGAGGACACGTACAGTATGAAAATGACCAGTTATTAGCACTAGCATTAGATCGTTAGCATTCGCAAGTAAGCATTAGCATTCAAACTTTAACATTGCTGTATTTGCATATATACAAGAAGGGTTAAGCTTTAATGCCATCTAATCTGATATTCCCATGAAGGGTTATGCTTTAATTCCATCTGATCTCTTATATCCAACATAGAGGACACGTACAGTATGAAAATGACCAGATATTAGCACTAGCATTAGATTGTTAGCATTAGCAAGTTAGCATTAGCATTCAAACTTAAACTTACTGTACTTGCATGTATACAAGAAGGGTTAAGCTTTAATGCCATCAACTCTGATATTCCCATGAAGGGGTATGCTTTCATGCGATTTGATCTCTTATATCCATCATAGAGGACACGTACAGTAAGAAAATGACCAGATATTACCACAAGCATTAGATTGCTAGCATTAGCAAGTTAGCTTTAGCATTCAAGCTTAAACTTGCTGTACTTGCATGTATACAAGAAGGGTTAAGCTTTAATGCCATCTAATATAATAGGCCGATGAAGGGTTATGCTTTAATGCCATCTGATCTCTTATTTCCATTATAGAGGACACGTACTGTATGAAAATGACCAGATATTAGCACTAGCATTAGATCGTTAGCAATAGCAAATAAGCATTAGCATTCAAACTTAAACTTACTGTACTTGCATGTATACAAGAAGGGTTAGGCTTTAATGCCATCTAATCTGATATTCCCATGAAGGGTTATGCTTTAAAGCCATCTGATCTCTTATATCCATCATATATGACACGTAAAGAATGAAAATGACCAGATATTAGCACTAGCATTAGATCGTTAGCATTAGCAAGTTGGCATTAGTATTCAAAGTTTAACATTGCTGTATTTACATAAATACAAGAAGGGTTATGCTTTAATGCCATCTGATCTCTTATATCCATCATAGTGGACACGTACAGTTTGAAAATGACCAGATATTAGCACTAGCATTAGATTGCTAGCATTAGCAAATTAGCATTAGCATTTAAACTTTAACAACACTGTATTTGCGTGTATAACGAAGGTTGAAGCTTTAATGCCATCTGATTTCATAATCCCCTGAATGGTGATGCTTTAATGCCATCTTATCTCTTATTTCCATTATAAATAACATATACAGTTTGAAAATGACCAGAAATAAGCACTAGCATTAAATCGCTAGCATTAGCAAGTTAGCATTAGCATTCAACCTTAAACTTGCTATACTTGCATGTAAACAAGAAGGTGAAGCTTTTATGCCATCTAATCTGATATTCCCATGAAGGGATATGCTTTAATGCCATCCGATCTCTTATTTCCATTATAAAGGAAACATACAGGATGAAAATGACCAGATATTAGCACTAGCATTTGATCGCTAGTATAAGCAAGTTAGCATTAGCATTCAAACTTTAACATTGCTGTTTTTGCGTATATAAAGAAGGGTTAAGCTTGAATGACATCTTACCTCATAATCACATGAAAGGTGATGCTTTAATGCCATCTGATCTCTTATTTCCATTATAAATAACACATACAGTTTGAAAATGACCAGAAATTAGCACTAGCATTAAATCGCTTGCATTAGCAAGTTAGCATTAGCATTCAACCTTAAACTTGCTGTACTTGCATGTATTCAAGAAGGGTTAAACTTTATTAGCATCTAATCTGATATTCCAATGAAGGGTTATGCTTAAATGCCATCTGATCTCTTATATGCATCATAGAGGACAAGTACAGTATGAACATGACATGATATTAGCACTAGCATTAGATCGCTAGCATTAACAACTTAGCATTAGCATTCAAACTTTAACATTGCTGTATTTGCATATATACAAGAAGGGTGAAGATTTAATGCCATCTAATCTAATATGCCCATGAAGGGTTATGCTTTAATGCCATCTGATATCTTATTTCCATTATAGAGGACACGTACAGTTTGAAAATGACCAGATATTAGCACTAGCATTAGATCGCTTACATTAGCAAGTTAGCATTAGCATTCAAGCTGAAACCTGCTTTACTTGCAAGTATACAAGAAGGTGAAGCTTTAATGCCATCTAATCTATAATGCCCATTATGGGATATGCTTAAATGCCATCTGATCTCTTATATCCATCATAAAGGACACTTACAGTTTGAAAATGACCAGATATTAGCACTATCATTAGATCGCTAGTATTAGCAAGTTAGCATTAGCATTCAAACTTTAACATTGCTGTTTTTGCGTATATAAAGATGGGTTAAGCTTTAATGCGATCTAACCTCATAATTCCATAAAAGGTGATGCTTTTATGCCATCTGATCCCTTATTTCCCTTATAAGTAACACATACAGTTTGAAAATGACCAGAAATTAGCACTAGCATTAGATCACTAGCATTAGCAAGTTAGCATTAGCATTCAACCTTAAACTTGCTGTACTTGCATGTATACAAGAAGGGTTAAGCATTAATGCCATCTAATCTGATATTCCAATGAAGGGTTATGCTTAAATGCCATCTGATCTCTTATATGCATCATAGAGGACAAGTACAGTATGAAAATGACCTGATATTAACACTAGCATTAGATCGCTAGCTTTAGCAAGTTAGCATTAGCATTCAAACTTTAATATTGCTGTATTTGCATATATACAAGAAGGGTGAAGCTTTAATGGAATCTAATCTAATATGCCAATGAAGGGTTATGCTTTAATGCCATCTGATCTCTTATTTCCATTATAGAGGACACGTACAGTATGAAAATGACCAGATATTAGCACAAGCATTAGATCGCTAGCAATAGCAAGTTAGCATTAGCATTCAAACTTAAACTTACTGTACTTGCATGTATACAAGAAGGGTTCAGCTTTAAAGCCATCTTATCTGACATTCCCATGAAGGGTTATGCTTTAATGCCATCTGATCTCTTACATGCATCATAGAGGACTCGTACAGTATGAAAATGACCAGTTATTAGCACTAGCATTAGATCGCTAGCATTAGCAAGTTAGCATTAACATTCAACCTTAAACTTGCTGTACTTGCATGTATACAAGAAGGGTTCAGCTTTAATGCCATCTAAGCTGATTTTCCAATGAAGGGTTATGCTTTAATGACATCTGATCTCTTATATGCATCATAGAGGACAAGTACAGAATGAAAATGACCTGATATTAGCACTAGCATTAGACCGCTAGCATTAGCAAGTTAGCATTAGCATTCAAACTATAACATTGCTGTATTTGCATATATACAAGAAGGGTGAAGCTTTAATGCCATCTAATCTAATATGCCCATTAAGCGTTATGCTTTAATGCCATCTGATCTCTTATTTCCATGATAGAGGAAACATACAGTATGAAAATGACCAAATTTTAGCACTAGCATTAGATCGCTAGCAATAGCAAGTTAGCATTAGCATTCAAACTTAAACTTACTGTACTTGCATGTATATAAGAAGGGTAAAGCTGTAATGCCATCTAATCTGATATTCCCATGAAGGGTTATGCTTTAATGCCATCTGATCTCTTATATCCATCATAGAGGACACGTACAGTATGAAAATGACCAGATATTAGCACTAGCATAAGATCGTTAGCATTCGCAAGTTAGCATTAGCATTCAAACTTTAACAATCCTGTATTTGCATATATACAAGAAGGGTTATGCTTTAATGCCATCTGATCTCTTATATCCATCATAGAGGACACTTAAAGTATGAAAATGACCAGATATTAGCACTAGCATTAGATCGCTAGCATTAGCAAGTTAGCATTAGCATTCAACTGTAAACTTGCTGTACTTGCATGTATAAAAGAAGGATTAAGCTTTAATGCCATCTAATCTGATATTCCAATGAAGGGTTATGCTTTAATGACATCTGATCTCTTATATGCATCATAAAGGACACTTACAGTATGTAAATGACCTGATATTAGCACTAGCATTAGATCGCTAGCATTAGCAAGTTAGCATTAGCATTAAAACTATAACATTGCTGTATTTGCATATATACATGAAGGGTTATGCTTTAATGCCATCTGATCTCTTATATCCATCATAAAGGACTCTTACAGTATGTAAATGACCTGATATTAGCACTAGCATTAGATCGCTAGCATTAGCAAGTTAGCTTTAGCATTAAAACTATAACATTGCTGTATTTGCATATATACAAGAAGGGTGAAGCTTTAATGACATCTAATCTAATTTCCCCATGAAGGGTTATGCTTTAATGCCATCTGATCTCTTATTTCCATTATAGGGAACACATACAGTATGAAAATGACCTGATATTATCATTAGCATTAGATCGCTAGCATTAGCAAGTTAGCATTAGCATTCAAACTTAAACTTACTGTACTTGCATGTATACAAGAAGGGTTCAGCTTTAAAGCCATCTTATCTGATATTGCCATGAAGGGTGATGCTTTAATGCCATCTGATCTCTTATATCCATCATAGAGGACACGTACAGTATGAAAATGACCAGTTATTAGCACTAGCATTAGATCGTTAGCATTCGCAAGTAAGCATTAG
Organism: Gymnothorax javanicus; assembly: GCA_029692085.1. Classification (NCBI taxonomy): domain Eukaryota; kingdom Metazoa; phylum Chordata; class Actinopteri; order Anguilliformes; family Muraenidae; genus Gymnothorax; species Gymnothorax javanicus. The sequence continues at coordinate 13,380,431 of CM056200.1, read as the reverse complement.
CATTCAAACTTTAACATTGCTGTATTTGCATATATACAAGAAGGGTTAAGCTTTAATGCCATCTAATATAATAGGCCGATGAAGGGTTATTCTTTAATGGCATCTGATCTCTTATTTCCATCATAGAGGACATGTACAGTATGAAAATGACCAGATATCAGCACAAGCATTAGATTGCTAGCATTAGCAAATTAGCATTAGCATTTAAACTTTAACAACACTGTATTTGCGTGTATAACGAAGGTTGAAGCTTTAATACCATCTGATTTCATAATCCCCTGAATGGTGATGCTTTCATGCCATCTTATCTCTTTTTTCCATTATAAATAACATATACAGTTTGAAAATGACCAGAAATTAGCACTAGCATAAAATCGCTAGCATTAGCAAGTTAGCATTAGCATTCAGCCTGAAACTTGCTATACTTGCATGTATACAAGAAGGATGAAGCTTTAATGGCATCAAATCTGATATTCCCATGACGGGTTATGCTTTAATGCCATCTGATCTCTTATATCCAACATAGACGCCACGTACAGTGTGAAAATGACCAGATATTGGCACTAGCATTAGAACGTTAGCATTAGCAAGTTAGCATTAGCATTGAAACTTAAACTTGCTATACTTGCATGTATACAAGAAGGGTTAAGCTTTAATGCCATCAAATCTGATATTCCCATGACGGGTTATGCTTTAATGCCATCTGATCTCTTATATCCATCATAGAGGACACGTACAGTTTGAAAATGACCAGATATTAGCACTAGCATTAGATTGCTCGCCTGAGCAAGTTAGCATTAGCATTCAAGCTTAAACTTGCATTACTTGCAAGTATACAAGAAGGTGAAGCTTTAATGCCATCTAATCTGATATTCCCATGAAGGGATATGCTTTAATGCCATCTGATCTCTTATTTCCATCATAAAGGAAACATGGAGTATGAAAATGACCAGATATTAGCATTAGCATTAGATCGCTAGAATAAGCAAGTTAGCATTAGCATTCAAACTTTAACATTGCTGTTTTTGCGTATATAAAGAAGGGTTAAGCTTTAATGACATCTTACCTCATAATCACATGAAAGGTGATGCTTTAATGCCATCTGATCTCTTATTTCCATTAAAAATAACACATACAGTTTGAAAATGACCAGAAATTAGCACTAGCATTAAATAGCTAGCATTAGCAAGTTAGCATTAGCATTCAACCTTAAACTTGCTGTACTTGCATGTATACAAGAAGGGTTAAACTTGAATGGCATCTAATCTGATATTCCAATGAAGGGTTATGCTTTAATACCATCTGATCTCTTATTTCCATTATAGAGGACAAGTACAGGATGAAAATGACCAGATATTAGCACTAGCATTAGATCGCTAGCATTATCAAGTTAGCATTAGCATTCAAAATTAAACATTGTAGAACTTGCATGTAAACAAGAAGGGTTAAGCTTTAATGCCATCTAATCTAATATGCCCATGAAGGGTTATGCTTTAATGCCATCTGATCTCTTATATGGATCATAGAGGACAAGTACAGTATGAAAATGACCTGATATTAACACTAGTATTAGATCGCTAGCATTAGTAAGTTAGCATTAGCATTCAAACTTTAACATTGCTGTATTTGCATATATACAAGAAGGGTGAAGCTTTAATGGCATCTAATCTGATATTCCCATGAAGGGTTATGCTTTAAAGCCATCTAATCTCTTATATCCATCATAGAGGACACGTAAAGTGTGAAAATGACCAGATATTAGCACTAGCATTAGATCGTTAGCATTAGCAAGTTAGCATTAGCATTCAAACTTTAACATTTTTGTATTTGCATTCATACAAGTAGCGTTATGCTTCAATGCCATCTGATCTCTTATTTCCATTAAAGAGGACACATACAGTGTGAAAATGACCAGTTATTAGCACTAACATTAGATCGCTAGCATTAACAAGTTAGCATTAGCATTCAAACTTATACTTACTGTACTTGCATGTATACAAGAAGGGTTAAGCTTTAATGCCATCTAATCTGATATTCCAAAGAAGGGTTATGCTTTAATGCCATCTGATCTCTTATATGCATCATAGAGGACAAGTACAGCATGAAAATGACCTGATATTAGCACTAGCATTAGATCGTTAGCATTAGCAAGTAAGCATTAGCATTCAAGCTTAAACTTGCTGTACTTGCATGGATAGAAGAAGGGTTAAGCTTTAATGCCATCTAATCTGATATTCCCATGAAGGTTTATGCTTTAATTCCATCTGATCTCTTATATCCAACATAGAGGACACGTACAGTATGAAAATGACCAGATATTAGCACTAGCATTAGATTGTTAGCATTAGCAAGTTAGCATTAGCATTCAAACTTAAACTTACTGTACTTGCATGTATACAAGAAGGGTTAAGCTTTAATGCCATCAACTCTGATATTCCCATGAAGGGTATGCTTTCATGCGATTTGATCTCTTATATCCATCATAGAGGACACGTACAGTAAGAAAATGACCAGATATTACCACAAGCATTAGATTGCTAGCATTAGCAAGTTAACTTTAGAATTCAAACTCAAACATTGCAGAACTTGCATGTATACGAGAAGGGTGAAGCTTTAATGCCATCTAATCTAATATGCTCATCAAGGGTTATGCTTTAATGCCATCTGATCTCTTATATCCATCATAGAAGACACGTATTGTATGAAAATAACCAGATATTAGCACTAGCATTAGATCGTTAGCATTAGCAAGTTAGCATTAGCATTGAAACTTAAACTTGCTGTACTTGCATGTATACAAGAATTGTTAAGCTTTAATGCCATCAAATCTGATATTCCCATGAAGGGTTATGCTTAAATGCCATCGGATCACTTATATCCATCATAGACGCCACGTACAGTATGAAAATGACCAGATATTAGCAATAGCATTAGATCGCTAGCATTATCAAGTTAGCATTAGCATTCAAACTCAAACATTGCAGAACTTGCATGTATACGAGAAGGGTGAAGCTTAAATGCCATCTAATCTAATATGCTCATCAAGGGTTATGCTTTAATGCCATCTGATCTCTTATATCCATCATAGAAGACACGTATTGTATGAAAATAACCAGATATTAGCACTAGCATTAGATCGTTAGCATTAGCAAGTTAGCATTAGCATTGAAACTTAAACTTGCTGTACTTGCATGTATACAAGAATTGTTAAGCTTTAATGCCATCAAATCTGATATTCCCATGAAGGGTTATGCTTTAATGCCATCGGATCACTTATATCCATCATAGACGCAACGTACAGTATGAAAATGACTAGATATTGACACTAGCATTAGATCGCTAGCATTAGCAAGTTAGCATTAGCATTGAAACTTAAACTTGCTATACTTGCATGTATACAAGAAGGGTTAAGCTTTAATGCCATCAAATCTGATATTCCCATGACGGGTTATGCTTTAATGCCATCTGATCTCTTATATCCATCATAGAGGACACGTACAGTTTGAAAATGACCAGATATTAGCACTAGCATTAGATTGCTCGCCTTAGCAAGTTAGCATTAGCATTAAACTTGCATTACTTGCATGTATACAAGAAGGGTGAAGCGTTAATGCCATCTAATCTGATATTCCCATGAAGCCTTTAATGCCATCTGTTATTTTTCATCATAAAGGAAACATAAAGCATGAAAATGACCAGATAAGCATTAGCATTAGATCTTAGTATAAACAAGTTAGCATTAGCATTCAAACAACATTGCTGTTTTTTCGCACTATAAAGAAGCGGTTAATTTAATGACATCTTAACCTCATATTCATATGAAGGGATATGCTTTAATGCCATCTGATCTCTTATTTCCATCATAAATAACACATACAGTTTGAAAATGACCAGATATTAGCACTAGCATTAGATCGCTAGCATTAGGAAGTTAGCATTAGCATTCAACCTTTAACTTTGCTGTTTTGCATGTATAAAGAAGGGTTAAACTTTTAATGACATCTTATCTAATATGCATATGAAGGGTTATGCTTTAATGCCATCTGATCTCTTATATGGATTAAAAATAACACAAGTACAGTATGAAAATGACCTGATATTAGCACTAGCTTTAAATCGCTAGCATTAGGAAGTTAGCATTAGCATTCAAACTTTTAACTTTGCTGTATTTGCATATATACAAGAAGGGTGAAACTTTAATGGCATCTAATCTAATATGCCCATGAAGGGTTATGCTTTAATGCCATCTGATCTCTTATTTCCATCAAATAGGACAAGTACAGTATGAAAATGACCAGATATTAACACTAGTATTAGGTCGCTAGCATTAGCAAGTTAGCATTAGCATTCAAACTTTAACATTGCTGTATTTGCATATATACAAGAAGGGTTAAGCTTTTAATGGCATCTAATCTAATATGCCCATGTAGGGTTATGCTTTAATGCCATCTGATCTCTTATTTCCATCATAGAGGACACGTACAGTATGAAAATGACCAGATATTAGCACTAGCATTAGGTCGTTAGGATTAGCAAGTTAGCATTAGCATTCAAACTTTAACTTACTGTTTGCATGTAAACAAGAAGGGTTAAGCTTTTAATGCCATCTAATCTGATATGCCCATGAAGGGTTATGCTTTAATGCCATCTGATCTCTTATATCCATCATAGAGGACAAAAAAGTATGAAAATGACCAGATATTAGCACTAGCATTAGATCGCTAGCATTAGCAAGTTAGCATTAGCATTCAAACTTAAACATTTTGTATTTAAGCTTTTATATCAAATCTATATGCCCATGAAGGGTTATTTTAATGCCATCTGATCTCTTATTTCCATCATAGAGCACACGTACAGTATGAAAATGATCAGATATTAGTACTAGCATTAGATCGCAAGCATTAGCAAGATAGCATTAGCATTCAAACTTAAAGTTGCTGTACTTGCATGTATACAAGAAAGGTTAAGCTTTAATTCCATCAAATCTGATATTCCCATGAAGGGTTATGCTTTTAATGCCATCTGATCTCTTATATCCATCATAGATGACACATAAAGTATGAAAATGACCAGATATTAGCACTAGCATTAGATCGCTAGCATTATCAAGTTAGCATTAGCATTCAAACTTAAACATTGCAGAACTTGCATGTATACAAGAAGGGTTGAAGCTTTAATGCCATCTAATCTAATATTCCCATGAAGGGTTATGCTTTAATGCCATCTGATCTCTTATTTCCATCATAGAGGACACGTACTGTATGAAAATGACAGATATTAGCACTAGCATTAGATCGCTAGCATTAGCAAGTTAGCATTAGCATTCAAACTTAAACTTTCTGTACTTGCATGTATAAAGAGAAGGGTTCAGCTTTAATGCCATCTAATCTGATATTCCCATGAAGGATTATGCTTTAATGCCATCTGATTTCTTATATACATCATAGATGACACAAAAAGTTTGAAAATGACCAGAAATTAGCACTAGCATTAGATCGCTAGCATTAGCAAGTTAGCATTAGCATTCAAACTTAAACTTACTGTACTTGCATGTATACAAGAAGGGTTATGCTTTAATGCCATCTAATCTGATATTCCCATGAAGGGTTATGCTTAAATGCCATCTGATCTCTTATATCCATCATAGAGGACACATACAGTTTGAAAATGACCAGATATTAGCACTAGCATTAGATACTAGCATTAGCAAGTTAGCATTAGCATTCAAACTTTAACATTGCTGTTTTTTTATAGATGATGGGTTAAGCTTTAATGCCATCTAATCTAATAATTCCATAAAAGGTTTATGCTTTTATGCCATCTGATCTCTTATTTCCATTATAGAGGACACATACAGTATGAAAATGACCAGAAATTAGCACTAGCATTAGATCACTAGCATTAGCAAGTTAGCATTAGCATTCAACCTTTAACTTGCTGTACTTGCATGTATACAAGAAGGGTAAGCTTTAATGCCATCTAATCTGGATATTCAATGAAGGGTTATGCTTAAATGCCATCTGATCTCTTATATGCATCATAGAGGACAAGTACAGTATGAAAATGACCTGATATTAGCACTAGCATTAGATGATGCTAGCATTAACAAGTTAGCATTAGTATTCAAACTTTTAACATTGCAGTATTTGTATAGATACAAGAAGGGTTAAGCTTTAATGCCATCTAATCTAATATGCCTATGAAGGTTTATGCTTTAATACCATCTGATCTCTTATATCCATTATAGAGGACACGTACAGTATGAAAATGACCAGATATTAGCACTAGCATTAGATAAGCTAGCATTAGCAAGTTAGCATTAGAATTCAAACTTAAACATTGCTGAAACTTTGCATGTATACAAGAAGAATTGAAAGCTTTAATGCCATCTAATCTAATATGCCAATGAATGGTTATGTTTTAATGCCATCTGATCTCTTATATATGCATCATAGAGGACAAGTACAGTATGAAAATGACCTGATATTAACACTAGCATTAGATGGCTAGCATTAGCAAGTTAGCATTAGCATTCAAACTTTAATATTGCTGAATTTGCATATATACAAGAAGGGTGAAGCTTTAATGGAATTTAATCTAATATGCCAATGAAGGGTTATGCTTTAATGCCATCTGATCTCTTATTTCCATTATAGAGGACACGTACAGTATGAAAATGACCAGATATTAGCACTAGCATTAGATCGCTAGCAATAGCAAGTTAGCATTAGCATTCAAACTTTAATATTGCTGTATTTGCATATATACAAGAAGGGTGAAGCTTTAATGGAATCTAATCTAATATGCCAATGAATGGTTATGTTTTAATGCCATCTGATCTCTTATATGCATCATAGAGGACAAGTACAGTATGAAAATGACCAGATATTAGCACAAGCATTAGATCGCTAGCAATAGCAAATTAGCATAAGCATTCTAACTTAAACTTACTGTACTTGCATGTGTACAAGAATGGTGAAGCTTTAATGCCATCTAATCTGATATGCCTTTGAAGGGTAATGCTTTAATACCATCTGTTCTCTTATTTCCATTATAGAGGACACATACAATATGAAAATGACCAGATATTAGCACTACCATGAGATCGCTAGCATTAGCCAGTTAGCATTAGCTTTCAAACTTAAACTTACTGTACTTGCATGTGTACAAGAATGGTGAAGCTTTAATGCCATCTAATCTGATATTCCAATGAAGGGTTATGCTTTAGTGCCATCTGATCTCTTATATCCATCATAGAGGACACGTACAGTATGAAAATGACCAGATATTAGCACTAGCATTAGATCGTTACCTTTAGCAAGTTAGCATTAGCATTCAAACTTTAACATTGCTGTATTTGCATATATACAAGAAGGGTTAAGCTTTAATGCCATATTTTTCAATGAAGGGTTATGCTTTAATGACATCTGATCTCTTATTTCCATGATAGAGGAAATATACAGTATGAAAATGACCAAATTTTTAGCACTAGCATTAGATAAAGCTAGCAATAGCAAGTTAGCATTAGCATTCAAACTTAAACTTACTGTACTTGCATGTATACAAGAAGGGTTAAGCTGTCATGCCATCTAATCTGATATTCCCATGAAGGGTTATGCTTTAAAGCCATCTGATCTCTTATATCCATCATAGAGGACACATACAGTATAAAAATGACCAGATATTAGCACTAGCATAAGATCGTTAGCATTCGCAAGTTAGCATTAGCATTCAAACTTTAACAATCCTGTATTTGCATATATACAAGAAGGGTTATGCTTTAATGCCATCTGATCTCTTATATCCATCATAGAGGACACTTACAGTATGAAAATGACCAGATATTAGCACTAGCATTAGATCGCTAGCATTAGCAAGTTAGCATTAGCATTCAAACTTGAACTTGCCGTACTTGCATGTATACAAGAAGGATTAAGCTTTAATGCCATCTAATCTGATATTCAATGAAGGGTTATGCTTTAATGACATCTGATCTTATATGCATCATAAGGACACTAACAGTATGAAAATGACCTGATATTAGCATTTGCATTAGATCGCTAGCATTAGCAAGTTAGCATTAGCATTAAAACTATAACATTGCTGTATTTGCATATTGCATATATAAAGAAGGGTTATGCTTTAATGCCATCTGATCTCTTATATCCATCATAGAGGACACTAACAGTATGAAAATGACCTGATATTAGCACTAGCATTAGATCGCTAGCATTAGCAAGTTAGCATTAGCATTCAAACTTAAACTTACTGTACTTGCATGTATACAAGAAGGGTTCAGCTTTAAAGCCATCTTATCTGATATTCCCATGAAGGGTTATGCTTTAATGCCATCTGATCTCTTATTTCCATTATAGAGAACACATACAGTATGAAAATGACCTGATATTAGCATTAGCATTAGATCGCTAGCATTAGCAAGTTAGCATTAGCATTCAAACTTAAACTTACTGTACTTGCATGTATACAAGAAGGTTCAGCTTTAATGCCATCTTATCTGATATTCCCATGAAGGGTTATGCTTTAATGCCATCTGATCTCTTATATCCATCATAGAGGACACGTGAGTATGAAAATGACCAGTTATTAGCACTTCCTGCATTAAATCGTTAGAATTAGCAAGTAAGCATTAGCATTCAAACTTTTAACATTGCTGTATTTGCATATATACAAGAAGGGTGAAGCTTTTAATGCCATCTAATCTGATATTCCCATGAAGGGTTATGCTTTAATGACATCTGATCTCTTATTTCCATGATAGAGGACACGTACAGTATGAAAATGACCAGATATTAGCACTAGCATTAGATCGTTACCTTTAGCAAGTTAGCATTAGCATTCAAACTTTAACATTGCTGTATTTGCATATATACAAGAAGGGTTAAGCTTTAATGCCATCTAATCTGATTTTCCAATGAAGGGTTATGCTTTAATGACATCTGATCTCTTATTTCCATGATAGAGGAAATATACAGTATGAAAATGACCAAATTTTAGCACTAGCATTAGATCGCTAGCAATAGCAAGTTAGCATTAGCATTCAAACTTAAACTTACTGTACTTGCATGTATACAAGAAGGGTTAAGCTGTCATGCCATCTAATCTGATATTCCCATGAAGGGTTATGCTTTAAAAGCCATCTGATCTTATATATCCATCATAGAGGACACATACAGTATAAAAATGACCAGATATTAGCACTAGCATAAGATCGTTAGCATTATGAAGTTAGTTAGCATTAGCATTCAAACTTAAACAATCCTGTATTTGCATATATACAAGAAGGGTTATGCTTTAATGCCATCTGATCTCTTTATATCCATCATAGAATGACACTTACAGTATGAAAATGACCAGATATTAGCACTAGCATTAGATCGCTAGCATTAGCAAGTTAGCATTAGCATTCAAACTTGAACTTGCCGTACTTGCATGTATACAAGAAGGATTAAGCTTTAATGCCATCTAATCTGATATTCCAATGAAGGGTTATGCTTTAATGACATCTGATCTCTTATATGCATCATAAAGGACACTAACAGTATGAAAATGACCTGATATTAGCATTTGCATTAGATCGCTAGCATTAGCAAGTTAGCATTAGCATTAAAACTATAACATTGCTGTATTTGCATATATACAAGAAGGGTTATGCTTTAATGCCATCTGATCTCTTATATCCATCATAGAGGACACTAACAGTATGAAAATGACCTGATATTAGCACTAGCATTAGATCGCTAGCATTAGCAAGTTAGCATTAGCATTCAAACTTAAACTTACTGTACTTGCATGTATACAAGAAGGGTTCAGCTTTAAAAAATATCTTATCTGATATTCCCATGAAGGGTTATGCTTTAATGCCATCTGATCTCTTATTTCCATTATAGAGAACACATACAGTATGAAAATGACCTGATATTAGCATTAGCATTAGATCGCTAGCATTAGCAAGTTAGCATTAGCATTCAAACTTAAACTTACTGTACTTGCATGTATACAAGAAGGGTTCAGCTTTAAAGCCATCTTATCTGATATTCCCATGAAGGGTTATGCTTTAATGCCATCTGATCTCTTATATCCATCATAGAGGACACGTACAGTATGAAAATGACCAGTTATTAGCACTTGCATTAAATCGTTAGAATTCGCAAGTAAGCATTAGCATTCAAACTTTAACATTGCTGTATTTGCATATATACAAGAAGGGTGAAGCTTTAATGCCATCTAATCTGATATTCCCATGAAGGGTTATGCTTTAATTCCATCTGATCTCTTATATCCAACATAGAGGACACGTAGAGTATGAAAATGACCAGATATTAGCACTTGTATTAGATTGTAAGCATTAGCAAGTTAGCATTAGCATTCAAACTTAAACTTACTGTACTTGCATGTATACAAGAAGGGTTAAGCTTTAATGTCATCAACTCTGAAATTCCCATGAAGGGGTATACTTTAATACGATTTGATCTCTTATATCCATCATAGAGGACCGTACCGTAAGAAAAATGACCAGATATTAGCGTTAGATTGCTAGCATTAAACAAGTTAATTAAACTAGATATTATAGAAGAAGGGTTAAGCAAGCCATCTTGATAATTGCTGTACTTAGCATGTATACAAAATATAAAAGAAGGTGAAGAAACTTGCTTAAGCTTTTTATACAAGCCATTTTTTATGCCATTTAATATAATAGGCCGATGAAGGGTTATTCTTTAATGGCATCTGATCTCTTATTTCCATCATAGAGGACATGTACAGTATGAAAATGACCAGATATCAGCACAAGCATTAGATCACTAGCATTAGCAAATTAGCATTAGCATTTAAACTTTAACAACACTGTATTTGCGTGTATAACGAAGGTTGAAGCTTTAATGCCATGTGATTTCATAATCCCCTGAATGGTGATGCTTTAAAGCCATCTTATCTGATATTCCCATGAAGGGGTATGCTTTAATACGATTTGATCTCTTATATCCATCATAGAGGACAAGTACAGTGTGAAAATGATCAGATATTAGCACTAGCATTAGATCGCTAGCATTATCAAGTTAGCATTAGCATTCAAACTTAAACATTGCAGAACTTGCATGTATACAAGAAGGGTGAAGCTTTAATGCCATCTAATCTGATATTCCCATGAAGGGTTATGCTTTCATGCCATCTGATCTCTTATATCCATCATAGAGGACACGTACAGTCTGAAAATAACCAGATATTAGCACTAGCATTAGATCTTTAGCATTAGCAAGTTAGCATTAGCATTGAAACTTAAACTTGCTATACTTGCATGTATACAAGAAGGGTTAAGCTTTAATGCCATCAAATCTGATATTCCCATGAAGGGTTATGCTTTAATGCCATCCTGATCTCTTATATCCATCATAGAGGACACGTACAGTTTGAAAATGACCAGATATTATTTATATTGCACTTAGCATTAGATTAGCATTCGCCTTTTACTTGCAAGTTAGAATTAGCAAATGCCATCAAACTGATATTCCCATGAAGGAAATTTTAATGCCATCTGTTTTTTTCCATCATAAAGGAAAGATACAGTATGAAAATGACCAGATATTAGCAAAACATTAGATCGAGTATCTTACCATTAGCATTCAAACTTTAACATTGCTGTTTTTATACATATAAAGAAGGGTTGATGACATTTATAATGAAAGGTGATCTTAAAAGCCATCTGATCTTTTATTTCCATTATAAATAACACATACAGTTTGAAAATGACCAGAAATTAGCACTAGCATTAAATAGCTAGCATTAGCAAGTTAGCATTAGCATTCAACCTAAAACTTGCTGTACTTGCATGTATACAAGAAGGGTTAAACTTGAATGGCATCTAATCTGATATTCCAATGAAGGGTTATGCTTAAATGCCATCTGATTTCTTATATGCATCATAGAGGACAAGTACAGTATGAAAATGACCAGATATTAGCACTAGCATTAGATCGCTTGCATTATCAAGTTACCATTAGCATTCAAACTTAAACATTGTAGAACTTGCATGTATACAAGAAGGGTTAAGCTTTAATGCCATCTAATCTCATATGCCCATGAAGGGTTATGCTTTAATGCCATATGATATCTTATTTCCATTATAGAGGACACATACAGTATGAAAATGACCAGATATTAGCACTAGCATTATATCGCTAGCAATAGCAAATTAGCATTAGCATTCAAACTTAAACTTACTGTACATGCATGTATACAAGAAGGGTGAAGCTTTAATGCCATCTAATCTAATATTCCCATGAAGGGTAATGCTTAATGCCATCTGATCTCTTATATCCATCATAGAGGACACATACAGTTTGAAAATGACCAGATATTAGCACTAGCATTAGATCGCTAAAATTAGCAAGTTTGCATTAGCATTCAAACTTAAACCTGCTGTACTTGCATGTATAATCTAATAAGCCCATTATGGGATATGCTTTTAAAATGCCATCTGATCTCTTATTTCCATCATAAAGGACACGTACAGTATGAAAATGACCAGATATTAGCACTAGCATTAGATCGCTAGTATTCGCAAGTTAGCATTAGCATTCAACCTTTAACTTGCTGTACTTGCATGTATACAAGAAGGGTTAAGCTTTAATGCCATCTAATCTGATATTCCAATGAAGGGTTATGCTTAAATGCCATCTGATCTCTTATATGCATCATCGAGGACAAGTACAGTATGAAAATGACCTTATATTAGCACTAGAATTAGATCGCTAGCATCAGCAAGTTAGCATTAGTATTCAAACTTTAACATTGCAGTATTTGTATATATACAAGAAGGGTTAAGCTTTAATGCCATCTAATCTAATATGCCCAAGTAGGGTTATGCTTTAATGCCATCTGATCTCTTATTTCCATCATAAAGGACACGTACAGTATGAAAATGACCAGATATTAGCACTAGCATTAGATCGCTAGCATTAGCAAGTTAGCATTAGCATTCAAAGTTTAACATTGCTGTATTTGCATATATACAAGAAGGGTGATGCTTTAATGCCATCTGATCTCTTATATCCATCATAGAGGACACGCATTAGTATGAAAAATGACCAGATATTAGCACTAGCATTAGATCGCTAGCATTAGCAAGTTAGCATTAGCATAACTTGCATGTAAAGAAGAAGGGTGAAGCTTTAATGCCATCTAATATGATATTCCAAAGAAGGGTTATGCTTTAATGCCATCTGATCTCTTATATGCATCATATAGGACAAGTACAGTATGAAAATGACCTGATATTAGCACTAGCATTAGATCGCTAGCATTAGCAAGTTAGCATTAGCATTCAAACTTTAACATTGCCATATACAAGAAGGGTGAAGCTTTAATGCCATCTAATCTAATATGCCCATGAAGGGTTATGCTTTAATGCCATCTGATATCTTATTTCCATTATAGAGACACAACAGTATGAAAATGACCAGATATTAGCACTAGCATTATATTGCTAGGATTAGCAAGTTAGCATTAGCATTCAAACTTCAACATTGCTGTACTTGCATGTATATAAGAAGGGTGAAGTTTTAATGCCATCTAATCTGATATTCCATGAAGGGTTATGCTTTAATGCCATCTGATCTCTTATATCCATCATAGAGACACACAAACAGTTTGAAAATGACAGATATTAGCACTAGCATTAGATCGCTAGCATTAGCAAGTTAGCATTAGCATTCAAGCTTAAACTTGCTGTACTTGCAAGTATACAAGAAGGTGAAGCTTTAATACCATGTAATCTAATATGCCCATGAAGGGTTATGCTTTAATGCCATCTGATCTCTTATTTCCATTATAGAGGACATATTCAGTATGAAAATGACCAGATATTAGCATTAGCATTAGCTCGCTAGTATAAGCAAGTTAGCATTAGCATTCAAACTTTAAGATTGCTGTTTTTGCGTATATAAAGAAGGGTTAAGCTTTAATGACATCTTACCTCATCATCACATGAAAGGTGATGCTTTAATGCCATCTAATCTCTTATTTCCATTATAAATAACACATACAGTTTGAAAATGACCAGAAATTAGCAATAGCATTAAATCGCTAGCATTAGCAAGTTAGTATTAGCATTCAACCTTAAACTTGCTGTACTTGCATGTATACAAGAAGGGTTAAACTTTAATGGCATCTAATCTGATATTCCAATGAAGGGTTATGCTTAAATGCCATCTGATTTCTTATATGCATCATTGAGGACAAGTACAGTATGAAAATGACCAGATATTAGCACTAGCATTAGATCGCTAGCATTATCAAGTTAGCATTAGCATTCAAACTTAATCATTGTAGAACTTGCATGTATACAAGAAGGGTTAAGCTTTAATGCCATCTAATCTAATATGCCCATGAAGGGTTATGCTTTAATGCCATCTGATCTCTTATTTCCATTATAGAGGACACTTACAGTATGAAAATGACCAGATATAAGCACTAGCATTAGATCGCTAGCATTAGCAAGTTAGCATTAGGATTCAAACTTTAACATTTTTGTATTTGCATTTATACAAGTAGCGTTATGCTTTAATGCCATCTGATCTCTAATATCCATCATAGATGACACGTAAAGTATGAAAATGACCAGATATTAGCACTAGCATTAGATCGTTAGCATTAGCAAGTTAGCATGAGTATTCAAAGTTTAACATTGCTGTATTTGCATATATACAAGAAGGGTTATGCTTTAATGCCATCTGATCTCTTATATCCATCATAGAGGACACGTACAGTATGAAAATGACCAGATATTAGCACTAGCATTAGATCGCTAGCATTAGCAAGTTAGCATTAGCATTCAAGCTTAAACTTGCTGTACTTGCATGTATAGAAGAAGGGTTAAGCTTTAATGCCATCTAATATGATATTCCAAAGAAGGGTTATGCTTTAATGCCCTCTGATATCTTATTTCCATTATAGAGGACACATACAGTATGAAAATGACCAGATATTAGCACTAGCATTATATCGCTAGCATTAGCAAGTTAGCATTAGCATTCAAACTTAAACTTACTGTACTTGCATGTATACAAGAAGGGTGAAGCTTTAATGCCATCTAATCTGATATTCCCATGAAGGGTTATGCTTTAATGCCATCTGATCTCTTATATCCATCATAGAGGACACGTACAGTTTGAAAATGACCAGATATTAGCACTAGCATTAGATCGCTAGCATTAGCAATGTAGCATTAGCATTCAAGCTTAAACTTGCTGTACTTTCAAGTATACAAGAAGGTGAAGCTTTAATGCAATCTAATCTAATATGCCCATGAAGGGTTATGCTTTAATGCCATCTGATCTCTTATTTCCATTATAGAGGACACATTCAGTATGAAAATGACCAGATATTAGCATTAGCATTAGATCCCTAGCATTAGCAAGTTAGCATTAGCATTCAAACTTTAATATTGCTTTTTTTGAGTATATAAAAATGGGTTAAGCTTTAATGCCATCTAACCTCATAATTCCATAAAAGGTGATGCTTAAAAGCCATCTGATCTCTTATTTCCATTATAAGTAACACATACAGTTTGAAAATGACCAGAAATTAGCAATAGCATTAGATCGCTAGTATTAGCAAGGTACCATTAGCATTCAACCTTAAACTTGCTATACTTGCATGTATACAAGAAGGGTGAAGCTTTAATGGCATCTAATCTGATATTCCAATCAAGGGTTATGCTTAAATGCCTTCTGATTTCTTATATCCATCATAGAGGACAAGTACAGTATGAAAATGACCAGATATTAGCACTAGCATTAGATCGCTAGCATTATCAAGTTAGCATTAGCATTCAAACTTAAACATTGCAGAACTTGCATGTATACAAGAAGGGTGAAGCTTTAATGCCATCTAATATGATATTCCAAAGAAGGGTTATGCTTTAATGCCATCTGATCTCTTATATCGATCATAGAGGACACGTATAGTATGAAAATAACCAGATATTAGCACTAGCATTAGATCGTTAGCATTAGCAAGTTAGCATTAGCATTGAAACTTAAACTTGCTGTACTTGCAAGTATACAAGAATTGTTAAGCTTTAATGCCATCAAATCTGATATTCCCATGAAGGGTTATGCTTTAATGCCATCTGATCACTTATATCCATCATAGACGACACGTACAGTATGAAAATGACCAGATATTGGCACTAGCATTAGATCGCTAGCATTAACAACTTAGAATTAGCATTCAAACTTAAACTTACTGCACTTGCAAGTATTCAAGAAGATGAAGCTTTATTGCCATCTAATCTGATATTCCCATGAAGGGTTATGCTTTCATGCCATCTGATCTCTTATATCCATCATAGAGGACAAGTACAGTATGAAAATAACCAGATATTAGCACTAGCATTAGATCGTTAGCATTAGCAAGTTAGCATTAGCATTGAAACTTAAACTTGCTATAACTTGCATGTATACAAGAAGGGTTAAGCTTTAATGCCATCAAATCTGATATTCCCATGAAGGGTTATGCTTTAATGCCATCTGATCTCTTTATATCCATCATAGAGGACACATACAGTTTGAAAAAAACCAGATATTAGCACTAGCATTAGATCGCTAAAATTAGCAAGTTAGCATTAGCATTCAAACTTAAACCTGCTGTACTTGTATATATACAAGAAGGAGAAGCTTTAATGCCATCTAATCTAATAAGCCCATTATGGATATGCTTTAATGCCATCTGATCTCTTATTTCCATCATAAAGGACACGTACAGTATGAAAATGACCAGATATTAGCACTAGCATTAGATCGCTAGTATTAGCAAGTTAGCATTAGCATTCAAACTTTAACATTGCTGTTTTTGCATATATAAAGAAAGGTTAAGCTTTAATGCCATCTAACCTCATAATTCCATAAAAGGTTATGCTTTCATGCCATCTGATCTCTTATTTCCATTATAAGTGACACATACAGTTTGAAAATGACCAGATATTAGCACTAGCATTAGATCGCTAGCATTATCAAGTTAGCATTAGCATTCAACCTTTAAATTGCTGTACTTGCATGTATACAAGAAGGGTTAAGCTTTAATGCCATCTAATCTGATATTCCAATGAAGGGTTATGCTTTAAATGCCATCTGATCTCTTATATGCATCAAAGAGGACAAGTACAGTATGAAAATGACCTTATATTAGCACTAGCATTAGATCGCTATCATTATCAAGTTAGCATTAGTATTCAAACTTTAACATTGCAGGATTTGTATATATACAAGAAGGGTTAAGCTTTAATGCCATCTAATCTAATATTCCAAGAAGGGTTATGGTTTAATGCCATCTGATCTCTTATTTCCATTATACAGGACACGTACAGTATGAAAATGACCAGATATTAGCACTAGCATTAGATCGCTAGCATTAGCAAGTTAGCATTAGCATTCATTCAAAGTTTAAAGATTGGTTAAGCTTTAAAGCCATCTAATATGATACAAGAAGGGTGATGCTTTAATGCCATCTGATCTCTTATATGCATCATAGAGGACAAATACAGTATGAAAATGACCTGATATATTAGCAATAGCATTAGATCGCTAGCATTAGCAAGTTAGCATTAGCATTCAAGCTTAAACTTGCTGTACTTGCATGTAAAGAAGAAGGGTGAAGCTTTAATGCCATCTAATATGATATTCCAAAGAAGGGTTATGCTTTAATGCCATCTGATCTCTTATATGCATCATATAGGACAAGTACAGTATGAAAATGACCTGATATTAGCACTAGCATTAGATCGCTAGCATTAGCAAGTTAGCATTAGCATTCAAACTTTAACATTGCTGTATTTGCATATATACAAGAAGGGTGAAGCTTTAATGCCATCTAATCTTATATGCCCATGAAGGGTTATGCTTTAATGCCATCTGATATCTTATTTCCATTATAGAGGACACATACAGTATGAAAATGACCAGATATTAGCACTAGCATTATATTGCTAGGATTAGCAAGTTAGCATTAGCATTCAAACTTAAACTTACTGTACTTGCATGTATATAAGAAGGGTGAAGCTTTAATGCCATCTAATCTGATATTCCCATGAAGGGTTATGCTTTAATGCCATCTGATCTCTTATATCCATCATAGAGGACACGTACAGTTTGAAAATGACCAGATATTAGCACTAGCATTAGATCGCTAGCATTAGCAAGTTAGAATTAGCATTCAAGCTTAAACTTGCTGTACTTGCAAGTATACAAGAAGGTGAAGCTTTAATACCATCTAATCTAATATGCCCATGAAGGGTTATGCTTTAATGCCATCTGATCTCTTATTTCCATTATAGAGGACATATTCAGTATGAAAATGACCAGATATTAGCATTAGCATTAGCTCGCTAGTATAAGCAAGTTAGCATTAGCATTCAAACTTTAACATTGCTGTTTTTGCGTATATAAAGAAGGGTTAAGCTTAAATGACATCTTACCTCATCATCACATGAAAGGTGATGCTTTAATGTCATCTGATCTCTTATTTCCATTATAAATAACACATACAGTTTGAAAATGACCAGAAATTAGCAATAGCATTAAATCGCTAGCATTAGCAAGTTAGCATTAGCATTCAATCTTAAACTTGCTGTACTTGCATGAATACAAGAAGGGTTAAACTTTAATGGCATCTAATCTGATATTCCAATGAAGGGTTATGCTTAAATGCCATCTGATTTCTTATATGCATCATTGAGGACAAGTACAGTATGAAAATGACCAGTTATTAGCACTAGCATTAGATCGCTAGCATTATCAAGTTAGCATTAGCATTCAAACTTAATCATTGTAGAACTTGCATGTATACAAGAAGGGTTAAGCTTTAATGCCATCTAATCTAATATGCCCATGAAGGGTTATGCTTTAATGCCATCTGATCTCTTATTTCCATTATAGAGGACACATACAGTATGAAAATGACCAGATATAAGCACTAGCATTAGATCGCTAGCATTAGCAAGTTAGCATTAGGATTCAATCTTTAACATTTTTGTATTTGCATTTATACAAGTAGCGTTATGCTTTAATGCCATCTGATCTCTTATATCCATCATAGATGACACGTAAAGTATGAAAATGACCAGATATTAGCACTAGCATTAGATCGTTAGCATTAGCAAGTTAGCATTAGTATTCAAAGTTTAACATTGCTGTATGAAATATACAAGAAGGGTTATGCTTAATGCCATCTGATCTCTTATATCCATCATAGAGGACACGTACAGTCTGAAAATGACCAGATATTAGCACTAGCATTAGATCGTTAGCATTAGCAAGTTAGCATTAGTATTCAAAGTTTAACATTGCTGTATTTGCATATATACAAGAAGGGTTATGCTTTAATGCCATCTGATCTCTTATATCCATCATAGAGGACACGTACAGTCTGAAAATGACCAGATATTAGCACTAGCATTAGATCCCTAGCATTAGCAAGTTAGCATTAGCATTCAAACTTTAACATTGCTTTTTTTGAGTATATAAAGATGGGTTAAGCTTTAATGCCATCTACCCTCATAATTCCATAAAAGGTGATGCTTAAAAGCCATCTGATCTCTTATTTCCCTTATAAGTAACACATACAGTTTGAAAATGACCAGAAATTAGCACTAGCATTAGATCGCTAGTATTAGCAAGTTACCATTAGCATTCAACCTTAAACTTGCTATACTTGCATGTATGCAAGAAGGGTGAAGCTTTTAATGGCATCTAATCTGATATTCCAATCAAGGGTTATGCTTAAATGCCTTCTGATTTCTTATATCCATCATAGAGGACAAGTACAGTATGAAAATGACCAGATATTAGCACTAGCATTAGATCCCTAGCATTATCAAGTTAGCATTAGCATTCAAACTTAAACATTGCAGAACTTGCATGTATACAAGAAGGGTGAAGCTTTAATGCCATCTAATCTAATATGCCCATGAAGGGTTATGCTTTAATGCCATCTGATCTCTTATATCGATCATAAAGGACACGTATAGTATGAAAATAACCAGATATTAGCACTAGCATTAGATCGTTAGCATTAGCAAGTTAGCATTAGCATTGAAACTTAAACTTGCTGTACTTGCAAGTATACAAGAATTGTTAAGCTTTAATGCCATCAAATCTGATATTCCCATGAAGGGTTATGCTTTAATGCCATCTGATCACTTATATCCATCATAGACGACACGTACAGTATGAAAATGACCAGATATTGGCACTAGCATTAGATCGCTAGCATTAACAACTTAGAATTAGCATTCAAACTTAAACTTACTGCACTTGCAAGTATTCAAGAAGATGAAGCTTTATTGCCATCTAATCTGATATTCCCATGAAGGGTTATGCTTTCATGCCATCTGATCTCTTATATCCATCATAGAGGACACGTACAGTATGAAAATAACCAGATATTAGCACTAGCATTAGATCGTTAGCATTAGCAAGTAAGCATTAGCATTGAAACTTAAACTTGCTATACTTGCATGTATACAAGAAGGGTTAAGCTTTAATGCCATCAAATCTGATATTCCCATGAAGGGTTATGCTTTAATGCCATCTGATCTCTTATATCCATCATAGAGGACACGTACAGTTTGAAAATGACCAGATATTAGCACTAGCATTAGATTGCTCGCCTTAGCAAGTTAGCATTAGCATTCAAGCTTAAACTTGCTGTACTTGCATGTATACAAGAAGGGTTAAACTTTAATGGCATCTAATCTGATATTCCAATGAAGGGTTATGCTTAAATGCCATCTGATTTCTTATATGCATCATAGAGGACAAGTACAGTATGAAAATGACCAGATATTAGCACTAGCATTAGATCGCTTGTATAAGCAAGTTAGCATTAGCATTCAAACTTTAACATTGCTGTTTTTGCGTATATAAAGAAGGGTTAAGCTTTAATGACATCTTACCTCATAATCACATGAAAGGTGATGCTTTAATGCCATCTGATCTCTTATTTCCATTATAAATAACACATACAGTTTGAAAATGACCAGAAATTAGCACTAGCATTAAATTTCTAGCATTAGCAAGTTAGCATTAGCATTCAACCTTAAACTTGCTGTACTTGCATGTATACAAGAAGGGTTAAACTTTAATGGCATCTAATCTGATATTCCAATGAAGGGTTATGCGTAAATGCCATCTAATTTCTTATATGCATCATAGAGGACAAGTACAGTATGAAAATGACCAGATATTAGCACTAGCATTAGATCGCTAGCATAATCAAGTTAACATTAGCATTCAAACATAAACATTGTAGAACTTGCATGTATACAAGAAGGGTTAAGCTTTAATGCCATCTTATCTAATATGCCCATGAAGGGTTATGCTTTAATGCCATCTGATCCTTTATTTCCATTATAGAGGACACATACAGTATGAAAATGACCAGATGTACGCACTAGCATTAGATCACTAGCATAAGCAAGTTAGCATTAGCATTCAAACTTAAACTTGCTTTACTTGCATGTATACAAGAATGGTTAAGCTTTAATGCCATCTAATCTGATATTCCAAAGAAGGGTTATGTTTTAATGCCATCTGATCTCTTATATGGATCATAGAGGACAAGTACAGTATGAAAATGACCTGATATTAACATTAGTATTAGATCGCTAGCATTTGCAAGTTAGCATTAGCATTCAAACTTTAACATTGCTGTATTTGCATATATACAAGAAGTGTGAAGCTTTAATGGAATCTAATCTAATATGCCCATGTAGGGTTATGCTTTAATGCCATCTGATCTCTTATTTCCATTATAAAGGACACGTACAGTATGAAAATGACCAGATATTAGCACTAGCATTAGATCGCTAGCAATAGCAAGTTAGCATTAGCATTCAAACTTAAACTTACTGTACTTGCATGTATACAAGAAGGGTTAAGCTTTAATGCCATCTAATCTGATATTCCCATGAAGGGTTATGCTTTAAAGCCATCTGATCTCTTATATCCATCATAGAGGACACGTAAAATATGAAAATGACCAGATATTAGCACTAGCATTAGATCGTTAGCATTAGCAAGTTAGCATTAGTATTCAAACTTTAACATTTTTGTATTTCCATTTATACAAGTAGCGTTATGCTTTAATGCCATCTGATCTCTTATTTCCAACATAGAGCACACGTACAGTATGAAAATGACCAGATATTAGCACTAGCCTTAAATCGCTAGCATTAGCAAGTTAGCATTAGCATTCAAACTTAAACTTGCTGTACTTGCATATATACAAGAAGGGTTAAGCTTTAATGCCATCTAATCTGATATTCCCATGAGGGGTTATGCTTTAATGCCATCTGATCTCTTATTTCCATTATAGAGGACAAGTACTGTATGAAAATGACCAGATATTAGCACTAGCATTAGATCGTTAGCAATAGCAAATTAGCATTAGCATTCAAACTTAAACTTACTGTACTTGCATGTATACAAGAAGGGTTAAGCTTTAATGCCATCTAATCTGATATTCCCATGAAGGGTTATGCTTTAAAGCCATCTGATCTCTTATATCCATCATAGATGCCACGTAAAGTATGAAAATGACCAGATATTAGCACTAGCATTAGATCGTTAGCATTAGCAAGTTAGCATTAGTATTCAAAGTTTAACATTGCTGTATTTACATATATACAAGAAGGGTTATGCTTTAATGCCATCTAATCTAATATGCCCATGAAGGGTTATGCTTTAATGCCATCTGATCTCTTATATCGATCACAGAGGACACGTATATTATGAAAATGACCAGATATTAGCACTAGCATTAGATCGCTAGCATTTGCAAGTTAGCATTAGCATTCAAGCTTAAACTTGCTGTACTTGCATGTATAGAAGAAGGGTTAAACTTTAATGCCATCTAATATGATATTCCAAAGAAGGGTTATGCTTTAATGCCATCTGATCTCTTATATGCATCATAGAGGTCAAGTACAGTATGAAAATGACCTGATATTAGCACTAGCATTAGTTCGCTAGCATTAGCAAGTTAGCATTAGCATTCAAACTTTAACATTGCTGTATTTGCATATATACAAGAAGGGTGAAGCTTTAATGCCATCTAATCTAATATGCCCATGAAGGGTTATGCTTTAATGCCATCTGATCTCTTATATCGATCACAGAGGACACGTATATTATGAAAATAACCAGATATTAGCACTAGCATTAGATCGTTAGCATTAGCAAGTTAGCATTAGCATTGAAACTTAAACTTGCTGTACTTGCATGTATACAAGAATTGTTAAGCTTTAATGCCATCAAATCTGATATTCCCATGAAGGGTTATGCTTTAATGCCATCTGATCACTTATATCCATCATAGACGACACGTACAGTATGAAAATGACCAGATATTGGCACTAGCATTAGATCGCTAGCATTAACAACTTAGCATTAGCATTCAAACTTAAACTTACTGCACTTGCAAGTATCCAAGAAGGTGAAGCTTTATTGCCATCTAATCTGATATTCCCATGAAGGGTTATGCTTTCATGACATCTGATCTCTTATATCCATCATAGAGGACACGTACAGTATGAAAATAACCAGATATTAGCACTAGCATTAGATCGTTAGCATTAGCAAGTTAGCATTAGCATTCAAGCTTAAACTTGCATTACTTGCAAGTATACAAGAAGGTAAAGCTTTAATGCCATCTAATCTGATATTCCCATGAAGGGATATGCTTTAATGCCATCTGATCTCTTATTTCCATCATAAAGGAAACATACAGTATGACAATGACCAGATATTAGCACTAGCATTAGATCGCTAGTATAAGCAAGTTAGCATTAGCATTCAAACTTTAACATTGCTGTTTTTGCGTATATAAAGAAGGGTTAAGCTTTAATGACATCTTACCTCATAATCACATGAAAGGTGATGCTTTAATGCCATCTGATCTCTTATATCCATCATAGAGGACACATACAGTATGAAAATGACCTGATATTAGCACTAGCATTAGATCGCTCGCATTAGCAAGTTAGCATTAGCATTGAAACTTTAACATTGCTGTATTTGCATCTTTACAAGAAGGGTTAAGCTTTAATGCCATCTAATCTAATATGCCCATGAAGGGTTATGCTTTAATGCCATCTGATCTCTTATATCCATCATAGAGGACACGTACAGTATGAAAATGACCAGATAACAGCACTAGCATTAGATCGCTAGCATTAGCAAGTTAGCATTAGCATTCAAACTTAAACTTACTGTACTTGCATGTATACAAGAATGGTTAAGCTTTAATGCCATCTAATCTGTTATTCCCATGAAGGGTTATGCTTTAATGCCATCTGATCTCTTATATCCATCATAGAGGACACGTACAATATGAAAATGACCAGATAACAGCACTAGCATTAGATCGCTAGCATTACCAAGTTAGCATTAGCATTTAAAATTTAACAACACTGTATTTGCGTGTGTAAAGAAGTGTTCAGCTTTAATGCCATTTGATCTCATAATCCCATGAATGGTGATGCTTTGATGACATCTGATCTCTTATATCCTTCATAGAGGACACGGAGAGTATGAAAGTGACCAGATATTAGCACTAGCATTAGATCGCTAGCATTCGCAAGTTAACATTAGCATTCAACCTTAAACTTGCTCTACTTGCATGTATACAAGCTAGTTAAGCTTTCATGCCATCTAATCTGATATTCCCATGAAGGGTTATGCTTTAATGCCATCTGATCTCTTATATCCATCATAGACGACACGTACAGTATGAAAATGATCAGATATTAGCACTAGCATTAGATTGCTAGCATTAGCAAGTTAGAATTAGCATTCAAACTTAAACTTGCAGTACTTGCATGTATTCTAGAAGGGTTAAGCTTTAAAGCCATTTAATCTGATATTCCCATGAAGGGTTATGCTTTAATGCCATGTGATCTCTTATATCCATCATCGATGACACATACAGTATGAAAATGACCAGATTTTAGCACAAGCATTAGATCGCTAGCATGAGCAGGTTTGCATTAGCATTCAAACTTAAACATTGCAGTACTTGCATGGATACAAGAAGGGTGAAGCTTTAATGCCATCTAATCTAATATGCCCATGAACGGTTATGCTTTAATGCCATCTGATCTCTTATTTCCATTATAGAGGACACATACTTCATGAAAATGACCAGATATTAGCACA
The DNA here is from genome assembly GCA_029692085.1 of Gymnothorax javanicus. NCBI lineage: Eukaryota > Metazoa > Chordata > Actinopteri > Anguilliformes > Muraenidae > Gymnothorax > Gymnothorax javanicus. Next base: position 13,355,202 of record CM056200.1, on the reverse strand, counting down.
AGCATTAGATCCCTAGCACAAGTAATTTAGCATTAGCATTCAAACTTAAACATTGCAGTACTTGCATGTATACAAGTAGGGTTAAGCTTTAATGCTATCTAATCTCATATTCCCATGAAGGGTAATGCTTTTTTGTCATCTGATCTCTTATATCCATCATAGAGGACACGTACAGTATGAAAATGACCAGATATCAGCACTAGCATATCTCGCTATCATTTGCAAGATAGCATTAGCATTTAAACTTTAACAACACTGTATTTGTGTGTATAAAGAAGGGTTAAGCTTTAATGCCATCGGATTTCTTATTTCCATCATAGAGGAAACGTACAGTATGAAAATAACCAGGTATTAGCACTAGCGTTAGATCGCAAGCATTAGCAAGTTAGCATAAGCATTGAAACTATAACATGGCTGTATTTGAATATATAAAAGAAGGGTTGTGCTTTAATGGCATCTGATCTTTTATTTCCATCATAGAGGACACGTACAGTACGAAAATGACCAGATATTAGCACTAGCATTAGATCGCTAGTATTAGAAAGTCAGCATAAGCATTCAAACTTAAACTTGCTGTACTTGCATGTATACAAGTAGGGTTAAGCATTAATGCTATCTAATCTGATATTCCAATGAAGAGTTATGCTTTTATGCCATTTGATCTCTTATATCCATCATAGAGGACACGTACAGGATGAAAATGAGCAGATATCAGCGGTAGCATTAGATCGCTAGCATTAGCAAGTTAGCATTAGCATTTAAACTTTAACAAAACTGTATTTGCGTGTATAAAGAAGGGTTAAGCTTTAATGCCATCTGATCTCATAATCCCATGAATGGTGATGCTTTAATGACATCTGATCTCTTATTTCCATCATAGAGGACACCCAGAGTATGAAAGTGACCAGATATTAGCACTAGCATTAGATCGCTAGCATTCGCAAGTTAACATTAGCATTCAACCTTAAACTTGCTCTACTTGCATGTATACAAGAAGGGTTAAGTTTTCATGCCATCTAATCTGATATTCCCATGAATAGTTATGCTTTAATGCCATCTGATCACTTATATCAATCATAGAGGACACGTACTGTATGAAAATGACCAGATATTAGCACTAGCATTAGATCGTTAGCATTAGCAAGTTAGCATTAGCATTCAAACTTTAACATTTCTGTATTTGTATATATACAAGAAGTGTTATGTTTTAATGCCATCTGATCTCTTAATTCCATAATAGTGGACACGTACAGTATGAAAATGATAAGATATTAGAACCAGCATTAGATCGCTAGCATTAGCAAGTTTGCATTGGCATTGAAGCTTTAACTTGATGTACTTGCATGTATACAAGAAGGATGAAGCTTTAATGCCATTTATTCTAATATGCCCATGAAGGGTTATGCTTTAATGGCATCTGATTTCTCAATTCAATCATAGAGGACACGTACAGTTTGAAAATGACCAGATATTAGCACTTGCATTAGATTGCTAGCATTAGCAAGTTTGCATTAGCATTCAAACTTAAACCTACTGTACTTGCATGTATACAAGAAGTGTAAAGCTTTAATGCCATCTAATCTGATATTCCCATGAAGGGTTATGCTTTAAAGCCATCTGATCTCTTATATCCATCATCGATGACAAGTACAGTATGAAAATGACCAGATATTAGCACTAGCATTAGATCGCTAGCATTATCAAGTTAGCATTAGCATTCAAACGTAAACATTGCAGAACTTGCATGTATACACAAGAAGCGGGGTGAAGTTTAATGCCATCTAATCTAATTCATGAAGGGTTATGCTTAATGCACATTGAGGACAGTATGAAAATGACCAGATGTATAGCATTAGATCGCTAGGGTTAGCATTAGCATTCAAACTTAAACATACTGTACCATCAAGAAGGGTGAATTTAATACCATCTAATATGCCCATGAAGGGTTATGCTTTAATGCAATCTGATCTCTTATTTCCATTATAGAGGACACGTACAGTATGAAAAAATGACCAGATATTAGCATTAGCATTAGATCGCAAGCATTATGCAAATTAGCATTAGCATTAAACCTTAAAACATACTGTACTTGCATATATACAAGAAGGGTTAAGCTTTAATGCCATCTAATCCATAATATCCAATGAAGGGTTATGTTTTAATGCCATCTGATCTCTTATATGCATTATAGAGGACAAGTACAGTATGAAAATGACCAGATATTAGCACTAGCATTAGATCGCTAAGCATTAACAAGTTAGCATTAGCATTCAAACCTTTTAAACATTGCAGTACTTGCATATATACAAGAAGGGTTAAGATATTAGCTTTAATGCCATTTAATCTAATATACCAATGAAGGGTTATGCTTTAATGCCATCTGATCTCTTATTTCCATTATAGAGGACAGGTACAGTATGAAAATGACCTGATATTAGCACTAGCATTAGATCACTAGCAAAACAAGTTAGCATTAGCATTCAGAACTTTAACATTGCTGTATTTGCATATATATTCAAGAAGGAGAAGATAGCTTTAATGTAATTTAATCTAATATTCCCATGAAGGGTTATGCTTTAATGACATCTGATCTCTTATTTCCATTATAGAGGACAGGTACAGTATGAAAATGAACTGATATTCCCATGATATTTAGCACTAGCATTAGATTAGCACTAGCAAAAGCAAGTTAGCATTAGCATTCAAACTTAAACTTACTGTACTTGCATGTATACAAGAAGGGTTAGTTTAATGCCATCATATCTGATATTCCCATGAGGGGTTATGCTTTAATTCCATCCTGATCTCTAATATCCATCATGGAGGACACATTACAGCATGAAAAATGACCAGATATTAGCACTAGCATTAGATCGCTAGCATGTAAGTTAGCATTAGCATTTAACCTTTAAACTTGCTGTACTTGCATGTATACAAGAAGGATTAAGCTTATAATGCCATCTCATCTGATTTTCCAATGGAGGGTTATGCTTTAATGACATCTGATCTTATTTCCATCATAGAGGACACGTAGTTTCTGAAAATGACCAGATATTAGAAGCATTAGATCCCAGTAAGTTAGCATTAGCATTCAAACTTAAACTTACTGCTGTATTGCATGATACAAGAAGGCAAGCTTTAATGCCATCTTATCTGATATATGAAGGTAATGTTTAATGCCATCTGATCTCTTATATCCATTATAGACACATACAGCATGAAAATGACCAGATACTAGCACTAGCATTAGATCGCTAGCATTATGAAGTTCGCATTAGCATTCAAACTTAAACATTGCAGAAGGGTGTTTACAAGAAGGGTTAAGCTTAATGCCATATAATCTAATATGCCCATGAAGGGTTATGTTTTAATGCCATCTGATCTTATTTCCATTATAGAGGACACATACAGTATGAAAATGACCAGATATTAGCACTAGCATTATTAGATCGCTAGCATTAGCAAGATAGCATTAGCATTCAAGCCTTAAACATTGCAGTATTTGGATGTATACAAGAAGGGTGAAGCTTTAATGCTATCTAATCTAATATACCCATGAAGGGTTATGCTTTAATGCCATCTGGATCTCTTATATGCATCATAGAGGACAAGTACAGTATGAAAATGACCTGATATTAGCACTACCATTAGATCGCTAGCATTAGCAAGATAGCATTAGCATTCAAAAACCTTAACATTGCTGTATTTGCATATATACAAGAAGAGTGAAAGCTTTAATGTAATTTAATCTAATATGCCAATGAAGGGTTATGCTTTTAATGCCATCTGATCTCTTATTTCCATTATAGAGGACCGCACAGCATGAAAATGACCAGATATTAGCACTAGCATTAGATCACTAGCAATAGCAAAGTTAGCATTCAAACTTAAACTTGCTGTACTTGCATATATACAAGAAGGTTGAAGCTTTAATGCCATCTATCTGATATTCCCATGAAGGGTTATGCTTTAATTCCATCTGATCTTTATATCCATCATAGAGGACACATGCAGCATGAAAATGACCTGATATTAGCACTAGCATTAGATCGCTAGCATTAGCAAGTTAGCATTAGCATTCAAACTTTAACATTGCTGTATTTGCATATATACAAGAAGGTTGAAGCTTTAATGCCATCTAATCTAATATTCCCATGAAAGGGTTTTGCTTTTAATGCCATCTGATCTCTTATTTCCATTATAGAGACACATACAGCATGAAAATAATCAGATATTAGCACTAGCATTAGATCCTCATTAGCAAAAGTTAGCATTTAGGATTCAAACTTCTTTAACATTGCTGTATTAGCATATATACAAGAAGGATAAAAGCTTTAATGCCATCTAATCTGATATTCCCAAAAAAGGGTTTTGATTTATGACATCTTGATCTTCTTATATCCATCATCAGAGGACACGTACAGTTTGAAAAATGAGCAGATATTAGCACTAGCATTAGATCTCTTAGCAATAAAGTTAGCATTAGCATTCAAACTTAAACTTTTACTGTACTTGCATGTATACAAGAAGGGTAAAGCTTTAATGCCTTCTAATCTGATATTCCAATGAAGGGTTATGATTTAAAGCCATCTGATTTCTTATATCCATCATCGATGACACGCATAGCATGAAAATGACCAGATATTAGCACTAGCATTAGATCGCTAGCATTAGCAAGTTAGCATTAGTATTCAAACTTAAACATTGCAGAACTTGGAATCTTTTACAAGAAGGGTGAAGCTTTAATGCCATCTAATCCTAATATGCCCATGAAGGGTTATGCTAATGCCATCTGATCTCTTATTCCATTATAGAGGACACATACAGTATGAAAATGACCAGATATTAGCACTAGCATTAGATCCGCTAGCATTAGCAAGTTAGCATTAGCATTCAAACTTAAACATTGCAGAATTTGAATCTACAAAAGAAGGGTGAAGCTTTAATGCCATCTAATCTAATATACCCATGAAGGGTTATGCTTTAATTACATCTGATCTCTTATATGCATCATAGAGACAAGTACAGTATGAAAATGACCTGATATTAGCACTAGCATTAGATCACTAGCATTTGCAAGTTGGGTATTAGCATTCAAACTTTAACTTACAGTATTTGCATATATACAAGAAGGGTTAAGCTTTAATGCCATCTAATCTAATATTCCCATGAAGGGTTATGCTTTAATGCCATTTGATCTTTATTTCCATTATAGAGACACGTACAGTATGAAAATGACCAGATATTAGCACTAGCATTAGATCGCTAGCATTAGCAAGTTAGCATTAGCATTCAAACTTTAACTTGCTGTATTTGCATGTATACAAGAAGGTTGAAGCTTAATGCCATCTAATCTGATATTCTATGAAGGAAGTTATGCTTAATGCCATCTGATCTCTTATATCCATCATAGAGGACACATACAGCATGAAAATGACCTGATATTAGCACTAGCATTAGATCGCTAGCATTAGCAAGTTAGCATTAGCATTCAAACTTTAACATTGCTGTGTTTAGCATATATACAAGAAGGTTAAGCTTTAATGCCATCTAATCTAATATGCCCATGAATAAGTTTTGCTTTAATGCCATCTGATCTCTTATTTCCATTATAGAGGACACGTACAGTTTGAAAATGACCAGATATTAGCACTAGCATTAGATCTCTAGCATTAGCAAGTTAGCATTAGCATTCAAACTTAAACTTGCTGTATTAGCATGTATACAAGAAGGAAAGCTTTTAATGCCATCTATCTGATATTCCCATGAAGGGTTTTGATTTAAAGACATCTGATTTCTTATATCCATCATCGAGGACACGACAGTTTGAAAATGACCAGATATTAGCACTAGCATTAGATGTAGCAATAGCAAGTTAGCATTAGGCATTCAAACTTTAAACATTGCAGAACTTGCATGTATACAAGAAGGGTGAAGCTTTTAATGCCATCTAATCTGATATTCCCATGAAGGGTTATGCTTTAAAGCCATCTGATCTCTTATATCCATCATCGATGACACGCATACAGTATGAAAATGACCAGATATTAGCACTAGCATTAGATCGCTAGCATTAGCAAGTTAGCATAGCATTCAAACTTAAACATTGCAGAACTTGCATGTTTACAAGAAGGGTGAAGCTTTAATGCCATCTAATCTAATATGCCCATGAAGGGTTATGCTTTAATGCCATCTGATCTCTTATTTCCATTATAGAGGACACGTACAGTATGAAAATGACCAGATATTAGCACTAGCATTAGATCGCTAGCATTTGCAAGTTAGCATTAGCATTCAAACTTAAACATTGCAGAACTTGCATGTGTACAAGAAGGGTTAAAGTTTAATGCCATCTAATCTGATATTCCAATGAAGGGTTATGCTTTAATGACATCTGATCTCTTATATGCATCATAGAGGACAAGTACAGTATGAAAATGACCTGATATTAGCACTAGCATAAGATCGCTAGCATTAGCAAGTTAGCATTAGCATTCAAACTTTAACATTGCTGTATTTGCATATATACAAGAAGGGTGAAGCTTTAATGCCATCTAATCTATCTCAATTAAGGGTTATGCTTTAATGCCATCTGATCTCTTTTATTTCCATTATAGAGACACATACAATATGAAAATGACCAGATATTAGCATTAGCATTAGATGGCTAGAATTAGCAAGTTAAATTAGCATTCAACCTTTTTAACATTGCAGTACTTGCTTGTATACAAGAAGGGTTAAGCTTTAATGCCATCTAATCTGATATTCCAATGAAGGGTTATGTTTTAATGCCATCTGACCTCTTATATGCATCATAGAGGACAAGTACAGTATGAAAATGAACTGATATTAACACTAGCATTAGATCGCTAGAATTATCAAGTTAGCATTAGCATTCAAACTTAAACATTGCTGTATTTGCATATATACAAAGAAGGGTTAAGCTTTAATGCCATCTAATCTAATATTCCTATGAAGGGTTATGCTTCAATACCATCTGATCTCTTATTTCCATTATAGAGGACACGTACAGTATGAAAATGACCAGATATTAGTACTAGCATTAGATCGCTAGCATTAGCAAGTTTGCATTAGCATTCAAACTTAAACTTGCTGTAGTTGCATGTATACAAGAAGGGTAAAGCTATAATGCCATCTAATCTGATATTCCCATGAAGGGTTATGCTTTAATGCCATCTGATCTCTTATATCCATCATCGATGACAAGTACAGTATGAAAATGACCAGATATTAGCACTAGCATTAGATCGCTAGCAATAGCAAGTTAGCATTAGCATTCAAACTTAAACTTACTGTACTTGCATGTATACAAGAAGGGTTAACCTTTGATGCAATCTAATCTGATATTCCAATGAAGGGTTATGTTTTAATGCCATCTGACCTCTTATATGCATCACAGAGGACAAGTACAGTATGAAAATGACCTGATATTTACACTAGCATTAGATCGCTAGCATTAGCAAGTTAGCATTAGCATTCAAATTTTATCATTTACTGTATTTGCATATATACAAGAAGGGTGAAGCTTTAATGGAATCTAATCTAATATGCCAATGAAGTGTTATGCTTTAATGCCATCTGATCTCTTATTTCCATTATAGTGGACACGTACAGTATGAAAATGACCAGATATTAGCACTAGCATTAGATCGCGAGCATTAGAAAGTTAGCATTAGCATTCAAACTTAAACATTGCAGAACTTGCATGTATACAAGAAGGGTGAAGCTTTAATGCCATCTAATCTAATATGCCCATGAAGGGTTATGCTTTAATGCAATCTGATCTCTTATTTCCATTATAGAGGACACATACAGTATGAAAATGACCAGATATTAGCATTAGCATTAGATCGCTAGCATTAGCAAGTTAGCATTAGCATTCAACCTTAAACATTGCATTACTTGGATGTATAAAAGAAGGGTTAAGCTTTAATGCCATCTAATCAGATTTTCCAATGAAGGGTTATGCTTAAATGCCATCTGATCTCTTATATGTATCATAGAGGACAAGTACAGTATGAGAATGACCTGATATTAGCACTAGAATTAGATCGCTAGCATTAGCAAGTTAGCATTAGCATTCAAACTTTAACATTGCAGTATTTGCATATATACAAGAAGGGTTAAGCTTTATTGCCATCTAATCTAATATGCCTCTGAAGGGTTATGCTTTCATACCATCTGATCTCTTATTTCCATTATAGAGGACACGTACAGTATGAAAATGACCAGATATTAGTACTAGCATTAGATCGCTAGCATTAGCAAATGAGCATTAGCATTCAAAATTAAACTTGCTGTAGTTGCATGTATACAAGAAGGGTTAAGCTTTAATGCCATCTAATCTGATATTCCAATGAAGGGTTATGCTTTAATGACATCTGATCTCCGATATGCATCATAGAGGAGAAGTACAGTATGAAAATGACCTGATATTAGCACTAGCATTAGATCGCTAGCATTAGCAAGTTAGCATTAGCATTCAAACTTTAACATTGCTGTATTTGCATATATACAAGAAGGGTGAAGCTTTAATGCCATCTAATCTAATATGCCAATGAAGGGGTTATGTTTTAATGCCATCTGATCTCTTATTTCCATTATAGGACACATACAGTATGAAAATGACCAGATATTAGCACAAGCATTAGATCGCTAGCATTAGCAAGTTAGCAATAGCATTCAAACTTAAACATTGCAGAACTTGCATGTATAGAAGAAGGGTGAAGCTTTAATGCCATCTAATCTAATATGCACATGGAGGGTTATGCTTTAATGCCATCTGATCTCTTATTTCCATTATAGAGGACACATACAGTATGAAAATGACCAGATATTAGCATTAGATCGCTAGCATTAGCAAGTTAGCATTAGCATTTAAACTTAAACATTGCAGAACTTGCATGTATACAAGAAGGGTTAAGCTTTAATGCCATCTAATCAGATATTCCAATGAAGGGTTATGCTTTAATGACATCTGATCTCTTATATGCATCATAGAGGACAAGTACAGGATGAAAATGACCTAATATTAGCACTAGCATTAGATCGCTAGCATTAGCAAGTTAGCATTAGCATTCAAACTTTAACATTGCTGTATTTGCATATATACAAGAAGGGTGAAGCTTTAATGCGTTCTCATCTAATATGCACATGAAGGGTTATGCTTTAATGCCATCTGATCTCTTATTTCCATTATAGAGGACACATACAGTATGAAAATGACCAGATATTAGCACTAGAATTAGATCGCTAGCATTTGCAAGTAAGCATTAGCATTCAAACTTAAACCTACTGTACTTGCATGTATACAAGAAGGGTAAAGCTTTAATGCCATCTAATCTGATATTCCCATGAAGGGTTATGCTTTTAAAAAAGCCATCTGATCTCTTATATCCATCATCGGCGACACGCACAGTATGAAAATGACCAGATATTAGCACTAGCATTAGATCGCTTTATTATCAAATTAGCATTAGCATTCAAACTTAAACATTGCAGAACTTGCATGTATACAAGAAGGGTGAAGCTTTAATGCCATCTAATCTAATATGCCCATGAAGGGTTATGCTTTAATGCCATCTGATCTCTTATTTCCATTATAGAGGACACAAACAATATGAAAATGACCAGATATTAGCATTAGCATTAGATCGCTAGCATTAGCAAGTTAGCATTAGCATTCAACCTTAAACATTGCAGTACTTGCATGTATACAAGAAGGGTTAAGCTTTAATGCCATCTAATCTGATATTCCAATGAAGGGATATGTTTTAATGCCATCTGACCTCTTATATGCATCATAGAGGACAAGTACAGTATGAAAATGAACTGATATTAACACTAGCATTAGATCGCTAGAATTGGCAAGTTAGCATTAGCATTCAAACTTTAACATTGCTGCATTTGCATATATACAAGAAGGGCTAAGCTTTAATGCCATCTAATCTAATATGCCTATGAAGGGTTATGCTTCAATACAATCTGATCTCTTTTTTCCATTATAGAGGACACGTACAGTATGAAAATGACCAGATATTAGTACTAGCATTAGATCGCTAGCATTAGCAAGTTATCATTAGCATTCAAACTTAAACTTGCTGTAGTTGCATGTATACAAGAAGGGTAAAGCTTTAATGCCATCTAATCTAATATGCCCATGAAGGGTTATGCTTTAATGCAATCTGATCTCTTATTTCCATTATAGAGGACACATACAGTATGAAAATGACCAGATATTAGCATTAGCATTAGATCGCAAGCATTAGCAAGTTAGCATTAGCATTCAAACTTAAACATTGCAGTACTTGCATGTATACAAGAAGGGTTAAGCTTTAATGCCATCTAATCTGATATTCCAATGAAGGGTTATGTTTTAATGCCATCTGATCTCTTATATGCATCATAGAGGACAAGTACAGTATGAAAATGACCTGATATTAGCACTAGCATTAGATCGCTAGCATTAACAAGTTAGCATTAGCATTCAGAACTTTAACATTGCTGCATTTGCATATATTCAAGAAGGGTGAAGCTTTAATGTAATTTAATCTAATATGCCAATGAAGGGTTATGCTTTAATGACATCTGATCTCTTATTTCCATTATAGAGGACACGTACAGTATGAAAATGACCAGATATTGGCACTAGCATTAGATCACTAGCAATAGCATGTTAGCATTAGCATTCAAACTTAAACTTACTGTACTTGCATGTATACAAGAAGGGTTAAGCTTTAATGCCATATTATCTGATATTCCCATGAAGGGTTATGCTTTAATTCCATCTGATCTCTTATATCCATCATGGAGGACACGTACAGTATGAAAATGACCAGATATTAGCACTAGCATTAGATCGCTAGCATTAGCAAGTAAGCATTAGCATTCAACCTTTAACTTGCTGTACTTGCATGTATACAAGAAGGGTTAAGCTTTAATGCCATCTAATCTGATATTCCAATGAAGGGTTATGCTTTAATGACATCTGATCTCTTATTTCCATCATAGAGGACACGTAGAGTATGAAAATGACCAGATATTAGCACTAGCATTAGATCGCCAGCATTAGCAAGTTAGCATTAGCATTCAAACTTTAACATTGCTGTATTTGCATTTATACAAGAAAGGTGAAGCTTTAATGCCATCTTATCTAATATGCCCATGAAGGGTTATGTTTTAATGCCATCTGATCTCTTATTTCCATTATAGAGAACACATACAGTATGAAAATGACCAGATACTAGCACTAGCATTAGATCGCTAGCATTAGCAAGTTAGCATTAGCATTCAACCTTAAACATTGCAGTACTTGCATGTATACAAGAAGGGTTAAGCTATAATGCCATCTAATCTGATATTCCAATGAAGGGTTATGTTTTAATGCCATCTGATCTCTTACATGCATCATAGAGGACAAGTACAGTATGAAAATGACCTGTTATTAACACTACCATTAGATCGCTAGCATTAGCAAGTTAGCATTAGCATTCAAACTTAAACATTGCAGAACTTGAATCTTTACAAGAAGGGTGAAGCTTTAATGCCATCTAATCTATTATGCCCATGAAGGGTTATGCTTTAATGCCATCTGATCTCTTTTATTTCCATCATAGAGGACACATACAGTATGAAATGACGAGATATTAGCATTAGCATTAGATCGCTTAGCATTAGCAAGTTAGCATTAGCATTCATCCTAAAACATTGCAGTACTTGCATGTAATACAAGAAGGGTTGCTTTTAAAGCCATCAATCTGATATTCCAATGAAGGGTTATGGTTTAATGCCACCTGACCTCTTATATGCATCATAGAGGACAAGTACAGTATGAAAATGACCTGATATTAACACTAGCATTAGATCGCTAGCATTAGCAAGTTAGCATTAGCATTCAAACTTTAACATTGCAGTATTTGCATATATACAAGAAGGGTTAAGCTTTAATGCAATCCAACCTCATATTTCCATTAAAGGTGATGCTTTTATGCCATTTGATCTCTTATTTCCATAATAAGTAACACATACACTTTGAAAATAACCAGAAATTATCACTTGCATTAGATCGCTAGAATTAGCAAGTTAGCATTAGCATTCAAACTTTAACTTGCTGTACTTGCATGTATACAAGAAGGGTTAAGCTTTAATGCCGTCTCATCTGATATTCCAATGAAGGGTTATGCTTAAATGCCATCTGATCTCTTATATGTATCATAGAGGACAAGTACAGTCTGAAAATGACCTGATGTTAGCACTAGAATTAGATCGCTAGCATTAGCAAGTTAGCATTAGCATTCAAACTTTAACATTGCAGTATTTGCTTGGATACAAGAAGGGTTAAGCTTTAATGCCATCTTATCTGATATTCCCATGAAGGGTTATGCTTTAATTCCATCTGATCTCTTATATCCATCATAGAGGACTCGTACAGTATGAAAATGACCAGATATTAGCACTAGCATTAGATCGCTAGCATTAGCAATTTAGCATTAGCATTCAACCTTAACCTTGCTGTACTTGCATCTATACAAGAAGGGTTAAGCTTTAATGCCATCTAATCTGATATACCAATGAAGGGTTATCCTTTAATGACATCTGATCTCTTTTATGCATCATAGAGGACAAGTACAGTATGAAAATGACCTGATATTAGCACTAGCATTAGATCGCTAGCATTAGCAAGTTAGCATTAGCATTCAAACTTTAAAATTGCTGTATTTGCATATATGAAAGAAGGGTGAAGCTTTAATGCCATCTAATCTAATATGCCCATGAAGGGTTAGGCTTTAATGCCATCTAATCTCTTATTTCCATTATAGAGGACACATACAGTATGAAAATGACCAGATATTAGCACGAGCATTAGATCGCTAGCATTAGCAAGTTAGCATTAGGATTCAAACTTTACCATTGCTGTATTAGCATATGTACAAGAAGGGTTAAGCTTTAATGCCATCTTATCTGATATTCCCATGAAGTGTTATGCTTTATTGACATCTGATCTCTTATATCAATCATAGAGGACACGTGCAATATGAAAATGACCTGATATTAACACTAGCATTAGATCGCTAGCATTAGCAAGTTAGCATTAGCATTTAAACTTTATCATTGCTGTATTTGCATATAAACAAAAAGGGTGAAGCTTTAATGGAATCTAATTTAATATGCCAATGAAGGGTTATGCTTTAATGCCATCTGATCTCTTATTTCAATTATAGAGGACACATACAGTATGAAAATGACCAGATATTAGCAATAGCATTAGATCACTAGCAATAGCAAGATAGCATTAGCATTCAAACTTAAACACTGTACTTGCATGTATACAAGAAGAGTAAAGCTTTAATGTCATCTAATCTGATATTCCCATGAAGGGTTATGCTTTAAAGCCATCTGATCTCTTATATCCATCATCGATGACACGTACAGTATGAAAATGACCAGATATTAGCACTGGCATTAGATCGCGAGCATTAGCAAGTTAGCATTAGCATTCAAACTTAAACATTGCAGAACTTGCATGTATACAAGAAGGGTGAAGCTTTAATGTAATTTAATCTAATATGCAAATGAAGGGTTATGCTTTTATGCCATTTGATCTCTTATTTCCATAATAAGTAACACATACAGTTTGAAAATGACCAGAAATTATCACTAGCATTAGATCGCTAGCATTAGAAAGTTAGCATTAGCATTCAACCTTTAACTTGCTGTACTTGCATGTATACAAGAAGGGTTAAGCTTTAATGCCATCTAATCAGATATTCCAATGAAGGGTTATGTTTAAATGCCATCTGATCTCTTATATGTGTCATAGAGGACAAGTACAGTATGAAAATGACCTGATATTAGCACTAGAATTAGATCGCTAGCATTAGCAAGTTAGCATTAGCATTCAAACTTTAACATTGCAGTATTTGCATATATACAAGAAGGGTTAAGCTTTCTTGCCATCTAATATAATATGCCTCTGAAGGGTTATGCTTTAATACCATCAGATCTCTTATTTCCATTATAGAGGACACGTACAGTATGAAAATGACCAGATATTAGTACTAGCATTAGATCGCTAGCATTAGCAAGTTAGCATTAGCATTCAAACTTAAACTTGCTGTAGTTGCATGTATACAAGAAGGGTAAAGCTTTAATGCCATCTTATCTGATATTCCCATGAAGGGTTACGCTTCAAAGCCATCTGATCTCTTATATCCATCATCGATGACAAGTACAGTATAAAAATGACCAGATATTAGCACTAGCATTAGATCGCTAGCATTAGCAAGTTAGCATTAGCATTCAAACTTGAAAATTGCAGAACTTGCATATATACAAGAAGGGTGAAGCTTAAATGCCATCTAATCTAATATGCCCATGAAGGGTTATGCTTTAATGCAATCTGATCTCTTATTTCCATTATAGAGGACACATACAGTATGAAAATGACCAGATATTAGCATTAGCATTAGATCGCAAGCATTAACAAGTTAGCAGTAGCATTCAACCTTAAACATTGCAGTACTTGCATGTATACAAGAAGGGTTAAGCTTTAATGCCATCTAATCTGATATTCCAATGAAGGGTTATGTTTTAATGCCATCTGATCTCTTATATGCATCATAGAGGTCAAGTACAGTATGAAAATGACCTGATATTAGCACTAGCATTAGATCGCTAGCATTAACAAGTTAGCATTAGCATTCAGAACTTTAACATTGCTGCATTTGCATATATTCAAGAAGGGTGAAGCTTTAATGTAATTTAATCTAATATGCCAATGAAGGGTTATGCTTTAATGAGATCTGATCTCTTATTTCCATTATAGAGGACACGTACAGTATGAAAATGACCAGATATTAGCACTAGCATTAGATCACTAGCAATAGCATGTTAGCATTAGCATTCAAACTTAAACTTACTGTACTTGCATGTATACAAGAAGGGTTAAGCTTTAATGCCATTATATCTAATATTCCCATGAAGGGTTATGCTTTAATTCCATCTGATCTCTTATATCCATCATGGAGGACACGTACAGTATGAAAATGACCAGATATTAGCACTAGCATTAGATCGCTAGCATTAGCAAGTTAGCATTAGCATTCAACCTTAAACTTGCTGTACTTGCATGTAAACAAGAAGGGTTAAGCTTTAATGCCATCTAATCTGATATTCCAATGAAGGGTTATGCTTTAATGACATCTGATCTCTTATTTCCATCATAGAGGACACGTAGAGTATGAAAATGACCAGATATTAGCACTAGCATTAGATCGCTAGCATTAGGAAGTTAGCATTAGCATTCAAACTTTAACATTGCTGTATTTGCATTTATACAAGAAGGGTGAAGCTTTAATGCCATCTTATCTAATATGCCCATGAAGGGTTATGTTTTAATGCCATCTGATCTCTTATTTCCATTATAGAGTACACATACAGTATGAAAATGACCAGATACTAGCACTAGCATTAAATCGCTAGCATTAGCAAGTTAGCATTAGCATTCAACCTTAAACATTGCAGTACTTGCATGTATACAAGAAGGGTTAAGCTATAATGCCATTTAATCTGATATTCCAATGAAGGGTTATGTTTTAATGCCATCTGATCTCTTATATGCATCATAGAGGA
Source organism: Gymnothorax javanicus (assembly GCA_029692085.1). Classification (NCBI taxonomy): domain Eukaryota; kingdom Metazoa; phylum Chordata; class Actinopteri; order Anguilliformes; family Muraenidae; genus Gymnothorax; species Gymnothorax javanicus. The sequence goes on along the minus strand of CM056200.1, from coordinate 13,339,551 downwards.
CAAGTACAGTATGAAAATGACCTGTTATTAACACTACCATTAGAGCGCTAGCATTAGCAAGATAGCATTAGCATTCAAACCTTAACATTGCTGTATTTGCATATATACAAGAAGGGTGAAGCTTTAATGTAATTTCATCTAATATGCCAATGAAGGGTTATGCTTTAATGCCATCTGATCTCTTATTTCCATTATAGAGGACAAGTACAGTATGAAAATGACCTGATATTAGCACTAGCATTAGATCGCTAGCATTAGCAAGTTAGCATTAGCATTCAAACTTTAACATTGCTGTATTTGCATATATGCAAGAAGGGTGAAGCTTTAATGCCATCTAATCTAATATGCCCATGAAGGGTTAGGCTTTAATGCCATCTGATCTCTTATTTCCATTATAGAGGACACATACAGTATGAAAATGACCAGATATTAGCACTAGCATTAGATCGCTAGCATTAGCAAGTTAGCATTAGGATTCAAACTTTACCATTGCTGTATTAGCATATGTACAAGAAGGGTTAAGCTTTAATGCCATCTAATCTGATATTCCCATGAAGGGTTATGCTTTAATGACATCTGATCTCTTATATCAATCATAGAGGACACGTGCAATATGAAAATGATCAGATATTAGCACTTGCATTAGATCACTAGCAATAGCAAGTTAGCATTAGCATTCAAACTTAAACTTACTGTACTTGCATGTATACAAGAAGGGTTAAGCTTTAATGCCATCTAATCTGATATTCCAATGAAGGGTTATGTTTTAATGCCATCTGACCTCTTATATGCATCATAGAGGACAAGTACAGTATGAAAATGACCTGATATTAACACTAGCATTAGATCGCTAGCATTAGCAAGTTAGCATTAGCATTTAAAATTTTTCATTGCTGTATTTGCATATATACAAAAAGGGTGAAGCTTTAATGGAATCTAATTTAATATGCCAATGAAGGGTTATGCTTTAATGCCATCTGATCTCTTATTTCAATTATAGAGGACACATACAGTATGAAAATGACCAGATATTGGCAATAGCATTAGATCACTAGCAATAGCAAGTTAGCATTAGCATTCAAACTTAAACTTACTGTACTTGCATGTATACAAGAAGAGTGAAGCTTTAATGTCATCTAATCTGATATTCCCATGAAGGTTTATGCTTTACAGCCATCTGATCTGTTATATCCATCATCGATGACACGTACAGTATGAAAATGACCAGATATTAGCACTAGCATTAGATCGCGAGCATTAGCAAGTTAGCATTAGCATTCAAACTTAAACATTGCAGAACTTGCATGTATACAAGAAGGGTGAAGCTTTAATGTAATTTAATGTAATATGCCAATGAAGGGTTATGCTTTTATGCCATTTGATCTCTTATTTCCATAATAAGTAACACATACAGTTTGAAAATGACCAGAAATTATCACTAGCATTAGATCGCTAGAATTAGCAAGTTAGCATTAGCATTAAACCTTTAACTTGCTGTAGTTGCATGTTTACAAGAAGGGTAAAGCTTTAATGACATCTAATCTGATATTCCAATGAAGGGTTATGCTTTAAAGCCATCTGATCTCTTAAATCCATCATCGATGACAAGTACAGTATAAAAATAACCAGATATTAGCACTAGCATTAGATCGCTAGCATTAGCAAGTTAGCATTAGCATTCAAACTTAAAAATTGCAGAACTTGCATATATACAAGAAGGGTGAAGCTTTAATGCCATCTAATCTAATATGCCCATGAAGGGTTATGCTTTAATGCCATCTGATCTCTTATTTCCATTATAGAGGACACATACAGTATGAAAATGACCAGATATTAGCATTAGCATTAGATCGCTAGCATTAGCAAGTTAGCATTAGCATTCAAACTTAAACATTGCAGAACTTGCATGTATACAAGAAGGGTTAAGCTTTAATGCCATCTAATCTGATATTCCAAGGAAGGGTTATGCTTTAATGACATCTGATCTCTTATATGCATCATAGAGGACAAGTACAGTATGAAAATGACCTGATATTAGCACTAGCATTAGATCGCTAGCATTAGCAAGTTAGCATTAGCATTCAAACTTTAACATTGCTGTATTTGCATATATACAAGAAGGGTGAAGCTTAATGCGTTCTAATCTAATATGCACATTAAGGGTTATGCTTTAATGCCATCTGATCTCTTATTTCCATTATAGAGGACACATACAGTATGAAAATGACCAGATATTAGCACTAGCATTAGATCGCTAGCATTTGCAAGTAAGCATTAGCATTCAAACTTAAACCTACTGTACGTGCATGTATACAAGAAGGGTAAAGCTTTAATGCCATCTAATCTGATATTCCCATGAAGGGTTATGCTTTAAAGCCATCTGATCTCATATACCCATCATTGATGATACGTACAGTATGAAAATGACCAGATATTAGCACTAGCATTAGTTCGCTAGCATTATCAAGTTAGCATTAGCATTCAAACTTAAACATTGCAGAAGTTGAATGTATACAAGAAGGGTGAAGCTTTAATGGCATCTAATTTAATATGCCAATGAAGGGTTATGCTTTAATGCCATCTGATCTCTTATTTCCATTATAGAGGACACATACAATATGAAAATGACCAGATATTAGCATTAGCATTAGATCGCTAGCATTAGCAAGTTAGCATTAGCATTCAACCTTAAACATTGCAGTACTTGCATGTATACAAGAAGGGTTAAGCTTTAATGCCATCTAATCTGATATTCCAATGAAGGGTTATGTTTTAATGCCATCTAACCTCTTATATGCATCATAGAGGACAAGTACAGTATGAAAATGACCTGATATTGACACTAGCATTAGATCGCTAGAATTGGCAAGTTAGCATTAGCATTCAAACTTTAACATTGCTGTATTTGCATATATACAAGAAGGGTTAAGCTTTAATGCCATCTAATCTAATATGCCTATGAAGGGTTTTGCTTCAATACCATCTGATCTCTTATTTCCATTATAGAGGACACGTACAGTATGAAAATGACCAGATATTAGCACTAGCATTATATCGCTAGCATTAGCAAGTTAGCATTAGCATTCAAACTTAAACTTACTGTACTTGCATGTATACAAGAAGGGTGAAGCTTTAATGCCATCTAATCTGATATTCCCATGAAGGGTTATGCTTTAATGCCATCTAATCTCTTATATCCATCATAGAGGACACGAACAGTATGAAAATGACCAGATATTAGCATTAGCATTAGTTCCCTAGCATTCGCAAGTTAGCATTAGCATTCAAACTTTAACATTGCTGTTTTTGCGTATATAAAGATGGGTTAAGTTTTAATGCCATCTAACCTCATAATTCCATAAAAGGTGATGCTTTTATGCCATCTGATCTCTTATTTCCATTATAAGTTACACAAACAGTTTGAAAATGACCAGAAATTAGCACTAGCATTAGATCGCTAGCATTAGCAAGTTAGCATTCGCATTCAACCTTAAACTTGCTATACTTGCATGTATACAAGAAGGGTGATGCTTTAATGGCATCTAATCTGATATTCCAATCAAGGGTTATGCTTTAATGCCATCTGATTTCTTATATCCATCATATAGGGCAAGTACAGTATGAAAATGACCAGATATTAGCACTAGCATTAGATCGCTAGCATTATCAAGTTAGCATTAGCATCCAAACTTAAACATTGCAGAACTTGCATGTATACAAGAAGGGTGAAGCTTTAATGCCATCTAATCTAATATGCCCATGAAGGGTTATGCTTTAATGCCATCTGATCTCTTATATCCATCATAGAGGACATGTATAGTATGAAAATAACCAGATATTAGCACTAGCATTAGATCGTTAGCATTAGCAAGTTAGCATTAGCATTGAAACTTTAACTTGCTTTACTTGCATGTATACAAGAATTGTTTAGCTTTAAGGCCATCAAATCTGTTATTCCCATGAAGGGTTATGCTTTAATGCCATCTGATCACTTATATCCATCATAGACGACACGTACAGTATGAAAATGACCAGATATTGGCACTAGCATTAGATCGCTAGGATTAACAACGAAGCATTAGCATTCAAACTTAAACTTACTGCACTTGCAAGTATCCAAGAAAGTGAAGGTTTAATGCCATCTAATCTGATATTCCCATGAATGGGTATGCTTTCATGCCATCTGATCTCTTATATCCATCCTAGAGGACACGTACAGTATGAAAATAACCAGATATTAGCACTAGCATTAGATCGGTAGCATTAGCAAGTTAGCATTAGCATTGAAACTTAAACTTGCTATACTTGCATGTATACAAGAAGGGTTAAGCTTTAATGCCATCAAATCTGATATTCCCATGAAGGGTTATGCTTTAATGCCATCTGATCTCTTATATCTGTCATAGAGGACACGTACAGTTTGAAAATGACCAGATATTAGCACTAGCATTATATTGCTCGACTTAGCAAGTTAGCATTAGCATTCAAGCTTAAACTTGCATTACTTGCAAGTATACAAGAAGGTGAAGCTTTAATGCCATCTAATCTGATATTCCCATGAAGGGATATGCTTTAATGCCATCTGATCTCTTATTTCCATCATAAAGGAAAGATACAGTATGAAAATGACCAGATATTAGCACTAGCATTAGATCGCTAGTATAAGCAAGTTAGCATTAGCATTCAAACTTTAACATTGCTGTTTTTGCGTATATAAAGAAGGGTTAAGCTTTAATGACATCTTTCCTCATAATCACATGAAAGGTGATGCTTTAATGCCATCTGATCTCTTATTTCCATTATAAATAACACATACAGTTTGAAAATGACTAGAAATTAGCACTAGCATTAAATCGCTAGCATTAGCAAGTTAGCATTAGCATTCAACCTTAAACTTGCTGTACTTGCATGTATACAAGAAGGGTTAAACTTTAATGGCATCTAATCTGATATTCCAATGAAGGGTTATGCTTAAATGCTATCTGATTTCTTATATGCATCATAGAGGACAAGTACAGTATGAAAATGACCAGATATTAGCACTAGCATTAGATCGCTAGCATTTTCAAGTTACCATTAGCATTCAAACTTAAACATAGTAGAACTTGCATGTATACAAGAAGGGTTAAGCTTTAATGCCATCTAATCTAATATGCCCATGAAGGGTTATGCTTTAATGCCATCTGATCTCTTATTTCCATTATAGAGGACACATACAGTATGAAAATGACCAGATATAAGCACTAGCATTAGATCGCTTGCATTAGCAAGTTAGCATTAGCATTCAACCTTAAACTTGCTGTACTTGCATGTATACAAGAAGGGTTAAGCTTTAATGCCATCTAATCTGATATTCCAATGAAGGGTTATGTTTTAATGCCATCTGATCTCTTATATGCATCATAGAGGACAAGTACAGTATGAAAATGACCTGATATTAGCACTAGCATTAGATCGCTAGCATTAACAAGTTAGCATTAGCATTCAGAACTTTAACATTGCTGCATTTGCATATATGCAAGAAGGGTGAAGCTTTAATGTAATTTAATCTAATATGCCAATGAAGGGTTCTGCTTTAATGACATCTGATCTCTTATATGCTTCATCGAGGCCAAGTACAGTATGAAAATGACCTGATATTAGCACTAGAATTAGATCGCTAGCATCAGCAAGTTAGCATTAGCATTCAAACTTTAACATTGCAGTATTTGTATATATACAAGAAGGGTTAAGCTTTAATGCCATCTAATCTAATATGCCTATGAAGGATTATGCTTTAATACCATCTGATCTCTTATTTCCATTATAGAGGACACGTACAGTATGAAAATGACCAGACATTAGCACTAGCATTAGATCACTAGCAATAGCATGTTAGCATTAGCATTCAAACTTAAACTTACTGTACTTGCATGTATACAAGAAGGGTTAAGCTTTAATGCCATTATATCTGATATTCCCATGAAGGGTTATGCTTTAATTCCATCTGATCTCTTATATCCATCATGCAGGACACGTACAGTATGAAAATGACCAGATATTAGCACTAGCATTAGATCGCTAGCATTAGCAAGTTAGCATTAGCATTCAACCTTTAACTTGCTGTACTTGCATGTATACTGGAAGGGTTAAGCTTTAATGCCATCTAATCTGATATTCCAATGAAGGGTTATGCTTTAATGACATCTGATCTCTTATTTCCATCATAGAGGACACGCAGAGTATGAAAATGACCAGATATTAGCACTAGCATTAGATCGCCAGCATTAGCAAGTTAGCATTAGCATTCAAACTTTAACATTGCTGTATTTGCATTTATACAAGAAAGGTGAAGCTTTAATGCCATCTTATCTGATATTCCCATGAAGGGATATGCTTTAATTCCATCTGATCTCTTATATCCATCGTAGAGGACACGTACAGTATGAAAATGACCTGATATTAGCACTAGCATTAGATCGCTAGCATTAGCAAGTTAGCATTAGCATTCAAACTTTAACATTGCTGTATTTGCATATATACAAGTAGGCTGAAGTTTTAATGCAATCTAATCTAATATGCAAATCAAGGGTTATCCTTTAATGCCATCTGATCTTTTATTTCCATTATAGAGGACACATACAGCATGAAAATAACCAGATATTAGCACTAGCATTAGATCGCTAGCATTAGCAAGTTAGCATTAGCATTCAAACTTTAACATTGCTGTATTAGCATATATCCAAGAAGGGTTAAGCTTTAATGCCATCTAATCTGATATTCCCAAGAAGGGTTATGCTTTAATGACATCTGATCTCTTATATCCATCATAGAGGACACGTACAGTATGAAAATGACCAGATATTAGCACTAGCATTAGATCGCCAGCATTAGCAAGTTAGCATTAGCATTCAAACTTTAACATTGCTGTATTTGCATTTATACAAGAAAGGTGAAGCTTTAATGCCATCTTATCTGATATTCCCATGAAGGGATATGCTTTAATTCCATCTGATCTCTTATATCCATCATAGAGGACACGTACAGTATGAAAATGACCTGATATTAGCACTAGCATTAGATCGCGAGCTTTAGCAAGTTAGCATTAGCATTCAAACTTAAACATTGCAGAACTTGCATGTATACAAGAAGGGTGAAGCTTTAATGTAATTTAATCTAATATGCCAATGAAGGGTTATGCTTTTATGCCATTTGATCTCTTATTTCCATAATAAGTAACACATACAGTTTGAAAATGACCAGAAATTATCACTAGCATTAGATCGCTAGAATTAGCAAGTTAGCATTATCATTCAACCTAAAACATGCTGTAACTTGCATGATTACAAGAAGGGTTAAGCTTTAATGCCATCTAATCTAATATTCCCATGATGGGTTATGCTTTAATGACATCTGATCTCTTATTTCCATTATAGAGGACACATAGAGTATGAAAATGACCAGGTATTAGCACTAGCATTAGATCGTTAGCATTAGCAAGTTAGCATTATCATTCAACCTAAAACATGCTGTAACTTGCATGATTACAAGAAGGGTTAAGCTTTAATGGCATCTAATCTGATATTCCAATGAAGGGTTATGCTTTAATGCCATCTGATCTCTTATATCCATAATAGAGGTCACGTACAGTATGAAAAAGACCAGGTATTAGCACTAGCATTAGATCGTTAGCATTAGCAAGTTAGCATTAGCATTCAAACTTCAAATTACTGTACATGCATGTATACAAGAAGGGTGAAGCTTTAATTCCATCTAATCTGATATTCCCATGAAGGGTTATGCTTTAATGACATCTGATCTCTTATTTTCATTATAGAGGACACATAGAGTATGAAAATGACCAGATATTAGCACTAGCATTAGATCGCTAGCATTAGCAAGTTAGCATTAGCATTCAACCTTAAACTTGCTGTACTTGCATGTATACAAAAAGGGTTAAGCTTTTATGCAATCTAATCTGATATTCCAATGAAGGGTTATGTTTTAATGCCATCTGATCTCTTATATGCATCATCGAGGACAAGTACAGTATGAAAATGACCAGATATTAACACTAGCATTAGATCGCTAGCATTAGCAAGTTAGCATTAGCATTCAAACTTTAACATTGCTGTATTTGCATATATACAAAAAGGGTGAAGCTTTAATGGCATCTAATCTAATATGCCCATGTAGGGTAATGCTTTAATGCCATCTGATCTCTTATTTCCATTATAGAGGACACATACAGTATGAAAATGACCAGATATTAGCACTAGCATTAGATCGCTAGCATTAGCAAGTTAGCATTAGCATTCAAACTTAAACATTGCAGAACTTGCATGGATACAAGAAGGTTGAAGCTTTAATGCCATCTAATCTAATATGCCCATGAAGGTTTATGCTTTAATGCCAACTGATCACTTATTTCCATTATACAGGACACATTCAGTATGAAAATGACCAGATATTAGCATTAGCATTAGATCGCTAGCATTAGCAAGTTAGCATTTGCATTCAACCTTAAACATTGCAGTACTTGCGTGAATTCAAGAAGGGTTAAGCTTTAATGACATCTAATCTGATATTCCAATGAAGGGTTATGTTTTAATGCCATCTGACCTCTTATATGCATCATAGAGGACAAGTACAGTATGAAAATGACCTGATATCAACACTAACATTACATCGCTAGCATTAGCAAGTTAGCTTTAGCATTCAAACTTTAATATTGCTGTATTTGCATATATACAAGAAGGGTGAAGCTTTAATGGAATCTATTCTAATATGCCAATGAAGGATTATGCTTTAATGCCATCTGGTCTCTTATTTCCATTACAGAGGACACGTACAGTATGAAAATGACCAGATATTAGAACTAGCATTAGATCGCTAGCAATAGCAAGTTAGCATTAGCATTCAAACTTAAACTTACTGTACTTGCATGTATACAAGAAGGGTTAAGCTTTAATGCCATCTTATCTGATATTCCCATGAAGGGTTATGCTTTAATGACATCTGATCTCTTATTTCCATTATAGAGGACACATAGAGTATGAAAATGACCAGATATTAGCACTAGCATTAGATCGCTAGCATTAGCAAGTTAGCATTAGCATTCAACCTTAAATTTGCTGTACTTGCATGTATACAAAAAGGGTTAAGCTTTAATGCCATCTAATCTGATATTCCAATGAAGGGTTATGTTTTAATGCCATCTGATCTCTTATATGCATCATCGAGGACAAGTACAGTATGAAAATGACCTGATATTAACACTAGCATTAGATCGCTAGCATTAGTGTTAGCATTAGCATTCAAACTTTAACATTGCTGTATTTGCATATATACAAGAAGGGTGAAGCTTTAATGGCATCTAATCTAATATGCCCATGTAGGGTTATGCTTTAATGCCATCTGATCTCTTATTTCCATTATAGAGGACACATACAGTATGAAAATGACCAGATATTAGCACTAGCATTAGATCGCTAGCATTAGCAAGTTAGCATTAGCATTCAAACTTAAACATTGCAGAACTTGCATGGATACAAGAAGGGTGAAGCTTTAATGCCATCTAATCTAATATGCCCATGAAGGTTTATGCTTTAATGCCATCTGATCACTTATTTCCATTATAGAGGACACATTCAGTATGAAAATGACCAGATATTAGCATTAGCATTAGATCGCTAGCATTAGCAAGTTAGCATTTGCATTCAACCTTAAACATTGCAGTACTTGCGTCAATTCAAGAAGGGTTAAGCTTTAATGACATCTAATCTGATATTCCAATGAAGGGTTATGTTTTAATGCCATCTGACCTCTTATATGCATCATAGAGGACAAGTACAGTATGAAAATGACCTGATATTAACACTAACATTACATAAGCTAGCATTAGCAAGTTAGCTTCAGCATTCAAACTTTTAATATTGCTGTATTTGCATATATACAAGAAGGGTGAAGCTTTAATGGAATCTATTCTAATATGCCTATGAAGGGTTATGCTTTAATGCCATTTGGTCTCTGATTTCCATTATAGAGGAAACGTACAGTATGAAAATGACCAGATATTAGAAACAGCATTAGATAAGCTAGCAATAGCAATTTAGCATTAGCATTCAAACTTAAACTTCCTGTACTTGCATGTATACAAGAAGGGGTTAGCTTTTATGCCATCTTATCTGATATTCCCATGAAGGGTTATGCTTTTAAGCCATCTGATCTCTAATATCCATCATAGATGACCGTGAAGTATGAAAATGACCAGATATTAGCACTAGCATTAGATCGCTAGCATTATCAAGTTAGCATTAGAATTCAAACTTAAACATTGCAGTACTTGCATGTATACAAGAAAGAATTGAAGCTTGAATGCCATCTAATCTAATATGCCCTTGAAGGGTTATGCTTTAATGCCATCTGATCTCTTATTTCCATTATGGAGGACACATACAATATGAAAATGACCAGGTATTAGCACTAGCATTAGATCGCTAGAATTAGCAAGTTTGCATTAGCATTCAAACTTAAACTTACTGTTACTTGCATGTGTACAAAAGCGTTAAGCTTTAATGCCATCTAATCTGATATTCCCATGAAGGGTTATGCTTTAATGCCATCTGATCTCTTATATCCATCATAGAGGACCCGTACAGTATGAAAATGACCAGATATTAGCACTAGCATTAGATGGTTAGCATTAGCAAGTAAGCATTAGCATTCAAACTTTAACATTGCTGTATTTGCATATATACAAGAAGGGTTATGCTTTAATGCCATCTGATCTCTTATATCCATCATAGAGGACCGTACAGTATGAAAATGACCAGATATTAGCGAGCATTAGATGTCGCTAGCATTAACAAGTTAGCATTAGCATTCATCCTTAAACTTGCTGTACTTGCATGTATACAAGAAGGGTTAAGCTTTAATGTCATCTAATCTGATATTCCAATGAAGGGTTATGCTTTAATTACATATGATCTCTTATATGCATCATAGAGGACAAGTACAGTATGAAAATGACCTGATATTAGCACTTGCATTAGATCACTAGCATTAGCAAGTTAGCATTAGCATTCAAACTTTAACATTGCAGTATTTGTATAAATACAAGAAGGGTTAAGCTTTAATGCCATCTTATCTAATATGCCTATGAAGGGTATTGCTTTAATACCATCTGATCTCTTAATTCCATTATAGAGGACACGTACAGTATTAAAATGAGCAGATATTAGCACTAGCATTAGATCGTTAGCATTCGCAAGTTAGAATTAGCATTCAAACTTTAACATTGCTGTATTTGCATATATACAAGAAGGGTTAAGCTTTAATGCCATCTAATCTGATATTCCCATGAAGGTTATGCTTTAATGCCATCTGATCTCTTATATCCATCATAGAGGACACGTACAGTATGGAAATGACCAGATATTAGCACTAGCATTAGATCGTTAGCATTAGCAAGTTAGCATTAGTATTCAAACTTCAGCTTACTCTATATGCATGTATTCAAGAAGGTTGAAGCTTTAATGCCATCTAATCTGATATTCCCATGATGGGTTATGCTTTAATGCCATCTGATCTCATCTATCCATCATAGAGGACCGCGTACAGTTTGAAAATGACCAGATATTAGCACTAGCATTAGATCGCTAAGCGTAAGCAAGTTAGCATTAGCATTCAAGCAAAACTTGCTGTACTTGCATCTATACAAGAAGGTGAAGCTTTAATGCCATCTAATCTATTATGCCCATTATGGGATATGCTTTAATGGCATCTGATCTCTTATTTCCATCATAAAGGACACGTACAGTATGAAAATGACCAGATATTAGCACTAGCATTAAATCGCTAGCATTAGCAAGTTAGCATTAGCATTCAACCTGAAACTTGCTGTACTTGCATGTATACAAGAAGGGGTAAGCTTTAATGCCATCTGATCTGATATTCCAATGAAGGGTTATGCTTTAATGACATCTGATCTCTTATATGCATAATAGAGGACAAGTACAGTATGAAAATGACCTGATATTAGCACTAGCATTAGATCGTTAGGATTAGCAAGTTAGCATTAGCATTCAAGCTATAACATTGCTGTATTTGCATATATACAAGAAGGGTGAAGCTTTAATGCCATCCAATCTAATATGCCCATGAAGGGTTATGCTTTAATGCCATCTGATCTCTTATTTCCATGATAGAGGACACATAAAGTATGAAAATGACCAGATTTTAGCACTAGCATTAGATCGCTAGAATTAGCAAGTTAGCATTAGCATTCAAATTAAACTTACTGTACTTGCATGTATACAAGAAGGGTTAAGCTGTAATGCCATCTAATCTGATATTCCCATGAAGGGTTATGCTTTAATGCCATCTGATCTCTTATATCCATCATAGAGGACACGTACAGTATGAAAATGACCAGATATTAGCACTAGCATTAGATCGTTAGCATTCGCAAGTTAGAATTAGCATTCAAACTTTAACATTGCTGTATTTGCATATATACAAGAAGGGTTAAGCTTTAATGCCATCTAATCTGATATTCCAATGAAGGGTTATGTTTTAATGCCATCTGACCTCTTATATGCATCATAGAGGACAAGTACAGTATGAAAATGACCTGATATTAACACTAGCATTAGATCGCTAGCATTAGAAAGTTAGCATTAGCATTCAAACTTAAACATTGCAGAACTTGCATGTATACAAGAAGGGTGAAGCTTTAATGCCATCTAATCTAATATGCCCATGAAGCGTTATGCTTTAATGCAATCTGATCTCTTATTTCCATTATAGAGGACACATACAGTATGAAAATGACCAGATATTAGCATTAGCATTAGATCGCTAGCATTAGCAAGTTAGCATTAGCATTCAACCTTAAACATTGCATTACTTGCATGTATACAAGAAGGGTTAAGCTTTAATGCAATCTAATTAGATATTCCAATGAAGGGTTATGCTTAAATGCCATCTGATCTCTTATATGTATCATAGAGGACAAGTACAGTATGAGAATGACCTGATATTAGCACTAGAATTAGATCGCTAGCATTCGCAAGTTAGCATTAGCTTTCAAACTTTAACATTGCAGTATTTGCATATATACAAGAAGGGTTAAGCTTTATTGCCATCTAATCTAATATGCCTCTGAAGGGTTATGCTTTAATACCATTAGATCTCTTATTTCCATGATAGAGGACACGTAAAGTATGAAAATGACCAGATATTAGTACTAGCATTAGATCGCTAGCATTAGCAAATGAGCATTAGCATTCAAACTTAAACTTGCGGTAGTTGCATGTATACAAGAAGAGTAAAGCTTTAATGCCATCTAATCTGATTGGGTTATGCTTTATGTCTCTTATCCACATAGAAGATGTAATGCCTTTAATGCCATCTGATTAGCAATCTTATATCCATCTAAACATTGCAGAACTTGCATGAAAGAAGAATTACTTTAATGCCATCTTCTGATATTCCCATGAAGGGTTATGCTTTAATGCCATCTGATCTCTTATATCCATCATAGAGGACAAGTACAGTATGAGAATGACCTGATATTAGCACTAGCATTAGATCGCTAGCATTAGCAAGTTAGCATTAGCATTCAAACTTAAACATTGCAGAACTTGCATGTATAGAAGAAGGGTGAAGCTTTAATGCCATCTTATCTAATATGCCCATGAAGGGTTATGCTTTAAAGCCATCTGATCTCTTATTTCCATTATAGAGGACACAAACAGTATGAAAATGACCATATATTAGCATTAGCATTAGATCGCTAGCATTAGCAAGTTAGCATTAGCATTCAAACTTAAACATTGCAGAACTTGCATGTATACAAGAAGGGTGAAGCTTTAATGCCATCTAATCTAATATGCCCATGAAGGGTTATGCTTTAATGCCATCTGATCTCTTATTTCCATTATAGAGGACACAAACAATATGAAAATGACCAGATATTAGCATTAGCATTAGATCGCAAGCATTAGCAAGTTAGCATTAGCATTCAACCTTAAACATTGCAGTACTTACATGTATGCAAGAAGGGTTAAGCTTTAATGCCATCTAATCTGATATTCCAATGAAGGGTTATGCTTTAATGCCATCTGACCTCTTATATGCATCATAGAGGACAAGTACAGTATGAAAATGAACTGATATTAACACTAGCATTAGATCGCTAGAATTGGCAAGTTAGCATTAGCATTCAAACTTTAACATTGCTGTATTTGCATATATACAAGAAGGGCTAAGCTTTAATGCCATCTAATCTAATATGCCTATGAAGGGTTATGCTTCAATTCCATCTGATTTCTTATTTCCATTATAGAGGACACGTACAGTATGAAAATGACCAGATATTTGTACTAGCATTAGATCGCTAGCATTAGCAAGTTAGCATTAGCATTCAAACTTAAACTTGCTGTAGTTGCATGTATACAAGAAGGGTAAAGCTTTAATGCCATCTAATCTGATATTCCCATGAAGGGTTATGCTTTAATGCCATCTGATCTCTTATATCAATCATCGATGACAAGTACAGTATGAAAATGACCAGATATTAGCACTAGCATTATAGATCGCTAGCATCAGCAAGTTAGCATTAGCATTCAACCATAAACTTGCTGTACTTGCATGAATACAAGAAGGGTTAAGCTTTAATGCCATCTAATCTGATATTCCAATGAAGGGTTATGCTTTAATGACATCTGATCTCTTATTTCCATCATAGAGGACAAGTACAGTATGAAAATTACCAGATATTAGCACTAGCATTAGATCGCTAGCATTAGCAAGTTAACATTAGCATTCAAACTTTAACATTGCTTTATTTGCATATATACACGAATGGTTATGCTTTAATGCCACCTGATCTCTTATATCCATCATAGAGGACACGTACAGTATGGAAATGACCAGATATTAGCACTAGCATTAAATCGCTAGCATTAGCAAGTTAGCATTAGCATTCAACCTGAAACTTGCTGTACTTGCATGTATACAAGAAGGGGTAAGCTTTAATGCCATCTGATCTGATATTCCAATGAAGGGTTATGCTTTAATGACATCTGATCTCTTATATGCATCATAGAGGACAAGTACAGTATGAAAATGACCTGATATTAGCACTAGCATTAGATCGTTAGGATTAGCAAGTTAGCATTAGCATTCAAGCTATAACATTGCTGTATTTGCATATATACAATAAGGGTGAAGCTTTAATGCCATCTAATCTAATATGCCAATGAAGGGTTATGCTTTAATGCCATCTGATCTCTTATTTCCATGATAGAGGACACATACATTATGAAAATGACCAGATTTTAGCACTAGCATTAGATCGCTTGAATTAGCAAGTTAGCATTAGCATTCAAATTAAACTTACTGTACTTGCATGTATACAAGAAGGGTTAAGCTGTAATGCCATCTAATCTGATATTCCCATGAAGGGTTATGCTTTAATGCCATCTGATCTCTTATATCCATCATAGAGGACACGTACAGTATGAAAAATGACCAGATATTAGCACTAGCATTAGATCGTTAGCATTCGCAAGTTAGAATTAGCATTCAAACTTTAACATTGCTGTATTTGCATATATACAAGAAGGGTTAAGCTTTAATGCCATCTAATCTGATATTCCCATGAAGGGTTATGCTTTAAAGCCATCTGATCTATTATATCCATCATCGATGACACGTACAGTATGAAAATGACCAGATATTAGCACTAGCATTAGATCGCTAGCATTATCAAATTAGCATTAGCATTCAAACTTAAACATTGCAGAACTTGCATGGATACAAGAAGGGTGAAGCTTTAATGCCATCTAATCTAATATGCCCATGAAGGTTTATGCTTTAACGCCATCTGATCACTTATTTCCATTATAGAGGACACATTCAGTATGAAAATGACCAGATATTAGCATTAGCATTAGATCGCTAGCATTAGCAAGTTAGCATTAGCATTCAACCTAAAACATTGCAGTACTTGCATGAATTCAAGAAGGGTTAAGCTTTAATTACATCTAATCTGATATTCCAATGAAGGGTTATGTTTTAATGCCATCTGATCTCTTATATGCATCATAGAGGACAAGTACAGTATGAAAATGACCTGATATTAACACTAACATTACATAAGCTAGCATGAGCAAGTTAGCTTTAGCATTCAAACTTTAATATTGCTGTATTTGCTTATATACAAGAAGGGTGAAGCTTTAATGGAATCTAATCTAATATGCCAATGAAGGGTTATGCTTTAATGCCATCTGGTCTCTTATTTCCATTATAGAGGACACGTACAGTATGAAAATGACCAGATATTAGCACTAGCATTAGATCGCTAGCAATAGCAAGTTAGCATTAGCATTCGAACTTAAACTTACTGTACTTGCATGTATCCAAGAAGGGTTAAGCTTTAATGCCATCTTATCTGATATTCCCATGAAGGGTTATGCTTTTAAGCCATCTGATCTCTTATATCCATCACAGATGACACGTTAAGTATGAAAATGACCAGATATTAGCACGAGCATTAGATCGCTAGCATTATCAAGTTAGCATTAGAATTCAAACTTAAACATTGCAGTACTTGCATGTATACAAGAAGGGTGAAGCTTGAATGCCATCTAATCTAATATGCCCTTGAAGGGTTAGGCTTTAATGCCATCTGATCTCTTATTTCCATTATGGAGGACACATACAATATGAAAATGACCAGGTATTAGCACTAGCATTAGATCGCTAGAATTAGCAAGTTAGCATTAGCATTCAAACTTAAACTTACTGTACTTGCATGTGTACAAGAAGAGTTAAGCTTTAATGCCATCTAATCTGATATTCCAATGAAGGGTTATGCAGTAATGCCATCTGATCTCTTATATCCGTCATAGAGGACACGTACAGTATGAAAATGACCAGATATTAGCACTAGCATTAGATCGTTAGCATTAGCAAGTTAGCATTAGCATTCAAATTTCAACTTAATGTACATGCATGTATACAAGAAGGGTGAAGCTTTAATGCCATCTAATCTGATATTCCCATGAAGGGTTATGCTTTAATGCCATCTGATCTCTTCTATCCATCATAGAGGACACGTACAGTTTGAAAATGACCAGATATTAGCACTAGCATCAGATCGCTAGCGTAAGCAAGTTAGCATTAGCATTCAAACATAAACTTGCTGTAGTTGCATGTATACAAGAAGGGAAACCTTTAATGCAATCTAAACCGATATTCCCATGAAGGTTATGCTTTAAAAGCCATCTGATCTCTTATATCCATCATCGATGGAGCGTAAATATGAAAATGACCAGATATTAGCACTAGCATTATAGATCGCTAGCATTATCAAGTTAGCATTACCATTTAAACTTAAACATTGCAGAACTTGGATGTATACAAGAAGGGTGAAGCTTTAATGCCAGCTAATCTTATGTGCCCATGAAGGGTTATGCTTTAATGCAATCTGATCTCTTATTTCCATTATAGAGGACACATTCAGTATGAAAATGACCAGATATTAGCATTAGCATTAGATCGCTAGCATTAGCAAGTTAGCATTAGCATTCAACCTTAAACATTGCGGTACTTGCGTGTATACAAGAAGGGTGAAGCTTGAATGCCATCTAATCTAATATGCCCTTGAAGGGTTATGCTTTAATGCCATCTGATCTCTTATATCCATCATAGAGGACACGTACAGTATGAAAATGACCAGATATTAGCACTAGCATTAGATCGTTAGCATTCGCAAGTTAGAATTAGCATTCAAACTTTAACATTGCTGTATTTGCATATATCCAAGAAGGGTTAAGCTTTAATGCCATCTTATCTGATAATCCCATGAAGGGTTATGCTTTTAAGCCATCTGATCTCTTATATCCATCATAGATGACACGTGAAGTATGAAAATGACCAGATATTATCACGAGCATTAGATCGCTAGCATTATCAAGTTAGCATTAGAATTCAAACTGAAATATTGCAGTACTTGCATGTATACAAGAAGGGTGAAGCTTGAATGCCATCTAATCTAATATGCCCTCGAAGGGTTATGCTTTAATGCCATCTGATCTCTTATATCAATCATCGATGACAAGTACAGTATGAAAATGACCAGATATTAGCACTAGCATTATAGATCGCTAGCATCAGCAAGTTAGCATTAGCATTCAACCATAAACTTGCTGTACTTGCATGAATACAAGAAGGGTTAAGCTTTAATGCCATCTAATCTGATATTCCAATGAAGGGTTATGCTTTAATGACATCTGATCTCTTATTTCCATCATAGAGGACAAGTACAGTATGAAAATGACCAGATATTAGCACTAGCATTAGATCGCTAGCATTAGCAAGTTAACATTAGCATTCAAACTTTAACATTGCTTTATTTGCATATATACAAGAATGGTTATGCTTTAATGCCACCTGATCTCTTATATCCATCATAGAGGACACGTACAGTATGAAAATGACCAGATATTAGCACTAGCATTAAATCGCTAGCATTAGCAAGTTAGCATTAGCATTCAACCTGAAACTTGCTGTACTTGCATGTATACAAGAAGGGGTAAGCTTTAATGCCATCTGATCTGATATTCCAATGAAGGGTTATGCTTTAATGACATCTGATCTCTTATATGCATCATAGAGGACAAGTACAGTATGAAAATGACCTGATATTAGCACTAGCATTAGATCGTTAGGATTAGCAAGTTAGCATTAGCATTCAAGCTATAACATTGCTGTATTTGCATATATACAATAAGGGTGAAGCTTTAATGCCATCTAATCTAATATGCCAATGAAGGGTTATGCTTTAATGCCATCTGATCTCTTATTTCCATGATAGAGGACACATACAGTATGAAAATGACCAGATTTTAGCACTAGCATTAGATCGCTAGAATTAGCAAGTTAGCATTAGCATTCAAATTAAACTTACTGTACTTGCATGTATACAAGAAGGGTTAAGCTGTAATGCAATCTAATTTCATATTCCCATGAAGGGTTATGCTTTAATGCCATCTGATCTCTTATATCCATCATAGAGGACACGTACAGTATGAAAATGACCAGATATTAGCACTAGCATTAGATCGTTAGCATTCATAAAGTTAGAATTAGCATTCAAACTTTAACATTGCTGTATTTGCATATATACAAGAAGGGTTAAGCTTTAATGCCATCTAATCTAAATATTCCCATGAAGGGTTATGCTTTAAAAGCCATCTGATCTATTATATCCATCATCGATGAAACCGTGCAGTATGAAAATGACCAGATATTAGCACTAGCATTAGATCGCTAGCATTATCAAATTAGCATTAGCATTCAAACTTAAACATTGCAGAACTTGCATGGATACAAGAAGGGTGAAGCTTTAATGCCATCTAATCTAATATGCCCATGAAGGTTTATGCTTTAACGCCATCTGATCACTTATTTCCATTATAGAGGACACATTCAGTATGAAAATGACCAGATATTAGCATTAGCATTAGATCGCTAGCATTAGCAAGTTAGCATTAGCATTCAACCTAAAACATTGCAGTACTTGCATGAATTCAAGAAGGGTTAAGCTTTAATTACATCTAATCTGATATTCCAATGAAGGGTTATGTTTTAATGCCATCTGATCTCTTATATGCATCATAGAGGACAAGTACAGTATGAAAATGACCTGATATTAACACTAACATTACATCGCTAGCATGAGCAAGTTAGCTTTAGCATTCAAACTTTAATATTGCTGTATTTGCTTATATACAAGAAGGGTGAAGCTTTAATGGAATCTAATCTAATATGCCAATGAAGGGTTATGCTTTAATGCCATCTGGTCTCTTATTTCCATTTTAGAGGACACGTACAGTATGAAAATGACCAGATATTAGCACTAGCATTAGATCGCTAGCAATAGCAATTTAGCATTAGCATTCGAACTTAAACTTACTGTACTTGCATGTATCCAAGAAGGGTTAAGCTTTAATGCCATCTTATCTGATATTCCCATGAAGGGTTATGCTTTTAAGCCATCTGATCTCTTATATCCATCACAGATGACACGTTAAGTATGAAAATGACCAGATATTAGCACAAGCATTAGATCGCTAGCATTATCAAGTTAGCATTAGAATTCAAACTTAAACATTCCAGTACTTGCATGTATACAAGAAGGGTGAAGCTTGAATGCCATCTAATCTAATATGCCCTTGAAGGGTTAGGCTTTAATGCCATCTGATCTCTTATTTCCATTATGGAGGACACATACAATATGAAAATGACCAGGTATTAGCACTAGCATTAGATCGCTAGAATTAGCAAGTTAGCATTAGCATTCAAACTTAAACTTACTGTACTTGCATGTGTACAAGAAGGGTTAAGCTTTAATGCCATCTAATCTGATATTCCAATGAAGGGTTATGCCGTAATGCCATCTGATCTCTTATATCCGTCATAGAGGACACGTACAGTATGAAAATGACCAGATATTAGCACTAGCATTAGATCGTTAGCATTAGCAAGTTAGCATTAGCATTCAAATTTCAACTTAATGTACATGCATGTATACAAGAAGGGTGAAGCTTTAATGCCATCTAATCTGATATTCCCATGAAGGGTTATGCTTTAATGCCATCTGATCTCTTCTATCCATCATAGAGGACACGTACAGTTTGAAAATGACCAGATATTAGCACTAGCATCAGATCGCTAGCGTAAGCAAGTTAGCATTAGCATTCAAACATAAACTTGCTGTAGTTGCATGTATACAAGAAGGGGAAACCTTTAATGCAATCTAAACCGATATTCCCATGAAGGGTTATGCTTTAAAGCCATCTGATCTCTTATATCCATCATCGATGGAACGTACAGTATGAAAATGACCAGATATTAGCACTAGCATTAGATCGCTAGCATTATCAAGTTAGCATTACCATTTAAACTTAAACATTGCAGAACTTGGATGTATACAAGAAGGGTGAAGCTTTAATGCCAGCTAATCTTATGTGCCCATGAAGGGTTATGCTTTAATGCCATCTGATCTCTTATTTCCATTATAGAGGACACATTCAGTATGAAAATGACCAGATATTAGCATTAGCATTAGATCGCTAGCATTAGCAAGTTAGCATTAGCATTCAACCTTAAACATTAGGTACTAGCGTGTATACAAGAAGAATTGAAGCTTGAATGCCATCTAATCTAATATGCCCTTGAAGGGTTATGCTTTAATGCCATCTGATCTCTTATATCCATCATAGAGGACACGTACAGTATGAAAATGACCAGATATTAGCACTAGCATTAGATCGTTAGCATTCGCAAGTTAGAATTAGCATTCAAACTTTAACATTGCTGTATTTGCATATATCCAAGAAGGGTTAAGCTTTAATGCCATCTTATCTGATAATCCCATGAAGGGTTATGCTTTTAAGCCATCTGATCTCTTATATCCATCATAGATGACACGTGAAGTATGAAAATGACCAGATATTATCACGAGCATTAGATCGCTAGCATTATCAAGTTAGCATTAGAATTCAAACTGAAATATTGCAGTACTTGCATGTATACAAGAAGGGTGAAGCTTGAATGCCATCTAATCTAATATGCCCCTGAAGGGGTTATGCTTTAATGCCATCTGATCTCTTATTTCGATGATGGAGGACACATACAATATGAAAATGACCAGGTATTAGCACTAGCATTAGATCGCTAGAATTAGCAAGTTAGCATTAGCATTCAAACTTAAACATACTGTCCTTGCATGTGTACAAGAAGGGTTAAGCTTTAATGCCATCTAATCTGATATTCCAATGAAGGTTTATGCTGTAATGCCATCTGATCTCTTATATCCATCATAGAGGACACGTACAGTATGAAAATGACCAGATATTAGCACTTGCATTAGATCGTTAGCATTAGCAAGTAAGCATTAGCATTCAAACTTTAACATTGCAGTATTTGCATATATACAAGAAGGGTTATGCTTTAATGCCATCTGATCTCTTATATCCATCATAGAGGACACGTTCAGTATGAAAATGACCAGATATTAGCACTAGCATTAGATCGCTAGCATTAGCAAGTTAGCATTAGCATTCAACCTTAAACTTGCTGTACTTGCATGTATACAAGAAGGGTTAAGCTTTAATGCCATCTAATCTGATATTCCAATGAAGGGTTATGCTTTAATGACATATGATCTCTTATATGCATCATAGAGGACAAGTACAGTATGAAAATGACCTGATATTAGCACTTGCATTAGATCGCTAGCATTAGCAAAGTTAGCATTAGCATTCAAACTTTAATATTGCTGTATTTGCATATATACAGAAGATTTGAAGCTTTAATGCCATCTTATCTAATATGCCTATGAAGGGTAATGCTTTAATACCATCTGATCTCTTATTTCCATTATAGAGGACACGTACAGTATGAAAATGACCAGATATTAGCACTAGCATTAGATCGTTAGCATTATGAAGTTAGAATTAGCATTCAAACTTTAACATTGCTGTATTTGCATATATACAAGAAGGGTTAAGCTTTAATGCCATCTAATCTGATATGCCCATGAAGGGTTATGCTTTAATGCCATCTGATCTCTTATTTCCATTATAGAGGACATATTCAGTATGAAAATGACCAGATTTTAGTATTAGCATTAGATCGCTAGCATTAGCAAGTTAGCATTAGCATTCAACCTTAAACATTGCAGTACTTGCGTGTATACAAGAAGGGTTAAGCTTTAATGACATCTAATCTGATATTCCAATGAAGGGTTATGTTTTAATGCCATCTGATCTCTTATATGCATAATAGAGGAGAAGTACAGTATGAAAATGACCTGATATTAACACTAGCATTAGATCGCTAGCATTAGCAAGTTAGCATTAGCATTCAAACTTTAATATTGCTGTATTTGCATATATACAAGAAGGGTGAAGCTTTAATGGAATCTAATCTAATATGCCAATGAAGGGTTATGCTTTAATGCAATCTGATCTCTTATTTCCATTATAGAGGACACCTACAGTATGAAAAAGACCAGATATTAGCACAAGCATTAGATCGCTAGCAATAGCAAGTTAGCATTAGCATTCAAACTTAAACTTACTGTACTTGCATGAATACAAGAAGGGTTAAGCTTTAATGCCATCTTATCTGATATTCCCATGAAGGGTTATGCTTTAAAGCCATTGGATCTCTTATATCTATCATAGATGACACGTAAAGTATGAAAATGACCAGATATTAGCACTAGCATTAGATCGCTAGCATTATCAAAATAGCATTAAAATTCAAACTTAAACATTGCAATACTTGCATGTATACAAGAAGGGTGAAGCTTTAACGCCATCTAATATAATATGCCCTTGAAGGGTTATGCTTTAATGCCATCTGATCTCTTATTTCCATTATAGAGGACACATACAATATGAAAATGACAAGATATTAGCACTAGCATTAGATCGCTAGCATTAGCAAGTTAGCATTAGCATTCAAACTTAAACTTACTGTACTTGCATGTGTACAAGAAGGGTTAAGCTTTAATGCCATCTAATCTGATATTGCAATGAAGGGTTATGCTTTAATGCCATCTGATCTCTTATATCCATCATAGAGGACACGTACAGTATGAAAATGACCAGATATTAGCGCTAGCATTAGATCGTTAGCATTAGCAAGTTAGCATTAGCATTCAACCTTTTACATTGCTGTATTTGCATATATACAAGAAGGGTTATGCTTTAATGCCATCTGATCTCTTATATCCATCATAGAGGACACGTACAGTATGAAAATGACCAGATATTAGCACTAGCATTAGATCGCTAGCATTAGCAAGTTAGCATTAGCATTCAATCTTAAACTTGCTTTACTTGCATGTATACAAGAAAGGTTAAGCTTTAATGTCATCTAATCTGATATTCCCATGAAGGGTTATGCTTTAATGACATCTGATCTCTTATATGCATCATAGAGGACAAGTACAGTATGAAAATGACCTGATATTAGCACTAGCATTAGACCGTTAGCATTAGCAAGTTAGCATTAGCATTCAAACTATAACATTGCTGTATTTGCATATATACAAGAAGGGTGAAGCTTTAATGGCATGTAATCTAATATGCCCATGAAGGGTTATGCTTTAATGCCATCTGATCTCTTATTTCCATGATAGAGGACACATACAGTATGAAAATGACCAGATTTTAGCACTAGCATTAGATCGCTAGCATTAGCAAGTTAGCATTAGCATTCAAACTTAAACTTACTGTACTTGCATGTATACAAGAAAGGGTTAAGCTGTAATGCCATCTTATCTGATATTTCCATGAAGGGTTATGCTTTAATGCCATCTGATCTCTTATATCCATCATAGAGGACACGTTCAGTATGAAAATGACCAGATATTAGCACTAGCATAAGATCGTTAGCATTCGCAAGTTAGCATTAGCATTCAAACTTTAACATTGCTGTATTTGCATATATACAAGAAGGGTTAAGCCTTAATGCCATCTAATCTGATATTCCCATGAAGGGTTATGCTTGAATGGCATGTGATCTCTTATATGCATCATAGTGGACACGTACAGTATGAAAATGACCAGATATTAGCAATAGCATCAGATCGTTAGCATTAGCAAGTTAGCATTAGCATTCAAACTTAAACATTGCAGAACTTGCATGTATACAAGAAGGGTTAAGCTTTAATGGCATCAAATCTGATATTCCCATGAAGGGAATGCTTTTTATGCGATTTGAACTCTTATATCCATCATAGAGGACACGTACAGTATGAAAATGACCTGATATTACCACAAGCATTAGATTGCTAGCATTAGCAAGTTAGCTTTAGCATTCAATCTTAAACTTGCTGTACTTGCATGTACACAAGAAGGGTTAAGCTTTAATGCCATCTAATATAATATGCCGAAGAAGGTTTATTCTTTACTGGAATCTGATCTCTTATTTCCATCATAGAGGACACGTACAGTATAAAAATGACCAGATATCAGCACAAGCATTAGATTGCTAGCATTCGCAAATTAGCATTAGCATTTAAACTTTAACAACACTGTATTTGCGTGTATAACGAAGGGTGAAGCTTTAATGCCATCTGATCTCATAATCCGCTGAATGGTGATGCTTTAATGCCATCTTATCTCTTATTTCCATTATAAATAACACATACAGTTTGAAAATGATCAGAAATTAGCACTAGCATTATATCGCTAGCATTATCAAGTTAGTATTAGAATTCAAACTTAAACCTTGCAGAACTTGCATGTATACAAGAAGGGTTAAGCTTTAATGCCATCTAATCTAATATTCCCATGATGGGTTATGCTTTAATGACATCTGATCTCTTATTTCCATTAAAGAGGACACAGAGTATGAAAATGACCAGATATTAGCACTAGCATTAAATCGCTAGCATTAGCAAGTTAGCATTATCATTCAACCTTAAACATGATGTAACTTGCATGATTACAAGAAGGGTTAAGCTTTAATGGCATCTAATCTGATATTCCAATGAAGGGTTATGCTTTAATGCCATCTGATCTCTTATATCCATAATAGAGGTCACGTACAGTATGAAAATGACCAGGTATTAGCACTAGCATTAGATCGTTAGCATTAGCAAGTTAGCATTAGCATTCAAACTTCAAATTACTATACATGCATGTATACAAGAAGGGTGAAGCTTTAATGCCATCTAATCTGATATTCCCATGAAGGGTTATGCTTTAATGACATCTGATCTCTTATTTTCATTATAGAGGACACATAGAGTATGAAAATGACCAGATATTAGCACTAGCATTAGATCGCTAGCATTAGCAAGTTAGCATTAGCATTCAACCTTAAACTTGCTGTACTTACATGTATACAAAAAGGGATAAGCTTTTATGCAATCTAATCTGATATTCCAATGAAGGGTTATGTTTAAATGCCATCTGATCTCTTATATGCATCATCGAGGACAAGTACAGTATGAAAATGACCTGATATTAACACTAGCATTAGATCGCTAGCATTAGCAAGTTAGCATTAGCATTCAAACTTTAACATTGCTGTATTTGCATATATACAAAAAGGGTGAAGCTTTAATGGCATCTAATCTAATATGCCCATGTAGGGTTATGCTTTAATGCCATCTGATCTCTTATTTCCATTATAGAGGACACATACAGTATGAAAATGACCAGATATTAGCACTAGCATTAGAACGCTAGCATTAGCAAGTTAGCATTAGCATTCAAAACAAACATTGCAGAACTTGCATGGATACAAGAAGGTTGAAGCTTTAATGCCATCTAATCTAATATGCCCATGAAGGTTTATGCTATAATGCCAACTGATCACTTATTTCCATTATAGAGGACACATTCAGTATGAAAATGACCAGATATTAGCATTATCATTAGATCGCTAGCATTAGCAAGTTAGCGTTTGCATTCAACCTTAAACATTGCAGTACTTGCGTGAATTCAAGAAGGGTTAAGCTTTAATGACATCTAATCTGATATTCCAATGAAGGGTTATGTTTTAATGCCATATGACCTCTTATATGCATCATAGAGGACAAGTACAGTATGAAAATGACCTGATATCAACACTAACATTACATCGCTAGCATTAGCAAGTAAGCTTTAGCATTCAAACTTTAATATTGCTGTATTTGCATATATACAAGAAGGGTGAAGCTTTAATGGAATCTATTCTAATATGCCAATGAAGGATTATGCTTTAATGCCATCTGGTCTCTTATTTGCATTACAGAGGACACGTACAGTATGAAAATGACCAGATATTAGAACTAGCATTAGATCGCTAGCAATAGCAAATTAGCATTAGCATTCAAACTTAAACTTACTGTACTTGCATGTATACAAGAAGGGTTAAGCTTTAATGCCATCTTATCTGATATTCCCATGAAGGGTTATGCTTTAATGTTATCTGATCTCTTATATCCATAATAGAGGTCACGTACAGTATGAAAATGACCAGGTATTAGCACTAGCATTAGATCGTTAGCATTAGCAAGTTAGCATTAGCATTCAAAATTCAACTTACTGTACATGCATGAATACAAGACGGGTGAAGCTTTAATGCCATCTAATCTGATATTCCCATGAAGGGTTATGCTTTAATGACATCTGATCTCTTATTTCCATTATAGAGGACACATAGAGTATGAAAATGACCAGATATTAGCACTAGCATTAGATCGCTAGCATTAGCAAGTTAGCATTAGCATTCAACCTTAAACTTGCTGTACTTGCATGTATACAAAAAGGGTTAAGCTTTAATGCCATCTAATCTGATATTCCAATGAAGGGTTATGTTTTAATGCCATCTGATCTCTTATATGCATCATCGAGGACAAATACAGTATGAAAATGACCAGATATTAGCACTAGCATTAGATCGCTAGCATTAGCAAGTTAGCATTAGCATTCAAACTTAAACATTGCAGAACTTGCATGGATACAAGAAGGGTGAAGCTTTAATGCCATCTAATCTAATATGCCCATGAAGGTTTATGCTTTAATGCCATCTGATCACTTATTTCCATTATAGAGGACACATTCAGTATGAAAATGACCAGATATTAGCATTAGCATTAGATCGCTAGCATTAGCAAGTTAGCATTTGCATTCAACCTTAAACATTGCAGTACTTGCGTGAATTCAAGAAGGGTTAAGCTTTAATGACATCTAATCTGATATTCCAATGAAGGGTTATGTTTTAATGCCATCTGACCTCTTATATGCATCATAGAGGACAAGTACAGTATGAAAATGACCTGATATTAACACTAACATTACATCGCTAGCATTAGCAAGTTAGCTTTAGCATTCAAACTTTAATATTGCTGTATTTGCATATATACAAGAAGGGTGAAGCTTTAATGGAATCTATTCTAATATGCCAATGAAGGGTTATGCTTTAATGCCATTTGGTCTCTGATTTCCATTATAGAGGACACGTACAGTATGAAAATGACCAGATATTAGAAACAGCATTAGATCGATAGCAATAGCAATTTAGCATTAGCATTCAAACTTAAACTTACTGTACTTGCATGTATACAAGAAGGGTTAAGCTTTAATGCCATCTTATCTGATATTCCCATGAAGGGTTATGCTTTTAAGCCATCTGATCTCTAA
Source organism: Gymnothorax javanicus (assembly GCA_029692085.1). Classification (NCBI taxonomy): domain Eukaryota; kingdom Metazoa; phylum Chordata; class Actinopteri; order Anguilliformes; family Muraenidae; genus Gymnothorax; species Gymnothorax javanicus. The sequence goes on along the minus strand of CM056200.1, from coordinate 13,311,349 downwards.
TATCCATCATAGATGACACGTGAAGTATGAAAATGACCAGATATTAGCACGAGCATTAGATCGCTAGCATTATCAAGTTAGCATTAGAATTCAAACTTAAACATTGCAGTACTTGCATGTATACAAGAAGGGTGAAGCTTGAATGCCATCTAATCTAATATGCCCTTGAAGGGTTATGCTTTAATGCCATCTGATCTCTTATTTCCATTATGGAGGACACATACAATATGAAAATGACCAGGTATTAGCACTAGCATTAGATCGCTAGAACTAGCAAGTTAGCATTAGCATTCAAACTTAAACTTACTGTACTTGCATGTGTACAAGAAGGGTTAAGCTTTAATGCCATCTAATCTGATATTCCCATGAAGGGTTATGCTTTAATGCCATCTGATCTCTTATATCCATCATAGAGGACACGTACAGTATGAAAATGACCAGATATTAGCACTAGCATTAGATCGTTAGCATTAGCAAGTAAGCATTAGCATTCAAACTTTAACATTGCTGTATTTGCATATATACAAGAAGGGTTATGCTTTAATGCCATCTGATCTCTTATATCCATCATAGAGGACACGTACAGTATGAAAATGACCAGATATTAGCACTAGCATTAGATCGCTAGCATTAGCAAGTTAGCATTAGCATTCAACCTTAAACTTGCTGTACTTGCATGTATACAAGAAGGGTTAAGCTTTAATGTCATCTAATCTGATATTCCAATGAAGGGTTATGCTTTAATTACATATGATCTCTTATATGCATCATAGAGGACAAGTACAGTATGAAAATGACCTTATATTTGCACTTGCATTAGATCGCTAGCATTAGCAAGTTAGCATTAGCGTTCAAACTTTAACATTGCAGTATTTGTATAAATACAAGAAGGGTTAAGCTTTAATGCCATCTTATCTAATATGCCTATGAAGGGTATTGCTTTAATACCATCTGATCTCTTATTTCCATTATAGAGGACACGTACAGTATGAAAATGAGCAGATATTAGCACTAGCATTAGATCGTTAGCATTCGCAAGTTAGAATTAGCATTCACACTTTAACATTGCTGTATTTGCATATATACAAGAAGGGTTAAGCTTTAATGCCATCTAATCTGATATTCCCATGAAGGTTATGCTTTAATGCCATCTGATCTCTTATATCCATCATAGAGGACACGTACAGTATGGAAATGACCAGATATTAGCACTAGCATTAGATCGTTAGCATTAGCAAGTTAGCATTAGCATTCAAACTTCAACTTACTGTATATGCATGTATTCAAGAAGGTTGAAGCTTTAATGCCATCTAATCTGATATTCCCATGATGGGTTATGCTTTAATGCCATCTGATCTCATCTATCCATCATAGAGGACACGTACAGTTTGAAAATGACCAGATATTAGCACTAGCATTAGATCGCTTAGCGTAAGCAAGTTAGCATTAGCATTCAAAAGCTTAAACTTGCTGTACTTGCATCTATTCAAGAAGGTGAAGCTTTAATGCCATCTAATCTATTATGCCCATTATGGGATATGCTTTAATGGCATCTGATCTCTTATTTCCATCATAAAGGACACGTACAGTATGAAAATGACCAGATATTAGCACTAGCATTAGATCGGTAGAATTAGCAAGTTAGCATTAGCATTCAAACTTTAACATTGCTGTTTATGCTTATATAAAGAAGGGTTAAGCTTTAATGCCATCTAACCTCATAATTCCATAAAAGGTGATGCTTTTATGCCATCTGATCTCTTATTTCCATTAAAAGTAACACATACAGTTTGAAAATGACCAGAAATTAGCACTAGCATTTGATCGCTAGCATTAGCAAGTTAGTATTAGCATTCAACCTTTAACTTGCTGTACTTGCATGTATACAAGAAGGGTTAAGCTTTAATACCAGCTAATCTGATATTCCAATGTAGGGTTATGCTTAAATGCCATCTGATCTCTTATATGCATCATAGAGGACAAGTACAGTAAGAAAATGACCTGATATTAGCACTAGAAGTAGATCGCTAGCATTAGCAAGTTAGCATTAGTATTCAAACTTAAACTTACTGTACTTGCATGTATACAAGAAGGGTGAAGCTGTAATGCCATCTAATCTGATATTCCAATGAAGGGTTATGCTTTAATGACATCTGATCTCTTATATGCATCATAGAGGACAAGTACAGTATGAAAATGACCTGATATTAGCACTAGCATTAGATCGTTAGGATTAGCAAGTTAGCATTAGCATTCAAGCTATAACATTGCTGTATTTGCATATATACAATAAGGGTTGAAACTTTAATGCCATCTAATCTAATATGCAATGAAGGGTTATGCTTTAATGCCATCTGATCTCTTATTTCCATGATAGAGGACACATACAGTATGAAAATGACCAGATTTTAGCACTAGCATTAGATCGCTAGCATTAGCAAGTTAGCATTAGCATTCAAATTAAACTTACTGTACTTGCATGTATACAAGAAGGGTTAAGCTGTAATGCCATCTAATCTGATATTCCCATGAAGGGTTATGCTTTAATGCCATCTGATCTCTTTATATCCATCATAGAGGACAGTTACAGTATGAAAATGACCAGATATTAGCACTAGCATTAGATCGTTAGCATTCGCAAGTTAGAATTAGCATTCAAACTTTAACATTGCTGTATTTGCATATATACAAGAAGGGTTAAGCTTTAATGCCATCTAATCTGATATTCCCATGAAGGGTTATGCTTTAAAACCATCTGATCTATTATATCCATCATCGATATGACACGTTGCAGTATGAAAATGACCAGATATTAGCACTAGCATTAGATCGCTAGCATTATCAAATTAGCATTAGCATTCAAACTTAAACATTGCAGAACTTGCATGGATACAAGAAGGGTGAAGCTTTAATGCCATCTAATCTAATATGCCCATGAAGGTTTATGCTTTAACGCCATCTGATCACTTATTTCCATTATAGAGGACACATTCAGTATGAAAATGACCAGATATTAGCATTAGCATTAGATCGCTAGCATTAGCAAGTTAGCATTAGCATTCAACCTAAAACATTGCAGTACTTGCATGAATTCAAGAAGGGTTAAGCTTTAATTACATCTAATCTGATATTCCAATGAAGGGTTATGTTTTAATGCCATCTGATCTCTTATATGCATCATAGAGGACAAGAACAGTAGGAAAATGACCTGATATTAACACTAACATTACATCGCTAGCATGAGCAAGTTAGCTTTAGCATTCAAACTTTAATATTGCTGTATTTGCTTATATACAAGAAGGGTGAAGCTTTAATGGAATCTAATCTAATATGCCAATGAAGGGTTATGCTTTAATGCCATCTGGTCTCTTATTTCCATTATAGAGGACACGTACAGTATGAAAATGACCAGATATTAGCACTAGCATTAGATCGCTAGCAATAGCAAGTTAGCATTAGCATTCGAACTTAAACTTACTGTACTTGCATGTATCCAAGAAGGGTTAAGCTTTAATGCCATCTTATCTGATATTCCCATGAAGGGTTATGCTTTTAAGCCATCTGATCTCTTATATCCATCACAGATGACACGCGTTAAGTATGAAAATGACCGAGATATTAGCACGATCATTAGATCGCTAGCATTATCAAGTTAGCATTAAATTCAAACTTAAACATTGCGATACTTGCATGTATACAAGAAGAATTGAAGCTTGAATGCCATCTAATCTAATATGCCCTTGAAGGGTTAGGCTTTAATGCCATCTGATCTCTTATTTCCATTATGGAGGACACATAAAATATGAAAATGACCAGGTATTAGCACTAGCATTAGATCGCTAGAATTAGCAAGTTAGCATTAGCATTCAAACTTAAACTTACTGTACTTTCATGTGTACAAGAAGGGTTAAGCTTTAATGCCATCTAATCAGATATTCCAATGAAGGGTTATGCCGTAATGCCATCTGATCTCTTATATCCGTCATAGAGGACACGTACAGTATGAAAATGACCAGATATTAGCACTAGCATTAGATCGTTAGCATTAGCAAGTTAGCATTAGCATTCAAATTTCAACTTAATGTACATGCATGTATACAAGAAGGGTGAAGCTTTAATGCCATCTAATCTGATATTCCCATGAAGGGTTATGCTTTAATGCCATCTGATCTTCTATCCATCATAGAGGACACGTACAGTTTGAAAATGACCAGATATTAGCACTAGCATCAGATCGCTAAGCGTAAGCAAGTTAGCATTAGCATTCAAACATAAACTTGCTGTAGTTGCATGTATACAAGAAGAAAAACTTTAATGCAATCTAAACCCGATATTCCCATGAAGGGTTATGCTTTAAAAGCCATCTGATCTCTTATATCCATCATCGATGGAACGCAGTATGAAAATGACCAGATATTAGCACTAGCATTAGATCGCTAGCATTATCAAGTTAGCATTACCATTTAAACTTAAACATTGCAGAACTTGGATGTATACAAGAAGGGTGAAGTTTTAATGCCAGCTAATCTTATGTGCCCATGAAGGGTTATGCTTTAATGCCATCTGATCTCTTATTTCCATTATAGAGGACACATTCAGTATGAAAATGACCAGATATTAGCATTAGCATTAGATCGCTAGCATTAGCAAGTTAGCATTAGCATTCAACCTTAAACATTCACTTACTACTTGTATACAAGAAGGGTGAAGCTTGAATGCCATCTAATCTAATATGCCCTTGAAGGGTTATGCTTTAATGCCATCTGATCTCTTATATCCATCATAGAGGACACGTACAGTATGAAAATGACCAGATATTAGCACTAGCATTAGATCGTTAGCATTCGCAAGTTAGAATTAGCATTCAAACTTTAACATTGCTGTATTTGCATATATCCAAGAAGGGTTAAGCTTAAATGCCATCTTATCTGATAATCCCATGAAGGGTTATGCTTTTAAGCCATCTGATCTCTTATATCCATCATAGATGACCGTGAAGTATGAAATGACCAGATATTATCACGAGCATTAGATCGCCAGCATTATCAAGTTAGCATTAGAATTCAAACTGAAATATTGCAGTACTTGCATGTATACAAGAAGGGTGAAGCTTGAATGCCATCTAATCTAATATGCCCTTGAAGGGTTATGCTTTAATGCCATCTGATCTCTTATTTCGATGATGGAGGACACATACAATATGAAAATGACCAGGTATTAGCACTAGCATTAGATCGCTAGAATTAGCAAGTTAGCATTAGCATTCAAACTTAAACATACTGTCCTTGCATGTGTACAAGAAGGGTTATGCTTTAATGCCATCTGATCTCTTATATCCATCATAGAGGACACGTACAGTATGAAAATGACCAGATATTAGCACTTGCATTAGATCGTTAGCATTAGCAAGTAAGCATTAGCATTCAAACTTTAACATTGCAGTATTTGCATATATACAGGAAGGGTTATGCTTTAATGCCATCTGATCTCTTATATCCATCATAGAGGACACGTTCAGTATGAAAATGACCAGATATTAGCACTAGCATTAGATCGCTAGCATTAGCAAGTTAGCATTAGCATTCAACCTTAAACTTGCTGTACTTGCATGTATACAAGAAGGGTTAAGCTTTAATGCCATCTCATCTGATATTCCAATGAAGGGTTATGCTTTAATGACATATGATCTCTTATATGCATCATAGAGGACAAGTACAGTATGAAAATGACCTGATATTAGCACTTGCATTAGATCGCTAGCATTAGCAAGTTAGCATTAGCATTCAAACTTTAACATTGCTGTATTTGCATATATACAAGAAGGGTTAAGCTTTAATGCCATCTTATCTAATATGCCTATGAAGGGTAATGCTTTAATACCATCTGATCTCTTATTTCCATTATAGAGGACACGTACAGTATGAAAATGACCAGATATTAGCACTAGCATTAGATCGTTAGCATTCGCAAGTTAGAATTAGCATTCAAACTTTAACATTGCTGTATTTGCATATATACAAGAAGGGTGAAGCTTTAATGGAATCTAATCTAATATGCCCATGAAGGGTTATGCTTTAATGCCATCTGATCTCTTATTTCCATTATAGAGGACACCTACAGTATGAAAAAGACCAGATATTAGCACAAGCATTAGATCGCTAGCAATAGCAAGTTAGCATTAGCATTCAAACTTAAACTTACTGTACTTGCATGAATACAAGAAGGGTTAAACTTTAATGCCATCTTATCTGATATTCCCATGAAGGGTTATGCTTTAAAGCCATTGGATCTCTTATATCTATCATAGATGACACGTAAAGTATGAAAATGACCAGATATTAGCACTAGCATTAGATCGCTAGCATTATCAAAATAGCATTAAAATTCAAACTTTAACATTGCAATACTTGCATGTATACAAGAAGGGTGAAGCTATAACGCCATCTAATATAATATGCCCTTGAAGGGTTATGCTTTAATGCCATCTGATCTCTTATTTCCATTATAGAGGACACATACAATATGAAAATGACCAGATATTAGCACTAGCATTAGATCGCTAGCATTAGCAAGTTAGCATTAGCATTCAAACTTAAACTTACTGTACTTGCATGTGTACAAGAAGGGTTAAGCTTTAATGCCATCTAATCTGATATTGCAATGAAGGGTTATGCTTTAATACCATCTGATCTCTTATATCCATCATAGAGAACACGTACAGTATGAAAATGACCAGATATTAGCGCTAGCATTAGATCGTTAGCATTAGCAAGTTAGCATTAGCATTCAACCTTTTACATTGCTGTATTTGCATATATACAAGAAGGGTTATGCTTTAATGCCATCTGATCTCTTATATCCATCATAGAGGACACGTACAGTATGAAAATGACCAGATATTAGCACTAGCATTAGATCGCTAGCATTAGCAAGTTAGCATTAGTATTCAATCTTAAACTTGCTTTACTTGCATGTATACAAGAAAGGTTAAGCTTTAATGTCATCTAATCTGATATTCCCATGAAGGGTTATGCTTTAATGACATCTGATCTCTTATATGCATCATAGAGGACAAGTACAGTATGAAAATGACCTGATATTAGCACTAGCATTAGACCGTTAGCATTAGCAAGTTAGCATTAGCATTCAAACTATAACATTGCTGTATTTGCATATATACAAGAAGGGTGAAGCTTTAATGGCATGTAATCTAATATGCCCATGAAGGGTTATGCTTTAATGCCATCTGATCTCTTATTTCCATGATAGAGGACACATACAGTATGAAAATGACCAGATTTTAGCACTAGCATTAGATCGCTAGCATTAGCAAGTTAGCATTAGCATTCAAACTTAAACTTACTGTACTTGCATGTATACAAGAAAGGGTTAAGCTGTAATGCCATCTTATCTGATATTTCCATGAAGGGTTATGCTTTAATGCCATCTGATCTCTTATATCCATCATAGAGGACACGTTCAGTATGAAAATGACCAGATATTAGCACTAGCATAAGATCGTTAGCATTCGCAAGTTAGCATTAGCATTCAAACTTTAACATTGCTGTATTTGCATATATACAAGAAGGGTTAAGCTTTAATGGCATCTAATCTGATATTCCCATGAAGGGTTATGCTTGAATGGCATCTGATCTCTTATATGCATCATAGTGGACACGTACAGTATGAAAATGACCAGATATTAGCACTAGCATCAGATCGTTAGCATTAGCAAGTTAGCATTAGCATTCAAACTTAAACATTGCAGAACTTGCATGTATACAAGAAGGGTTAAGCTTTAATGGCATCAAATCTGATATTCCCATGAAGGGGAATGCTTTTATGCGATTTGAACTCTTATATCCATCATAGAGGACACGTACAGTATGAAAATGACCTGATATTACCACAAGCATTAGATTGCTAGCATTAGCAAGTTAGCTTTAGCATTCAAGCTTAAACTTGCTGTAATTGCATGTACACAAGAAGGGTTAAGCTTTAATGCCATCTAATATAATATGCCGAAGAAGGTTTATTCTTTACTGGAATCTGATCTCTTATTTCCATCATAGAGGACACGTACAGTATAAAAATGACCAGATATCAGCACAAGCATTAGATTGCTAGCATTCGCAAATTAGCATTAGCATTTAAACTTTAACAACACTGTATTTGCGTGTATAACGAAGGGTGAAGCTTTAATGCCATCTGATCTCATAATCCGCTGAATGGTGATGCTTTAATGCCATATTATCTCTTATTTCCATTATAAATAACACATACAGTTTGAAAATGATCAGAAATTAGCACTAGCATTATATCGCTAGCATTATCAAGTTAGTATTAGAATTCAAACTTAAACCTTGCAGAACTTGCATGTATACAAGAAGGGTTAAGCTTTAATGCCATCTAATCTAATATTCCCATGATGGGTTATGCTTTAATGACATCTGATCTCTTATTTCCATTATAGAGGACACAGAGTATGAAAATGACGAGATATTAGCACTAGCATTAAATCGCTAGCATTAGCAAGTTAGCATTATCATTCAACCTTAAACATGATGTAACTTGCATGATTACAAGAAGGGTTAAGCTTTAATGGCATCTTATCTGATATTCCAATGAAGGGTTATGCTTTAATGCCATCTGATCTCTTATATCCATAATAGAGGTCACGTACAGTATGAAAATGACCAGGTATTAGCACTAGCATTAGATCGTTAGCATTAGCAAGTTAGCATTAGCATTCAAACTTCAAATTACTATACATGCATGTATACAAGAAGGGTGAAGCTTTAATGCCATCTAATCTGATATTCCCATGAAGGGTTATGCTTTAATGACATCTGATCTCTTATTTTCATTATAGAGGACACATAGAGTATGAAAATGACCAGATATTAGCACTAGCATTAGATCGCTAGCATTAGCAAGTTAGCATTAGCATTCAACCTTAAACTTGCTGTACTTGCATGTATACAAAAAGGGATAAGCTTTTATGCAATCTAATCTGATATTCCAATGAAGGGTTATGTTTTAATGCCATCTGATCTCTTATATGCATCATCGAGGACAAGTACAGTATGAAAATGACCTGATATTAACACTAGCATTAGATCGCTAGCATTAGCAAGTTAGCATTAGCATTCAAACTTTAACATTGCTGTATTTGCATATATACAAAAAGGGTGAAGCTTTAATGGCATCTAATCTAATATGCCCATGTAGGGTTATGCTTTAATGCCATCTGATCTCTTATTTCCATTATAGAGGACACATACAGTATGAAAATGACCAGATATTAGCACTAGCATTAGAACGCTAGCATTAGCAAGTTAGCATTAGCATTCAAACTTAAACATTGCAGAACTTGCATGGATACAAGAAGGTTGAAGCTTTAATGCCATCTAATCTAATATGCCCATGAAGGTTTATGCTTTAAAGCCATCTGATCACTTATATCCATCATAGAGGACACGTACAGTATGGAAATGACCAGATATTAGCACTAGCATTAGATCGTTAGCATTAGCAAGTTAGCATTAGCATTCAAACTTCAACTTACTGTATATGCATGTATTCAAGAAGGTTGAAGCTTTAATGCCATCTAATCTGATATTCCCATGATGGGTTATGCTTTAATGCCATCTGATCTCATCTATCCATCATAGAGGACACGTACAGTTTGAAAATGACCAGATATTAGCACTAGCATTAGATCGCTAGCGTAAGCAAGTTAGCATTAGCATTCAAGCTTAAACTTGCTGTACTTGCATCTATTCAAGAAGGTGAAGCTTTAATGCCATCTAATCTATTATGCCCATTATGGGATATGCTTTAATGGCATCTGATCTTTATTTCCATCATAAAGGACACACATACAGTATGAAAAATGACCAGATATTAGCACTAGCATTAGATCGGTAGTATTAGCAAGTTAGCATTAGCATTCAAACTTTAACATTGCTGTTTATGCTTATATAAAGAAGGGTTAAGCTTTAATGCCATCTAACCTCATAATTCCATAAAAGGTGATGCTTTTATGCCATCTGATCTCTTATTTCCATTAAAAGTAACACATACAGTTTGAAAATGACCAGAAATTAGCACTAGCATTTGATCGCTAGCATTAGCAAGTAAGTATTAGCATTCAACCTTTAACTTGCTGTACTTGCATGTATACAAGAAGGGTTAAGCATTAATACCAGCTAATCTGATATTCCAATGTAGGGTTATGCTTAAATGCCATCTGATCTCTTATATGCATCATAGAGGACAAGTACAGTATGAAAATGACCTGATATTAGCACTAGAAGTAGATCGCTAGCATTAGCAAGTTAGCATTAGTATTCAAACTTAAACTTACTGTACTTGCATGTATACAAGAAGGGTGAAGCTGTAATGCCATCTAATCTGATATTCCCATGAAGGGTTATGCTTTAATGCCATCTGATCTCTTATATCCATCATAGAGGACACGTAGAGAATGAAAATGACCAGATATTAGCACAAGCATTTGATCGTTAGCATTAGCAAGTTAGCATTAGCATTCAAACTTCAACTTACTGTACATGCATGTATACAAGAAGGGTGAAGCTTAAATGCCATCTAATCTGATATTCCCATGAAGGGTTATGCTTTAATGCCATCTGATCTCTTCTATCCATCATAGAGGACACGTACAGTTTGAAAATGACCAGATATTAGCACTAGCATTAGATCGCTAGCGTAAGCAAGTTAGCATTAGCATTCAAGCTTAAACTTGCTGTACTTGCAAGCATACAAGAAGGTGAAGCTTTAATGCCATCTAATCTAATATGCCCTTGAAGGGTTATGCTTTAATGCCATCTGATCTCTTATTTCCATTATAAGTAACACAAACAGTTTGAAAATGACCAGAAATTAGCACTCGCATTAGATCGCTAGCATGAGCAAGTTAGCATTAGCATTCAACCTTTAACTTGCTGTACTTGCATGTATACAAGAAGGATTAAGCTTTAATGCCATCTAATCTAATATGCCCTTGAAGGGTTATGCTTTAATGTCATCTGATCTCTTATTTCCATTATAGAGGACACATAAAATATGAAAATGACCAGATATTAGCACTAGCATTAGATCGCTAGAATTAGCAAGTAAGCATTAGCATTCAAACTTTAACATTGCTGTATTTGCATATATACAAGTAGGGTTATGCTTTAATGCCATCTGATCTCTTATATCCATCATAGAGGACACGTACAGTATGAAAATGACCAGATATTAGCACTAGCATTAGATCGCTAGCATTAGCAAGTTAGCATTAGCATTCAACCTTAAACTTGCTGAACTTGCATGTATCCAAGAAGGGTTAAGCTTTAATGCCATCTAATCTGATATTCAAATGAAGGGTTATGCTTTAATGACATATGATCTCTTATATGCATCATAGAGGACAAGTACAGTATGAAAATGACCTGATATTAGCACTTGCATTAGATCGCTTCGCATTAGCAAGTTAGCATTAGAATTCAAACTTTTAACATTGCAGTATTTGTATATATACAAGAAGGGTTAAGCTTTATTGCCATCTTATCTAATATGCCTATGAAGGGTAATGCTTTAATAACATCTGATCTCTTATTTCCATTATAGAGACACGCAGTATGAAAAATGACCAGATATTAGCACTAGCATTAGATCGTTAGCATTCGCAAGTTAGCATTAGCATTCAAACTTTAACATTGCTGTATTTGCATATATACAAGAAGGGTTAAGCTTTAATGCCATCTAATCGAATATTCCCATGAAGGGTTATGCTTTAATGCCATCTGGATCTCTTATATCCATTATTGAGGACAAGTACAGTATGAAAATGACCTGATATTAGCACTAGAAGTAGATCGCAAGCATTAGCAAGTTAGCATTAGCATTCAAACTAAAACTTACTGTACTTGCATGTATACAAGAAGGGTTAATCTGTAATGCCATCTAATCTGATATTCCCATGAAGGGTTATGCTTTAATGCCATCTGATCTCTTATATCCATCATAGAGGACACGCATACAGTATGAAAATGATCAGATATTAGCTCTAGCATTAGATCGTTAGCATTCGCAAGTTAGCATTAGCATTCAAACTTTAACATTGCTGTTTTTGCATATATACAAGAAGGGTTTAGCTTTAATGCCACCTAATCTGATAGTCCCATGAAGGGTTATGCTTTAATGCCATCTGATCTCTTATATCCATCATATAGGACAAGTAGAGTATGAAAATGACCGGATATTAGCACTAGCATTTGATCTTTAGCATTAGCAAGTTAGCATTAGCATTCAAACTTCAACTTACTGTACATGCATGTATACAAGAAGGGTGAAGCTTTAATGCCATCTAATCTGATATTCCCATGAAGGGTTATGCTTTAATGCCATCTGATCTCTTCTATCCATCATAGAGGACAAGTACAGTTTGAAAATGACCAGATATTAGCACTAGCATTAGATCGCTAGCGTGAGCAAGTTAGCATTAGCATTCAAGCTTAAACTTGCTGTACTTGCAAGTATACAAGAAGGTGAAGCTTTAATGCCATCTAATCTAATATGCCCATTATGGGATATGCTTTTATGCCATCTGATCTCTTATTTCCATCATAAAGGACACGCATAATATGAAAAATGACCAGATATTAGCACTAGCATTAGATCTCTAGTATTAGCAAGTTAGCATTAGCATTCAAACTTTAACATTGCTGTTTTTGCGTATATAAAGAAGGTTTAAGCTTTATTGCCTTCTAACCTCATAATTCCCTAAAAGGTGATGCTTTTATACCATCTGATCTCTTATTTCCATTATGAGTAACACATACAGTTTGAAAATGACCAGAAATTAGCACTAGCATTAGATCGCTAGCATTAGCAAGTTAGCATTAGCATTCAACCTTTAACTTGCTGTACTTGCATGTATACAAGAAGGGTTAAGCTTTAATGCCATCTAATCTGATATTCCAATGAAGGGTTATGCTTCAATGCCATCTGATCACTTATATGCATCATAGAGGACAAGTACAGTATGAAAATGACCTGATATTAGCATTAGAATTAGATCGCTAGCATTAGCAAGTTTGCATTAGCATTCAAACTTTAACATTGCAGTATTTGTATATATACAAGAAGGGTGAAGCTTTAATGGAATCTAATCTAATATGCCAATGAAGGGTTATGCTTTAATGCCATCTGGTCTCTTATTTCCATTATAGAGACACACGACAGTTTGAAAATGACCAGAAATTAGCACTAGCATTAGATCGCTAGCATTAGCAAGTTAGCATTAGCATTCAACCTTTAACTTGCTGTACTTGCATGTATACAAGAAGGGTTAAGCTTTAATGCCATCTAATCTGATATTCCAATGAAGGGTTATGCTTCAATGCGATCTGATCTCTTATATGCATCATAGATGACACGTAAAGTATGAAAATGACAAGATATTAGCACTAGCATTAGATCGCTAGCATTATCAAGTTAGCATTAGAATTCAAACTTAAACATTGCAGTACTTGCATGTATACAAGAAGGGTGAAGCTTGAATGCCATCTAATCTAATATGCCCTTGAAGGGTTATGCTTTAATGCCATCTGATCTCTTATTTACATTATAGAGGACACATACAATATGAAAATGACCAGATATTAGCACTAGCATTAGATCGCTAGCATTAGAAAGTTAGCATTAGCATTCAAACTTAAACTTGCTGTAGTTGCATGTATACAAGAAGGGTAAAGCTTTAATGCCATCTAAACCGATATTCCCATGAAGGGTTATGCTTTAAAGCCATCTGATCTCTTATATCCATCATCGGCGACACGCATAGTATGAAAAATTACCAGATATTAGCACTAGCATTAGATCGCTTTGAATTATCAAGTTAGCATTAGCATTCAAACTTAAACATTGCAGAACTGGCATGTTTACAAGAAGGGTGAAGCATTAATACCATCTAATCTAATATGCCCATGAAGGGTTATGCTTTAATGCCATCTGATTTCTTATTTCCATTATAGAGGACACATTCAGTATGAAAATGACCAGATCTTAGCATTAGCATTAGATCGCTAGCATTAGCAAGTTAGCATTAGCATTCAACCTTAAACTTTGCAGTACTTGCGTGTATACAAGAAGGGTTAAGCTTTAATGCCATCTAATCGGATATTCCCATGAAGGGTTATGCTTTAAAGCCATTGGATCTCTTATATCTATCATAGATGACACGTAAAGTATGAAAATGACCAGATATTAGCACTAGCATTAGATCGCTAGCATTATCAAATTAGCATTAAAATTCAAACTTAAACATTGCAATACTTGCATGTATACAAGAAGGGTGAAGCTTTAACGCCATCTAATATAATATGCCCTTGAAGGGTTATGCTTTAATGCCATTTGATCTCTCATTTCCATTATAGAGGACACATACAATATGAAAATGACCAGATATTAGCACTAGCATTAGATCGCTAGCATTAGCAAGTTAGCATTAGCATTCAAACTTAAACTTACTGTACTTGCATGTGTACAAGATGGGTTAAGCTTTAATGCCATCTAATCTGATATTGCAATGAAGGGTTATGCTTTAATGCCATCTGATCTCTTATATCCATCTTAGAGGACACGTACAGTATGAAAATGACCAGATATTAGCGCTAGCATTAGATCGATAGCATTAGCAAGTTAGCATTAGCATTCAAACTTTAACATTGCTGTATAAGCATTTATACAAGAAGGGTTATGCTTTAATGCCATCTGATCTCTTATATCCATCATAGAGGACACGTACAGTATGAAAATGACCAGATATTAGCACTAGCATTAAATCGCTAGCATTAGAAAGTTAGCATTAGCATTCAATCTTAAACTTGCTTTACTTGCATGTATACAAGAAGGGTTAAGCTTTAATGTCATCTAATCTGATATTCCCATGAAGGGTTATGCGTTAATGACATCTGATCTCTTTTATCCATCATAGAGGACACGTTCAGTATGAAAATGACCAGATATTAGCACTAGCATTAGATCGTTAGCATTCGCAAGTAAGCATTAGCATTCAAACTTTAACATTGCTGTATTTGCATATATACAAGAAGGGTTAAGCTTTAATGCCATCTAATCTGATATTCCCATGAAGGGTTATGCTTGAATGCCATCTGATCTCTTATATGCATCATAGAGGACACGTACAGTATGAAAATGACCAGATATTAGCACTAGCATTAGATCGTTAGCATTAGCAAGTTAGCATTAGCATTCAAACTTAAACATTGCAGAACTTGCATGTATACAAGAAGGGTGAAGCTTTAATGCCATCTAATCTAATATGCCCATGAAGGGTTATGCTTTAATGCCATCTGATCTCTTATTTCCATTATAGAGGACACATTCAGTATGAAAATGACCAGATATTAGCATTAGCATTAGATCGCTAGCATTAGCAAGTTAGCATTAGCATTCAACCTTAAACATTGCAGTACTTAAGTGTATACAAGAAGGGTTAAGCTTTAATGACATCTAATCTGATATTCCAATGAAGGATTATGTTTTAATGCCATCTGATCTCTTAAATGCATCATAGAGGACAAGTACAGTATGAAAATGACCTGATATTAGCACTAGCATTAGATCGTTAGCATTAGCATGTAAGCATTAGCATTCAAACTTAAACTTACTGTACTTGCATGTATACTAGAAGGGTTAAGCTTTAATGGCATCAAATCTGATATTCCCATGAAGGGGTTTGCTTTTATGCGATTTGAACTCTTATATCCATCATAGAGGACACGTACAGTATAAAAATGACCAGATATCAGCACAAGCATTAGATTGCTAGCATTCGCAAATTAGCATTAGCATTTAAACTTTAACAACACTGTATTTGCGTGTATAACGAAGGGTGAAGCTTTAATGCAATCTGATCTCATAATCTGCTGAATGGTGATGCTTTAATGCCATCTTATCTCTTATTTCCATGATAAATAAGACATACAGTTTGAAAATGATCAGAAATTAGCACTAGCATTATATCGCTAGCATTATCAAGTTAGTATTAGAATTCAAACTTAAACCTTGCAGAAGTTGCATGTATACAAGAAGGGTGAAGCTTTAATGCCATCTAATCTAATATTCCCATGATGGGTTATGCTTTAATGACATCTGATCTCTTATTTCCATTATAGAGGACACAAAGAGTATGAAAATGACCAGATATTAGCACTAGCATTAGATCGCTAGCATTAGCAAGTTAGCATTAGCATTCAACCTTAAACTTGCTGAACTTGCATGTATCCAAGAAGGGTTAAGCTTTAATGCCATCTAATCTGATATTCAAATGAAGGGTTATGCTTTAATGACATATGATCTCTTATATGCATCATAGAGGACAAGTACAGTATGAAAATGACCTGATATTAGCACTTGCATTAGATCGCTCGCATTAGCAAGTTAGCATTAGAATTCAAACTTTAACATTGCAGTATTTGTATATATACAAGAAGGGTTAAGCTTTATTGCCATCTTATCTAATATGCCTATGAAGGGTAATGCTTTAATAACATCTGATCTCTTATTTCCATTATAGAGGACACGTACAGTATGAAAATGACCAGATATTAGCACTAGCATTAGATCGTTAGCATTCGCAAGTTAGCATTAGCATTCAAACTTTAACATTGCTGTATTTGCATATATACAAGAAGGGTTAAGCTTTAATGCCATCTAATCGAATATTCCCATGAAGGGTTATGCTTTAATGCCATCTGATCTCTTATATCCATTATTGAGGACAAGTACAGTATGAAAATGACCTGATATTAGCACTAGAAGTAGATCGCAAGCATTAGCAAGTTAGCATTAGCATTCAAACTAAAACTTACTGTACTTGCATGTATACAAGAAGGGTTAATCTGTAATGCCATCTAATCTGATATTCCCATGAAGGGTTATGCTTTAATGCCATCTGATCTCTTATATCCATCATAGAGGACACGTACAGTATGAAAATGATCAGATATTAGCTCTAGCATTAGATCGTTAGCATTCGCAAGTTAGCATTAGCATTCAAACTTTAACATTGCTGTTTTTGCATATATACAAGAAGGGTTTAGCTTTAATGCCACCTAATCTGATAGTCCCATGAAGGGTTATGCTTTAATGCCATCTGATCTCTTATATCCATCATATAGGACAAGTAGAGTATGAAAATGACCGGATATTAGCACTAGCATTTGATCTTTAGCATTAGCAAGTTAGCATTAGCATTCAAACTTCAACTTACTGTACATGCATGTATACAAGAAGGGTGAAGCTTTAATGCCATCTAATCTGATATTCCCATGAAGGGTTATGCTTTAATGCCATCTGATCTCTTCTATCCATCATAGAGGACAAGTACAGTTTGAAAATGACCAGATATTAGCACTAGCATTAGATCGCTAGCGTGAGCAAGTTAGCATTAGCATTCAAGCTTAAACTTGCTGTACTTGCAAGTATACAAGAAGGTGAAGCTTTAATGCCATCTAATCTAATATGCCCATTATGGGATATGCTTTTATGCCATCTGATCTCTTATTTCCATCATAAAGGACACGTACAATATGAAAATGACCAGATATTAGCACTAGCATTAGATCTCTAGTATTAGCAAGTTAGCATTAGCATTCAAACTTTAACATTGCTGTTTTTGCGTATATAAAGAAGGTTTAAGCTTTATTGCCTTCTAACCTCATAATTCCCTAAAAGGTGATGCTTTTATACCATCTGATCTCTTATTTCCATTATGAGTAACACATACAGTTTGAAAATGACCAGAAATTAGCACTAGCATTAGATCGCTAGCATTAGCAAGTTAGCATTAGCATTCAACCTTTAACTTGCTGTACTTGCATGTATACAAGAAGGGTTAAGCTTTAATGCCATCTAATCTGATATTCCAATGAAGGGTTATGCTTCAATGCCATCTGATCACTTATATGCATCATAGAGGACAAGTACAGTATGAAAATGACCTGATATTAGCATTAGAATTAGATCGCTAGCATTAGCAAGTTTGCATTAGCATTCAAACTTTAACATTGCAGTATTTGTATATATACAAGAAGGGTGAAGCTTTAATGGAATCTAATCTAATATGCCAATGAAGGGTTATGCTTTAATGCCATCTGGTCTCTTATTTCCATTATAGAGGACACGTACAGTTTGAAAATGACCAGAAATTAGCACTAGCATTAGATCGCTAGCATTAGCAAGTTAGCATTAGCATTCAACCTTTAACTTGCTGTACTTGCATGTATACAAGAAGGGTGAAGCTTTAATGCCATCTAATCTGATATTCCAATGAAGGGTTATGCTTCAATGCGATCTGATCTCTTATATGCATCATAGATGACACGTAAAGTATGAAAATGACAAGATATTAGCACTAGCATTAGATCGCTAGCATTATCAAGTTAGCATTAGAATTCAAACTTAAACATTGCAGTACTTGCATGTATACAAAGAAGGGTTGAAGCTTGAATGCCATCTAATCTAATATGCCCTTGAAGGGTTATGCTTTAATGCCATCTGATCTCTTATTTACATTATAGAGGACACATACAATATGAAAATGACCAGATGTTAGCACTAGCATTAGATCGCTAGCATTAGAAAGTTAGCATTAGCATTCAAACTTAAACTTGCTGTAGTTGCATGTATACAAGAAGGGTAAAGCTTTAATGCCATCTAAACCGATATTCCCATGAAGGGTTATGCTTTAAAGCCATCTGATCTCTTATATCCATCATCGATGACACGTACAGTATGAAAATTACCAGATATTAGCACTAGCATTAGATCGCTTGAATTATCAAGTTAGCATTAGCATTCAAACTTAAACATTGCAGAACTGGCATGTTTACAAGAAGGGTGAAGCATTAATACCATCTAATCTAATATGCCCATGAAGGGTTATGCTTTAATGCCATCTGATTTCTTATTTCCATTATAGAGGACACATTCAGTATGAAAATGACCAGATCTTAGCATTAGCATTAGATCGCTAGCATTAGCAAGTTAGCATTAGCATTCAACCTTAAACTTTGCAGTACTTGCGTGTATACAAGAAGGGTTAAGCTTTAATGCCATCTAATCGGATATTCCCATGAAGGGTTATGCTTTAAAGCCATTGGATCTCTTATATCTATCATAGATGACACGTAAAGTATGAAAATGACCAGATATTAGCACTAGCATTAGATCGCTAGCATTATCAAATTAGCATTAAAATTCAAACTTAAACATTGCAATACTTGCATGTATACAAGAAGGGTGAAGCTTTAACGCCATCTAATATAATATGCCCTTGAAGGGTTATGCTTTAATGCCATTTGATCTCTCATTTCCATTATAGAGGACACATACAATATGAAAATGACCAGATATTAGCACTAGCATTAGATCGCTAGCATTAGCAAGTTAGCATTAGCATTCAAACTTAAACTTACTGTACTTGCATGTGTACAAGATGGGTTAAGCTTTAATGCCATCTAATCTGATATTGCAATGAAGGGTTATGCTTTAATGCCATCTGATCTCTTATATCCATCTTAGAGGACACATTACAGTATGAAAATGACCAGATATTAGCGCTAGCATTAGATCGATAGCATTAGCAAGTTAGCATTAGCATTCAAACTTTAACATTGCTGTATAAGCATTTATACAAGAAGGGTTATGCTTTAATGCCATCTGATCTCTTATATCCATCATAGAGGACACGTACAGTATGAAAATGACCAGATATTAGCACTAGCATTAAATCGCTAGCATTAGAAAGTTAGCATTAGCATTCAATCTTAAACTTGCTTTACTTGCATGTATACAAGAAGGGTTAAGCTTTAATGTCATCTAATCTGATATTCCCATGAAGGGTTATGCGTTAATGACATCTGATCTCTTTTATCCATCATAGAGGACACGTTCAGTATGAAAATGACCAGATATTAGCACTAGCATTAGATCGTTAGCATTCGTAAGTAAGCATTTGCATTCAAACTTTAACATTGCTGTATTTGCATATATACAAGAAGGGTTAAGCTTTAATGCCATCTAATCTGATATTCCAATGAAGGGTTATGTTTTAATGCCATCTGATCTCTTTTATGCATCATAGAGGACAAGTACAGTATGAAAATGACCTGATATAAACACTAGCATTAGATCGCTAGCATTAGCAAGTTAGCATTAGGATTCAAAATTTAATATTGCTGTATTTGCATATATACAAGAAGGGTGAAGCTTTAATGGAATCTAATCTAATATGCCAATGAAGGGTTATGCTTTAATGCAATCTGATCTCTTATTTCCATTATAGAGGACACGTACAGTATGAAAATGACCAGATTTTAGCACAAGCATTAGATCGCTAGCAATAGCAAGTTAGCATCAGCATTCAAACTTAAACTTACTGTACTTGCATGAATACAAGAAGGGTTAAGCTTTAATGCCATCTTATCTGATATTCCCATGAAGTGTTATGCTTTAAAGCCATTGGATCTCTTATATCTATCATAGATGACACGTAAAGTATGAAAATGACCAGATATTAGCACTAGCATTAGATTGCTAGCATTATCAAATTAACATTAAAATTCAAACTTAAACATTGCAATACCTGCATGTATACAAGAAGGCTGAAGCTTTAACGCCATCTAATATAATATGCCCTTGAAGGGTTATGCTGTAATGCCATCTGATCTCTTATTTCCATTATAGAGGACACATACAATATGAAAATGACCAGATATTAGCACTAGCATTAGATCGCTAGCATAAGCAAGTTAGCATTAGCATACAAACTTAAACTTACTGTACTTGCATGTGTACAAGAAGGGTTAAGCTTAAATGCCATCTAATCTGATATTGCAATGAAGGGTTATGCTTTAATGTCATCTGATCTCTTATATCAATCATAGAGGACACGTACAGTATGAAAATGACCAGATATTAGCGCTAGCATTAGATCGATAGCATTAGCAAGTTAGCATTAGCATTCAAACTTTTACATTGCTGTATTTGCATATATACAAGAAGGGTTATGCTTTAATGCAATCTGATCTCTTATATCCATCATAGAGGACACGTACAGTATGAAAATGACCATATATTAGCACTAGCATTAGATCGCTAGCATTAGCAAATTAGCATTAGCATTCAATCTTAAACTTGCTTTACTTGCATGTATACAAGAAGGGTTAAGCTTTAATGTCATCTAACCTGATATTCCCATGAAGGGTTATGTTTTAATGACATCTGATCTCTTATATGCATCATAGAGGACAAGTACAGTATGAAAATGACCTGATATTAGCAATAGCATTAGACCGTTAGCATTAGCAAGTTAGCATTAGCATTCAAACTTTAACATTGCTGTATTTGCATATATACAAGAAGGGTGAAGCTTTAATGGCATCTAATCTAATATGCCCATGTAGGGTTATGCTTTAATGCCATCTGATCTCTTATTTCCATTATAGAGGACATATACAGTATGAGAATGACCAGATATTAGCACTAGCATTAGATCGCTAGCATTAGCAAGTTAGCATTAGCATTCAAACTTTAACATTTTTGTATTTGCATTTATACAAGTAGCGTTATGCTTTAATGCCACCTGATCTCTTATTTCCATCATAGAGCACACATACAGTATGAAAATGACCAGATATTAGCACTAGCATTAGATCGTTAGCATTAGTAAGTTAGCCTTAGCATTCAAACTTTAACATTGCTGTATTTGCATTTGTACAAGAAGGGTAATGCTTTAATGCCATCTGATCTCTTATATGCATCATAGAGGACACTTACAGTATGAAAATGACCAGATATTAGCACTAGCATTAGATCGCTAGCATTAGCAAGTTAGCATTAGCATTCAACCTTTAACTTGCTGTACTTGCATGTATACAAGAATGATTAAGCTTTAATGCCATCTAATCTGATATTCCAATGAAGGGTTATGCTTTAATGACATCTGATCTCTTATATGCATCATAGAGGACAAGTACAGTATGAAAATGACCTGATATTAGCACTAGCATTAGATACCTAGCATTAGCAAGTTAGCATTTGCATTCAAACTTTAATATTGCTGTATTTGCATATATACAAGAAGGGTGAAGCTTTAATGGAATCTAATCTAATATGCCAATGAAGGGTTATGCTTTAATTCCATCTGATCTCTTATTTCCATTATAGAGGACACACACAGTATAAAAATGACCAGATATTAGCATTTTAGCATTAGCATTCAAACTTAAACTAACTGTAATTGCATGTATACAAGAAGGGTTAAGCTTTAATGCCATCTTATCTGATATTCCCATGAAGGGTTATGCTTTAAAGCCATCTGATCTCTTATATCCATCATAGATGACACATAAAGTAAGAAAATGACGGGATATTAGCACAGCATTAGATTGCTAGCATTATCAAGTTAGCATTAGAATTCAAACTTAAACATTGCAGTACTTGCATTTTATACAAGAAGGGTGAAGCTTTAATGCCATCTAATCTTTTGAAGGGTTATGCTTTAATGCCATCTGATCTCTTATTTCCATTATAGAGGACACATACAATATGAAAATGACCAGATATTAGCACTAGCATTAGATCGCTAGCATTAGCAAGTTAACATAAACTTACTGCATTTCATCAAACTTAAACTAACTGTGAATTGCATTAATGTACAAGAATGTACAGTATGAAAATGACCAGATTTAGCACAATGCCATCTAATCTGATATTCATTAGAAAGTTATCATTCTTATATCCATCATTACACATAAAGTAAAAGAAAATGACAATATTAGCACCAGCATTAATTGGCATTATAATCTAGCATATTAAACATTGCTGTAGCATATATACAAGGGGTTAATGCTTAATCTAATATGACCTTGAAGGAGGGTTATGCTTTAATGCCATCTGATCTCTTATTTCCATTATAGAGACACATACAGTATGAAAATGACCAGATATTAGCACTAGCATTAGATCGCTAGCATTAGCAAGTTAGCATTAGCATTCAAACCAATAAGAGTTATGCTTTTTTTTTATATCCATCATAGAGGACATGTATATGAAAATGACCAAGAAAACGCATTAGGTTAATTAGCTTTTCAAACTGCTGTTTTTGCATATATACAAAAGGGGTTTAATGGCATATCTAATATGCCCATGTAGGGTTATGCTTTAAATTTCAATAGAGACACCCAGATATTAGCACTAGCATTAGATCGTAGCATTAGCAAGTTAGCATTAGCATTCAAACTTAAACTTGCTCTACTTGCTGTATCTCTTATATCCATCAAATTTGATATTCCCATGAAGGGTTATGCTTTAAAGCCATCTGATCTCTTATATCCATCATAGATGACACGTAAAGTGTGAAAATGACCAGATATTAGCACTAGCATTAGATCGCTAGCATTATCAAGTTAGCATTAGCATTCAAACTTAAACATTGCTGTATTTGCATATGTACAAGAAGGGTTATGCTTTAATGTAATCTGATCTATTATATCCATCATAGAGGACACTTACAGTATGAAAATGACCAGATATTAGCACTAGCATTAGATCGTTAGCATTAGCAAGTTAGCATTAGCATTCAAACTTTAACAATGCTGTATTTGCATATATACAAGAAGGGTGAAGCTTTAATGGCATCTAATCTAATATGCCCATGTAGAGATATGCTTTAATGCCATCTGATCTCTAATTTCCATTATAGAGGACACATACAGTATGAAAATGACCAGATATTAGCACTAGCATTAGATCGTTAGCATTAGCAAGTTAGCATTAGCATTCAAACTTTAACATTTTTGTATTTGCATTTATACAAGTAGCGTTATGCTTTAATGCCATCTGATCTCTTATTTCCATCATAGAGCACACATACAGTATGAAAATGACCAGATCTTAGCACTAGCATTAGATCGTTAGCATTAGTAAGTTAGCCTTAGCATTCAAACTTTAACATTGCTGTATTTGCATATGTACAAGAAGGGTTATGTTTTAATGCCATCTGATCTCTTATATCCATCATAGAGGACACTTTCAGTATGAAAATGAGCAGATATTAGCACTAGCATTAGATCGCTAGCATTAACAAGTTAGCATTAGCATTCAACCTTTAAATTGCTGTACTTGCATGTATACAAGAACGGTTAAGCTTTAATGCAATCAAATCTGATATTCCCATGAAGGGTTATGCTTTAAAGCCATCTCATCTCTTATATCCATCATAGATGACACGTAAAGTGTGAAAATGACCAGATATTAGCACTAGCATTAGATCGCTAGCATTATCAAGTTAGCATTAGCATTCAAACTTAAACATTGCAGTAGTTGCATGTATACAAGAAGGGTAAAGCTTTAATGCCATCTAATCTAATATGCCCTTGAAGGGTTATGCTTTAATGCCATCTGATCTCTTATTTCCTTTATAGAGGACACATACCATATGAAAATGAACAGATATTAGCACAAGCTTTAGATTGCAAGCATTAGCAAGTTAGCTTTAGCATTCAAGCTTAAACTTGCTTTACTTGCATGTATACAAGAAGGGTTAAGCTTTAATGCCATCTAATATAATATGCCGAAGACGGTTTATTCTTTAATGGCATCTGATCTCTTATTTCCATCATAGAGGACACATCCAGTATGAAAATGACCAGATATTAGCACTAGCATTAGATCGTTAGCATTCGCAAGTTAGCATTAGCATTCAAACTTTAACATTGCTGTATTTGCATATATACAAGAAGGGTGAAGCTTTAATGGCATCTAATCTAATATGGCCATGTAGAGATATGCTTTAATGCCATCTGATCTCTTATTTCCATTATAGAGGACACATACAGTATGAAAATGACCAGATATTAGCACTAGCATTAGATCGTTAGC
This sequence comes from Gymnothorax javanicus, assembly GCA_029692085.1. Classification (NCBI taxonomy): domain Eukaryota; kingdom Metazoa; phylum Chordata; class Actinopteri; order Anguilliformes; family Muraenidae; genus Gymnothorax; species Gymnothorax javanicus. Next base: position 13,286,368 of record CM056200.1, on the reverse strand, counting down.
ATTAGCAAGTTAGCATTAGCATTCAAACTTTAACATTTTTGTATTTGCATTTATACAAGTAGCGTTATGCTTTAATGCCATCTGATCTCTTATTTCCATCATAGAGCACACATACAGTATGAAAATGACCAGATCTTAGCACTAGCATTAGATCGTTAGCATTAGTAAGTTAGCCTTAGCATTCAAACTTTAACATTGCTGTATTTGCATATGTACAAGAAGGGTTATGTTTTAATGCCATCTGATCTCTTATATCCATCATAGAGGACACTTTCAGTATGAAAATGAGCAGATATTAGCACTAGCATTAGATAAGCTAGCATTAACAAGTTAGGCATTAGCATTCAACCTTTAAATTGCTGTACTTGCATGTATACAAAGAACGGTTAAGCTTTAATGCAATCAAATCTGATATTCCCCATGAAGGGTTATGCTTTAAAGCCATCTCATCTCTTATATCCATCATAGATGACACGTAAAGTGTGAAAATGACCAGATATTAGCACTAGCATTAGATCGCTAGCATTATCAAGTTAGCATTAGCATTCAAACTTAAACATTGCAGTAGTTGCATGTATACAAGAAGGGTAAAGCTTTAATGCCATCTAATCTAATATGCCCTTGAAGGGTTATGCTTTAATGCCATCTGATCTCTTATTTCCTTTATAGAGGACACATACCATATGAAAATGAACAGATATTAGCACAAGCTTTAGATTGCTAGCATTAGCAAGTTAGCTTTAGCATTCAAGCATAAACTTGCTTTACTTGCATGTATACAAGAAGGGTTAAGCTTTAATGCCATCTAATATAATATGCCGAAGACGGTTTATTCTTTAATGGCATCTGATCTCTTATTTCCATCATAGAGGACACGTACAGTATGAAAATGACCAGATATCAGCACAAGGATTAGATCGCTAGCATTAGCAAATTAGCATTAGCATTTAAGCTTTAACAAAACTGTATTTGCGTGGATAACGAAGGGTGAAGCTTTAATGCCATCTGATCTCATAATCCGATGAATGGTGATGCTTTAATGCCATCTTATCTCTTATTTCCATTATAAATAACACATAAAGTTTGAAAATGATCAGAAATTAGCACTAGCATTATATCGCTAGCATTAGCAAGTTCGCATTAGCATTCAAACTTAAACTTGCTGTACTTGCATGTATACAAAAAGGGTTAAGCTTTAATGCTATCTAATCTGATATTCCAATGAAGGGTTATTTTTTAATGCCATCTGATCTCTTATATGCATCATCGAGGACAAGTACAGTATGAAAATGACCTGATATTAACACTAGCATTAGATCGCTAGCATTAGCAAGTTAGCATTAGCATTCAAACTTTAACATTTTTGTATTTGCATTTATACAAGTAGCGTTATGCTTTAATGCCATCTGATCTCTTATTTCCATCATAGAGCACAAATACAGTATGAAAATGACCAGATATTAGCACTAGCATTAGATCGTTAGCATTAGTAAGTTAGCCTTAGCATTCAAACTTTAACATTGCTGTATTTGCATATGTACAAGAAGCGTTATGCTTTAATGCCATCTGATCTCTTATATCCATCATTGAGGACACTTACAGTATGAAAATGAGCAGATATTAGCACTAGCATTAGATCGCTAGCATTAGCAAGTTAGCATTAGCATTCAACCTTTAAATTGCTGTACTTGCATGTATACAAGAACGGTTAAGCTTTAATGCAATCAAATCTGATATTCCCATGAAGGGTTATGCTTTAATGCCATCTGATCTCTTATTTCCTTTATAGAGGACACATACAATATGAAAATGACCAGATATTAGCACTAGCATTAGATCGTTAGCATTAGCAAGTTAGCATTAGCATTCAAACTTTAACATTGCTGTATTTGCATATGTACAAGAAGGGTTATGCTTTAATGCAATCTGATCTATTATATCCATCATAGAGGACACTTACAGTATGAAAATGACCAGATATTAGCACTAGCATTAGATCGCTAGCATTAGCAAGTTAGCATTAGCATTCAACCTTAAACTTGCTGTACTTGCATGTATACTAGAAGGATTAAGCTTTAATGCCATCTAATCTGATATTCCAATGGAGGGTTATGCTTTAATGACATCTGATCTCTTATATGCATCATAGAGGACAAGTACAGTATGAAAATGACCTGATATTAGCACTAGCATTAGATCGCGAGCATTAGCAAGTTCGCATTAGCATTCAAACTCTAATATTGCTGTATTTGCATATATACAAGAAGGGTGAAGCTTTAATGTAATCTAATCTAATATGCCAATGAAGCGTTATGCTTTAATGACATCTGATCTCTTATATGCATCATAGAGGACAAGTACAGTATGAAAATGACCTGATATTAGCAGTAGCATTAGAAATTTAGCATTAGCAAGTTAGCATTAGCATTCATACTATAACATTGATGTAATTGCATATATGCAATAAGGGTGAAGCTTTAATGCCATCTAATCTAATATGCCCATGAAGGGTTATGCTTTAAAGCCATCTGATCTCTTATTTCCATGATAGAGGACACATACAGTATGAAAATGACCAGATTTTAGCACTAGCATGAGACCGCTAGCATTACCAAGTTAGCATTAGCATTCAAACTTAAACTTACTGTACTTGCATGTATACAAGAAGGGTTAAGCTGTAATGCCATCTAATCTGATATTCCCATGAAGGGTTATGCTTTAATGCCATCTGATCTCTTTATATCCATCATAGAGGACACATCCAGTATGAAAATGACCAGATATTATACTAGCATTAGATCGTTAGCATTCGCAAGTTAGCATTAGCATTCAAACTTTAACATTGCTGTATTTGCATATATACAAGAAGGGTTAAGCTTTAATGCCATCTAATCTGATATTCCCATGAAGGGTTATGTTTGAATGCCATCCTGATCTCTTATATCCATCATAGATGACTTACAGAATGAAAAATGAGCAGATATTAGCACTAGCATTAGATCGTTAGAATTAGCAAGTAAGCATTAGCATTCAAACTTAAACTTACTGTACTTGCATGTATGCAAGAAGGGTTAAGCTTTAATGCCATCAAATCTGATATTCCCATGAAGGGGTATGCTTTTAGGCGATTTGAACTCTTATATCCATCATAGAGGACACGTACAGTATGAAAATGACCTGATATTACCACAAGCTTTAGATTGCTAGCATTAGCAAGTTAGCTTTAGCATTCAAGCTTAAACTTGCTGTACTTGCATGTATACAAGAAGGGTTAAGCTTTAATGCCATCTAATATAATATGCCGAAGACGGTTTATTCTTTAATGGCATCTGATCTCTTATTTCCATCATAGAGGACACGTACAGTATGAAAATGAGCAGATATCAGCACAAGGATTAGATCGCTAGCATTAGCAAATTAGCATTAGCATTTAAACTGTAACAACACTGTATTTGCATGGATAACGAAGGGTGAAGCTTTAATGCCATCTGATCTCATAATCCGATGAATGGTGATGCTTTAATGCCATCTTATCTCTTATTTCCATTATAAATAACACATACAGTTTGAAAATGATCAGAAATTAGCACTAGCATTATATCGCTAGCATTAGCAAGTTAGCATTAGCATTCAAACTTAAACTTGCTGTACTTGCATGTATACAAAAAGGGTTAAGCTTTAATGCCATCTAGTCTGATATTCCAATGAAGGGTTATGTTTTAATGCCATCTGATCTCTTATATGCATCATCGAGGACAAGTACAGTATGAAAATGACCTGATATTAACACTAGGGACAGATCGCTAGCATTAGCAAGTTAGCATTAGCATTCAAACTTTAACATTGCTGTATTTGCATATATACAAGAAGGGTGAAGCTTTAATGGCATCTAATCTAATATGCCAATGAAGGGTTATGCTTTAATGCCATCTGATCTCTTATTTCCATTATAGAGGACACGCACAGTATGAAAATGACCAGATATTAGCACTAGCATTAGATCGTTAGTACAGCAAAGTTAGCATTAGCATTCAAACTTAAAACTAACTGTAATTGCATGTATACAAGTAGGGTTAAGCTTTAATGCCATCTTATCTGATATTCCCATTAAGGGTTATTTCCCATCTGATCTTATATATCCATCTGGTAGATGACACGTAAAGTATGAAAATGACCGGATATTAGCACCAGCATCAGATTGCTAGCATTATCAAGTTAGCATTAGAATTCAAACTTAAACATTGCAGTACTTGCATGTATACAAAGAAGCGGGAAGCTTTAATGCCATCTAATCTAATATGACCTTGAAGGGTTATGCTTTTAATGCCATCTGATCTCTTTATTTCCATTATAGAGGACACATACAATATGAAAATGACCAGATATTAGCACTAGCATTAGATCGCTAGCATTATTAAAAAGTTAGCATTAGCATTCAAACTTAAACTTACTGTACTTTCATGTGTACAAGAAGGATCAAGCTTTAATGCCATCTAATCTGATATTTCCAATGAAGGGTTATGCTTTAATGCCATCTGATCTCTTATTTTCCATTATAGGACACATACAATATGAAAAATGACCAATATTAGCACTAGCATTAGATCGCCAGCATTAACTGAAGTTAGCATTAGCATTCAAACTTTAAACTTGCTGTATTTGCATGTATACAAAAAAGGTTTAGCTTTAATGCCATCTAGTCTGATATTCCAATGAAGGGTTATGTTTTAATGCCATCTGATCTCTTATATGCATCATCGAGGACAAGTACAGTATGAAAATGACCAGATATTAGCACTAGCAGTAGATCGTTAGCATTAGAAAGTTAGCATTAGCATTCAAACTTTAACATTGCTGTATTTGCATATATACAAGAAGGGTGAAGATTTCATGGCATCTAATCTAATATGCCCATGTAGGGTTATGCTTTAAAGCCATCTGATGTCTTATTTCCATTATAGAGGACACATACAGAATAAAAATGACCAGATATTAGCACTAGCATTAGATCGTTAGCATTAGCAAGTTAGCATTAGCATTCATACTTTAACATTTTTGTATTTGCATTAATACAAGTAGCGGAACAAGTTTTTTAATGCCATCTGATCTCTTTATTTCCATCATAGAGCACACTTTACAGTATGAAAATGACCTCAGATATTAGCACTAGCATTAGATCGCTAGCATTATAAGTTAGCATTAGCATTCAAACTTAAACTTGCTGTACTTGCATGTATTCAAGAACGGTTAAACATTAATGCCATTAAATCCTGATATATCCCATGAAGGGTTATGCTTTAAAGCCATCTGATCTCTTATATCCATCATAGATGACACGTAAAGTATGAAAATGACCAGAATTAGCACTAGCATTAGATGATCGCTAGCATTATCAAGTTAGCATTAGCATTCAAAACTTAAAACATTGCAGTAGTTGCATTTATACAAGAAGGGTGAACCTTTAATGCCATCTAATCTAATATGCCCTTTGAAGGGTTATGTATTAATGCCATCTGATCTCTTATATTTCCTTTATAGAGGACACATACAATATGAAAATGACCAGATATTAGTGTACTAGCATTAGATCATAGCATTAGCAAGTTAGCATTAGCATTCAAACTTTAACATTGCTGTGTATTTGCATATGTACAAGAAGGGTTATGCTTTAATGCCATCTGATCTAATATATCCATCATAGAGGACACTCACAGCATGAAAAATGACCAGATATTAGCACACTAGCATTAGATCGCTAGCATTAGCACTAGCATTGAATGGCTAGCATTAGCATTCAACCTTAAACTTGACTTACTGTGCTGCATGTATACAAGAAGGGTTCAGCTTAAATGCCATCTAAGCTCATATTCCCATGAAGGGTTATGCTTTAATGCCATCTGATCTCTTTATATCCATCATAGAGGACACTTTTGCAGTATGAAAAATGACCAGATATTAGCACTAGCATTAGATCACTACATATTTGGTTAGCATTAGTATTCAAACTTAAACATTGCAGTAGTTGCATGTATACAAGAAGGTTGAAGCTTTAATGCCATCTAATCTAATATGCCCTTGAACGGTTATGCTTTAATGCCATCTGATCTCTTATTTCCTTTATAGAGGACACATACAATATGAAAATGACCAGATATTAGCACTAGCATTAGATCGTTAGCATTAGCAAGTTAGCATTAGCATTCAAACTTTAACATTGCTGTATTTGCATATGTACAAGAAGGGTTATGCTTTAATGCAATCTGATCTCTTATATGCATCATAGATGACAAGTACAGAATGAAAATGACCTGATATTAGCACTAGCATTAGATCGCTAGCATTCGCAAGTTAGCATTAGCATTCAAACTTTAACATTGCTGTATTTGCATATATACAAGAAGGGTTAAGCTTTAATGGCATCTAATCTGATATTCCCCTGAAGGGTTATGCTTGAATGCCATCTGATCTCTTATATCCATCATAGAGGACACGTACAGAATGAAAATGAGCAGATATTAGCACTAGCATTAGATCGTTAGCATTTGCAAGTAAGCATTAGCATTCAAACTTGAACTTACTGTACTTGCATGTATGCAAGAAGGGTTAAACTTTAATGCCATCAAATCTGATATTCCCATGAAGGGATATGCTTTTATGCGATTTGAACTCTTATATCCATCATAGAGGACACGTACAGTATGAAAATGACCTGATATTACCACAAGCATTAGATTGCTAGCATTAGCAAGTTAGCTTTAGCATTCAAGCTTAAACTTGCTGTACTTGCATGTATACAAGAAGGGTTAAGCTTTAATGCAATCTAATATAATATGCCGAAGACGGTTAATTCTTTAATGGCATCTGATCTCTTATTTCCATCATAGAGGACACGTACAGTATGAAAATGACCAGATATCAGCACAAGCATTAGATCGCTAGCATTAGCAAATTAGCATTAGCATTCAAACTTAAACTTCCTGTACTTGCATGTATACAAGAAGCGTTAAGCTTTAATGGCATCTAATCTGATATTCCAATGAAGGGTTATGCTTTAATGCCATCTGATCTTTTATTTCCATGATAGAGGACACATACAGTATGAAAATGACCAGATTTTAGCACTAGCATTGGATCGCTAGCATTAGCAAGTTAGCATTAGCATTCAAACTTAAACTTACTGTACTTGCATGTTTACAAGAAGGGTTAAGCTGTAATGCCATCTAATCTGATATTCCAATGAAGGGTTATGCTTAAATGCCATCTGATTTCTTATATCCATCATAGAGGACAAGTACAGGATGAAAATGACCAGATATTAGCACTAGCTTTAGATCGCTCGCATTATCAAGTTAGCATTAGCATTCAAACTTAAACATTGCAGAACTTGCATGTATAAATGAAGGGTGAAGCTTTAATGCCATCTAATCTAATATGCCCATGAAGGGTTATTCTTTAATGACATCTGATCTCTTATTTCCATTATAGATGACACGTAAAGTATGAAAATGACCAGATATTAGCACTAGCATTAGATCGCTAGCATTATCAAGTTAGCATTAGCATTTAAACTTAAACATTGCAGTAGTTGCATTTATACAAGAAGGGTGAACCTTTAATGCCATCTAATCTAATATGCCCTTGAAGGGTTATGCTTTAATGCCATCTGATCTCTTATTTCCTTTATAGAGGACACATACAGTATGAAAATGAACAGATATTAGCACTAGCATTAGATCGCTAGCATTAGCAAGTTAGCATTAGCATTCAACCTTAAACTTGCTGTACTTGCATGTATACAAAAAGGGTTATGATTTAATGCCATCTAATCTGATATTCCAATGAAGGGTTATGTTTTAATGCCATCTGATCTCTTATATGCATCATCGAGGACAAGTACAGTATGAAAATGACCTGATATTAACACTAGCATTAGATCGCTAGCATTAGCAAGTTAGCATTAGCATTCAAACTTTAACATTGCTGTATTTGCATATATACAAGAAGGGTGAAGCTTTAATGGCATCTAATCTAATATGCCCATGTAGGGTTATGCTTTAATGCCATCTGATTTCTTATTTCCATTATAGAGGACACATACAGTATCAAAATGACCAGATATTAGCATTAGCATTAGATCGTTAGCATTAGCAACTTAGCATTAGCATTCAAACTTTAACATTTTTGTATTTGCATTTATACAAATAGCGTTATGCTTTAATGCCATCTGATCTATTATTTCCATCATAGAGCACACATACAGAATGAAAATGACCAGATATTAGCACTAGCATTAGATCGTCAGCATTAGCAAGTTAGCATTAGCATTCAAATTTTAACATTGCTGTATTTGCATATGTACAAGAAGGGTTATGCTTTAATGCCATCTGATCTCTTATATCCTTCATAGAGGACACTTACAGCATGAAAATGACCAGATATTAGCACTAGCATTAGATCGCTAGCATTAGCAAGTTAGCATTAGCATTCAACCTTTAACTTGCTGTACTTGCATGTATACAAGAAGGATCAAGCTTTAATGCCATCTAATCTGATATTCCAATGAAGGGTTATGCTTTAATCTCATCTGATCTCTCATATGCATAATAGAGGACAAGTACAGAATGAAAATGACCTGATATTAGCACTAGCATTAGATCGCTAGTATTAGCAAGTTAGCATAAGCATTCAAACTTTAATATTGCTGTATTTGCATATATACAAGAAGGGTGAAGCTTTAATGGAATCTAATCTAATATGCCAATGAAGGGTTATGCTTTAATGCCATCTGATCTCTTATTTCCATTATAGAGTACAAGTATAGGATGAAAATGACCAGATATTAGCACTAGCATTAGATCGATAGCATTAGCAAGCTAGCATTAGAATTCAACCTTAAACTTGCTGTACTTGCATGTATACAAGAAGGATTAAGCTTGAATGCCATCTAATCTGATATTCCAATGAAGGGTTATGCTTTAATGACATCTGATCTCTTATATCCATCATAGAGGACACGTACAGTATGAAAATGACGTGATATTAGGACTAGCATTAGATCGCTAGCATTAGCAAGTTAGCATTAGCATTCAAACTTAAACATTGTAGAACTTGCATGTATACAAGAAGGGTTAAGCTTTAATGCCATCTAATCTAATATGCCCATGAAGGGTTATGCTTTAATGCCATTTGATCTCTTATTTCCATTATAGAGGACACATACAGTATGAAAATGACCAGATATTAGCACTAGCATTAGATCGCTAGCATTAGCAAGTTAGCATTAGCATTCAAGCTTAAACTTGCTGTACTTGCATGTATACAAGAAGGGTTAAGCTTTAATGCCATCTAATCTGATATTCCAATGAACGGTTAAATGCCATCTGATCTCTTATAATGATCATAAATTACACGTACATTATATGAAAATGAGCAGATATTAGCACTAGCATTAGATCGCTTGCATTAAAAAGAAGCATTAGCTTTAAAGGCATTTAACATTCTGAATTTCCATATATACAAGAAGGCTTATGCTTTAATGCCATCTGATCTCTTATTTCCATTATGAATAACACATACAGTATGAAAATGACCAGATATTAGCACTAGCATTAGATCGCTAGCATTATCAAGTTAGCATTAGCATTCAAACTTAAACATTGCAGAACTTGCATGTATACAAGAAGGTTGAACCTTTAATGCCATCTAATCTAATATGCCCATGAAGGGTTATGCTTTAATGACATCTGATCTCTTATATTTATCATATAGGACACTGACAGTATGAAAATGACCAGATATTAGCACTAGCATTAGATCGCTAGTATTAGCAAGTTAGCATTAGCATTCAAACTTAAACTTACTGTACTTGCATGTATACAAGAAGGGTTAAGCTTTAATGCCATCTAATCTGATATTCCAATGAAGGGTTGTGCTTTAATGCCATCTGATCTCTTATATCCATCCTAGAGGACAAGTACAGTAGGAAAATGACCTGATATTGCACTAGCATTAGATCGCTAGCATAAGCAAGTTAGCATTAGCATTTAAACTTTAATATTCCTGTTTTTGCATATGTACAAGAAGGGTTAGTCTTTAATGCAATCTGATCTCTTATATCTATCATAGAGGACACTTACAGTATGAAAATGACCTGATATAGCACTAGCATTAGATCGCTAGCATAAGCAAGTTAGCATTAGCATTCAACCTTAAACTTGCTGTACTTGCATGTATACAAGAAAGATTAAGCTTTAATGCCATCTAATCTGATATTCCAATGAAGGGTTATGCTTTAATGACATCTGATCTCTTATATGCATCATAGAGGACAAGTACAGTAGGAAAATGATCTGATATTGCACTAGCATTAGATCGCTAGCATAAGCAAGTTAGCATTAGCATTTAAACTTTAATATTGCTGTATTTGCAGATATACAAGAAGGGTGAAGCTTTAATGCCATCTAATCTAATATGCCCATGAAGGGTTATGCTTTAATGCCATCTGATCTCTTATTTCCATGATAGAGGACACATACAGTATGAAAATGACCAGATTTTAGCACTAGCATTAGATCGCTAGCATTAGCAAGTTAGCATTAGCATTCAAACTTAAACTTACTGTACTTGCATGTATACAAGAAGGGTTAAGCTGTAATGCCATCTAATCTGATATTCCCATGAACGGTTATGCTTTAATGCCATCTGATCTCTTATATCCATCATAGAGGACACATACAGAATGAAAATGACCAGATATTAGCACTAGCATTAGATCGTTAGCATTCGCAAGTTTGCATTAGCATTCAAACTTTAACATTGCTGTATTTGCATAGATACAAGAAGGGTTAAGCTTTAATGCCATCTAATCTGATATTCCCATGAAGGGTTATGCTTAAATGCCATCTGATTTCTTATATCCATCATAGAGGACAAGTACAGGATGAAAATGACCAGATTTTAGCACTAGCATTAGATCGCTAGCATTATCAAGTTAGCATTAGCATTTCAAACTTAAACATTGCAGTACTTGCATGTATAAAAGAAGGGTTAAGCTTTAATGCCATCTAATCTGATATTCCCATGAAGGGTTATGCTTGAATGCCATCTGATCTCTTATATCCATCATAGAGGACACATACAGAATGAAAATGACCAGATATTAGCACTACCATTAGATCGCTAGCATTAGCAAGTTTGCATTAGCATTCAAACTTAAACATTGCTGTACTTGCATAGATACAAGAAGGGTTAAGCTTTAATGCCATCTAATCTGATATTCCCATGAAGGGTTATGCTTAAATGCCATCTGATTTCTTATATCCATCATAGAGGACAAGTACAGGATGAAAATGACCAGATATTAGCACTAGCATTAGATCGCTCGCATTATCAAGTTAGCATTAGCATTCAAACTTAAACATTGCAGAACTTGCATGTATAAATGAAGGGTGAAGCTTTAATGCCATCTAATCTAATATGCCCATGAAGGGTTATGCTTTAATGACATCTGATCTCTTATTTCCATTATAGCGGACACATACAGTATGAAAATGAACAGATATTAGCACTAGCATTAGATCGCTGGCATTAGCAACTTAGCATTAGCATTCAACCTTTAACTTTTTGTACTTGCATTAATACAAAAAGGGTTATGATTTAATGCCATCTAATCTGATATTCCAATGATTATGTTTTAATGCCATCTGATCTCTTATACAGAACAAACAGTATGAAAATGACCAGATATTAACACTAGCATTAGATCGTCAGCATTAGCAAGTTAGCATTAGCATTCAAATTTTAACATTGCTGTATTTGCATATATACAAGAAGGGTGAAGCTTTAATGGCATCTAATCTAATATATCCATGTAGGGTTACACTTTAATGCCATCTGATCTCTTATTTCCATTATAGAGGACACATACAGTATCAAAATGACCAGATATTAGCATTAGCATTAGATCGTTAGCATTAGCAACTTAGCATTAGCATTCAAACTTTAACATTTTTGTATTTGCATTTATACAAATGAAGGGTTATGCTTTAATCCATCTGATCTATTATTTGCATCATAGAGGACAAGTACAGAATGAAAATGACCAGATATTAGCACTAGCATTAGATGGCTAGTATTAGCAAGTTAGCATAAGCATTCAAATTTTAACATTGCTGTATTTGCATATATACAAGAAGGGTGATGCTTTAATGCCATCTAATCTAATATCCAATCAAGGGTTATGCTTTAATGCCATCTGATCTCTTACCATTATAGAAAATGACCAGGATGAAAATGACCAGATATTAGCACTAGCATTAGATCATAGCATTAGCAAGCTAGCATTAGCATTCAACCTTTAACATTGCTGTACTTGCATGTATACAAGAAGGATCAAGCTTTAATGCCATCTAATCTGATATTCCCTTGAAGGGTTATGCTTTAATCTCATCTGATTTCTTATTTCCATTATAGAGGACAAGTACAATAATGAAAATGACCAGATATTAGCACTAGCATTAGATCGCTAGCATTAGCAAGTTAGCATTAGCATTCAAACTTTAATATTGCTGTACTTTCATATATACAAGAAGGGTTAAGCTTTAATGCCATCTAATCTAATATTCCAATGAAGGGTTATGCTTTAATGCCATCTGATCTCTTATTTCCATCATAGAGGACATGTATAGGGATGAAAATGACCAGATATTAGCACTAGCATTAGATCGATAGCATTAGCAAGTTAGCATTAGCATTCAAACTTTAACATTGCTATGTATTTTTACATCTATCTATATGCCCTTGAAGGGTTATGCTTTAATGCCATCTGATCTCTTTTATCCATCATAGAGGACACATACAGTATGAAAATGACCAGATATTAGCACTAGCATTAGATCGCTAGCATTAGCAAGTTAGCATTAACATTCAAACTTAAACTTGCTGTACTTTCATGTATACAAGAAGGGTTAAGCTTAAATTCCATCTAATCTGATATTCCAATGAAGGTTATGCTTTAATGACATCTGATCTCTTATATCCATCATAGAGGACAAGTACAGTATGAAAATGACCTGATATTAGCACTAGCATTAGATCGTTAGCATTAGCAAGTTAGCATTAGCATTCAAACTATAACATTGCTGTATTTGCATTTATACATATTTAATGCCATCTAATCTAATATGCCCATGAAGGTTATGCTTTAATGCCATCTGATCTTTTTTATCCATCATAGAGGACACATACAGTATGAAAATGACCTGATATAGCACTAGCATTAGATCGCTAGCATTAGCAAGTTAGCATTAGCATTCAAACTTAAACTTACTGTACTTGCATGTTTACAAGAAGGGTTAAGCTGTAATGCCATCTAATTAGATATTCCCATGAAGGGTTATGCTTTAATGCCATCTGATCTCTTATATCCATCAGAGAGGACACGTACAGTATGAAAATGACCAGATATTAGCACTAACATTAGATCGTTAGCATTCGCAAGTTAGCATTAGCATTCAAACTTCAACATTGCTGTATTTGCATATATACAAGAAGGGTTAAGCTTTAATGCCATTTAATATGATATTCCAATGAAGGGTTATGCTTTAATGCCATCTGATCTCTTATATCCATCATAGAGGACACGTACAGTATGAAAATGACCAGATATTAGCACTAGCATTAGATCGTTAGCATTAGCAAGTTAGCATTAGCATTCAAACTTAAACTTACTGTACTTGAATGTATACAAGAAGGGTTAAGCTTTAATGCCATCAAATATGATATTCCCATGAAGGTGTATGCTTTAATTCGATTTGAACTCTTATATCCATCATAGAGGACACGTACAGTATGAAAATGACCTGATATTAGCACTAACATTAGATCGTTAGCATTCGCAAGTTATCATTTGCATTCAAACTTAAACATTGCAGAACTTGCATGTATACAAGAAGGGTGAAGCTTTAATGCCATCTAGTCTAATACGCCCATGAAGGGTTATGCTTTAATCACATCTGATCTCTTATTTCCATTATAGAGGACACATACAGTATGAAAATGACCAGATATTAGCACTAGCATTAGATCGCTAGCATTAGCAAGTTAGCATTAGCATTCAACCTTAAACTTGCTGTACTTGCATGTATACAAGAAGGGTTAAGCTTTAATGCCATCTAATCTGATATTCCAATGAAGGGTTATGTTTTAATGCCTTCTGATCTCTTATATGCATCATAGAAGACAAGTACAGTATGAAAATGACCTGATATTAACACTAGCATTAGATCGCTAGCATTAGAAAGTTAGCATTAGCATTCAAACTTTAACATTGCTGTATTTTCATATATACAAGAAGGGTGAAGTTTTAATGGCATCTAATCTAATATGCCCATGTAGGGTTATGCTTTAATGCCATCTGATCTCTTATTTCCAATATAGAGGACACATACAGTATGAAAATGACCAGATATTAGCACTAGCATTAGATCGTTAGCATTAGCAAGTTAGCATTAGCATTCAAACTTTAACATTTTTGTATTTGCATTTATACAAGTAGCGTTATGCTTTAATGACATCTGATCTCTTATTTCCATCATAGAGCACACGTACAGTTTGAAAATGACCAGATCTTAGCACTAGCATTAGATGGCTAGCATTAGCAAGTTAGCATTAGCATTCAAACTTAAACTTACTGTACTTGCATGTTTACAAGAAGGGTTAAGCTTAAATGCCATCTAATCTCATATTCCAATGAAGGTATATGCTTTAATGCCATCTGATCTCTTATATCCATCATAGAGGACACTTACAGTATGAAAATGACCAGATATTAGCACTAGCATTAGATCGCTAGCATTAGCAAGTTAGCATTAGCATTCAACCTTAAACTTGCTGTACTTGCATGTATACAAGAAGGATTAAGCTTGAATGCCATCTAATCTGATATTCCAATGAAGGGTTATGCTTTAATGACATCTGATCTCTTATTTCCATTATAGAGGACACATACAGTATGAAAATGACCAGATATTAGGACTAGCATTAGATCGCTAGCATTAGCAAGTTAGCATTAGCATTCAAACTTAAACATTGTAGAACTTGCATGTATACAAGAAGGGTTAAGCTTTAATGCCATCTAATCTAATATGCCCATGAAGGGTTATGCTTTAATGCCATTTGATCTCTTATTTCCATTATAGAGGACACATACAGTATGAAAATGACCAGATATTAGCACTAGCATTAGATCGCTAGCATTAGCAAGTTAGCATTAGCATTCAAGCTTAAACTTGCTGTACTTGCATGTATACAAGAAGGGTTAAGCTTTAATGCCATCTGATCTCTTATTTCCATTATAAATAACACATACAGATTGAAAATGACCAGAAATTAGCACTAGCATTATATCGCTAGCATTAGCAAGTTAGCATTAGCATTCAAACTTAAACTTGCTGTACATGCATGTATACAAGAAGGGTTATGCTTTAATGGCATCTAATCTGAAATTCCAATGAAGGGTTTTGCTTAAATGCCATCTGATTTCTTATATCCATCATAGAGGACACGTACAGTATGAAAATGACCAGATATTAGCACTAGCATTAGATCGCTAGCATTATCAAGTTAGCATTAGCATTCAAACTTAAACATTGCAGAACTTGCATGTATACAAGAAGGTTGAAGCTTTAATGCCATCTAATCTAATATGCCCATGAAGGGTTATGCTTTAATGACATCTGATCTCTTATATTTATCATATAGGACACTGACAGTATGAAAATGACCAGATATTAGCACTAGCATTAGATCGCTAGCATTAGCAAGTTAGCATTAGCATTCAAACTTAAACTTACTGTACTTGCATGTATACAAGAAGGGTTAAGCTTTAATGCCATCTAATCTGATATTCCAATGAAGGGTTATGCTTTAATGCCATCTGATCTCTTATATCCATCCTAGAGGACAAGTACAGTAGGAAAATGACCTGATATTGCACTAGCATTAGATCGCTAGCATAAGCAAGTTAGCATTAGCATTTAAACTTTAATATTGCTGTATTTGCATATGTACAAGAAGGGTTAGTCTTTAATGCAATTTGATCTCTTATATCTATCATAGAGGACACTTACAGTATGAAAATGACCTGATATAGCACTAGCATTAGATCGCTAGCATAAGCAAGTTAGCATTAGCATTCAACCTTAAACTTGCTGTACTTGCATGTATACAAGAAAGATTAAGCTTTAATGCCATCTAATCTGATATTCCAATGAAGGGTTATGCTTTAATGACATCTGATCTCTTATATGCATCATAGAGGACAAGTACAGTAGGAAAATGACCTGATATTGCACTAGCATTAGATCGCTAGCATAAGCAAGTTAGCATTAGCATTTAAACTTTAATATTGCTGTATTTGCAGATATACAAGAAGGGTGAAGCTTTAATGCCATCTAATCTAATATGCCCATGAAGGGTTATGCTTTAATGCCATCTGATCTCTTATTTCCATGATAGAGGACACATACAGTATGAAAATGACCAGATTTTAGCACTAGCATTAGATCGCTAGCATTAGCAAGTTAGCATTAGCATTCAAACTTAAACTTACTGTACTTGCATGTATACAAGAAGGGTTAAGCTTTAATGCCATCTAATCTGATATTCCCATGAACGGTTATGCTTTAATGCCATCTGATCTCTTATATCCATCATAGAGGACACATACAGAATGAAAATGACCAGATATTAGCACTAGCATTAGATCGTTAGCAATCGCAAGTTTGCATTAGAATTCAAACTTTAACATTGCTGTATTTGCATAGATACAAGAAGGGTGAAGCTTTAATGCCATCTAATCTAATATGCCCATGAAGGGTTATGCTTTAATGCCATCTGATCTCTTATTTCCATGATAGAGGACACATACAGTATGAAAATGACCAGATTTTAGCACTAGCATTAGATCGCTAGCATTAGCAAGTTAGCATTAGCATTCGAACTTAAACTTACTGTACTTGTATGTATACAAGAAGGGTTAAGCTGTAATGCCATCTAATCTGATATTCCCATGAACGGTTATGCTTTAATGCCATCTGATCTCTTATATCCATCATAGAGGACACATACAGAATGAAAATGACCAGATATTAGCACTAGCATTAGATCGTTAGCATTAGCAAGTTTGCATTAGCATTCAAACTTTAACATTGCTGTATTTGCATAGATACAAGAAGGGTTAAGCTTTAATGCCATCTAATCTGATATTCCCATGAAGGGTTATGCTTGAATGCCATCTGATCTCTTATATCCATCATAGAGGACACGTACAGTATGAAAATGACAAGATATTAGCACTAGCATTAGATCGTTAGCATTAGCAAGTAAGCATTAGCATTCAAACTTAAACTTACTGTACTTGCATGTATACAAGAAGGGGTTAAACTTTAATGCCATCAAATCTGATATTCCCATGAAGGGTATGCTTTTATGCCATTTGAACTCTTATATCTATCATAGAGGACACATGCAGTATGAAAATGACATGATATTACCACAAGCATTAGATTGCTAGCATTAGCAAGTTAGCTTTAGCATTCAAGCTTAAACTTGCTGTACTTGCATGTTTACAAGAAGGGTTAAGCTTTAATGCCATCTAATATAATATGCGAATGACGGTTTATTCTTTAATGGCATATGATCTCTTATTTCCATCATAGAGGACACGTTACAGTATAAAATGACCAATATCAGCACAAAAGAATTAGATCGCTAGCATTCGCAAATTAGCATTAGCATTTAAACTTTAACAACGCTGTATTTGCGTGTATAACGAAGGGTGAAGCTTTAATGCCATCTGATCTCATAATCCCCTGAATGGTGATGCTTTAATGGCATCTTATCTCTTATTTCCATTATAAATAACACATACAGTTTGAAAATGATCAGAAATTAGCACTAGCATTATATCGCTAGCATTAGCAAGTTAGCATTAGCATTTAAACTTTAATATTGCTGTATTTGCATATGTACAAGAAGGGTTAGTCTTTAATGCAATCTGATCTCTTATATCTATCATAGAGGACACTTACAGTATGAAAATGACCTGATATAGCACTAGCATTAGATCGCTAGCATAAGCAAGTTAGCATTAGCATTCAACCTTAAACTTGCTGTACTTGCATGTATACAAGAAAGATTAAGCTTTAATGCCATCTAATCTGATATTCCAATGAAGGGTTATGCTTTAATGACATCTGATCTCTTATATGCATCATAGAGGACAAGTACAGTATGAAAATGACCTGATATTGCACTAGCATTAGATCGCTAGCATCAGCAAGTTAGCATTAGCATTTAAACTTTAATATTGCTGTATTTGCAGATATACAAGAAGGGTGAAGCTTTAATGCCATCTAATCTAATATGCCCATGAAGGGTTATGCTTTAATGCCATCTGATCTCTTATTTCCATGATAGAGGACACATACAGTATGAAAATGACCAGATTTTAGCACTAGCATTAGATCGCTAGCATTAGCAAGTTAGCATTAGCATTCAAACTTAAACTTACTGTACTTGCATGTATACAAGAAGGGTTAAGCTGTAATGCCATCTAATCTGATATTCCCATGAAGCGGTTATGCTTTAATGCCATCTGATCTCTTATATCCATCATAGAGACACATACAGAATGAAAATGACCAGATATTAGCACTAGCATTAGATCGTTAGCAATCGCAAGTTTGCATTAGAATTCAAACTTTAACATTGCTGTATTTGCATAGATACAAGAAGGGTTGAAGCTTTAATGCCATCTAATCTAATATGCCCATGAAGGGTTATGCTTTAATGCCATCTGATCTCTTATTTCCATCATAGAGGACACATACAGTATGAAAATGACCAGATTTTAGCACTAGCATTAGATCGCTAGCATTAGCAAGTTAGCATTAGCATTCAAACTTAAACTTACTGTACTTGCATGTATACAAGAAGGGTTAAGCTTTAATGCCATCTAATCTGATATTCCCATGAAGCGGTTATGCTTTAATGCCATCTGATCTCTTATATCCATCATAGAGGACACATACAGAATGAAAATGACCAGATATTAGCACTAGCATTAGATCGTTAGCATTCGCAAGTTTGCATTAGCATTCAAACTTTAACATTGCTGTATTTGCATAGATACAAGAAGGGTTAAGCTTTAATGCCATCTAATCTGATATTCCCATGAAGGGTTATGCTTGAATGCCATCTGATCTTTATATCCATCATAGAGGACACGTATCAAGATATTAGCACTAGCATTAGATCGTTAGCATTAGCAAGTAAGCATTAGCATTCAAACTTAAACTTACTGTATTGCATGTATACAAGAAGGGTTAAGCTTTAATGCCATCAAATCTGATATTCCCTTGAAGGGTATGCTTTTTATGGATTTGAACTCTTATATCTATCATAGAGGACAGTATATGAAAATGACATGATATTACCACAAGCATTAGATTGCTAGCATTAGCAAGTTAGCTTTTAGCATTCAAACTTAAACTTGCTGTACTTGCATGTTTACAAGAAGGGTTAAGCTTTAATGCCATCTAATATAATATGCCCATGAAGGTTTATTCTTTAATGGCATATGATCTCTTATTTCCATCATAGAGGACACGTACAGTATAAAATGACCAGATATCAGCACAAGAATTAGATCGCAGCATTAGATTTAGCATTTGAAACTTTAATGCATTAGCATTCAAACTTCAACATTTTGAAAATGTAATTATAATCATAATCCCCTGAATGGTGAGCTTTTAATGGCATTAGCATTAATTTAAATAAACATTTTGAAAATGATCAGAAATTAGCTAGCATTATATCGCTAGCATTAGCAATGCATTAAATATTGCTGTATTTGCATATGTACAAGAAGGGTTATGCTTTAATGCAATCTGATCTCTTATATCTATCATAGAGGACACTTACAGTATGAAAATGACCTGATATAGCACTAGCATTAGATCGCTAGCATAAGCAAGTTAGCATTAGCATTCAACCTTAAACTTGCTGTACTTGCATGTATACAAGAAAGATTAAAAGCTTTAATGCCATCTAATCTGATATTCCAATGAAGGGTTATGCTTTAATGACATCTGATCTCTTATATGCATCATAGAGGACAAGTACAGTAGGAAAATGACCTGATATTGCACTAGCATTAGATCGCTAGCATAAGCAAGTTAGCATTAGCATTTAAACTTTAATATTGCTGTATTTGCAGATATACAAGAAGGGTGAAGCTTTAATGCCATCTAATCTAATATGCCCATGAAGGGTTATGCTTTAATGCCATCTGATCTCTTATTTCCATGATAGAGGACACATACAGTATGAAAATGACCAGATATTAGCACTAGCATTAGATCGCTAGCATTAGCAAGTTAGCATTAGCATTCAAACTTAAACTTACTGTACTTGCATGTATACAAGAAGGGTTAAGCTGTAATGCCATCTAATCTGATATTCCCATGAAGGGTTATGCTTTAATGCCATCTGATCTCTTATATCCATCATAGAGGACACATACAGAATGAAAATGACCAGATATTAGCACTAGCATTAGATCGTTAGCAATCGCAAGTTTGCATTAGAATTCAAACTTTAACATTGCTGTATTTGCATAGATACAAGAAGGGTGAAGCTTTAATGCCATCTAATCTAATATGCCCATGAAGGGTTATGCTTTAATGCCATCTGATCTCTTATTTCCATGATAGAGGACACATACAGTATGAAAATGACCAGATTTTAGCACTAGCATTAGATCGCTAGCATTAGCAAGTTAGCATTAGCATTCAAACTTAAACTTACTGTACTTGCATGTATACAAGAAGGGTTAAGCTGTAATGCCATCTAATCTGATATTCCCATGAACGGTTATGCTTTAATGCCATCTGATCTCTTATATCCATCATAGAGGACACATACAGAATGAAAATGACCAGATATTAGCACTAGCATTAGATCGTTAGCATTCGCAAGTTTGCATTAGCATTCAAACTTTAACATTGCTGTATTTGCATAGATACAAGAAGGGTTAAGCTTTAATGCCATCTAATCTGATATTCCCATGAAGGGTTATGCTTGAATGCCATCTGATCTCTTATATCCATCATAGAGGACACGTACAGTATGAAAATGACAAGATATTAGCACTAGCATTAGATCGTTAGCATTAGCAAGTAAGCATTAGCATTCAAACTTAAACTTACTGTACTTGCATGTATACAAGAAGGGTTAAGCTTTAATGCCATCAAATCTGATATTCCCTTGAAGGGGTATGCTTTTATGCGATTTGAACTCTTATATCTATCATAGAGGACACGTGCAGTATGAAAATGACATGATATTACCACAAGCATTAGATTGCTAGCATTAGCAAGTTAGCTTTAGCATTCAAGCTTAAACTTGCTGTACTTGCATGTTTACAAGAAGGGTTAAGCTTTAATGCCATCTAATATAATATGCCGAAGACGGTTTATTCTTTAATGGCATATGATCTCTTATTTCCATCATAGAGGACACGTACAGTATAAAAATGACCAGATATCAGCACAAGAATTAGATCGCTAGCATTCGCAAATTAGCATTAGCATTTAAACTTTAACAACGCTGTATTTGCGTGTATAACGAAGGGTGAAGCTTTAATGCCATCTGATCTCATAATCCCCTGAATGGTGATGCTTTAATGGCATCTTATCTCTTATTTCCATTATAAATAACACATACAGTTTGAAAATGATCAGAAATTAGCACTAGCATTATATCGCTAGCATTAGCAAGTTAGCATTAGCATTCAAACTTAAACTTGCTGTACATGCATGTATACAAGAAGGGTTAAGCTTTAATGGCATCTAATCTGATATTCAAATGAAGGGTTATGCTTAAATGCCATCTGATTTCTTATATGAATCATAGAGGACAAGTACAGTATGAAAATGACCAGATATTAGCACTAGCATTAGATCGCTAGCATTATCAAGTTAGCATTAGCATTCAAACTTAAACCTTGCAGAACTTGCATGTATACAAGAAGGGTGAAGCTTTAATGCCATCTAATCTAATATGCCCATGAAGGGTTATGCTTTAATGACATCTGATCTCTTAATTCCATTATAGAGGACACATAGAGTATGAAAATGACCAGATATTAGCACTAGCATTAGATCGCTAGCATTAGCAAGTAAGCATTAGCATTCAACCTTTAACTTGCTGTACTGGCATGTATACAAAAAGGGTTAAGCTTTAATGCCATCTAATCTGATATTCCAATGAAGGGTTATGTTTTAATGCCATCTGATCTCTTATATGCATCGTCGAGGACAAGTACAGTATGAAAATGACCTGATATTAACACTAGCATTAGATCGCTAGCATTAGATCGTTAGCATTAGCATTCAAACTTTAACATTGCTGTATTTGCATATATACAAGAAGGGTGAAGCTTTAATGGCATCTAATCTAATATTCCCATGCAGGGTTATGCTTCAATGCCATCTGATCTCTTATTTCCATTATAGAGGACACATACAGTATGAAAATGACCAGATGTTAGCATTAGCATTCAAACTTTAACATTTTTGTATTTGCATTTATACAAGTAGCGTTCTGCTTTAATGCCACCTGATCTCTTATTTCCATCATAGAGCACACATACAGTATGAAAATGACCAGATATTAGCACTAGCATTAGATCTTTAGCATTAGTAAGTTAGCCTTAGCATTCAAACTTTAACATTGCTGTATTTGCATATGTACAAGAAGGGTTATGCTTTAATGCCATCTGATCTCTTATATCCATCATAGAGGACATTTACAGTATGAAAATGACCAGATATTAGCACTAGCATTAGATCGCTAGCATTAGCAAGTTAGCATTAGCATTCAACCTTTAACTTGCTGTACTTGCATGTATACAAGTAGGATTAAGCTTTAATGCCATCTAATCTGATATTCCAATGAAGGGTTATGCTTTAATGACATCTGATCTCTTATATGCATCATAGAGGACAAGTACCGTATGAAAATGACCTGATATTAGCAATAGCATTAGATCGCTAGCATTAGCAAGTTAGCATTAGCATTCAAACTTTAATATTGCTGTATTTGCAAATAAACAAGAAGGGTGAAGCTTTAATGGAATCTAATCTGATATTCCCATGAAGGGTTATGCTTTAAAACCATCTGATCTCTTATATCCATCATAGATGACACGTAAAGTATGAAAATGACTGGATATAAGCACCAGCATTAGATTGCTAGCATTATCAAGTTTGCATTAGAATTCAAACTTAAACATTGCAGTACTTGCATGTATACAAGAAGGGTGAAGCTTTAATGCCATCTAATCTAATATGCCCTTGAAGGGTTATGCTTTAATGCCATCTGATCTCTTATTTCCATTATAGAGGACACATAAAATATGAAAATGACCAGATATTAGCACTCGCATTAGATCGCTAGCATTAGCAAGTTAGCATTAGCATTCAAACTTAAACTTACTGTACTTTCATGTGTACAAGAAGGGTTAAGCTTTAATGCCATCTAATCTGATATTCCAATGAAGGGTTATGCTTTAATGCCATCTGATCTCTTATATCCATCATAGAGGACATGTACAGTATGAAAATGACCAGATATTAGCACTAGCATTAGATCGTTAGCATTAGCAAGTTAGCATTAGCATTCAAACTTTAACATTGCTGTATTTGCATATATACAAGAAGGGTGAAGCTTTAATGGCATCTAATCTAATATGCCCATGTAGGGTTATGCTTTAAAGCCATCTGATCTCTTATTTTCATTATAGAGGACACATACAGTATGAAAATGACCAGATATTAGCACTAGCATTAGATCGTTAGCATTAGCAAGTTAGCATTAGCATTCAAACTTTAACATTTTTGTATTTGCATTGAAACAAGTAGCGTTATGCTTTAATGCCATCTGATCTCTTATTTCCATCATAGAGCACACGTACAGTATGAAAATGACCAGATATTAGCACTAGCATTAGATCGCTTGCATTAGCAAGTTAGCATTAGCATTCAAACTTAAACTTGATGTAACTTGCATGTATACAAGAAGGGTTAAGCTTTAATGGCATCTAATCTGATATTCCAATGAAGGGTTATGCTTAAATGCCATCTGATTTCTTATCTGCATCATAGAGGACAAGTACAGTATGAAAATGACCAGATATTAGCACTAGCATTAGATCGCTAGCATTATCAAGTTAGCATTAGCATTCAAACTTAAACCTTGCAGAACTTGCATGTATACAAGAAGGGTGAAGCTTTAATGCCATCTAATCTAATATGCCCATGAAGGGTTATGCTTTAATGACATCTGATCTCTTATTTCCATTATAGAGGACACATAGAGTATGAAAATGACCAGATATTAGCACTAGCATTAGATCGCTAGCATTAGCAAGTCAGCATTAGCATTCAACCTTAAACTTGCTGTACTTGCATGTATACAAAAAGGGTTAAGCTTTAATGCCATCTAATCTGATATTCCAATGAAGGGTTATGTTTTAATGCCATCTGATCTCTTATATGCATCATCGAGGACAAGTACAGTATGAAAATGACCTGATATTAACACTAGCATTAGATCGCTAGCTTTAGCAAGTTAGCATTAGCATTCACACTTTAACATTGCTGTATTTGCATATATACAAGAAGGGTGAAGCTTTAATGGCATCTAATCTAAAATGCCCATGTAGGCTTTTGCTTTAATGCCATCTGATCTCTTATTTCCATTATAGAGGACACATACAGTATGAAAATGACCAGATATTAGCACTAGCATTAGATCGTTAGCATTAGTAAGTTAGCATTAGCATTCAAACTTTAACATTTTTGTATTTGCATTTATACAAGTAGCGTTATTCTTTAACGCCATCTGATCTCTTATATCCATCATAGAGGACACTTACAGTATGAAAATGACCAGATATTAGCACTAGCATTAGATCGCTAGCATTATCAAGTTAGCATTAGCATTCAAACTTGAACATTGCAGTAGTTGCATGTATACAAGAAGGGTGAAGCTTTAATGCCATCTAATCTAATATGCCCTTGAAGGGTTATGCTTTAATGCCATCTGATCTCTTATTTCCTTTATAGAGGACACATACAATATGAAAATGACCAGACATTAGCACTAGCAATAGATCGTTAGCATTAGCAAGTTAGCATTAGCATTCAAACTTTAACATTGCTGTATTTGCATATGTGCAAGAAGGGTTATGCTTTAATGCAATCTGATCTCTTATATCCATCATATAGGACACTAACAGTATGAAAATGACCAGATATTAGCACTAGCATTAGAACGCTAGCATTAGCAAGTTCGCATTAGCATTCAAACTTTAATATTGCTGTATTTGCATATATACAAGAAGGGTGAAGCTTTAATGGAATCTAATCTAATATGCCTATGAAGGGTTATGCTTTAATGCCATCTGATCTCTTATCGCCATTATAGAGGACACGTACAGTAAGAAAATGGCCTGATATTAGCACTAGCATTAGACCGTTAGCATTAGCAAGTTAGCATTAGCATTCAAACTATAACAATGCTGTATTTGCATATATACAAGAAGGGTGAAGCTTTAATGCCATTTAATCTAATATGCCCATGAAGGGTTATGCTTTAATGCCATCTGATCTCTTATTTCCATGATAGAGGACACATACAGTATGAAAATGACCAGATTTTAGCACTAGCATTAGATCGCTAGCATTAGCAAGTTAGCTTTAGCATTCAAACTTAAACTTACTATACTTGCATGTATACAAGAAGGGTTAAGCTGTAATGCCATCTAATCTGATATTCCCATGAAGGGTTATGCTTTAATGCCATCTGATCTCTTATAACCATTATAGAGGACACATACAGTATGAAAATGACCAGATATTAGCACTAGCATTAGATCGTTAGCATTCGCAAGTTAGCATTAGCATTCAAACTTTAACATTGCTGTATTTGCATATATACAAGAAGGGTTAAGCTTTAATGCCATCTAATCTGATATTCCCATGAAGGGTTAGGCTTGAATGCCATCTGATCTCTTATATCCATCATAGAGGACACGTACAGTATGAAAATGAGCAGATATTAGCACTAGCATTAGATCGTTAGCATTAGCAAGTAAGCATTAGCATTCAAACTTAAACTTACTGTACTTGCATGTATGCAAGAAGGGTTAAGCTTTAATGCCATCAAATCTGATATTCCCATGAAGGGGTATGCTTTCATGCGATTTGAACTCTTATATCCATCAGAGAGGACACGTACAGTATGAAAATGACCTGATATTACCACAAGCATTAGATTGCTAGCATTAGCAAGTTAGCTTTAGCATTCCAGCTTAAACTTGCTGTACTTGCATGTATACAAGAAGGGTTAAGCTTTAATGCCATCTAATATAATATGCCGAAGACGGTTTATTCTTTAATGGCATCTGATCTCTTATTTCCATCATAGAGGACACGTACAGTATGAAAATGACCAGATATCAGCACAAGCATTAGATCGCTAGCATTAGCAAATTAGCATTAGCATTTAAAATTTAACAACACTGTATTTGCGTGTATAACGAAGGGTGAAGCTTTAATGCCATCTGATCTCATAATCCGCTGAATGGTGATGCTTTAATGCCATCTTATCCCTTATTTCCATTATAAATAACAGATACAGTTTGAAAATGATCAGAAATTAGCACTAGCATTTTATCGCTAGCATTAGCGAGTTAGCATTATAATTCAAACTTAAACTTGCTGTACTTGCATGTATACAAGAAGGGTTAAGCTTTAATGGCATCTAATCTGATATTCCAATGAAGGGTTATGCTTAAATGCCATCTGATTTCTTATATCCATCATAGAGGACAAGTACAGTATGAAAATGACCAGATATTAGCACTAGCATTAGATCGCTAGCATTATCAAGTTAGCATTAGCATTCAAACTTAAACATTGCTGTATTTGCATATATACAAGAAGGGTGAAGCTTTAATGGCATCTAATCTAATATGCCCATGTAGGGTTATGCTTTAATGCCATCTGATCTCTTATTTCCATTATAGAGGACACATACAGTATGAAAATGACCAGATATTAGCACTAGCATTAGATCGTTAGCATTAGCAAGTTAGCATTAGCATTCAAACTTTAACATTTTTGTATTTGCATTTATACAAGTAGCATTATGCTTTAATGCCATCTGATCTCTTATTTCCATCATAGAGCACACATACAGTATGAAAATGACCAGATATTAGCACTAGCATTAGATCTTTAGCATTAGCAAGTTAGCATTAGCATTCAAATTTTAACATTGCTGTATTTGCATATGTACAAGAAGGGTTATGCTTTAATGACATCTGATCTCTTATATCCATCATAGAGGACACTTACAGTATGAAAATGACCAGATATTAGCACTAGCATTAGATCGCCAGCATTAGCAAGTTAGAATTAGCATTCAACCTTTAACTTGCTGTACTTGCATGTATACAAGAAGGATTAAGCTTTAATGCCATCTAATCTGATATTCCAATGAAGGGTTATGCTTTAATGTCATCTGATCTCTTATATGCATCATAGAGGACAAGTACAGTATGAAAATGACCTGATATTAGCACTAGCATTAGATCGCTAGCATTAGCAAGTTAGCATAAGCATTCAAACTTTAATATTGCCTTATTTGCATGTATACAAGAAGGGTGAAGCTTTAATGGAATCTAATGTAATATGCCAATGAAGGGTTATGCTTTAATGCCATCTGATCTCTTATTTCCATTATAGAGGACAAGTATAGTATGAAAATGACCAGATATTAGCAGTAGCATTAGATCGCTAGCAATAGCAAGTTAGCATTAGCATTTAAACTGAAATTTAATGTAATTGCATGTATACAAGAAGGGTTAAGCTTTAATGCCATCTTATCTGATATTCCCATGAAGGGTTATGCTTTAAAGCCATCTGATCTCTTATATCCATCATAGATGACACGTAAAGTATGAAAATGACCAGATATTAGCACTACCATTAGATTGCTAGCATTATCAAGTTAGCATTAGAATTCAAACTTAAACATTGCAGTACTTGCATGTATACAAGAAGGGTGAAGCTTTAATACCATCTAATCTAATATGCCCTTGAAGGGTTATGCTTTAATGCCATCTGATCTCTTACTTCCATTATAGAGGACACATACAATATTAAAATGACCAGATATTAGCACTAGCATTAGATCGCTAGCATTAGCAAGTTAGCATTAGCATTCAAACTTAAACTTACTGTACTTTCATGTGTACAAGAAGGGTTAAGCTTTAATGCCATCTAATCTGATATTCCAATGAAGGGTTATGCTTTAATGCCATCTGATCTCTTATATCCATCATAGAGGACATGTACAGTATGAAAATGACCAGATATTAGCACTAGCATTAGATTGATAGCATTAGCAAGTTAGCATTAGCATTCAAACTTTAACATTGCTGTATTTACATATATACAAGAAGGGTTGTGCTTTAATGCAATCTGATCTCTTATATCCATCATAGAGGACACGTACAGTATGAAAATGACCAGATATTAGCACGAGCATTAGATCGCTAGCGTTAGCAAGTTAGCATTAACATTCAACCTTAAACTTGCTGTACTTGCATGTATAGAAGAAGGGTTAAGCTTTAATGGCATCTAATCTGATATTCCAATGAAGGGTTATGCTTAAATGCCATCTGATTTCTTATATGCATCATAGAGGACAAGTACAGTATGAAAATGACCAGATATTAGCACTAGCATTAGATCGCTAGCATTATCAAGTTAGCATTAGCATTCAAACTTAAACCTTGCAGAACTTGCATGTATACAAGAAGGGTGAAGCTTTAATGCCATCTAATCTAATATGCCCATGAAGGGTTATGCTTTAATGACATCTGATCTATTATTTCCATTATAGAGGACACATAGAGTATGAAAATGACCAGATATTAGCACTAGCATTATATCGCTAGCATTAGCAAGTCAGCATTAGCATTCAACCTTAAACTCGCTGTACTTGCATGTATACAAAAAGGGTTAAGCTTTAATGCCATCTAATCTGATATAACAATGAAGGGTTATGTTTTAATGCCATCTGATCTCTTATATGCATCATCGAGGACAAGTACAGTATGAAAATGACCTGATATTAACACTAGCATTAGATCGCTAGCTTTAGCAAGTTAGCATTAGCATTCAAACTTTAACATTGCTGTATTTGCATATATACAAGAAGGGTGAAGCTTTAATGGCATCTAATCTAATATGCCCATGTAGGGTCATGCTTTAATGCCATCTGATCTCTTATTTCCATTATAGAGGACAAATACAGTATGAAAATGACCAGATATTAGCACTAGCATTAGATCGTTAGCATTAGCAAGTTTGCATTAGCATTCAAACTTTAACATTTTTGTATTTGCATTTATACAAGTAGCGTTATTCTTTAATGCCATAAGATCTCTTATTTCCATCATAGAGCACACATACAGTATGAAAATGACCAGATATTAGCACTAGCATTAAATCGTTAGCATTGGTAAGTTAGCCTTAGCATTCAAACTTTAACATTGCTGTATTTGCATATGTACAAGAAGGGTTATGCTTTAATGCCATCTGATCTCTTATATCCATCATAGAGGACACTTACAGTATGAAAATGACCAGATATTAGCACTAGCATTAGATCGCTAGCATTATCAAGTTAGCATTAGCATTCAAACTTAAACATTGCAGTAGTTGCATGTATACAAGAAGGGTGAAGCTTTAATGCCATCTAATCTAATATGGCCTTGAAGGGTTATGCTTTAATGCCATCTGATCTCTTATATCCATCATAGAGGACACCAACAGTATGAAAATGACCAGATATTAGCACTAGCATTAGATCGCTAGCATTAGCAAGTTAGCATTAGCATTCAAACTTTAACATTGCTGTATTTGCATATATACAAGAAGGGTGAAGCTTTAATGGCATCTAATCTAATATGCCCATGTAGGGTTATGCTTTAAAGCCATCTGATCTCTTATTTTCATTATAGAGGACACATACAGTATGAAAATGACCAGATATTAGCACTAGCATTAGATCGTTAGCATTAACAAGTTAGCATTAGCATTCAAACTTTTACATTTTTGTATTTGCATTAAAACAAGTAGCGTTATGCTTTAATGCCTTCTGATCTCTTATTTCCATCATAGAGCACACGTACAGTATGAAAATGACCAGATATTAGCACTAGCATTAGATCGCTTGCATTAGCAAGTAAGCATTAGCATTCAAACTTAAACTTGCTGTAACTTGCATGTATACAAGAAGGGTAAAGCTTTAATGGCATCTAATCTGATATTCCACTGAAGGGTTATGCTTAAATGCCATCTGATTTCTTATATGCATCATAGATGACAAGTACAGTATGAAAATGACCAGATATTAGCACTAGCATTAGATCGCTAGCATTATCAAGTTAGCATTAGCATTCAAACTTAAACCTTGCAGAACTTGCATGTATACAAGAAGGGTGAAGCTTTAATGCCATCTAATCTAATATGCCCATGAAGGGTTATGCTTTAATGACATCTGATCTCTTATTTCCATTATAGAGGACACATAGAGTATGAAAATGACCAGATATTAGCACTAGCATTAGATCGCTAGCATTAGCAAGTCAGCATTAGCATTCAACCTTAAACTTGCTGTACTTGCATGTATACAAAAAAGGTTAAGCATTAATGCCATCTAATCTGATATTCCAATGAAGGGTTATGTTTTAATGCCATCTGATCTCTTATATTCATCATCGAGGACAAGTACAGTATGAAAATGACCTGATTTTAACACTAGCATTAGATCGCTAGCTTTAGCAAGTTAGCATTAGCATTCAAACTTTAACATTGCTGTATTTGCATATATACAAGAAGGGTGAAGCTTTAATGGCATCTAATCTAATATGCCCATGTAGGGTTATGCTTTAATGCCATCTGATCTCTTATTTCCATTATAGAGGACACATACAGTATGAAAATGACCAGATATTAGCACTAGCATTAGATCGTTAGCATTAGCAAGATAGCATTAGCATTCAAACTTTAACATTTTTGTATTTGCATTTATACAAATAGCGTTATTCTTTAATGCCATCTGATCTCTTATTTCCATCATAGAGCACACATTCAGTATGAAAATGACCAGATATTAGCACTAGCATTAGATCGTTAGCATTAGTAAGTTAGCCTTAGCATTCAAACTTTAACATTGCTGTATTTGCATATGTACAAGAAGGGTTATGCTTTAACGCCATCTGATCTCTAATATCCATCATAGAGGACACTAACAGTAAGAAAATGACCAGATATTAGCACTTGCATTAGATCGCTAGCATTATCAAGTTAGCATTAGCATTCAAACTTAAACATTGCAGTAGTTGCATGTATACAAGAAGGGTGAAGCTTTAATGCCATCTAATCTAATATGCCCTTGAAGGGTTATGCTTTAATGCCATCTGATCTCTTATTTCCTTTCTAGAGGACACATACAATATGAAAATGACCAGATATTAGCACTAGCATTAGATCGTTAGCATTAGCAAGTTAGCATTAGCATTCAAACTTTAACATTGCTGTATTTGCATATGTGCAAGAAGGGTTATGCTTTAATGCAATCTGATCTCTTATATCCATCATAGAGGACACTAACAGTAAGAAAATGACCAGATATTAGCACTTGCATTAGATCGCTAGCATTAGCAAGTTAGCATTAGCATTCAACCTTAAACTTGCCGTACTTGCATGTATACTAGAAGGATTAAGCTTTAATGCCATCTAATCTGATATTCCAATGAAGGGTTATGCTTTAATGACATCTGATCTCTTATATGCATCATAGAGGACAAGTACAGTATGAAAATGACCTGATATTAGCACTAGCATTAGATCGCTAGCATTAGCAAGTTCGCATTAGCATTCAAAGTTTAATATTGCTGTATTTGCATATATACAAGAAGGGTGAAGCTTTAATGGAATCTAATCTAATATGCCTATGAAGGGTTATGCTTTAATGCCATCTGATCTCTTATCGCCATTATAGAGGACACGTACAGAAAGAAAATGACCAGATATTAGCACTAGCATTAGACCGTTAGCATTAGCAAGTTAGCATTAGCATTCAAACTATAACAATGCTGTATTTGCATATATACAAGAAGGGTGAAGCTTTAATGCCATTTAATCTAATATGCCCATGAAGGGTTATGCTTTAATGCCATCTGATCTCTTATTTCCATGATAGAGTACACATACAGTATGAAAATGACCAGATTTTAGCACTAGCATTAGATCGCTAGCATTAGCAAGTTAGCTTTAGCATTCAAACTTAAACTTACTGTACTTGCATGTATACAAGAAGGGTTAAGCTGTAATGCCATCTAATCTGATATTCCCATGAAGGGTTATGCTTTAATGCCATCTGATCTCTTATAACCATTATAGAGGACACATACAGTATGAAAATGACCAGATATTAGCACTAGCATTAGATCGTTAGCATTCGCAAGTTAGCATTAGCATTCAAACTTTAACATTGCTGTATTTGCATATATCCAAGAGGGGTTAAGCTTTAATGCCATCTAATCTGATATTCCCATGAAGGGTTATGCTTGAATGCCATCTGATCTCTTATATCCATCATAGAGGACACGTAAAGTATGAAAATGAGCAGATATTAGCACTAGCATTAGATCGTTAGCATTAGCAAGTAAGCATTAGCATTCAAACTTGAACTTACTGTACTTGCATGTATGCAAGAAGGGTTAAGCTTTAATGCCATCAAATCTGATATTCCCATGAAGGGGTATGCTTTCATGCGATTTGAACTCTTATATCCATCAGAGAGGACACGTACAGTATGAAAATGACCTGTTATTACCACAAGCATTAGATTGCTAGCATTAGCAAGTTAGCTTTAGCATTCCAGCTTGAACTTGCTGTACTTGCATGTATACAAGAAGGGTTAAGCTTTAATGCCATCTAATATAATATGCCGAAGACGGTTTATTCTTTAATGGCATCTGATCTCTTATTTCCATCATAGAGGACACGTACAGTATGAAAATGACCATATATCAGCACAAGAATTAGATCGCTAGCATTAGCAAATTAGCATTAGCATTTAAAATTTAACAACACTGTATTTGCGTGTATAACGAAGGGTGAAGCTTTAATGCCATCTGATCTCATAATCAGCTGAATGGTGATGCTTTAATGCCATTTTATCTCTTATTTCCATTATAAATAACAGATACAGTTTGAAAATGATCAGAAATTAGCACTAGCATTATATCGCTAGCATTAGCAAGTTAGCATTAGCATTCAAACTTAAACTTGCTGTACTTGCATGTATGCAAGAAAGGTTAAGCTTTAATGGCATCTAATCTGATATTCCAATGAAGGGTTATGCTTAAATGCCATCTGATTTCTTATATCCATCATAGATGACAAGTACAGTATGAAAATGACCAGATATTAGCACTAGCATTAGATCGCTAGCATTATTAAGTTAGCATTAGCATTCAAACTTAAACATTGCTGTATTTGCATATATACAAGAAGGGTGAAGCTTTAATGGCATCTAATCTAATATGCCCATGTAGGGTTATGCTTTAATGCCATCTGATCTCTTATTTCCATTATAGAGGACACATAGAGTATGAAAATGACCAGATATTAGCACTAGCATTAGATCGTTAGCATTAGCAAGTTAGCATTAGCATTCAAACTTTAACATTTTTGTATTTGCATTTATACAAGTAGCATTATGCATTAATGCCATCTGATCTCTTATTTCCATCATAGAGCACACATACAGTATGAAAATGACCAGATATTAGCACTAGCATTAGATCGTTAGCATTAGCAAGTTAGCATTAGCATTCAAATTTTAACATTGCTGTATTTGCATATGTACAAGAGGGGTTATGCTTTAATGCCATCTGATCTCTTATATCCATCATAGAGGACACTTACAGTATGAAAATGACCAGATATTAGCACTAGCATTAGATCGCTAGCATTAGCAAGTTAGAATTAGCATTCAACCTTTAACTTGCTGTACTTGCATGTATACAAGAAGGATTAAGCTTTAATGCCATCTAATCTGATATTCCAATGAAGGGTTATGCTTTAATGTCATCTGATCTCTTATATGCATCATAGAGGACAAGTACAGAATGAAAATGACCTGATATTAGCACTAGCATTAGATCGCTAGCATTAGCATGTTAGCATAAGCATTCAAACTTTAATATTGCTGTATTTGCATGTATACAAGAAGGGTGAAGCTTTAATGGAATCTAATGTAATATGCCAATGAAGGGTTATGCTTTAATGCCATCTGATCTCTTATTTCCATTATAGAGGACAAGTATAGTATGAAAATGACCAGATATTAGCACTAGCATTAGATCGCTAGCAATAGCAAGTTAGCATTAGCATTCAAACTTAAACTTAATGTAATTGCATGTATACAAGAAGGGTTAAGCTTTAATGCCATCTTATCTGATATTCCCATGAAGGGTTATGCTTTAAAGCCATCTGATCTCTTATATCCATCATAGATGACACGTAAAGTATGAAAATGACCAGATATTAGCACTACCATTAGATTGCTAGCATTATCAAGTTAGCATTAGAATTCAAACTTAAACATTGCAGTACTTGCTATATACAAGAAGGGTGAAGCTTTAATACCATCTAATCTAATATGCCCTTGAAGGGTTATGCTTTAATGCCATCTGATCTCTTATTTCCATTATAGAGGACACATACAATATTAAAATGACCAGATATTAGCACTAACATTAGATCGCTAGCATTAGCAAGTTAGCATTAGCATCCAAACTTAAACTTACTGTACTTTCATGTGTACAAGAAGGGTTAAGCTTTAATGCCATCTTATCTGATATTCCAATGAAGGGTTATGCTTTAATGCCATCTGATCTCTTATATCCATCATAGAGGACATGTACAGTATGAAAATGACCAGATATTAGCACTAGCATTAGATCGATAGCATTAGCAAGTTAGCATTAGCATTCAAACTTTAACATTGCTGTATTTACATATATACAAGAAGGGTTATGCTTTAATGCAATCTGATCTCTTATATCCATCATAGAGGACACGTACAGTATGAAAATGACCAGATATTAGCACGAGCATTAGATCGCTAGCATTAGCAAGTTAGCATTAACATTCAACCTTAAACTTGCTGTACTTGCATGTATGCAAGAAGGGTTAAGCTTTAATGGCATCTAATCTGATATTCCAATGAAGGGTTATGCTTAAATGCCATCTGATTTCTTATATGCATCATAGAGGACAAGTACAGTATGAAAATGACCAGATATTAGCACTAGCATTAGATCGCTAGCATTATCAAGTTAGCATTAGCATTCAAACTTAAACCTTGCAGAACTTGCATGTTTACAAGAAGGGTGAAGCTTTAATGCCATCTAATCTAATATGCCCATGAAGGGTTATGCTTTAATGACATCTGATCTATTATTTCCATTATAGAGGAAACATAGAGTATGAAAATGACCAGATATTAGCACTAGCATTAGATCGCTAGCATTAGCAAGTCAGCATTAGCATTCAACCTTAAACTTGCTGTACTTGCATGTATACAAGAAGGGTTAAGCTTTAATGCCATCTAATATGATATAACAGTGAAGGGTTATGTTTTAATGCCATCTGATCTCTTATATGCATCATCGAGGACAAGTACAGTATGAAAATGACCTGATATTAACACTAGCATTAGATCGCTAGCTTAAGCAAGTTAGCATTAGCATTCAAACTTTAACATTGCTGTATTTGCATATATACAAGAAGGGTGAAGCTTTAATGGCATCTAATCTAATATGCCCATGTAGGGTTATGCTTTAATGCCATCTGATCTCTTATTTCCATTATAGAGGACACATACAGTATGAAAATGACCAGATATTAGCACTAGCATTAGATCGTTAACATTAGCAAGTTTGCATTAGCATTCAAACTTTAACATTTTTGTATTTGCATTTATACAAGTAGCGTTATTCTTTAATGCCATCTGATCTCTTATTTCCATCATAGAGCACACATACAGTATGAAAATGACCAGATATTAGCACTAGCATTAAATCGTTAGCATTAGTAAGTTAGCCTTAGCATTCAAACTTTAACATTGCTGTATTTGCATATGTACAAGAAGGGTTATGCTTTAATGCCATCTGATCTCTTATATCCATCATAGAGGACACTTACAGTATGAAAATGACCAGATATTAGCACTAGCATTAGATCGCTAGCATTATCAAGTTAGCATTAGCATTCAAACTTAAACATTGCAGTAGTTGCATGTATACAAGAAGGGTGAAGCTTTAATGCCATCTAATCTAATATGGCCTTGAAGGGTTATGCTTTAATGCCATCTGATCTCTTATATCCATCATAGAGGACACTAACAGTATGAAAATGACCAGATATTAGCACTAGCATTAGATCGCTAGCATTAGCAAGTTAGCATTAGCATTCAAACTTTTAACATTGCTGTATTTGCATATATACAAGAAGGGTGAAGCTTTAATGGCATCTAATCTAATATGCCCATGTAGGGTTATGCTTTAAAGCCATCTGATCTCTTATTTTCATTATAGAGGACACATACAGTATGAAAATGACCAGATATTAGCACTAGCATTAGATCGTTAGCATTAACAAGTTAGCATTAGCATTCAAACTTTTACATTTTTTTATTTGCATTAAAACAAGTAGCGTTATGCTTTAATGCCTTCTGATCTCTTATTTCCATCATAGAGCACACGTACAGTATGAAAATGACCAGATATTAGCACTAGCATTAGATCGCTTGCATTAGCAAGTTAGCATTAGCATTCAAACTTAAACTTGCTGTAACTTGCATGTATACAAGAAGGGTTAAGCTTTAATGGCATCTAATCTGATATTCCAATGAAGGGTTAAGCTTAAATGCCATCTGATTTCTTATATGCATCAAAGAGGACAAGTACAGTATGAAAATGACCAGATATTAGCACTAGCATTAGATCGCTAGCATTATCAAGTTAGCATTAGCATTCAAACTTAAACCTTGCAGAACTTGCATGTATACAAGAAGGGTGAAGCTTTAATGCCATCTAATCTAATATGCCCATGAAGGGTTATGCTTTAATGACATCTGATCTCTTATTTCCATTATAGAGGACACATAGAGTATGAAAATGACCAGATATTAGCACTAGCATTGGATCGCTAGCATTAGCAAGTCAGCATTAGCATTCAACCTTAAACTTGCTGTACTTGCATGTATACAAAAAGGGTTAAGCTTTAATGCCATCTAATCTGATATTCCAATGAAGGGTTATGTTTTAATGCCATCTGATCTCTTATATTCATCATCGAGGACAAGTACAGTATGAAAATGACCTGATATTAACACTAGCATTAGATCGCTAGCTTTAGCAAGTTAGCATTAGCATTCAAACTTTAACATTGCTGTATTTGCAAATATACAAGAAGGGTGAAGCTTTAATGGCATCTAACCTAATATGCCCATGTAGGGTTATGCTTTAATGCCATCTGATCTCTTATTTCCATTATAGAGGACACATACAGTATGAAAATGACCAGATATTAGCACTAGCATTAGATCGTTAGCATTAGCAAGTTAGCATTAGCATTCAAACTTTAACATTTTTGTATTTGCATTTATACAAGTAGCGTTATTCTTTAATGCCATCTGATCTCTTATTTCCATCATAGAGCACACATTCAGTATGAAAATGACCAGATATTAGCACGAGCATTAGATCGTTAGCATTAGTAAGTTAGCCTTAGCATTCAAACTTTAACATTGCTGTATTTGCATATGTACAAGAAGGGTTATGCTTTAACGCCATCTGATCTCTAATATCCATCATAGAGGACACTTACAGTATGAAAATGACCAGATATTAGCACTAGCATTAGATCGCTAGCATTATCAAGTTAGCATTAGCATTCAAACTTAAACATTGCAGTAGTTGCATGTATACAAGAAGGGTGAAGCTTTAATGCCATCTAATCTAATATGCCCTTGAAGGGTTATGCTTTAATGACATCTGATCTCTTATTTCCTTTTTAGAGGACACATACAATATGAAAATGACCAGATATTAGCACTAGCATTAGATCGTTAGCATTAGCAAGTTAGCATTAGCATTCAAACTTTAACATTGCTGTATTTGCATATGTGCAAGAAGGGTTATGCTTTAATGCAATCTGATCTCTTATATCCATCATAGAGGACACTAACAGTAAGAAAATGACCAGATATTAGCACTAGCATTAGATCGCTAGCATTAGCAAGTTAGCATTAGCATTCAACCTTAAACTTGCTGTACTTGCATGTATACTAGAAGGATTAAGCTTTAATGCCATCTAATCTGATATTCCAATGAAGGGTTATGCTTTAATGACATCTGATCTCTTATATGCATCATAGAGGACAAGTACAGTATGAAAATGACCTGATATTAGCACTAGCATTAGATCGCTAGCATTAGCAAGTTCGCATTAGCATTCAAACTTTAATATTGCTGTATTTGCATATATACAAGAAGGGTGAAGCTTTAATGGAATCTAATCTAATATGCCTATGAAGGGTTATGCTTTAATGCCATCTGATCTCTTATCACCATTATAGAGGACACGTACAGAAAGAAAATGACCTGATATTAGCACTAGCATTAGACCGTTAGCATTAGCAAGTTAGCATTAGCATTCAAACTATAACAATGCTGTATTTGCATATATACAAGAAGGGTGAAGCTTTAATTCCATTTAATCTAATATGCCCATGAAGGGTTATGCTTTAATGCCATCTGATCTCTTATTTCCATGATACAGTACACATACAGTATGAAAATGACCAGATTTTAGCACTAGCATTAGATCGCTAGCATTAGCAAGTTAGCTTTAGCATTCAAACTTAAAATTACTGTACTTGCATGTATACAAGAAGGGTTAAGCTGTAATGCCATCTAATCTGATATTCCCATGAAGGGTTATGCTTAAATGCCATCTGATCTCTTATAACCATTATAGAGGACACATACAGTATGAAAATGACGAGATATTAGCACTAGCATTAGATCGTTAGCATTCGCAAGTTAGCATTAGCATTCAAACTTTAACATTGCTGTATTTGCATATATCCAAGAGGGTTAAGCTTTAATGCCATCTAATCTGATATTCCCATGAAGGGTTATGCTTGAATGCCATCTGATCTCTTATATCCATCATAGAGGACACGTAAAGTATGAAAATGAGCAGATATTAGCACTAGCATTAGATCGTTAGCATTAGCAAGTAAGCATTAGCATTCAAACTAAAACTTACTGTACTTGCATGTATGCAAGAAGGGTTAAGCTTTCATGCCATCAAATCTGATATTCCCATGAAGGGGTATGCTTTCATGCGTTTTGAACTCTTATATCCATCAGAGAGGACACGTACAGTATGAAGATGACCTGTTATTACCACAAGCATTAGATTGCTAGCATTAGCAAGTTAGCTTTAGCATTCAAGCTTAAACTTGCTGTACTTGCATGTATACAAGAAGGGTTAAGCTTTAAAGCCATCTAATATAATATGCCGAAGACGGTTTATTCTTTAATGGCATCTGATCTCTTATTTCCATCATAGAGGACACGTACAGTATGAAAATGACCAGATATCAGCACAAGAATTAGATCGCTAGCATTAGCAAATTAGCATTAGCATTTAAACTTTAACAACACTGTATTTGCGTGTATAACGAAGGGTGAAGCTTTAATGCCATCTGATCTCATATCTCATAATCCGCTGAATGGTGATGCTTTAATGCCATTTTATCTCTTATTTCCATTATAAATAACAGATACAGTTTGAAAATGATCAGAAATTAGCACTAGCATTATATCGCTAGCATTAGCAATTTAGCATTAGCATTCAAACTTAAACTTGCCGTACTTGCATGTATGCAAGAAGGGTTAAGCTTTAATGGCATCTAATCTGATATTCCAATGAAGGGTTATGCTTAAATGCCATCTGATTTCTTATATCCATCATAGAGGACAAGTACAGTATGAAAATGACCAGATATTAGCACTAGCATTAGATCGCTAGCATTATCAAGTTAGCATTAGCATTCAAACTTAAACATTGCAGAACTTGCATGTATACAAGAAGGGTGAAGCTTTAATGCCATCTAATCTAATATGCCCATGTAGGGTTATGTTTTAATGCCATCTGATCTCTTATTTCCATTATAGAGGACACATACAATATTAAAATGACCAGATATTAGCACTAGCATTAGATCGCTAGCATTAGCAAGTTAGCATTAGCATTCAACCTTAAACTTGCTGTACTTGCATGGATACAAAAAGGGTTATGCTTTAATGCCATCTAATCTGATATTCCAATGAAGGGTTATGTTTTAATGCCATCTGATCTCTTATATGCATCATCGAGGACAAGTACAGTATGAAAATGACCTGATATTAACACTAGCATTAGATCGCTAGCATTAGCAAGTTAGCATTAGCATTCAAACTTGTACATTGCTGTATTTGCATATATACAAGAAGGGTGAAGCTTTAATACCATCTAATCTAATATGCCCTTGAAGGGTTATGCTTTAATGCCATCTGATCTCTTATTTCCATTATAGAGGACACATACAATATTAAAATGACCAGATATTAGCACTAGCATTAGATCGC
The DNA here is from genome assembly GCA_029692085.1 of Gymnothorax javanicus. Lineage (NCBI taxonomy): Eukaryota > Metazoa > Chordata > Actinopteri > Anguilliformes > Muraenidae > Gymnothorax > Gymnothorax javanicus. The sequence goes on along the minus strand of CM056200.1, from coordinate 13,245,447 downwards.
TAGCATTAGCAAGTTAGCATTAGCATTCAAACTTAAACTTACTGTACTTTCATGTGTACAAGAAGGGTTAAGCTTTAATGCCATCTTATCTGATATTCCAATGAAGGGTTATGCTTTAATGCCATCTGATCTCTTATATCCATCATAGAGGACATGTACAGTATGAAAATGACCAGTTATTAGCACTAGCATTAGATCGATAGCATTAGCAAGTTAGCATTAGCATTCAAACTTTAACATTGCTGTATTTACATATATACAAGAAAGGTTATGCTTTAATGCAATCTGATCTCTTATATCCATCATAGAGGACACGTACAGTATGAAAATGACCAGATATTAGCACGAGCATTAGATCGCTAGCATTAGCAAGTTAGCATTAACATTCAACCTTAAACTTGCTGTACTTGCATGTATACAAGAAGGGTTAAGCTTTAATGGCGTCTAATCTGATATTCCAATGAAGGGTTATGCTTAAATGCCATCTGATTTCTTATATGCATCATAGAGGACAAGTACAGTATGAAAATGACCAGATATTAGCACTAGCATTAGATCGCTAGCATTATCAAGTGAGCATTAGCATTCAAACTTAAACCTTGCAGAACTTGCATGTATACAAGAAGGGTGAAGCTTTAATGCCATCTAATCTAATATGCCCATGAAGGGTTATGCTTTAATGACATCTGATCACTTATTTCCATTATAGAGGACACATAGAGTATGAAAATGACCAGATATTAGCACTAGCATTAGATCGCTAGCATTAGCAAGTCAGCATTAGCATTCAACCTTAAACTTGCTGTACTTGCATGTATACAAAAAGGGTTAAGCTTTAATGCCATCTAATCTGATATAACAATGAAGGGTTATGTTTTAATGCCATCTGTTCTCTTATATGCATCATCGAGGACAAGTACAGTATGAAAATGACCTGATATTAACACTAGCATTAGATCGCTAGCTTTAGCAAGTTAGCATTAGCATTCAAACTTTAACATTGCTGTATTTGCATATATACAAGAAGGGTGAAGCTTTAATGGCATCTAATCTAATATGCCCATGTAGGGTTATGCTTTAATGCCATCTGATCTCTTATTTCCATTATAGAGGACACATACAGTATGAAAATTACCAGATATTAGCACTAGCATTAGATCGTTAGCATTAGCAAGTTAGCATTAGCATTCAAACTTTAACATTTTTGTATTTGCATTTATTCAAGTAGTGTTATTCTTTAATGCCATCTGATCTCTTATTTCCATCATAGAGCACACATACAGTATGAAAATGACCAGATATTAGCACTAGCATTAGATCGTTAGCATTAGTAAGTTAGCCTTAGCATTCAAACTTTAACATTGCTGTATTTGCATATGTACAAGAAGGGTTATGCTTTAATGCCATGTGATCTCTTATATCCATCATAGAGGACACTTACAGTATGAAAATGACCAGATGTTAGCACTAGCATTAGATCGCTAGCATTATCAAGTTAGCATTAGCATTCAAACTTAAACATTGCAGTAGTTGCATGTATACAAGAAGGGTGAAGCTTTAATGGCATCTAATCTAATATGGCCTTGAAGGGTTATGCTTTAATGCCATCTGATCTCTTATATCCATCATAGAGGACACTAACAGTATGAAAATGACCAGATATTAGCACTAGCATTAGATCGCTAGCATTAGCAAGTTAGCATTAGCATTCAACCTTAAACTTGCTGTACTTGCATGTATACTAGAAGGATTAAGCTTTAATGCCATCTAATCTGATATTCCAATGAAGGGTTATGCTTTAATGACATCTGATCTCTTATATTCATCATAGAGGACAAGTACAGTATGAAAATGACCTGCTATTAGCACTAGCATTAGATTGCTAGCATTAGCAAGTTCGCATTAGCATTCAAACTTTAATATTGCTGTATTTGCATATATACAAGAATGGTGAAGCTTTTATGGAATCTAATCTAATATGCCAATGAAGGTTTATGCTTTAATGCCATCTGATCTCTTATCGCCATTATAGAGAACACGTACAGTAAGAAAATGACCTGATATTAGCACTAGCATTAGACCGTTAGCATTAGCAAGATAGCATTAGCATTCAAACTATAACAATGCTGTATTTGCATATATACAAGAAGGGTGAAGCTTTAATGCGATTTAATCAAATATGCCCATTTAAGGGTTATGCTTTAATGCCATCTGATCTCTTATTTCCATGATAGAGGACACATACAGAATGAAAATGACCAGATTTTAGCACTAGCATTAGATCGCTAGCATTAGCAAGTTAGCATTAGCATTCAAACTTAAACTTACTGTACTTGCATGTATACAAGAAGGGTTAAGCTGTAATGCCATCTAATCTGATATTCCCATGAAGGGTTATGCTTTAATGCCATCTGATCTCTTATATCCATCATAGAGGACACGTACAGTATGAAAATGAGCAGATATTAGCACTAGCATTAGATCGTTAGCATTAGCAAGTAAGCATTAGCATTCAAACTTAAACTTACTGTACTTGCATGTATGCAAGAAGGGTTAAGCTTTAATGCCATCAAATCTGATATTCCCATGAAGGGGTATGCTTTTATGCGATTTGAACTCTTTTATCCATCAGAGAGGACACGTACAGTATGAAAATGACCTGATATTACCACAAGCATTAGATTGCTAGCATTAGCAAGTTAGCTTTAGCATTCAAGCTTAAACTTGCTGTACTTGCATGTATACAAGAAGGGTTAAGCTTTAATGGCATCTAATCTGATATTCCAATGAAGGGTTATGCTTAAATGCCATCTGATTTCTTATATCCATCATAGAGGACAAGTACAGTGTGAAAATGACCAGATATTAGCACTAGCATTAGATCGCTAGCATTATCAAGTTAGCATTAGCATTCAAACTTAAACATTGCAGAACTTGCATGTATACAAGAAGGGTGAAGCTTTAATGCCATCTAATCTAATATGCCCATGAAGGGTTATGCTTTAATGACATCTGATCTCTTATTTCCATTATAGAGGACACAAACAGGATGAAAATGACCAGATATTAGCACTAGCATTAGATCGCTAGCATTAGCAAGTTTGCATTAGCATTCAACCTTAAACTTGCTGTACTTGCATGGATACAAAAAGGGTTATGCTTTAATGCCATCTAATCTGATATTCCAATGAAGGGTTATGTTTTAATGCCATCTGATCTCTTATATGCATCATCGAGGACAAGTACAGTATGAAAATGACCTGATATTAACACTAGCATTAGATCGCTAGCATTAGCAAGTTAGCATTAGCATTCAAACTTGTACATTGCTGTATTTGCATATATACAAGAAGGGTGAAGCTTTAATGGCATCTAATCTAATATGCCCATGTAGGGTTATGCTTTAATGCCATCTGATCTCTTATTTCCATTATAGAGGACACATACACTATGAAAATGACCAGATATTAGCACTAGCATTAGATCGTTAGCATTAGCAAGTTAGCATTAGCATTCAAACTTTAACATTTTTGTATTTGCATTTATACAAGTAGCGTTATGCTTTAATGCCATCTGATCTCTTATTTCCATCATAGAGCACACATACAGTATGAAAATGACCAGATATTAGCACTAGCATTAGATCGTTAGCATTAGCAAGTTAGCATTAGCATTCAAATTTTAACATTGCTGTATTTGCATATGTACAAGAAGGGTTATGCTTTAATGCCATCTGATCTCTTATATCCATCATAGAGGACACTTACAGTATGAACATGACCAGATATTAGCACTAGCATTAGATCGCAAGCATTAGCAAGTTAGAATTAGCATTCAACCTTTAACTTGCTGTACTTGCATGTATACAAGAAGGATTAAGCTTGAATGCCATCTAATCCGATATTCCAATGAAGGGTTATTCTTTAATGTCATCTGATCTCTTATATGCATCATAGAGGACAAGTACAGTATGAAAATGACCTGATATTAGCACTAGCATTAGATCGCTAGCATTAGCAAGTTAGCATAAGCATTCAAACTTTAATATTGCTGTATTTGCAGATATACAAGAAGGGTGAAGCTTTAATGGAATCTAATCTAATATGCCAATGAAGGGTTATGCTTTAATGCCATCTGATCTCTTATTTCCATTATAGAGGACAAGTATAGTATGAAAATGACCAGATATTAGCACTAGCATTAGATCGCTAGCAATAGCAAGTTAGCATTAGCATTCAAACTTAAACTTACTGTAATTGCATGTATACAAGAAGGGTTAAGCTTTAATGCCATCTTATCTGATATTCCCATGAAGGGTTATGCTTTAAAGCCATCTGATCTCTTATATCCATCATAGATGACACGTAAAGTATGAAAATGACCAGATATTAGCACTACCATTAGATTGCTAGCATTATCAAGTTAGCATTAGAATTCAAACTTTAACATTGCAGTACTTGCATGTATACAAGAAGGGTGAAGCTTTAATACCATCTAATCTAATATGCCCTTGAAGGGTTATGCTTTAATGCCATCTGATCTCTTATTTCCATTATAGAGGACACATACAATATTAAAATGACCAGATATTAGCACTAGCATTAGATCGCTAGCATTAGCAAGTTAGCATTAGCATTCAAACTTAAACTTACTGTACTTTCATGAGTACAAGAAGGGTTAAGCTTTTATGCTATCTAATCTGATGTTCCAATGAAGGGTTATGCTTTAATGCCATATGATCTCTTATATGCATCATAGAGGACAAGTACAGTATGAAAATGACCTGATATTAGCACTAGCATTAGACCGTTAGCATTAGCAAGTTGGCATTAGCATTCAAACTATAACATTGCTGTATTTGCATATATAAAAGAAGGGTACAGCTTTAATGCCGTCAAATCTAATATGCCCATGAACGGTTATGCTTTAATGCCATCAGATCTTTTATTTCCATGATAGAGGACACATACAGTATGAAAATGACCAGATTTTATCACTACCATTAGATCGCTAGCATTAGCAAGTTAGCATTAGCATTCAAACTTAAACCTACTGTACTTGCATGTTTACAAGAAGGGTTAAGCTGTAATGCCATCTAATCAGATATTCCCATGAAGGGTTATGCTTTAATGCCATCTGATCTCTTATATCCATCAGAGAGGACACGTACAGTATGAAAATGACCAGATATTAGCACTAACATTAGATCGTTAGCATTCGCAAGTTAGCATTAGCATTCAAACTTCAACATTGCTGTATTTGCATATATACAAGAAGGGTTAAGCTTTAATGCCATTTAATCTGATATTCCCATGAAGGGTTATGCTTGAATGCCATCTGATCTCTTATATCCATCATAGAGGACACGTACAGTATGAAAATGACCAGATATTAGCACTAGCATTAGATCGTTAGCATTAGCAAGTTAGCATTAGCATTCAAAAATAAACTTACTGTACTTGACAGTATACAAGAAGGGTTAAGCTTTATTGCCATCAAATCTGATATTCCCATGAAGGGGGATGCTTTTATGCGATTTGAACTCTTATATCCATCATAGAGGACACGTACAGTATGAAAATGACCTGATATTACCACAAGCATTAGATTCCTAGCATTAGCAAGTTAGCTTTAGCATTCAAGCTTAAACTTACTGTACTTGCATGTATACAAGAAGGGTTTAGCTTTAATGCCATCTATTATAATATGCCGAAGACGGTTTATTCTTTAATGGCATCTGATCTCTTATTTCCATCATAGAGGACACGTACAGTATGAAAATGACCAGATATCAGCACAAGCATTAGATCGCTAGCATTATCAAGTTAGCATTAGCATTCAAACTTAAACATTGCAGAACTTGCATGTATACAAGAAGGGTGAAGCTTTAATGCCATCTAGTCTAATACGCCCATGAAGGGTTATGCTTTAATGACATCTGATCTCTTATTTCCTTTATAGAGGACACATACAGTATGAAAATGAGCAGATATTAGCACTAGCATTAGATCGCTAGCATTAGCAAGTTAGCATTAGCATTCAAACTTAAACTTGCTGTACTTGCATGTATACAAGAAGGGTTAAGCTTTAATGCCATCAAATCTGATATTCCCATGAAGGGTTATGCTTTAAAGCCATCTGATCTCTTAAATCCATCATAGATGACACGTAAAGTATGAAAATGACCAGATATTAGCACTAGCATTAGATCGCTAGCATTATCAAGTTAGCATTAGCATTCAAACTTAAACATTGCAGTACTTGCATTTATACAAAAAGGGTTATGCTTTAATGCCATCTAATCTAATATGCCCTTGAAGGGTTATGCTTTAATGCCATCTGATCTCTTATTTCCTTTATAGAGGACACATACAATATGAAAATGACCAGATCTTAGCACTAGCATTAGATGGCTAGCATTAGCAAGTTAGCATTAGCATTCAAACTTAAACTTACTGTACTTGCATGTATACAAGAAGGGTTAAGCTTAAATGCCATCTAATCTGATATTCCAATGAAGGTATATGCTTTAATGCCATCTGATCTCTTATATCCATCATAAAGGTCACGTACAGTATGAAAATGTCCAGATATTACCACTATCATTAGATCGTTTGCATTACCAAGTTAGCATTAGCATTCAAACTTTAACATTGGTGTATTTGCATATATACAAGAAGGGTTATGCTTTAATGCCATCTGATCTCTTATATCCATCATAGAGGACACGTACAGTATGAAAATGTCCTGATATTACCACTATCATTAGATTGTTTGCATTAGCAAGTTAGCATTAGCATTCAAACTTTAACATTGCTGTACTTGCATGTATACAAGAAGGGTTAAGCTTTAATGCCATCTAATCTGATATTCCAATGAAGGGTTATGTTTTAATGCCATCTGATCTCTTATATGGATCATAGAGGACAAGTACAGTATGAAAATGACCTGATATTAACACTAGTATTAGATCGCTAGCATTAGCAAGTTAGCATTAGCATTCAAACTTTAACATTGCTGTTTTTGCGTATATAAAGAAGGGTTAAGCTTTAATGACATCTTACCTCATAATCACATGAAAGGTGATGCTTTAATGCCATCTGATCTCTTATTTCCATTATAAATAACACATAGAGTTTGAAAATGACCAGAAATTAGCACTAGCATTAAATTGCTAGCATTAGCAAGTTAGCATTAGCATTCAACCTTAAACTTGCTGTACTTGCATGTATACAAGAAGGGTTAAACTTTAATGGCATCTAATCTGATATTCCAATGTAGGGTTATGCTTACATGCCATCTGATTTCTTATATGCATCATAGAGGATAAGTACAGTATAAAAATGACCAGATATTAGCACTAGCATTAGATCGCTAGCATTATCAAGTTAGCATTAGCATTCAAACTTAAACATTGTAGAACTTGCATGTATACAAGAAGGGTTAAGCTTTAATGCCATCTAATCTAATATGCCCATGAAGGGTTATGCTTTAATGCCATCTGATCTCTTATTTCCGTTATAGAGGACACATACAGTATGAAAATCACCAGATATTAGCACTAGCATTAGATCGCTAGCATTAGCAAGTTAGCATTAGCATTCAACCTTAAACTTGCTGTACTTGCATGTATACAAGAAAGGTGAAGCTTTAATGCCATCTAATCTGATATTCCAATGAAGGGTTATGTTTTAATGCCATCTGATCTCTTAGATGGATCATAGAGGACAAGTACAGTATGAAAATGACCTAATATTAACACTAGCGTTAGATCGCTCGCATTAGCAAGTTAGCATTAGCATTCAAACTTTAACATTGCTGTATTTGCATATATACAAGAAGGGTGAAGCTTTAATGGCACCTAATTTAATATGCCCAAGTAGGGTTATGCTTTAATGCCATCTGATCTCTTATTTCCATTATAAAGGACACGTACAGTATGAAAATGACCAGATATTTGCACTAGCATTAGATCGCTAGCAATAGCAAGTTAGCATTAGCATTCAAACTTAAACTTACTGTACTTGCATGTATACAAGAAGGGTTAAGCTTTAATGCCTTCAAATCTGATATTCCCATGAAGGGTTATGCTTTAAAGCCATCTGATGTCTTATATCCATCATAGAGGACACGTTAAGTATGAAAATGACCAGATATTAGCACTAGCATTAGATCGTTAGCATTAGCAAGTTAGCATTAGCATTCAAACTTGAACATTTTTGTATTTGCATTATACAAGTAGCGTTATGCTTTAATGCCATCTGATCTCTTATTTCCATCATAGAGCACACGTACAGTATGAAAATGACCAGATATTAGCACTAGCATTAGATCGCTAGCATTAGCAAGTTAGCATTAGCATTCAAACTTAAACTTGCTGTACTTGCATGTATACAGGAAGGGTTAAGCTTTAATGCCATCAAATCTGATATTCCCATGAAGGGTTATGCTTTTGATGGCATCTGATCTCTTATATCCATCATAGACGACATACACGCACAGTATGAAAAATGACCAGATATTAGCACTAGCATTAGATCGCTAGCATTATCATGTTAGCATTAGCATTCAAACTTAAACATTGCAGAACTTGCATGTATACAAGAAGGGTGAAGCTTAATGCCATCTAATCTAATATGCCCATGAAGGGTTATGCTTTTAATGCCATCTGATCTCTTATTTCCATTATAGAGGACACGTACTGTATGAAAATGACCTGATATTAGCACTAGCATTAGATCGCTAGCAATAGCAAATTAGCATTAGCATTCAAACTTAAACTTACTGTACTTGCATGTATACAAGAAGGGTTAAGCTTTAATGCCATCTAATCTGATATTCCCATGAAGGGTTATGCTTTAAAGCCATCTGATCTCTTATATCCATCATAGATGACACGTAAAGTATGAAAATGACCAGATATTAGCACTAGCATTAGATCGCTAGCATTCGCAAGTTAGCATTAGCATTGAAACTTCAACATTGCTGTATTTGCATATATACAAGAAGGGTTAAGCTTTAATGCCATTTAATCTGATATTCCCATGAAGGGTTATGCTTGAATGCCATCTGATCTCTTATATCCATCATAGAGGACACGTACAGTATGACAATGACCAGATATTAGCACTAGCATTAGATCGTTAGCATTAGCAAGTTAGCATTAGCATTCAAAAATAAACTTACTGTACTTGACAGTATACAAGAAGGGTTAAGCTTTATTGCCATCAAATCTGATATTCCCATGAAGGGGTATGCTTTTTATGCGATTTGAACTCTTATATTCATCATAGAGGACACGCATAGTATGAAAAATGACCTGATATTACCACAAGCATTAGATTACTAGCATTAGCAAGTTAGCTTTAGCATTCAAGCTTAAACTTACTGTACTTGCATGTATACAAGAAGGGTTTAGCTTTAATGCCATCTATTATAATATGTCAAGACGGTTTATTCTTTAATGGCATCTGATCTCTTATTTCCATCATAGAGACACGTACAGTATGAAAATGACCAGATATCAGCACAAGCATTAGATCGCTAGCATTATCAAGTTAGCATTAGCATTCAAACTTAAACATTGCAGAACTTGCATGTATACAAGAAGGGTGAAGCTTTAATGCCATCTAGTCTAATACGCCATGAAGGGTTATGCTTTTAATGACATCTGGATCTCTATTTCCTTTATAGAGGACACATACAGTATGAAAAATGACCAGATATTAGCACTAGCATTAGATCGCTAGCATTAGCAAGTTAGCATTAGCATTCAACCTTAAACTTGCTGTACTTGCATATATACAAGAAGGGTGAAGCTTTAATGGCATCTAATCTAATATGCCCATGTAGGGTTATTCTTTAATGCCATCTGATCTCTTATTTCCATTATAGAGGACACATACAGAATGAAAATTACCAGATATTAGCACTAGCATTAGATCGTTAGCATTAGCAAGTTAGCATTAGCATTCAAACTTTAACATTTTTGTATTTGCATTTATACAAGTAGCGTTATGCTTTAATGACATCTGATCTCTTATTTCCATCATAGAGCACACGTACAGTATGAAAATGACCAGATATTAGCACTCACATTAGATCGCTAGCATTAGCAAGTTAGCATTAGCATTCAAACTTAAACTTGCTGTACTTGCATGTATACAAGAAGGGTTAAGCTTTAATGGCATCAAATCTGATATTCCCATGAAGGGTTATGCTTTAAAGCCATCTGATCTCTTAAATCCATCATAGATGACACGTAAAGTATGAAAATGACCAGATATTAGGACAAGCATTAGATCGCTAGCATTATCAAGTTAGCATTAGCATTCAAACTTAAACATTGCAGTACATGCATTTATACAAAAAGGGTTATGCTTTAATGCCATCTAATCTAATATGCCCTTGAAGGGTTATGCTTTAATGCCATCTGATCTCTTATTTCCTTTATAGAGGACACATACAATATGAAAATGACCAGATCTTAGCACACAGCATTAGATGGCTAGCATTAGCAAGTTAGCATTAGCATTCAAACTTAAACTTACTGTACTTGCATGTATACAAGAAGGGTTAAGCTTAAATGCCATCTAATCTGATATTCCAATGAAGGTATATGCTTTAATGCCATCTGATCTCTTATATCCATCATAGAGGTCACGTACAGTATGAAAATGTCCAGATATTACCACTATCATTAGATCGTTTGCATTACCAAGTTAGCATTAGCATTCAAACTTTAACATTGGTGTATTTGCATATATACAAGAAGGGTTATGCTTTAATGCCATCTGATCTCTTATATCCATCATAGAGGACACGTACAGTATGAAAATGTCCAGATATTATCACTATCATTAGATCGTTTGCATTAGCAAGTTAGCATTAGCATTCAAACTTTAAAATTGCTGTACTTGCATGTATTCAAGAAGGGTTAAGCTTTAATGCCATCTAATCTGATATTCCAATGAAGGGTTATGTTTTAATGCCATCTGATCTCTTATATGGATCATAGAGGACAAGTACAGTATGAAAATGACCTGATATTAACACTAGTATTAGATCGCTAGCATTAGCAAGTTAGCATTAGCATTCAAACTTTAACATTGCTGTATTTGCATATATACAAGAAGGGTGAAGCTCTAATGGCATCTAATATGCCCATGTAGGGTTATGCTTTAATGCCATCTGATCTCTTATTTCCATTATAAAGGACACGTACAGTATGAAAATGACCAGATATTAGCACTAGCATTAGATCGCTAGCAATAGGAAGTTAGCATTAGCATTCAAACTTAAACATTGCAGAACTTGCATGTATACAAGAAAGGTGAAGCTTTAATGCCATCTAATCTGATATTCCCATGAAGGGTAATGCTTTAAAGCCATCTGATTTCTTATATCCATCATAGAGGACAAGTACAGTATGAAAATGACCAGATATTAGCACTAGCATTAGATCGCTAGCAATATCAAGTTAGCATTAGCATTCAAACTTAAACATTGCATTACTTGCAAGTATACAAGAAGGTGAAGCTTTAATGCCATCTAATCTGATATTCCCATGAAGGGATATGCTTTAATGCCATCTGATCTCTTATTTCCATCATAAAGGAAACATACAGTATGAAAATGACCAGATGTTAGCACTAGCATTAGATCGCTAGTATAAGCATGTTAGCATTAGCATTCAAACTTTAACATTGCTGTTTTTGCGTATATGAAGAAGGGTTAAGCTTTAATGACATCTTACCTCATAATCACATGAAAGGTGATGCTTTAATGCCATCTGATCTCTTATTTCCATTATAAATAACACATACAGTTTGAAAATGACCAGAAATTAGCACTAGCATTAAATTGCTCGCATTAGCAAGTTAGCATTAGCATTCAACCTTAAACTTGCTGTACTTGCTTGTATACAAGAAGGGTTAAACTTTAATGGCATCTAATCTGATATTCCAATGAAGGGTTATGCTTAAATGCCATCTGATTTCTTATATGCATCATAGAGGATAAGTACAGTATGAAAATGACCAGATATTAGCACTAGCATTAGATCGCTAGGATTATCAAGTTAGCATTAGCATTCAAACTTAAACATTGTGTAATTGCATGTATACAAGAAGGGTTAAGCTTTAATGCCATCTAATCTAATATGCCCATGAAGGGTTATGCTTTAATGCCATCTGATCTCTTATTTCCAAGTATAGAGACACATACAGTATGAAAATCACCAGATATTAGCACTAGCATTAGATCGCTAGCATTAGCAAGTTAGCATTAGCATTCAACCTTAAACTTGCTGTACTTGCATGTATACAAGAAAGGTCAAGCTTTAATGCCATCTTATCTGATATTCCAATGAAGGGTTATGTTTTAATGCCATCTGATCTCTTATATGGATCATAGAGGACAAGTACAGTATGAAAATGACCTAATATTAACACTAGCATTAGATCGCTCGCATTAGCAAGTTAGCATTAGCATTCAAACTTTAACATTGCTGTATTTGCATATATACAAGAAGGGTGAAGCTTTAATGGCATCTAATCTAATATGCCCATGTAGGGTTATGCTTTAATGCCATCTGATCTCTTATTTCCATTATAAAGGACACGTACAGTATGAAAATGACCAGATATTAGCACTAGCATTAGATCGCTAGCAATAGCAAGTTAGCATTAGCATTCAAACTTAAACTTACTGTACTTGCATGTATACAAGAAGGGTTAAGCTTTAATGCCATCTAATCTGATATTCCCATGAAGGGTTATGCGTTAAAGCCATCTGATCTCTTATATCCATCATAGAGGACACGTACAGTATGAAAATGACCAGATATTAGAACTAACATTAGATCGTTAGCATTCGCAAGTTAGCATTAGCATTCAAACTTCAACATTGCTGTATTTGCATATATACAAGAAGGGTTAAGCTTTAATGCCATTTAATCTGATATTCCCATGAAGGGTTATGCTTGAATGCCATCTGATCTCTTATATCCATCATAGAGGACATGTACAGTATGAAAATGACCAGATATTAGCACTAGCATTAGATCGTTAGCATTAGCAAGTTAGCATTAGCATTCAAAAATAAACTTACTGTACTTGACACTATACAAGAAGGGTTAAGCTTTAATGCTATCAAATCTGATATTCCCATGAAGGGGTATGCTTTTATGCGATTTGAACTCTTATATCCATCATAGAGGACACGTACAGTATGAAAATGACCTGATATTACCACAAGCATTAGATTACTAGCATTAGCAAGTTAGCTTTAGCATTCAAGCTTAAACTTACTGTACTTGCATGTATACAAGAAGGGTTTAGCTTTAATGCCATCTATTATAATATGCCGTAGACGGTTTATTCTTTAATGGCATCTGATCTTTTATTTCCATCATAGAGGACACGTACAGTATGGAAATGACCAGATATCAGCACAAGCATTAGATCGCTAGCATTATCAAGTTAGCATTAGCATTCAACCTTAAACTTGCTGTACTTGCATATATACAAGAAGGGTGAAGCTTTAATGGCATCTAATCTAATATGCCCATGTAGGGTTATTCTTTAATGCCATCTGATCTCTTATTTCCATTATAGAGGACACATACAGAATGAAAATGACCAGATATTACCACTATCATTAGATCGTTTGCATTAGCAAGTTAGCATTAGCATTCAAACTTTAACATTGGTGTATTTGCATATATACAAGAAGGGTTATGCTTTAATGCCATCTGATCTCTTATATCCATCATAGAGGACACGTACAGTATGAAAATGTCCAGATATTACCACTATCATTAGATCGTTTGCATTAGCAAGTTAGCATTAGCATTCAAACTTTAACATTGCTGTACTTGCATGTATACAAGAAGGGTTAAGCTTTAATGCCATCTAATCTGATATTCCAATGAAGGGTTATGTTTTAATGCCATCTGATCTCTTATATGGATCATAGAGGACAAGTACAGTATGAAAATGACCTGATATTAACACTAGTATTCGATCGCTAGCATTAGCAAGTTAGCATTAGCATTCAAACTTTAACATTGCTGTATTTGCATATATACAAGAAGGGTGAAGCTCTAATGGCATCTAATATGCCCATGTAGGGTTATGCTTTAATGCCATCTGATCTCTTATTTCCATTATAAAGGACACGTACAGTATGAAAATGACCAGATATTAGCACTAGCATTAGATCGCTAGCAATAGGAAGTTAGCATTAGCATTCAAACTTAAACATTGCAGAACTTGCATGTATACAAGAAAGGTGAAGCTTTAATGCCATCTAATCTGATATTCCCATGAAGGGTAATGCTTTAAAGCCATCTGATTTCTTATATCCATCATAGAGGACAAGTACAGTATGAAAATGACCAGATATTAGCACTAGCATTAGATCGCTAGCAATATCAAGTTAGCATTAGCATTCAAACTTAAACATTGCAGAACTTGCATGTATACAAGAAAGGTGAAGCTTTTAATGCAATCAAATCTAATATGCCCATGAAGGGTTATGCTTTAATGCCATCTGATCTCTTATATCCATCATAGAGGACACGTACAGTATGAAAATAACCAGATATTAGCAATAGCATTAGACCGTTAGCATTAGCAAGTTAGCATTAGCATTGAAACTTAACCTTACTGTACTTGCATGTATACAAGAAGGGTTAAGCATTAATGCCATCAAATCTGATATTCCGATGAAGGGTTATGCTTTAATGCCATCTGATCTCTTATATGCATCATAGAGGACACGTACAGTTTGAAAATGACCAGATATTAGCACTAGCATTAGATTGCTCGCCTTAGCAAGTTAGCATTAGCATTCAAGCTTAAACTTGCATTACTTGCATGTATACAAGAAGGTGAAGCTTTAATGCCATCTAATCTGATATTCCCATGAAGGGATATGCTTTAATGCCATCTGATCTCTTATTTCCATCATAAAGGAAACATACAGTAAGATAATGACCAGATATTAGCACTAGCATTAGATCGCTAGTATAAGCAAGTTAGCATTAGCATTCAAACTTTAACATTGCTGTTTTTGCATATATAAAGAAGGGTTAAGCTTTAATGACATCTTACCTCATAATCACATGAAAGGTGATGCTTTAATGCCATCTGATCTCTTATTTCCATTATAAATAACACATACAGTATGAAAATGACCAGAAAATAGCACTAGCATTAAATCGCTAGCATTAGCAAGTTAGCATTAGCATTCAAACTTAAACTTGCTGTACTTGCATGTATACAAGAAGGGTTAAACTTTAATGGCATCTAATCTGATATTCCAATGAAGGGTTATGCTTAAATGCCATCTGATTTCTTATATGCATCATAGAGGACAAGTACAGTATGAAAATGACCAGATATTAGGACTAGCATTAGATCGCTAGCATTAGCAAGTTAGCATTAGCATTCAAACTTAAACTTGCTGTACTTGCATGTATACAAGAAGGGTTAAGCTTTAATGCCATCTAATCTGATATTCCAATGAAGGGTTATGTTTTAATGCCATCTGATCTCTTATATGGATCATAGAGGACAAGTACAGTATGAAAATGACCTGATATTAACACTAGTATTAGATGGCTAGCATTAGCAAGTTAGCATTAGCATTCAAACTTTAACATTGCTGTATTTGCATATATACAAGAAGGGTGAAGCTTTAATGGCATCTAATATGCCCATGTAGGGTTATGCTTTAATGCCATCTGATCTCTTATTTACATTATAAAGGACACGTACAGTATGAAAATGACCAGATATTATCACTAGCATTAGATCGCTAGCAATAGCAAGTTAGCATTTGAATTCAAACTTAAACTTACTGTACTTGCATGTATACAAGAAGGGTTAAGCTTTAATGCCATCTAATCTGATATTCCCATGAAGGGTTATGCTTTAAAGCCATCTGATCTCTTATAACCATCATAGAGGACACGTAAAGTATGAAAATGACCAGATATTAGCACTAGCATTATATCGTTAGCATTAGCAAGTTAGCATTAGCATTCAAACTTTAACATTTTTGTATTTGCATTTATACAAGTAGGGTTATGCTTTAATGCCATCTGATCTCTTATTTCCATCATAGAGCACACGTACAGTATGAAAATGACCAGATATTAGCACTAGCATTAGATCGCTAGCATTAGCAAGTTAGCATTAGCATTCAAACTTAAACTTGCTGTACTTGCATGTATACAAGAAGGGTTATGCTTTAATGGCATCAAATCTGATATTCCCATGAAGGGTTATGCTTTAATGCCATCTGATCTCTTATATCCATCATAGACGACACGTACAGTATGAAAATGACCAGATTTAGCACTAGCATTAGATCGCTAGCATTATCATGTTAGCATTAGCATTCAAACTTAAACATTGCAGAACTTGCATGAAAACAAGAAGGGTGAAGCTTTAATGCCATCTAATCTAATATGCCCATGAAGGGTTATGCTTTAATGCCATCTGATCTCTTATTTCCATTATAGAGGAAACGTACTGTCTGAAAATGACCTGATATTAGCACTAGCATTAGATCGCTAGCAATAGCAAATTAGCATTAGCATTCAAACTTAAACTTACTGTACTTGCATGTATACAAGAAGGGTTAAGCTTTAATGCCATCTAATCTGATATTCCCATGAAGGGTTATGCTTTAATGCCATCTGATCTCTTATATCCATCATAGACGACACGTACAGTATGAAAATGACCAGATATTAGCACTAGAATTAGATCGCTAGCATTATCAAGTTAGCATTAGCATTCAAACTTAAACATTGCAGAACTTGCATGTATACAAGAAGGGTGAAGCTTTAATGCCATCTAATCTAATATGCCCTTAAAGGGTTATGCTTTAAAGCCATCTGATCTCTTATATCCATCATAGATGACACGTAAAGTATGAAAATGACCAGATATTAGCACTAGCATTAGATCGCTAGCATTATCAAGTTAGCATTAGCATTCAAGCTTAAACTTGCTGTACTTGCATGTATAGAAGAAGAGTTAAGCTTTAATGCCATCTAATATGATATTCCAAAGATGGGTTATGCTTTAATGCCATCTGATCTCTTATATGCATCATAGAGGACAAATACAGTATGAAAATGACCTGATATTAGCACTAGCATTAGATCGCTAGCATTAGCAAGTTAGCATTAGCATTCAAACTTTAACATTGCTGTATTTGCATATATACAAGAACGGTGAAGCTTTAATGCCATCTAATGAAATATGCCCATGAAGGGTTATGCTTTAATGCCATCTGATATCTTATTTGCATTATAGAGGACACATACAGTATGAAAATGACCAGATATTAGCACTAGCATTATATCGCTAGCATTAGCAAGTTAGCATTAGCATTCAAACTTAAACTTACTGTACTTGCATGTATACAAGAAGGGTGAAGCTTTAATGCCATCAAATCTGATATTCCCATGAAGGGTTATGCTTTAATGCCATCTGATCTCTTATATCCATCATAGAGGACACGTACAGTTTGAAAATGAACAGATATTAGCACTAGCATTAGATTGCTCGCCTTTGCAAGTTAGCATTAGCATTCAAGCTTAAACTTGCATTACTTGCAAGTATACAAGAAGGTGAAGCTTTTAATGCCATCTAATCTGATATTCCCATGTAGGTATATATTTTTAATGCCATCTGATTCTTATTTTCATCATAAAGGAAACATACAGTATGAAAATGACCAGATGTTAGCACTAGCATTAGATCGTTAGTATAAGTGTTAGCATTAGCATTCAAACTTTAACATTGCTGTTTTTATATATAAAGAAGGGTTAAGCTTTTAATGACATCTTACCTCATTATCACATGAAAGGTGATGCTTTAATGCCATCTGATCTCTTATTTCCATTATAAATAACACATACAGTTTGAAAATGACCAGAAATTAGCACTAGCATTAAAATGCTAGCATTAGCAAGTTAGCATTAGCATTTAACCTTAAACTTGCTGTACTTGCATGTATACAAGAAGGGTTAAACTTTAATGGCATCTAATCTGATATTCCAATGAAGGGTTATGCTTAAATGCCATCTGATTTCTTATATGCATCATAGAGGATAAGTACAGTATGAAAATGACCAGATATTAGAACTAGCATTAGATCGCTAGCATTATCAAGTTAGCATTAGCATTTACACTTAAACATTGTAGAACTTGCATGTATACAAGAAGGGTTAAGCTTTAATGTCATCTAATCTAATATGCCCATGAAGGGTTATGCTTTAATGCCATCTGATCTCTTATTTCCGTTATAGAGGACACATACAGTATGAAAATCACCAGATATTAGCACTAGCATTAGATCGCTAGAATTAGCAAGTTAGCATTAGCATTCAAGCTTAAACTTGCTGTACTTGCATGTATACAAGAAAGGTGAAGCTTTTAATGCCATCTAATCTGATATTCCAATGAAGGATTGTGCTTTAATGCCATCTGATCTCTTTTATGCATCATAGAGGACAAGTACAGTATGAAAATGACCTGATATTAGCACTAGCATTAGATCGCTAGCATTAGCAAGTTAGCATTAGCATTTAAACATTAACATTGCTGTATTTGCATATATACAAGAAGGGTGAAGCTTTAATGCCATCTAATCTAATATGCCCATGAAGGGTTATGCTTTAATGCCATCTGATCTCTAATTTCCATTATAAAGGACACGTACAGTATGAAAATGACCTGATATTAACACTAGTATTGGATCGCTAGCATTAACAAGTTAGCATAAGCATTCAAACTTTAACATTGCTGTATTTGCATATATACAAGAAGGGTGAAGTTTTAATGCCATCTAATCTAATATGCCCATGAAGGGTTATGCTTTAATGCCATCTGATATCTTATTTCCATTATAGAGGACACATAGAGTATGAAAATGACCAGATATTAGCACTAGCATTAGATCGCTAACATTAGCAAGTTAGCATTAGCATTCAAGCTTAAACCTGCTGTACTTGCAAGTATACAAGAAGGTGAAGCTTTAATGCCATCTAATCTAATATGCCCATTATGGGATATGCTTAAATGCCATCTGATCGCTTATTTCCATCATAAAGGACACGTGCAGTATGAAAATGACCAGATATTAGCACTAGCATTAGATCGCTAGTATTAGCAAGTTAGCATTAGCATTCAAACATTAACATTGCTGTTTTTGCGTATATAAAGATGGGTTAAGCTTTAATGCCATCTAATCTGATATTCCAATGAAGGGTTATGCTTAAATGCCATCTGATCTCTTACATGCATCATCGAGGACAAGTACAGTATGAAAATGACCTGTTATTAGCACTAGAATTAGATCGCTAGCATCAGCAAGTTAGCATTAGCATTCAAACTTTAACATTGCAGTATTTGTAAATATACAAGAAGGGTTAAGCTTTAATGCCATCTAGTCTAATATGCCTATGAAGGGTTATGCTTTAATACCATCTGATCTCTTATTTCCATTATAGAGGACACATACAGTATGAAAATGACCAGATATTAGCACTAGCATTATATCGTTAGCATTAGCAATTTAGCATTAGCATTCAAACTTAAACTTAATGTACTTGCATGTATACAAGAAGGGTGAAGCTTTAATGCCATCAAATCTGATAATCCCACGAAGGGTTATGCTTTAATGCCATCTGATCTCTTATATCCATCATAGAGGACACGTACAGTTTGAAAATGACCAGATATTAGCACTAGCATTAGATTGCTCGCCTTAGCAAGTTAGCATTAGCATTCAAGCTTAAACTTGCATTACTTGCAAGTATACAAGAAGGTGAAGCTTTAATGCAATCTAATCTGATATTCCCATGAAGGGATATGCTTTAATGCCATCTGATCTCTTATTTCCATCATAAAGGAAACATACAGTATGAAAATGACCAGATGTTAGCACTAGCATTAGATCGCTAGTATAAGCATGTTAGCATTAGCATTCAAACTTTAACATTGCTGTTTTTATGTGATATAAAGAAGGGTTAAGCTTTTAATGACATCTTACCTCATAATCACATGAAAGGTGATGCTTTAATGCCATCTGATCTCTTATTTCCTTTATAAATAACACATACAGTTTGAAAATGACCAGAAATTAGCACTAGCATTAAATTGCTAGCATTAGCAAGTTAGCATTAGCATTCAACCTTAAACTTGCTGTACTTGCATGTATACAAGAAGGGTTAAACTTTAATGGCATCTAATCTGATATTCCAATGAAGGGTTATGCTTAAATGCCATCTGATTTCTTATATGCATCATAGAGGATAAGTACAGTATGAAAATGACCAGATATTAGCACTAGCATTAGATCGCTAGCATTATCAAGTTAGCATTAGCATTCAAACTTAAACATTGTAGAACTTGCATGTATACAAGAAGGGTTAAGCTTTAATGCCATCTAATCTAATATGCCCATGAAGGGTTATGCTTTAATGCCATCTGATCTCTTATTTCCGTTATAGAGGACACATACAGTATGAAAATCACCAGATATTAGCACTAGCATTAGATCGCTAGCATTAGCAAGTTAGCATTAGCATTCAACCTTAAACTTGCTGTACTTGCATGTATGCAAGAAAGGTGAAGCTTTAATGCCATCTTATCTGATATTCCAATGAAGGGTTATGTTTTAATGCCATCTGATCTCTTATATGGATCATAGAGGACAAGTACAGTATGAAAATGACCTAATATTAACACTAGCATTAGATCGCTCGCATTAGCAAGTTAGCTTTAGCATTCAAACTTTAACATTGCTGTATTTGCATATATACAAGAAGGGTGAAGCTTTAATGGCATCTAATCTAATATGCCCATGAAGGGTTATGCTTTAATGCCATCTGATCTCTTATTTCCATTATAAAGGACACGTACAGTATGAAAATGACCAGATATTAGCACTAGCATTAGATCGCTAGCAATAGCAAGTTAGCATTTGCATTCAAACTTAAACTTACTGTACTTGCATGTATACAAGAAGGGTTAAGCTTTAATGGCATCTAATCTGATATTCCGATGAAGGGTTATGCTTTAAAGCCATCTGATGTCTTATATCCATCATAGAGGACACGTAAAGTATGAAAATGACCAGATATTAGCACTAGCATTAGATCGTTAGCATTAGCAAGTTAGCATTAGCATTCAAACTTTAACATTTTTGTATTTGCATTATACAAGTAGCGTTATGCTTTTAATGCCATCTGATCTCTTTATTTCCATCATAGAGCACAATGCACAGTATGAAAATGACCAGATATTAGCACTAGCATTAGATCGCTAGCATTAGCAAGTTAGCATTAGCATTCAAACTTAAACTTGCTGTACTTGCATGTATACAAGAAGGGTTAAGCTTTAATGCCATCAAATCTGATATTCCAATGAAGGGTTATGCTTTAATGCCATCTGAACTCTTATATCCATCATAGATGACACGTACAGTATGAAAATGACCAGATATTAGCACTAGCATTAGATCGCTAGCATTATCATGTTAGCATTAGCATTCAAACTTAAACATTGCAGAACTTGCATGTATACAAGAAGGGTGAAGCTTTAATGCCATCTAATCTAACATGCCCATGAAGGGTTATGCTTTAATGCCATCTGATCTCTTATTTCCATTATAGAGGACACGTACTGTATGAAAATGACCTGATATTAGCACTAGCATTAGATCGCTAGCAATATCAAATTAGCATTAGCATTCAAACTTAAACTTACTGTACTTGCATGTATACAAGAAGGGTTAAGCTTTAATGCCATCTAATCTGATATTCCAATGAAGGGTTATGCTTAAATGCCATCTGATCTCTTATATGCATCATCGAGGACAAGTACAGTATGAAAATGACCTGTTATTAGCACTAGAATTAGATCGCTAGCATCAGCAAGTTAGCATTAGCATTCAAACTTTAACATTGCAGTATTTGTAAATATACAAGAAGGGTTAAGCTTTAATGCCATCTAGTCTAATATGCCTATGAAGGGTGATGCTTTAATACCATTTGATCTCTTATTTCCATTATAGAGGACACATACAGTATGAAAATGACCAGATATTAGCACTAGCATTATATCGCTAGTATTTGCAAGTTAGCATTAGCATTCAAACTTAAACTTACTGTACTTGCATGTATACAAGAAGGGTGAAGCTTTAATGCCATCAAATCTGATATTCCCTCGAAGGGTTATGCTTTAATGCCATCTGATCTCTTATATCCATCATAGAGGACACGTACAGTTTGAAAATGACCAGATATTAGCACTAGCATTAGATTGCTCGCCTTAGCAAGTTAGCATTAGCATTCAAACTTAAACTTGCATTACTTGCAAGTATACAAGAAGGTGAAGCTTTAATGCCATCTAATCTGATATTCCCATGAAGGGATATGCTTTAATGCCATCTGATCTCTTATTTCCATCATAAAGGAAACATACAGTATGAAAATGACCAGATGTTAGCATTAGCATTAGATCGCTAGTATAAGCATGTTAGCATTAGCATTCAAACTTTAACATTGCTGTTTTTGCGTATTTAAAGAAGGGTTAAGCTTTAATGACATCTTACCTCATAATCACATGAAAGGTGATGCTTTAATGCCATCTGATCTCTTATTTCCATTATAAATAACACATAGAGTTTGAAAATGACCAGAAATTAGCACTAGCATTAAATTGCTAGCATTAGCAAGTTAGCATTAGCATTCAACCTTAAACTTGCTGTACTTGCATGAAAACAAGAAGGGTTAAACTTTAATAGCATCTAATCTGATATTCCAATGAAGGGTTATGCTTAAATGCCATCTCATTTCTTATATGCATTATAGAGGATAAGTACAGTATGAAAATGACCAGATATTAGCACTAGCATTAGATCGCTAGCATTTTCAAGTTAGCATTAGCATTTAAACTTAAACATTGTAGAACTTGCATGTATACAAGAAGGGTTAAGCTTTAATGCCATCTAATCTAATATGCCCATGAAGGGTTATGCTTTAATGCCATCTGATCTCTTATTTCCGTTATAGAGGACACATACAGTATGAAAACCACCAGATATTAGCACTAGCATTAGATCGCTAGCATTAGCAAGTTAGCATTAGCATTCAAGCTTAAACTTGCTGTACTTGCATGTATACAAGAAAGGTGAAGCTTTAATGCCATCAAATCTGATATTCCAATGAAGGGTTATGTTTTAATGCCATCTGATCTCTTATATGGATCATAGAGGACAAGTACAGTATGAAAATGACCTAATATTAACACTAGCATTAGATCGCTCGCATTAGCAAGTTAGCATTAGCATTCAAACTTATACTTACTGTACTTGCATGTATACAAGAAGGGTTAAGCTTTAATGCCATCTAATCTGATATTCCAATGAAGGGTAATGCTTTAATGCCATCTGATCTCTTATATCCATCATAGAGGACACGTACAGTATGAAAATGACCAGATATTAGCACTAGCATTAGATCGTTAGCATTAGCAAGTTAGCATTAGCATTCAAGCTTAAACTTGCTGTACTTGCATGTATAGAAGAAGGGTTAAGCTTTAATGCCATCTAATATGATATTCCAAAGAAGGGTTATGCTTTAATGCCATCTGATCTCTTTTATGCATCATAGAGGACAAGTACAGTATGAAAATGACCTGATATTAGCACTAGCATTAGATCGCTAGCATTAGCAAGTTAGCATTAGCATTCAAACTTTAACATTGCTGTATTTGCATATATACAAGAAGGGTGAAGCTTTAATGCCATCTAATCTAATATGCCCATGAAGGGTTATGATTTAATGCCATCTGATCTCTAATTTCCATTATAAAGGACACGTACAGTATGAAAATGACCTGATATTAACACTAGTATTAGATCGCTAGCATTAGCAAGTTAGCATTAGCATTCAAACTTTAACATTGCTGTATTTGCATATATACAAGAAGGGTGAAGTTTTAATACCATCTAATCTAATATTCCCATGAAGGGTTAAGCTTTAATGCCATCTGATATCTTATTTCTATTATAAAGGACACATAGAGTATGAAAATGACCAGATATTAGCACTAGCATTAGATCGCTAACATTATCAAGTTAGCATTAGCATTCAAGCATAAACCTGCTGTACTTGCAAGTATACAAGAAGGTGAAGCTTTAATGCCATCTAATCTAATATGCCCATTATGGGATATGCTTAAATGCCATCTGATCTCTTATTTCCATCATAAAGGACACGTACAGTATGAAAATGACCAGATATTAGCACTAGCATTAGATCGCTAGTATTAGCAAGTTAGCATTAGCATTCAAACATTAACATTGCTGTTTTTGCGTATATAAAGATGGGTTAAGCTTTAATGCCATCTAACCTCATAATTCCATAAAAGGTGATGCTTTTATGCCATGTGATCTCTTATTTCCATTATAAGTAACACATACAGTTTGTAAATGACCAGAAATTAGCACGTGCATTAGATCGCTAGCATTAGCAAGTTAGCATTAGCATTCAACCTTTAACTTGCTGTACTTGCATGTATACAAGAAGGGTTAAGCTTTAATGCCATCTAATCTGATATTCCAATGAAGGGTTATGCTTAAATGCCATCTGATCTCTTACATGCATCATCGAGGACAAGTACAGTATGAAAATGACCTGTTATTAGCACTAGAATTAGATCGCTAGCATCAGCAAGTTAGCATTAGCATTCAAACTTTAACATTGCAGTATTTGTATATATACAAGAAGGGTTAAGCTTTAATGCCATCTAGTCTAATATGCCTATGAAGGGTTATGCTTTAATACCATCTGATCTCTTATTTCCATTATAGAGGACACGTACAGTATGAAAATGACCAGATATTAGCACTAGCATTAGATCGCTAGCATTAGCAAGTTAGCATTGGAAATTCAAACTTTAACATTTTTGTATTTGCATTAATACAAGTAGCATTATGCTTAAATGCCATCTGATCTCTTATTTCCATCATACAGCACACGTACAGTGTGAAAATGACCAGATATTAGCACTAGCATTAGATCGCTAGCATTAGCAAGTTAGCATTAGCTTTGAAACTTAAGCTTGCTGTACTTGCATGTATACAA
This sequence comes from Gymnothorax javanicus, assembly GCA_029692085.1. NCBI lineage: Eukaryota > Metazoa > Chordata > Actinopteri > Anguilliformes > Muraenidae > Gymnothorax > Gymnothorax javanicus. The sequence goes on along the minus strand of CM056200.1, from coordinate 13,220,270 downwards.
GAAGGGTTAAGCTTTAATGCCATCAAATCTGATATTCCCATGAAGGGTTATGCTTTAATGCCATCTGATCTCTTATATCCATCATAGACTAATAATTTACAGTATGAAAATGACCAGATATTAGCTCTAGCATTAGATCGCTAGCATTATCAAGTTAGCATTAGCATTCAAACTTAAACATTGCAGAACTTGCATGTATACAAGAAGGGTGAAGCTTTAATGCCATCTAATCTAATATGCCCATGAAGGATTATGCTTTTAATGCCATCTGATCTCTTATTTCCATTATAGAGGACACGTACAGTATGAAAATGACCAGATATTAGCACTAGCATTAGATCGCTAGCAATAGCAAATTAGCATTAGCATTCAAACTTAAACTTACTGTACTTGCATGTATACAAGAAGGGTTAAGCTTTTAATGCCATCTAATCTGATATTCCCATGAAGGGTTATGCTTTAAAGCCATCTCATCTCTTATATCCATCATAGATGACACGTAAAGTATGAAAATGACCAGATATTAGCACTAGCATTAGATCGCTAGCATTATCAAGTTAGCATTAGCATTCAAACTTAAACATTTCAGTACTTACATGTATACAAGAAGGGTGAAGCTTTAATGCCATCTAATCTAATATGCCCATGAAGGGTGATGCTTAAATGCCATCTGATCTCTTATTTCTATTAAAGAGGACACATACAGTATGAAAATGACCAGTTATTAGCACTAGCATTAGATCGCTAGCATTATCAAGTTAGCATTAGCATTCAAACTTATACTTACTGTACTTGCATGTATACAAGAAGGGTTAAGCTTTAATGCCATCTAATCTGATATTCCAATGAAGGGTTATGCTTTAATGCCATCTGATCTCTTATATCCATCATAGAGGACACATACAGTATGAAAATGACCAGATATTAGCACTAGCATTAGCAAGTTAGCATTAGTATTCAAAGTTTAACATTGCTGTTTTTGCATATATAAAAGAAGGGTTATGCTTTAATGCCATCTGATCTCTTATTTCCATTATAGAGGACACGTACAGTATGAAAATGACCAGATATTAGCACTAGCATTAGATCGCTAGCATTAGCAAGTTAGCATTAGCATTCAAGCTTAAACTTGCTGTACTTGCATGTATAGAAGAAGGGTTAAGCTTTAATGCCATCTAATATGATATTCCAAAGAAGGGTTATGCTTTAATGCCATCTGATCTCTTATATGCATCATAGAGGACAAGTACAGTATGAAAATGACCTGATATTAGCAATAGCATTAGATCGCTAACATTAGCAAGTTAGCATTAGCATTCAAACTTTAACATTGCTGTATTTGCATATATACAAGAAGGGTGAAGCTTTAATGACATCTAATCTAATATGCCCATGAAGGGTTATGCTTTAATGCCATCTGATATCTTATTTCCATTATAGAGGACACATACAGTATGAAAATGACCAGATATTAGCACTAGCATTATATCGCTAGCATTAGCAAGTTAGCATTAGCATTCAAACTTAAACTTACTGTACTTGCATGTATACAAGAAGGGTGAAGCATTAATGGCATCTAATCTGATATTCCCATGAAGCGTTATGCTTTAATGCCATCTGATATCTTATATCCATCATAGAGGACACGTACAGTTTGAAAATGACCAGATATTAGCACTAGCATTAGACCGCTAACATTAGCAAGTTAGCATTAGCATTCAAACTTAAACTTACTGTACTTGCATGTATACAAGAAGGGTGAAGCTTTAATGCCATCAAATCTGATATTCCCTCGAAGGGTTATGCTTTAATGCCATCTGATCTCTTATATCCATCATAGAGGACACGTACAGTTTGAAAATGACCAGATATTAGCACTAGCATTAGATTGCTCGCCTTAGCAAGTTAGCATTAGCATTCAAACTTAAACTTGCATTACTTGCAAGTATACAAGAAGGTGAAGCTTTAATGCCATCTAATCTGATATTCCCATGAAGGGATATGCTTTAATGCCATCTGATCTCTTATTTCCATCATAAAGGAAACATACAGTCTGAAAATGACCAGATGTTAGCATTAGCATTAGATCGCTAGTATAAGCATGTTAGCATTAGCATTCAAACTTTAACATTGCTGTTTTTGAGTATTTAAAGAAGGGTTAAGCTTTAATGACATCTTACCTCATAATCACATGAAAGGTGATGCTTTAATGCCATCTGATCTCTTATTTCCATTATAAATAACACATGCAGTTTGAAAATGACCAGAAATTAGCACTAGCATTAAATTGCTAGCATTAGCAAGTTAGCATTAGCATTCAACCTTAAACTTGCTGTACTTGCATGTATACAAGAAGGGTTAAACTTTAATGGCATCTAATCTGATATTCCAATGAAGGGTTATGCTTAAATGCCATCTCATTTCTTATATGCATCATAGAGGATAAGTACAGTATGAAAATGACCAGATATTAGCACTAGCATTAGATCGCTAGCATTATCAAGTTAGCATTAGCATTTAAACTTAAACATTGTAGAACTTGCATGTATACAAGAAGGGTTAAGCTTTAATGCCATCTAATCTAATATGCCCATGAAGGGTTATGCTTTAATGCCATCTGATCTCTTTATTTCCATTATAGAGGACACATACAGTATGAAAAACCACCAGATATTAGCACTAGCATTAGATCGCTAGCATTAGCAAGTTAGCATTAGCATTCAAGCTTAAACTTGCTGTACTTGCATGTATACAAGAAAGGTGAAGCTTTAATGCCATCAAATCTGATATTCCAATGAAGGGTTATGTTTTAATGCCATCTGATCTCTTATATGGATCATAGAGGACAAGTACAGTATGAAAATGACCTAATATTAACACTAGCATTAGATCGCTCGCATTAGCAAGTTAGCATTAGCATTCAAACTTATACTTACTGTACTTGCATGTATACAAGAAGGGTTAAGCTTTAATGCCATGATATTCCAATGAAGGGTTATGCTTTAATGCCATCTGATCTCTTATATCCATCATAGAGGACACGTACAGTATGAAAATGACCAGATATTAGCACTAGCATTAGATCGTTAGCATTAGCAAGTTAGCATTAGCATTCAAGCTTAAACTTGCTGTACTTGCATGTATAGGAGAAGGGTTAAGCTTTAATGCCATCTAATATGATATTCCAAAGAAGGGTTATGCTTTAATGCCATCTGATCTCTTTTATGCATCATAGAGGACAAGTACAGTATGAAAATGACCTGATATTAGCACTAGCATTAGATCGCTAGCATTAGCAAGTTAGCATTAGCATTCAAACTTTAACATTGCTGTATTTGCATATATACAAGAAGGGTGAAGCTTTAATGCCATCTAATCTAATATGCCCATGAAGGGTTATGATTTAATGCCATCTGATCTCTAATTTCCATTATAAAGGACACGTACAGTATGAAAATGACCTAATATTAACACTAGTATTAGATCGCTAGCATTAGCAAGTTAGCATTAGCATTCAAACTTTAACATTGCTGTATTTGCATATATACAAGAAGGGTGAAGTTTTAATACCATCTAATATAATATTCCCATGAAGGGTTAAGCTTTAATGCCATCTGATATCTTATTTCTATTATAAAGGACACATAGAGTATGAAAATGACCAGATATTAGCACTAGCATTAGATCGCTAACATTATCAAGTTAGCATTAGCATTCAAGCATAAACCTGCTGTAATTTGCAAGTATACAAGAAGGTGAAGCTTTAATGCCATCTAATCTAATATGCCCATTATGGGATATGCTTAAATGCCATCTGATCTCTTATTTCCATCATAAAGGACACGCACAGTATGAAAAATGACCAGATATTAGCACTAGCATTAGATCGCTAGTATTAGCAAGTTAGCATTAGCATTCAAACATTAACATTGCTGTTTTTGCATGATATAAAGATGGGTTGCTTTAATGCCATCTAACCTCATAATTCCATAAAAGGTGATGCTTTTATGCCATGTGATCTCTTATTTCCATTATAAGTAACACATACAGTTTGTAAATGACCAGAAATTAGCACGTGCATTAGATCGCTAGCATTAGCAAGTTAGCATTAGCATTCAACCTTTTAACTTGCTGTACTTGCATGTATACAAGAAGGGTTGCTTTAATGCCATCTAATCTGATATTCCAATGAAGGGTTATGCTTAAATGCCATCTGATCTCTTACATGCATCATCGAGGACAAGTACAGTATGAAAATGACCTGTTATTAGCACTAGAATTAGATCGCTAGCATCAGCAAGTTAGCATTAGCATTCAAACTTTAACATTGCAGTATTTGTATATATACAAGAAGGGTTAAGCTTTAATGCCATCTAGTCTAATATGCCTATGAAGGGTTATGCTTTAATACCATCTGATCTCTTATTTCCATTATAGAGGACACGTACAGTATGAAAATGACCAGATATTAGCACTAGCATTAGATCGCTAGCATTAGCAAGTTAGCATTAGCATTCAAACTTTAACATTTTTGTATTTGCATTAATACAAGTAGCATTATGCTTAAATGCCATCTGATCTCTTATTTCCATCATACAGCACACGTACAGTGTGAAAATGACCAGATATTAGCACTAGCATTAGATCGCTAGCATTAGCAAGTTAGCATTAGCTTTGAAACTTAAGCTTGCTGTACTTGCATGTATACAAGAAGGGTTAAGCTTTAATGCCATCAAATCTGATATTCCCATGAAGGGTTATGCTTTAATGCCATCTGATCTCTTATATCCATCATAGACGACACGTACAGTATGAAAATGACCAGATATTAGCTCTAGCATTAGTTCGCTAGCATTATCAAGTTAGCATTAGCATTCAAACTTAAACATTGCAGAACTTGCATGTATACAAGAAGGGTGAAGCTTTAATGCCATCTAATCTAATATGCCCATGAAGGGTTATGCTTTAATGCCATCTGATCTCTTATTTCCATTATAGAGGACACGTACAGTATGAAAATGACCAGATATTAGCACTAGCATTAGATCGCTAGCAATAGCAAATTAGCATTAGCATTCAAACTTAAACTTACTGTACTTGCATGTATACAAGAAGGGTTAAGCTTTAATGCCATCTAATCTGATATTCCCATGAAGGGTTATGCTTTAAAGCCATCTCATCTCTTATATCCATCATAGATGACACGTAAAGTATGAAAATGACCAGATATTAGCACTAGCATTAGATCGCTAGCATTATCAAGTTAGCATTAGCATTCAAACTTAAACATTTCAGTACTTACATGTATACAAGAAGGGTGAAGCTTTAATGCCATCTAATCTAATATGCCCATGAAGGGTGATGCTTAAATGCCATCTGATCTCTTATTTCTATTAAAGAGGACACATACAGTATGAAAATGACCAGTTATTAGCACTAGCATTAGATCGCTAGCATTATCAAGTTAGCATTAGCATTCAAACTTATACTTACTGTACTTGCATGTATACAAGAAGGGTTAAGCTTTTAATGCCATCTAATCTGATATTCCAATGAAGGGTTATGCTTTTAATGCCATCTGATTCTTTATATCCATCATAGAGGACACATACAGTATGAAAAATGACCAGATATTAGCACTAGCATTAGCAAGTTAGCATTAGTATTCAAAGTTTAACATTGCTGTTTTTGCATATATAAAAGAAGGGTTATGCTTTAATGCCATCTGATCCCTTATTTCCATTATAGAGGACACGTACAGCATGAAAATGACCAGATATTATCACTAGCATTAGATCGCTAGCATTAGCAAGTTAGCATTAGCATTCAAGCTTAAACTTGCTGTACTTGCATGTATAGAAGAACGTCTAAGCTTTAATGCCATCTAATATGATATTCCAAAGAAGGGTTATGCTTTAATGCCATCTGATCTCTTATATGCATCATAGAGGACAAGTACAGTATGAAAATGACCTGATATTAGCAACAGCATTAGATCGCTAACATTAGCAAGTTAGCATTAGCATTCAAACTTTAACATTGCTGTATTTGCATATATACAAGAAGGGTGAAGCTTTAATGACATCTAATCTAATATGCCCATGAAGGGTTATGCTTTAATGCCATCTGATATCTTATTTCCATTATAGAGGACACATACAGTATGAAAATGACCAGATATTAGCACTAGCATTATATCGCTAGCATTAGCAAGTTAGCATTAGCATTCAAACTTAAACTTACTGTACTTGCATGTATACAAGAAGGGTGAAGCATTAATGGCATCTAATCTGATATTCCCATGAAGCGTTATGCTTTAATGCCATCTGATATCTTATATCCATCATAGAGGACACGTACAGTTTGAAAATGACCAGATATTAGCACTAGCATTAGACCGCTAACATTAGCAAGTTAGCATTAGCATTCAAGCTTAAACCAGCTGTTCTTGCAAGTATACAAGAAGGTGAAGCTTTAATTCCATCTAATCTAATATGCCCATTATGGGATATGCTTAAATGCCATCTGATCTCTTATTTCCATCATAAAGGACACGTACAGTATGAAAATGACCAGATATTAGCACTAGCATTAGATCGCAAGTATTAGCAAGTTAGCATTAGCATTGAAACTTTAACATTGCTGTTTTTGCATATATAAAGATGGGTTAAGCTTTAATGCCATCTAACCTCATAATTCTATAAAAGGTGATGCTTTTATGCCATGTGATTCTTTATTTCCATTATAAGTAAAACATACAGTTTGAAAATGACCAGAAATTAGCACTAGCATTAGATGGCTAGCATTAGCATGTTAGCATTAGCATTCAACCTTTAACTTGCTGTTTTTCCATGTATACAAGAAGGGTTGCTTTAATGCCATCTAATCTGATATTCCAATGAAGGGTTATGTTTTAATGCCATCTGATTCTTTATATGGATCATAGAGGACAAGTACAGTATGAAAATTACCTGATATTAACACTAGTATTAGATCGCTAGCATTAGCAAGTTAGCATTAGCATTCAAACTTTAACATTGCTGTATTTGCATGTATACAAGAAGGGTGAAGCTTTAATGGCATCTAATCTAATATGCCCATGTAGGGTTATGCTTTTTAATACCATCTGATCTCTTATTTCCATTATAAAGTACACGTACAGTATGAAAATGACCAGATATTAGCACTAGCATTAGATCGCTAGCAATAGCAAGTTAGCATTAGCATTCAAACTTAAACTTACTGTACTTGCATGTATACAAGAAGGGTTAAGCTTTTATGCCATCTAATCTGATATTACAATGAAGGGTTATGCTTTAAAGCCATCTGATCTCTTATATCCATCATAGAGACAATGTAAAGTATGAAATGACCAGATATTAGCACTAGAATTAGATCGTTAGCATTAGCAAGTTAGCATTAGCATTCAAACTTTTAATTTTGTATTTGCATTTATACAAGTAGCTTATTATGCCCATTTAAATGCCATCTGATTCTTATTTCCATCATACAGCACAATTTAGTATGAAAATAACCAGATATTAGCACTAGCATTAGATCGCTAGCATTAGCAAGTTAGCATTAGCTTTGAAACTTAAACTTGCTGTACTTGCATGTATACAAGAAGGGTTAAGCTTTAATGCCATCAAATCTGATATTCCCATGAAGGGTTATGCTTTAATGCCATCTGATCTCTTATATCCATCATAGATGACACGTACAGTATGAAAATGACCAGATATTAGCACTAGCATTAGATCGCTAGCATTAGCAAGTTAGCATTAGCTTTGAAACTTAAACTTGCTGTACTTGCATGTATACAAGAAGGGTTAAGCTTTAATGCCATCAAATTTGATATGCCCATGAAGGGTGATGCTTAAATGCCATCTGATCTCTTATTTCCATTAAAGAGGACACATACAGTATGAAAATGACCAGTTATTAGCACTAGCATTAGATCGCTTGCATTATCAAGTTGGCATTAGCATTCAAACTTATACTTACTGTACTTGCATGTATACAAGAAGGGTTAAGCTTTAATGCCATCTAATCTGATATTCCAATGAAGGGTTATGCTTTAATGCCATCTGATCTCTTATATCCATCATAGAGGACACGTACAGTATCAAAATGACCAGATATTAGCACTAGCATTAGATCGTTAGCATTAGCAAGTTAGCATTAGTATTCAAAGTTTAACATTGCTGTATTTGCATATATAAAAGAAGGGTTATGCTTTTATGCCATCTGATCTCTTATATCCATCATAGAGGACACGCTTTTAATGAAAAATGACCAGATATTAGCATCCAGCATTAGATCGCTAGCATTAGCAAGTTAGCATTAGCATTCAAGCTTAAACTTGCTGTACTTGCATGTATAGAAGAAGTGTTAAGCTTTAATGCCATCTAATATGATATTCCAAAGAAGGGTTATGCTTTTATGCCATCTGATCTCTTATATGCATCATAGAGGACAAGTACTGTATGAAAATGACCTGATATTAGCAATAGCATTAGATCGCTAGCATTAGCAAGTTAGCATTAGCATTCAAACTTTAACATTGCTGTATTTGCATATATATAAGAAGGGTGAAGCTTTAATGCCATCTAATCTAATATGCCCATGAAGGGTTATGCTTTAATGCCATCTGATATCTTATTTCCATTATAGAGGACACATACAGTATGAAAATGACCAGATATTAGCACTAGCATTATATCGCTAGCATGAGCAAGTTAGCATTAGCATTCAAACTTAAACTTACTGTACTTGCATGTATACAAGAAGGGTGAAGCTTTAATGCCATCTAATCTGATATTCCCATGGAGGGATATGCTTTAATGCCATCTGATCTCTTATATCTATAATAGAGGACACATACAGTATGAAAATTACCAGTTATTAGCACTAGCATTAGATCGCTAGCATTATCAAGTTAGCATTAGCATTCAAACTTATACTTACTGTAATGCATGTATACAAGAAGAGTTGCTTTTAATGCCATCTAATCTGATATTCCAATGAAGGGTTATGCTTTTAATGCCATCCGATATCTTATATCCATCATAGAGACACGACAGTATGAAAAATGACCAGATATTAGCACTAGCATTAGATCGTTAGCATTAGCAAGTTAGCATTTGTATTCAAAGTTTAACATTGCTGTATTTGCATATATAAAAGAAGGGTTATGCTTTAATGCCATCTGATCTCGTATATCCATCATAGAGGACACGTACAGTATGAAAATGACCAGATATTAGCACTAGCATTAGATCGCTAGCATTAGCAAGTTAGCATTAGCATTCAACCTTTAACTTGCTGTACTTGCATGTATACAAGAAGGGTGAAGCTTGAATGCCATCTAATCTGATATTCCAATGAAGGGTTATGCTTAAATGCCATCTGATCTCTTATTTCCATTATAGAGGACACATACAGTATGAAAATGACCAGATATTAGCACTAGCATTAGATCGCTAGCATTAGCAAGTTAGCATTAGCATTCAAAATTTAACATTGCTGTATTTGCATATATACAAGAAGAGTGAAGCTTTAATGGCATCGAATCTAATATGCCCATGTAGGGTTATGCTTTAATGCCATCTGATCTCTTATTTCCATTATAAAGGACACGACAGTATGAAAATGACCAGATATTAGCACTAGCATTAGATCGCTAGCAATAGCAAGTTAGCATTAGCATTCAAACTTAAACTTACTGTACTTGCATGTATACAAGAAGGGTTGCTTTAATGCCATCTAATCTGATATGCCCATGAAGGTTATGCTTTTTAAAGCCATCTGATCTCTTATATCCATCATAGAGACACGTAAAAAGTATGAAAATGACCAGATATTAGCACTAGAATTAGATCGTTAGCATTTAGCAAGTTAGCATTAGCATTCAAACTTTAACATTTTTGTATTTGCATTTATACAAGTAGCATTATGCTTTAATGCCATCTGATCTCTTATTTCCATCATACAGCACACGTACAGTATGAAAATGACCAGATATTAGCACTAGCATTAGATCGCTAGCATTATCAAGTTAGCATTAGCATTCAAACTTAAACATTGCAGAACTTGCATGTATACAAGAAGGGTGAAGCTTTTAATGCCATCTAATCTAATATGCCCATGAAGGGTTATGCTTTAATACCATCTGATCTCTTATTTCCATTATAGAGGACACGTACAGTATGAAAATGACCAGATCTTAGAACTAGCATTAGATTGCTAGCATTATCAAGTTAGCATTAGCATTCAAACTTAAACATTGCAGAACTTGCATGTATACAAGAAGGGTGAAGCTTTAATGCCATCTAATCTAATATGCCCATGAAGGGTGATGCTTTAATGCCATCTGATTCTTTATTTCCATTATAGAGGACACATACAGTATGAAAATGACCAGATATTAGCACTAGCATTAGATCGCTAGCATTAGCAAGTTAGCATTAGCATTCAACCTTAAACTTGCAGTACTTGCATGTATACAAGAAGGGTTAAGCTTTAATGCCATCTAATCTGATATTCCAATGAGGGGTTATGCTTTAATGCCATCTGATCTTTATATCCATCATAGAGGACACGTACAGTATGAAAATGACCAGATATTAGCACTAGCATTAGATCGTTAGCATTAGCAAGTTAGCATTAGCATTCAAAATTTAATATTGCTGTATTTGCATATATACAAGAAGGGTTATGCTTTAATGCCATCTGATCTCTTATATCCATCATAGAGGACACGTACAGTATGAAAATGACCAGATATTGGCACTAGCATTAGATTGCTAGCATTAGCAAGTTAGCATTAGCATTCAAACTTTAACATTGCTGTATTTGCATATATACAAGAAGGGTGAAGCTTTAATGCCATCTAATCTGATATGCCCATGAAGGGTTATGCTTTAATGCCATCTGATATCTTATTTCCATTATAGAGGACACATACAGTATGAAAATGACCAGATATTAGCACTAGCATTATATCGCTAGCATTAGCAAGTTAGCATTAGCATTCAAACTTAAACTTACTGTACTTGCATGTATACAAGAAGGGTGAAGCTTTAATGCCATCTAATCTGATATTCCCATGAAGGGTTATGCTTTAATGCCATCTGATCTCTTATATCTATCATAGAGGACACGTACAGTTTGAAAATGACCAGATATTAGCACTAGCATTAGATCGCTAGCATTAGCAAGTTAGCATTAGCATTCAAACGTAAACATTGCAGAACTTGCATGTATACAAGAAGGGTGAAGCTTTAATGCCATCTAATCTAATATGCCCATGAAGGGATATGCTTTAATGCCATCTGATCTCTTATTTCCATTATAGAGGACACATTCAGTATGAAAATGACCAGATATTAGCATTAGCATTAGATCCCTAGCATTTGCAAGTTAGCATTAGCATTCAACCTTAAACATTGCAGTACTTGCATGTATACAAGAAAGGTAAAGCTTCAATGACATCTAATCTGATATTCCAATGAAGGGTTATGTTTTAATGCCATCTGATCTCTTATATGCATCATAGAGGACAAGTAAAGTATGAAAATGACCTGATCTTAGCACTAGAATTAGATCGCTAGCATGAGCAAGTTAGCATTAGCATTCAAACTTTAACATTGCAGTATTTGTATATATACAAGAAGAGTTGTTTTTAATGCCATCTTATCTAATATGCCTATGAAGGTTAATGCTTTAATACCATCTGATCTCTTTTTTCCATTATAGAGGACACGTACAGTATGAAAATGACCAGATATTAGCACTAGCATTAGATCGCTAGCATTAGCAAGTTAGCATTAGCATTCAAACTTAAACTTGCTGTAGTTGCATGTATACAAGAAGGGTAAAGCTTTTAATGCCATCTAAAACCGATATTCCCATGAAGGGTTATGCTTTAAAGCCATCTGATTCTTTTAAATCCATCATCGCTGACACGTACAGTATGATAATGACCAGATATTAGCACTAGCATTAGATCGCTAGCATTATCAAGTTAGCATTAGCATTCAAACTTAAACATTGCAGAACTTGCCTGTATACAAGAAGGGTGAAGCTTTAATGCCATCTAATCTAATATGCACATGAAGGGTTATGCTTTAATGCCATCTGATATCTTATTTCCATTATAGAGGACACATACAGTATGAAAATGACCAGATATTAGCACAATCATTAGATCGCTAGCAATAGCAAATTAGCATTAGCATTCAAACTTAAACTTACTGTACCTGCATGTATACAAGAAGGGTTAAGCTTTAATGCAATCTAATCTGATATTCCCACGAAGGGTTATGCTTTGAAGCCATCTGATCTCTTATATCCATCATAGATGACACGTAAAGTATGAAAATGACCAGATATTAGCACTAGCATTAGATCGCTAGCATTATCAAGTTAGCATTAGCATTCAAACTTAAACATTGCAGTACTTGCATGTATACAAGAAGGGTAAAGCTTTAATGCCATCTAATCTGATATACCCATGAAGGGTTATGCTTTAATGCCATCTGATCTCTTATATCCATCATAGATGACACGTAAAGTATGAAAATGACCAGATATTAGCACTAGCATTACATCGCTAGCATTAAGAGGTTAGCATTAGCATTCAACCTTAAACTTGCTGCACTTGCATGTATACAAGAAGGGTAAAGCTTAAATGCAATCTAATCTGATATTCCAAAGAAGGGTTATGCTTTAATGCCATCTGATCTCTTATATGCATCATAAAGGACAAGTACAGTATGAAAATGACCTGATATTAGCACTAGCATTAGATCGCAAGCATTAGCAAGTTAGCATTAGCATTCAAACTTTAACATTGCTGTATTTGCATATAAACAAGAAGGGTGAAGCTTTCATGCCATCTAATCTAATATGCCCATGAACGGTTATGCTTTAATGCCATCTGATATCTAATTTCCATTATAGAGGACACATACAGTATGAAAATGACCAGATATTAGCACTAGCATTTGATCGCTAGCATTAGCAAGTTAGCATTAGCATTCAAACTTAAACTTACTGTCCAAGCATGTATACAAGAAGGGTGAAGCTTTAATGCCATCTAATCTGATATTTCCATGAAGGGTTATGCTTTCATGGCATCTGATCTCTTATATCCATCATAGAGGACATGTACAGTTTGAAAATGACTAGATATTAGCACTAGTATTAGATCGCTAGCGTTAGCAAGTTAGCATTAGCATTCAAGCTTAAACTAGCTTTTCTTGCAAGTATACAAGAAGGTGAAGCTTTAATGCCATCAAATCTAATATGCCCATTATGGGATATGCTTTAATGCCATCTGATCTCTTATTTCCATCATAAAGGACACGTACAGTATGAAAATGACCTGATATTAGCACTAGTATTAGATCGCTAGTATGAGCAAGTTAGCATTAGCATTCAAACTTTAACATTGCTGTTTTTAGCATATAAAGAAGGGTTAAGCTTTTAATGCCATCTAACCTCATAATTCCATAAAAGGTAATGCTTTTATGCCATCTGATCTCTTATCTCCATTATAAGTAACACATACAGTTTGAAAATGACCAGAAATTAGCACTAGCATTAGATCGCTAGCATTAGCAAGTTAGCATTAGCATTCAACCTTAAACTTGCTGTACTTGCATGTATACAAGAAGGGTTAAGCTTTAATGCCATGTAATCTGATATTCCAATGAAGGGTTATGCTTAAATGCCATCTGATCTCTTATATGCATCATAGAGGACAAGTACAGTATGAAAATGACCTGATATTAGCACTAGAATTAGATCGCTAGCATGAGCAAGTTAGCATTAGCATTCAAACTTTAACATTGCAGTATTTGTATATATACAAGAAGAGTTAAGCTTTAATGCCATCTTATCTAATATGCCTATGAAGGGTAATGCTTTAATACCATCTGATCTCTTTTTTCCATTATAGAGGACACGTACAGTATGAAAATGACCAGATATTAGCACTAGCATTAGATCGCTAGCATTAGCAAGTTAGCATTCGCATTCAAACTTAAACTTGCTGTAGTTGCATGTATACAAGAAGGGTAAAGCTTTATTGCCATCTAAACCGATATTCCCACGAAGGGTTATGCTTTAAAGCCATCTGATTCTTTTATATCCATCATCGCTGACACGTACAGTATGAAAATGACCAGATATTAGCACTAGCATTAGATCGCTAGCATTATCATGTTAGCATTAGCATTCAAACTTATACATTGCAGAACTTGCATGAATACAAGAAGGGTGAAGCTTTAATGCCATCTAATCTAATATGCACATGAAGGGTTATGCTTTAATGCCATCTGATCTCTTATTTCCATTATAGAGGACACATACAGTATGAAAATGACCAGATAATAGCACAAGCATTAGATCGCTAGCATTAGCAAGTTAGCATTAGCATTCAACCTTAAACTTACTGTACTTGCAAGTATACAAGAAGGGTTAAGCTTTAATGCCATCTAATCTGATATTCCCACGAAGGGTTATGCTTTGAAGCCATCTGATCTCTTATATCCATCATAGATGACACGAAAAGTATGAAAATGACCAGATATTAGCACTAGCATTAGATCGCTAGCATTATCAAGTTAGCATTAGCATTCAAACTTAAACATTGCAGTACTTGCATGTATACAAGAAGGGTGAAGCTTTAATGCCATCTAATCTGATATTCCCATGAAATGTTATGCTTTAATGCCATCTGATCTCTTATATCCATCATAGATGACACGTAAAGTATGAAAATGACCAGATATTAGCACTAGCATTACATCGCTAGCATTAGCAGGTTAGCATTAGCATTCAACCTTAAACTTGCTGTACTTGCATGTATACAAGAAGGGTAAAGCTTAAATGCCATCTAATCTGATATTCCAATGAAGTGTTATGCTTTAATGCCATCTGATCTCTTATATGCAACATCGAGGACAAGTACAGTATGAAAATGACCTGATATTAGCACTAGCATTAGATCGCAAGCATTAACAAGTTAGCATTAGCCTTCAAACTTTAACATTGCTGTATTTGCATATAAACAAGAAGGGTGAAGCTTTAATGCCATCTAATCTAATATGCCCACGAACGGTTATGCTTTAATGCCATCTGATATCTTATTTCCATTATAGAGGACACATACAGTATGAAAATGACCAGATATTAGCACTAGCATTTGATCGCTAGCATTAGCAAGTTAGCATTAGCATTCAAACTTAAACTTACTGTCCAAGCATGTATACAAGAAGGGTGAAGCTTTAATGCCATCTAAACTGATATTTCCATGAAGGGTTATGCTTTCATGCCATCTGATCTCTTATATCCATCATAGAGGACACGTACAGTTTGAAAATGACCAGATATTAGCACTAGCATTAGATCGCTAACGTTAGCAAGTTAGCATTAGCATTCAAGCTTAAACTAGCTGTACTTGCAAGTATACAAGAAGGTGAAGCTTTAATGCCATTTGATCTAATATGCCCATTATGGGATATGCTTTAATGCCATCTGATCTCTTATTTCCATCATAAAGGACACGTACAGTATGAAAATGACCAGATATTAGCACTAGCATTAGATCGCTAGTATAAGCAAGTTAGCATTAGCATTCAAACTTTAACATTGCTGTTTTTGCGTATATAAAGAAGGGTTAAGCTTTAATGCCATCTAACCTCATAATTCCATAAAAGGTAATGCTTTTATGCCATCTGATCTCTTATTTCCATTATAAGTAACACATACAGTTTGAAAATGACCAGAAATTAGCACTAGCATTAGATCGCTAGCATTAGCAAGTTAGCATTAGCATTCAACCTTAAACTTGCTGTACTTGCATGTATACAAGAACGGTTAAGCTTTAATGCCATGTAATCTGATATTCCAATGAAGGGTTATGCTTAAATGCCATCTGATATCTTATATGCATCATAGAGGACAAGTACAGTATGAAAATGACCTGATCTTAGCACTAGAATTAGATCGCTAGCATGAGCAAGTAAGCATTAGCATTCAAACTTTAACATTGCAGTATTTGTATATATACAAGAAGAGTTAAGCTTTAATGCCATCTTATCTAATATGCCTATGAAGGGTAATGCTTTAATACCATCTGATCTCTTTTTTCCATTATAGAGGACACGTACAGTATGAAAATGAACAGATATTAGCACTTGCATTAGATCGCTAGCATTAGCAAGTTAGCATTAGCGTTCAAACTTAAACTTGCTGTAGTTGCATGTATACAAGAAGGGTAAAGCTTTATTGCCATCTAAACCGATCTTCCCATGAAGGGTTATGTTTTAAAGCCATCTGATCTCTTATATCCATCATCGCTGACACGTACAGTATGAAAATGACCAGATATTAGCACTAGCATTAGATCGCTAGCATTATCACGCTAGCATTAGCATTCAAACTTAAACATTGCAGAACTTGCATGTATACAAGAAGGGTGAAGCTTTAATGCCATCAAATCTAATATGCCCATGAAGGGTTATGCTTTAATGCCATCGGATCTCTTATTTCCATTATAGAGGACACATTCAGTATGAAAATGACCAGATATTAGCATTAGATTTAGATCGCTAGCATTAGCAAGTTAGCATTAGCATTCAACCTTAAACATTGCAGTACTTGCGTGTATACAAGAGGGGTTAAGCTTTAATGACATCTAATCTGATATTCCAATGAAGGGTTATGTTTTAATGCCATCTGATCTCTTATATGCATCATAGAGGACAAGTACAGTATGAAAATGACCTGATATTAACACTAGCATTAGATCGCTAGCATTAGCAAGTTAGCATTAGCATTCAAACTTTAATATTGCTGTATTTGCATATATATACAAGAAGGGTGAAGCTTTAATGGAATCTAATCTAATATGCCAATGAAGGGTTATGCTTTAATGCCATCTGATCTCTTATTTCCATTATAGAGGACACGTACAGTATGAAAATGACCAGATATTAGCACAAGCATTAGATAAGCTAGCAATAGCAAGTTAGCATTAGCATTCAAACTTTAATATTGCTGTATTTGCAAATCAATCAATCAATCAAAACTTTATTTATAGAGCACTTTCATCCAATAAATGTAGCACAAAAAGTGCTTTACATAGACAAATTAGGTATTAAAACAATAAAATAAGTAAATAAAATGGAACCCCCCCACACCACCACCCCTCCCCTTCCAACTCCAACCCCACCCGATTTCCATGAAACAAGCACACTAAAAAAGAATACTAAGACTGAGCGCGAAGAACCTAGGAGGAAACACTATCTTAGGGAGCCGTCTGAGTCAAGAGGCGGAAGCCTCTCCCAGGAACCCGCCGCTAAAATGGAGTCGAACAGCGACCCCAGGCAGGAGGAAGGGCCACCCACCACCCCCATAAGGTGAAGGCATGGACCTCCACCCCCACCGGGGGGCCCCTGCCAGCGCCGCAGGACTTATAATCAACAGCCGCCCCGACGCAGACGGCTCCCACTGAGGAAACACTGGAGTTAAAAAAAAAAAACAAGCTAAAACAAATAACATAAAATAATAAAATTATGAACAACAGAATTCTATCAATGAATAAATAAATTAAAACGTATGTAATAAATGAGGTAATAAAACAAACTAAAAGTGGAGCTAAAAGCGATAGTAAAAAAGAATCTAAGTTTCCTAAAAAACCCAGTTATAAAAATCAGTAAAAATAATGAAAACAGGTAACTAGTTAAAAATGCCAGATTAAAAAAGTGGGTCTTGAGCCTGCTTTTTTAAAAACCTCAACATTCTCCGCCAAGCCCCTCAGGTTCTCCGCAGGTTGTTCCATAAACGTGGGGCATAATACTGGAAAGCTGCCTCACCGTAGGTTTTTAAAAACTCTGGGAATGACTAAGAGACCGGTGCCGGAGGATCTCAGGGTCCGAGAGGTTCATAAGATAAAAGCAAATCTGACAGATAAGAAGGTGCAAGACCATTAAGACATTTAAAAACCATTAAAAGGACCTTAAAATCAATCCTGAAACACACGGAAGCCAATGCAATGATTTTAAAACCGTTTAATGTCTTCTAATCTGGTCTTTTGTCAGCACACGCAGCAGCTGAATTCTGTAGCAATTGAAGCTGAGATATACTTTTTTGGGAAGACCAGAAAGCAGGGCATTGCAATAATCAATATGACTAGAAATAAAAAGCATGCATCAGCATCTCCGTGTTGGTCTTAGAGAGAAATGGGCGGACTCTGGCTATATTCTTAAGATGATAAAAACTTGTTTTAACAACATTTTAATATGTGGGATGAAACTAAGCTCAGAGTCAAAAAAATGACGCCTTAATGATTTTTTACTTGTTCTGATGGCTTAAATGACAATGCCTGTAGCTTTGATAGAAGTTTCTCTCTCTAACCTCAGGACCGATAATTAAGACTTCAGTTTTGTCCTGGTTGAGTTGCAAGAAGTTTTCTGCCATCCAGGATTTAATATCTAAAATGCAGTTAAAAAAGGGTCTAAAGTGGCGTGTGTCTTCAGGAGACATGGCAATATACAGCTGTGTATCATCTGCATAGCTATGAAAATTGATACCATGTCTCCTGATAACTTTCCCAAGTGGGAAGCATGTATAAATTAAAAAAGCACGGGCCTAAAATTGAGCCTTGGGGCACACCACATTTAATTTCATGGATCTCTGAAAAGCTTGTATCCATACTTACCAGAAAGGTTCTATCTGTGAGATAGAATTGAACCATTTGTAAGCAGTGCCAGAGAGACCAAGCAGGTGTCTAAGTCGGTTCAAAAGAATGGGGTGATCTACCGTATCAAAGGCTGCACTTAGATCCAGTAGCACCAGGACTGAAATTTTGCGTGAGTCCAAATTCCACCTAATATCATTAACAATCGTCACCAAGGCTGTCTCTGTACTGTGGTTCATCCTAAAACCAGATTGATATGTCTCTGAAAATATTATTTTTAAATAAGAAATCATTCAACTGAATAAAACAAGTTTTTCTAAAATTTTGCTTAAAAATGGCAAGTTGGATATAGGTCTATAATGATTAAAAATATCAGGATCCAAATTACTCTTCTTCAGAAGTGGCCTCACTACTGCCGTTTTAAAGGCTGCAGGAAAGACACCTGTCTGAAGAGAGAAATTCACTATGTTTAAAAAGCTCATTTTCAAAGAACCCATAAAATTTTTTTTAAAAGTGATGTGGGAATTGGATCTAAAAAAGGCAGGTAGTCGCATTTACTTGGGAGAAAACTTCGACCAAGCATCTTTTTGCATCAACCAGGACAAAGAAGGACAAAGAATATATACAAGAAGGGTGAAGCTTTAATGGAATCTAATCTAATATGCCAATGAAGGGTTATGTTTTAATGCCATCTGATCTCTTATATGCATCATGGAGGACAAGTACAGTATGAAAATGACCAGATATTAGCACAAGCATTAGATCGCTAGCAATAGCAAGTTAGCATTAGCATTCAAACTTAAACTTACTGTACTTGCATATATACAAGAAGGGTTAAGCTTTAATGCCATCTTATCTGATATTCCCATGAAGGGTTATGCTTTAAAGCCATCTGATCTCTTATATCCATCATAGATGACACGTAAAGCATGAAAATGACCAGATAATAGCACTAGCATTAGATCGCTAGCATTATCAAGTTAGGATTAGCATTCAAACTTAAACATTGCAGTACTTGCGTGTATACAAGAAGGGTGAAGCTTTAATGCCATCTAATCTAATATGCCCTTGAAGGGTTATGCTTAAATACCATCTGATCTCTTATTTCCATTATAAGTAACACATACAATATGAAAATGACCAGATATTAGCACTAGCATTAGATCGTTAGCATTAGCCAGTTAGCATTAGCATTCAAACTTAAACTTACTGTACTTGCATATGTACAAGAAGGGTTAAGCTTTAATGCCATCTAATCTGATATTCCAATGAAGGGTTATGCTTTAGTGCCATCTGATCTCTTATATCCATCATAGAGGACACGTACAGTATGAAAACGACCAGATATTAGCACTAGCATTAGATCGTTACCTTTAGCAAGTTAGCATTAGCATTCAAACTTTAACATTGCTGTATTTGCATATATACAAGAAGGGTTATGCTTTAATGCCATCTGATCTCTTATATCCATCATAGAGGACATGTACAGTATGAAAATGACCAGATATTAGCACTAGCATTAGAACGCTAGCATTAGCAAGTTAGCATTAGCATTCAAGCTTAAACTTGTTGTACTCGAATGTATACAAGAAGGATTAAGCTTTAATGCCATCTAATCTGATATTCCAATGAAGGGTTATGCTTTAATGACATCTGATCTCTTATATGCGTCATAGAGGACACTTACAGTATGAAAATGACCTGATATTAGCACTAGCATTAGATCGCTAGCATTAGCAAGTTAGCATTAGCATTAAAACTATAACATTGCTGTATTTGCATATATACAAAAAGGGTTATGCTTTAATGCCATCTGATCTCTTATTTCCATTATAGAGAACACATACAGTATGAAAATGACCTGATATTAGCATTAGCATTAGATCGCTAGCATTAGGAAGTTAGCATTAGCATTCAAACTTAAACTTACTGTACTTGCATGTATACAAGAAGGGTTCAGCTTTAAAGCCATCTTATCTGATATTCCCATGAAGGGTTTTGCTTTAATGCCATCTGATCTCTTATATCCATCATAGAGGACACGTACAGCATGAAAATGACCAGTTATTAGCACTAGCATTAGATCCTTAGCATTCGCAAGTAAGCATTAGCATTCAAACTTTAACATTGCTGTATTTGCATATATACAAGAAGGGTTAAGCTTTAATGCCATCTAATCTGATATTCCCATGAAGGGTTAAGCTTTAAAGCCATCTGATCTCTTATATCCATGATCGCTGACACGTACAGTATGAAAATGACCAGATATTAGCACTAGCATTAGATCGCTAGCATTATCAAGTTAGCATTAGCATTCAAACTCAAACATTGCAGAACTTGCATGTATACAAGACGGGTGAAGCTTTAATGCCATCTAATCTAATATGCACATGAAGGGTTATGCTTTAATGCCATCTGATCTCTTATTTCCATTATAGAGGACACATACAGTATGAAAATGACCAGATATTAGCACAAGCATTAGATCGCTAGCAATAGCAAATTAGCATTAGCACTGAAACTAAAACTTACTGTACTTGCATGTATACAAGAAGGGTTAAGCTTTAATGCCATCTAATCTGATATTCCCACGAAGGGTTATGCTTTGAAGCCATCTGATCTCTTATATCCATCATCGATGACACGTAAAGTATGAAAATGACCAGATATTAGCACTAGCATTAGATCGCTAGCATTATCAAGTTAGCATTAGCATTCAAACTTAAACATTGCAGTACTTGCATGTATTCAAGAAGGGTGAAGCTTCAATGCCATCTAATCTGATATTCCCATGAAGGGTTATGCTTTAATGCCATCTGATCTCTTATATCCATCATCGCTGACACGTACAGTATGAAAATGACCAGATATTAGCACTAGCATTAGATCGCTAGCATTAGCAAGTTAGCATTAGCATTCATCCTTAAACTTGCTGTACTTGCATGTATACAAGAAGGGTTAAGCTTTAATGGCAACTAATCTGATATTCCAATGAAGGGTTATGCTTTGATGCCATCTGATCTCTTATATGCATCATAGAGGACAAGTACAGTATGAAAATGACCTGATATTAGCACTAGCATTAGATCGCAGGCATTATCAAGTTAGCATTAGCATTCAAACTTTAACATTGCTGTATTTGGATATATACAAGAAGGGTGAAGCTTTAATGCCATCTAATCTAATATGCCCATGAAGGGTTATGCTTTAATGCCATCTGGTATCTTATTTCCATTATAGAGGACACACACAGTATGAAAATGACCAGATATTAGCACTAGCATTAGATCGCTAGCATTAGCAAGTTAGCATTTGCATTCAAACTTAAACTTACTGTACTTGCATGTATACAAGAAGGGTTCAGCTTTAAAGCCATCTTATCTGATATTCCCATGAAGGGTTTTGCTTTAATGCCATCTGATCTCTTATATCCATCATAGAGGACACGTACAGTATGAAAATGACCAGTTATTAGCACTAGCATTAGATCGTTAGCATTCGCAAGTAAGCATTAGCATTCAAACTTTAACATTGCTGTATTTGCATATATACAAGAAGGGTTAAGCTTTAATGCCATCTAATCTGATATTCTCATGAAGGGTTATGCTTTAAAGCCATCTGATCTCTTATATCCATCATCGCTGACACGTACAGTATGAAAATGACCAGATATTAGCACTAGCATTAGATCGCTAGCATTATCAAGTTAGCATTAGCATTCAAACTTAAACATTGCAGTACTTGCATGTATTCAAGAAGGGTGAAGCTTTAATGCCATCTAATCTGATATTCCCATGAAGGGTTATGCTTTAATGCCATCTGATCTCTTATATCCATCATCGCTGACACGTACAGTATGAAAATGACCAGATATTAGCACTAGCATTAGATCGATAGCATTATCAAGTTAGCATTAGCATTCAAACTCAAACATTGCAGAACTTGCATGTATACAAGAAGGGTGAAGCTTTAATACCATCTAATCTAATATGCACATGAAGGGTTATGCTTTAATGCCATCTGATCTCTTATTTCCATTATAGAGGACACATACAGTATGAAAATGACCAGATATTAGCACAAGCATTAGATCGCTAGCAATAGCAAATTAGCATTAGCATTCAAACTAAAACTTACTGTACTTGCATGTATACAAGAAGGGTAAAGCTTTAATGCCATCTAATCTGATATTCCCACGAAGGGTTATGCTTTGAAGCCATCTGATCTCTCATATCCATCATAGATGACACGTAAAGTATGAAAATGACCAGATATTAGCACTAGCATTAGATCGCTAGCATTATCAAGTTAGCATTAGCATTCAAACTTAAACATTGCAGTACTTGCATGTATTCAAGAAGGGTGAAGCTTTAATGCCATCTAATCTGATATTCCCATGAAGGGTTATGCTTTAATGCCATCTGATCTCTTATATCCATCATAGATGACACCTAAAGTATGAAAATGACCAGATATTAGCACTATCATTAGATCGCTAGCATTAGCAAGTTAGCATTAGCATTCAACCTTAAACTTGCTGTACTTGCATGTATACAAGAAGGGTTAAGCTTTAATGCCATCTAATCTGATATTCCAATGAAGGGTTATGCTTTAATGCCATCTGATCTCTTATATGCATCATAGAGGACAAGTACAGTATGAAAATGACCTGATATTAGCACTAGCATTAGATCGCAAGCATTTGCAAGTTAGCATTAGCATTCAAACTTTAACATTGCTGTATTTGCATATATACAAGAAGGGTGAAGCTTTAATGACATCTAATCTAATATGCCCATGAAGGGTTATGCTTTAATGCCATCTGGTATCTTATTTCCATTATAGAGGACACATACAGTATGAAAATGACCAGATATTAGCACTAGCATTAGATCGCTAATATTAGCAAGTTAGCATTAGCATTCAAACTTAAACTTACTGTCCATGCATGTATACAAGAAGGGTGAAGCTTTAATGCCATCTAATATGATATTTCCATGAAGGGTTATGCTTTCATGCCATCTGATCTCTTATATCCATCATAGAGGACACGTAGAGTTTGAAAATGACCAGATATTAGCACTAGCATTAGATCGCTAGCGTTAGCAAGTTAGCATTAGCATTCAAGCTTAAACTAGCTGTACTTGCAAGTATACAAGAAGGTGAAACTTTAATGCCATCTAATCTAATATGCCCATTATGGGATATGCTTTAATGCCATCTGATCTTTTATTTCCATCATAAAGGACACGTACAGTATGAAAATGACCAGATATTAGCACTAGCATTAGATCGCTAGTATGAGCAAGTGAGCATTAGCATTCAAACTTTAACATTGCTGTTTTTGCGTATATAAAGAAGGGTTAAGCTTTAATGCCATCTAACCTCATAATTCAATAAAAGGTAATGCTTTTATGCCATCTGATCTCTGATTTCCATTATAAGTAACACATACAGTTTGAAAATGACCAGAAATTAGCACTAGCATTAGATCGCAAGAATTTGCAAGTTAGCATTAGCATTCAACCTTAAACTTGCTGTACTTGCATGTATACAAGAAGGGTTAAGCTTTAATGCCATGTAATCTGATATTCCAATGAAGGGTTATGCTTAAATGCCATCTGATCTCTTATATGCATCATAGAGGACAAGTACAGTATGAAAATGACCTGATATTAGCACTAGAATTAGATCTCTAGCATGAGCAAGTTAGCATTAGCATTCAAACTTTAACATTGCAGTATTTGTATATATACAAGAAGAGTTAAGCTTTAATGCCATCTTATCTAATATGCCTATGAAGGGTAATGCTTTAATACCATCTGATCTCTTTTTTCCATTATAGAGGACACGTACAGTAAGAAAATGACCAGATATTAGCACTAGCATTAGATCGCTAGCATTAGCAAGTTAGCATTAGCATTCAAACTTAAACTTGCTGTAGTTGCATGTATACAAGAAGGGTAAAGCTTTATTGCCATCTAAACCGATATTCCCATGAAGGGTTATGCTTTAAAGCCATCTGATCTCTTATATCCATCATCGCTGACACGTACAGTATGAAAATGACCAGATATTAGCGATCGCATTAGATCGCTAGCATTATCAAGTTAGCATTAGCATTCAAACTTAAACATTGCAGAACTTGCATGTATACAAGAAGGGTGATGCTTTAATGACATCAAATCTAATATGCCCATGAAGGGTTATGCTTTAATGCCATCTGATCTCTTATTTCCATTATAGAGGACACATACAGTATGAAAATGACCAGATATTAGCACAAGCATTAGATCGCTAGCAATAGCAAATTAGCATTAGCATTGAAACTAAAACTTACTTTACTTGCATGTATACAAGAAGGGTTAAGCTTTAATGCCATCTAATCTGATATTCCCACGAAGGGTTATGCTTTGAAGCCATCTGATCTCTTATATCCATCATAGATGACACGTAAAGTATGAAAATGACCAGATATTAGCACTAGCATTAGATCGCTAGCATTATCAAGTTAGCATTAGCATTCAAACTTAAACATTGCAGTACTTGCATGTATTCAAGAAGGGTGAAGCTTTAATGCCATCTAATCTGATATTCCCATGAAGGGTTATGCTTTAATGCCATCTGATCTCTTATATCCATCATAGATGACACGTAAAGTATGAAAATGACCAGATATTAGCAATAGCATTAGATCGCTAGCATTAGCAAGTTAGCATTAGCATTCAACCTTAAACTTGCTGTACTTGCATGTATACAAGAAGGGTTAAGCTTTAATGCCATCTAATCTGATATTCCAATGAAGGGTTATGCTTTAATGCCATATGATCTCTTATATGCATCATAGAGGACAAGTACAGTATGAAAATGACCTGATATTAGCACTAGCATTAGATCGCAAGCATTAGCAAGTTAGCATTAGCATTCAAACTTTAACATTGCTGTATTTGCATATATACAAGAAGGGTGAAGCTTAAATGCCATCAAATCTAATATGCCCATGAAGGGTTATGCTTTAATGCCATTTGGTATCTTATTTCCATTATAGAGGACACATACAGTATGAAAATGACCAGATATTAGCACTAGCATTAGATCGCTAGCATTAGCAAGTTAGCATTAGCATTCAAACTTAAACTTACTGTACTTGCATGTATACAAGAAGGGTTCAGCTTTAAAGCCATCTTATCTGATATTCCCATGAAGGGTTTTGCTTTAATGCCATCTGATCTCTTATATCCATCAAAGAGGACACGTACAGTATGAAAATGACCAGTTATTAGCACTAGCATTAGATCGTTAGCATTCGCAAGTAAGCATTAGCATTCAAACTTTAACATTGCTGTATTTGCATATATACAAGAAGGGTTAAGCTTTAATGCCATCTAATCTGATATTCCCATGAAGGGTTATGTTTTAAGCCATCTGATCTCTTATATCCATCATCGCTGACACGTACAGTATGAAAATGACCAGATATTAGCACTAGCATTAGATCGCTAGCATTAGCAAGTTAGCATTAGCATTCAAACTTAAACTTGCTGTAGTTGCATATATACAAAAAGGGTTATGCTTTAATGCCATCTGATCTCTTATATCCATCATAGAGGACACGTACAGTATGAAAATGACCAGTTATTAGCACTAGCATTAGATCGTTAGCATTCGCAAGTAAGCATTAGCATTCAAACTTTAACATTGCTGTATTTGCATATATACAAGAAGGGTTAAGCTTTAATGCCATCTAATCTGATATTCCCATGAAGGGTTATGCTTTAATGCCATCTGATCTCTTATATCCATCATCGCTGACACGTACAGTATGAAAATGACCAGATATTAGCACTAGCATTAGATCGCTAGCATTATCAAGTTAGCATTAGCATTCAAACTCAAACATTGCAGAACTTGCATGTATACAAGACGGGTGAAGCTTTAATGCCATCTGATCTAATATGCACATGAAGGGTTATGCTTTAATGCCATCTGATCTCTTATTTCCATTATAGAGGACAAATACAGTATGAAAATGACCAGATATTAGCACAAGCATTAGATCGCTAGCAATAGCAAATTAGCATTAGCATTGAAACTAAAACTTACTGTACTTGCATGTATACAAGAAGGGTGAAGCTTCAATGCCATCTAATCTGATATTCCCATGAAGGGTTATGCTTTAATGCCATCTGATCTCTTATATCCATCATAGATGACACGTAAAGTATGAAAATGACCAGATATAAGCACTAGCATTAGATCGCTAGCATTAGCAAGTTAGCATTAGCATTCAACCTTAAACTTGCTGTACTTGCATGTATACAAGAAGGGTTAAGCTTTAATGGCATCTAATCTGATATTCCAATGAAGGGTTATGCTTTAATGCCATCTGATCTCTTATATGCATCATAGAGGAAAAGTACAGTATGAAAATGACCTGATGTTAGCACTAGCATTAGATCGCAAGCATTATCAAGTTAGCATTAGCATTAAAACTTTAACATTGCTGTATTTGCATATATACAAGAAGGGTGAGGCTTTAATGCCATCTAATCTAATATGCCCATGAAGGGTTATGCTTTAATGCCATCTGGTATCTTATTTCCATTATAGAGGACACACACAGTATGAAAATGACCAGATATTAGCACTAGCATTAGATCGCTAGCATTAGCAAGTTAGCATTAGCATTCAAACTTAAACTTACTGTACTTGCATGTATACAAGAAGGGTTCAGCTTTAAAGCCATCTTATCTGATATTCCCATGAAGGGTTTTGCTTTAATGCCATCTGATCTCTTATATCCATCATAGAGGACACGTACAGTATGAAAATGACCAGTTATTAGCACTAGCATTAGATCGTTAGCATTCGCAAGTAAGCATTAGCATTCAAACTTTAACATTGCTGTATTTGCATATATACAAGAAGGGTTAAGCTTTAATGCCATCTAATCTGATATACCCATGAAGGTTTATGCTTTAAAGCCATCTGATCTCTTATATCCATCATCGCTGACACGTACAGTATGAAAATGACCAGATATTAGCACTAGCATTAGATCGATAGCATTATCAAGTTAGCATTAGCATTCAAACTCAAACATTGCAGAACTTGCATGTATACAAGAAGGGTGAAACTTGAATGCCATCTAATCTAATATGCACATGAAGGGTTATGCTTTAATGCCATCTGATCTCTTATTTCCATTATAGAGGACACATACAGTATGAAAATGACCAGATATTAGCACAAGCATTAGATCGCTAGCAATAGCAAATAAGCATTAGCATTCAAACTAAAACTTACTGTACTTGCATGTATACAAGAAGGGTTAAGCTTTAATGCCATCTAATCTGATATTCCCACGAAGGGTTATGCTTTGAAGCCATCTGATCTCTCATATCCATCATAGATGACACGTAAAGTATGAAAATGACCTGATATTAGCACTAGCATTAGATCGCTAGCATTATCAAGTTAGCATTAGCATTCAAACTTAAACATTGCAGAACTTGCATGTATACAAGAAGGGTGATGCTTTAATGACATCAAATCTAATATGCCCATGAAGGGTTATGCTTTAATGCCATCTGATCTCTTATTTCCATTATAGAGGACACATACAGTATGAAAATGACCAGATATTAGAACAAGCATTAGATCGCTAGCAATAGCAAATTAGCATTAGCATTGAAACTAAAACTTACTGTACTTGCATGTATACAAGAAGGGTTAAGCTTTAATGCCATCTAATCTGATATTCCCATGAAGGGTTATGCTTTAAAGCCATCTGATCTCTTATATCCATCATAGATGACACGTAAAGTATGAAAATGACCAGATATTAGCACTAGCATTAGATCGCTAGCATTATCAAGTTAGCATTAGCATTCAAACTTAAACATTGCAGTACTTGCATGTATTCAAGAAAGGTGAAGGTTTAATGCCATCTAATCTGATATTCCCATGAAGGGTTATGCTTTAATGCCATCTGATCTCTTATATGCATCATAGAGGACAAGTACAGTATGAAAATGACCTGATATTAGCACTAGCATTAGATCGCTAGCATTAGCAAGTTAGCATTAGCATTCAAACTTTAACATTGCTGTATTTGCATATATACAAGAAGGGTGAAGCTTTAATGCCATCTAATCTAATATGCCCATGAAGGGTTATGCTTTAATGCCATCTGGTATCTTATTTCCATTATAGAGGACACATACAGTATGAAAATGACCAGATATTAGCACTAGCATTAGATCGCTAACATTAGCAAGTTAGCATTAGCATTCAAACTTAAACTTACTGTACTTGCATGTATACAAGAAGGGTTCAGTATAAAGCCATCTTATCTGATATTCCCATGAAGGGTTTTGCTTTAATGCCATCTGATCTCTTATATCCATCAAAGAGGACACGTACAGTATGAAAATGACCAGTTATTAGCACTAGCATTAGATCGTTAGCATTCGCAAGTAAGCATTAGCATTCAAACTTTAACATTGCTGTATTTGCATATATACAAGAAGGGTTAAGCTTTCATGCCATCTAATCTGATATTCCCATGAAGGGTTAAGCTTTAAGCCATCTGATCTCTTATATCCATCATCGCTGACACGTACAGTATGAAAATGACCAGATATTAGCACTAGCATTAGATCGATAGCATTATCAAGTTAGCATTTGCATTCAAACTCAAACATTGCAGAACTTGCATGTATACAAGAAGGGTGAAGCTTTAATGCCATCTAATCTAATATGCACATGAAGGGTTATGCTTTAATGCCATCTGATCTCTTATTTCCATTATAGAGGACACATACAGTATGAAAATGACCAGATATTAGCACAAGCATTAGATCGCTAGCAATAGCAAATTAGCATTAGCATTCAAACTAAAACTTACTGTACTTGCATGTATACAAGAAGGGTTAAGCTTTAATGCCATCTAATCTGATATTCCCACGAAGGGTTATGCTTTGAAGCCACCTGATCTCTTATATCCATCATAGATGACAAATAAAAGTATGAAAATGACCAGATATTAGCACTAGCATTAGATCGCTAGCATTATCAAGTTAGCATTAGCATTCAAACTTAAACATTGCAGTACTTGCATGTATTCAAGAAGGGTGAAGCTTTAATGCCATCTAATCTGATATTCCCATGAAGGGTTATGCTTTAATGCCATCTGATCTCTTATATCCATCATAGATGACACGTAAAGTATGAAAATGACCAGATATTAGCACTAGCATTAGATCGCTAGCATTAGCAAGTTAGCATTAGCATTCAACCTTAAACTTGCTGTACTTGCATGTATACAAGAAGGGTTAAGCTTTAATGCCATCTAATCTGATATTCCAATGAAGGGTTATGCTTTAATGCCATCTGATCTCTTATATGCATCATAGAGGACAAGTACAGTATGAAAATGACCTGATATTAGCACTAGCATTAGATCGCAAGCATTAGCAAGTTAGCATCAGCATTCAAACTTTAACATTGCTGTATTTGCATATATACAAGAAGGGTGAAGCTTTAATGCCATCTAATCTAATATGCCCATGAAGGGATATGCTTTAATGCCATCTGGTATCTTATTTCCATTATAGAGGACACATACAGTATGAAAATGACCAGATATTAGCACTAGCATTAAATCGCGAGCGTTAGCAAGTTAGCATTAGCATTCAAGCTTAAACTAGCTGTACTTGCAAGTATTCAAGAAGGTGAAGCTTTAATGCCATCTAATCTAATATGCCCATTATGGGATATGCTTTAATGCCATCTGATCTCTTATTTCCATCATAAAGGACACGTACAGTATGAAAATGACCAGATATTAGCAATAGCATTAGATCGCTAGTATGAGCAAGTGAGCACTAGCATTCAAACTTTAACATTGCTGTTTTTGCGTATATAAAGAAGGGTTAAGCTTTAATGCCATCTAACGTCATAATTCAATAAAAGGTAATGCTTTTATGCCATCTGATCTCTGATTTCCATTATAAGTAACACATACAGTTTGAAAATGACCAGAAATTAGCACTAGCATTAGATCGCAAGCATTTGCAAGTTAGCATTAGCATTCAACCTTAAACTTGCTGTACTTGCATGTATACAAGAAGGGTAAAGCTGTAATGCCATGTAATCTGATATTCCAATGAAGGGTTATGCTTAAATGCCATCTGATCTCTTATATGCATCATAGAGGACAAGTACAGTATGAAAATGACCTGATATTAGCACGAGAATTAGATCGCCAGCATGAGCAAGTTAGCATTAGCATTCAAACTTTAACATTGCAGTATTTATATATATACAAGATGAGTTAAGCTTTAATGCCATCTTATCTAATATGCCTATGAAGGGTAATGCTTTAATACCATCTGATCTCTTTTTTCCATTATAGAGGACACGTACAGTATGAAAATGACCAGATATTAGCACTAGCATTAGATCGCTAGCATTAGCAAGTTAGCATCAGCATTCAAACTTAAACTTACTGTAGTTGCATGTATACAAGAAGGGTAAAGCTTTATTGCCATCTAAACCGATATTCCCATGAAGGGTTATGCTTTTAAGCCATCTGATCTCTTATATCCATCAACGCTGACATGTACAGTATGAAAATGACCAGATATTAGCACGAGCATTAGATCGCTAGCATTATCAAGTTAGCATTAGCATTCAAACTTAAACATTGCAGAACTTGCATGTATACAAGAAGGGTGAAGCTTTAATGACATCAAATCTAATATGCCCATGAAGGGTTATGCTTTAATGCCATCGGATCTCTTATTTCCATGATAGAGGACACATTCAGTATGAAAATGACCAGATATTAGCATTAGATTTAGATCACTAGCATTAGCAAGTTAGCATTAGCATTCAACCTTAAACATTGCAGTACTTGCGTGTATACAAGAGGGGTTAAGCTTTAATGACATCTAATCTGATATTCCAATGAAGGGTTATGTTTTAATGCCATCTGATCTCTTATATGCATCATAGAGGACAAGTACAGTATGAAAATGACCTGATATTAACCCTAGCATTAGATCGCTAGTATTAGCAAGATAGCATTAACATTCAAACTTTAATATTGCTGTATTTGCATATATACAAGAAGGGTGAAGCTTTTACGCAATCTAATCTAATATGCCAATGAAGGGTTATGCTTTAATGCCATCTGATCTCTTATTTCCATT
Organism: Gymnothorax javanicus; assembly: GCA_029692085.1. Classification (NCBI taxonomy): domain Eukaryota; kingdom Metazoa; phylum Chordata; class Actinopteri; order Anguilliformes; family Muraenidae; genus Gymnothorax; species Gymnothorax javanicus. The sequence continues at coordinate 13,188,344 of CM056200.1, read as the reverse complement.
ATAGAGGACACGTACAGTATGAAAATGACCAGATATTAGCACAAGCATTAGATCGCTAGCAATAGCAAGTTTGCAATAGCATTCAAACTTTAATATTGCTGTACTTGCATGTATACAAGAAGGGTTAAGCTTTAATTCCATCTAATCTGATTTTCCAATGGAGGGTTATGCTTTAATGACATCCGATCTCTTATATGCATCATAGAGGACAAGTACAGTATGAAAATTACCTGATATTAGCAGTAGCATTAGACCGTTGGCATTAGCAAGTTAGCATTAGCATTCAAACTTTAATATTGCTGTATTTGCATAAATACAAGAAGGGTGAAGCTTTAATGGAATCTAAACTAATATGCCAATGAAGGGTTATGTTTTAATGCCATCTGATCTCTTATATGCATCATAGAGGACAAGTACAGTATGAAAATGACCAGATATTAGCACAAGCATTGGATCGCTAGCAATAGCAAGTTAGCATTAGCATTCAAACTTAAACTTACTGTACTTGCATATATACAAGAAGGGTTAAGCTTTAATGCCATCTTATCTGATATTCCCATGAAGAGTTATGCTTTAAAGCCATCTGATCTCTTATATCCATCATAGATGACACGTAAAGTATGAAAATGACCAGATATTAGCACTAGCATTAGATCGCTAGCATTATCAAGTAAGCATTAGAATTCAAACTGAAACATTGCAGTACTTGCATGTATACAAGAAGGGTGAAGCTTTAATGCCATCTAATCTAATATGCCCTTGAAGGGTTATGCTTTAATACCATCTGATCTCTTATTTCCATTATAGAGTACACATACAATATGAAAATGACCAGATATTAGCACTAGCATTAGATCGCTAGCATTAGCCAGTTAGCATTAGCATTCAAACATAAACTTACAGTACTTGCATGTGTACAAGAAGGGTTAAGCTTTAATGCCATCTCATCTGATATTCCAATGAAGGGTTATGCTTTAGTGCCATCTGATCTCTTATATCCATCATAGAGGACACGTACAGTATGAAAATGACCTGATATTAGCACTAGCATTAGATCGCAAGCATTAGCAAGTTAGCATTAGCATTCAAACTTTAACATTGCTGTATTTGCATATATATTAGAAGGGTGAAGCTTTATTGCCATCTAATCTAATATGCCCATGAAGGGTTATGCTTTAATGCCATCTGATATCTTATTTCCATTATGGAGGACACATACAGTATGAAAATGACCAGATATTAGCACTAGCATTAGATCGCTAGCATTAGCAATTTAGCATTAGCATTCAAACTTCAACTTACTGTCCATGCATGTATACAAGAAGGGTGAAGCTTTAATGCCATCTAATCTGATATTTCCATGAAGGGTTATGCTTTAATGCCATCGGATCTCTTATTTCCATTATAGAGGACACATTCAGTATGAAAATGACCAGATATTAGCATTAGATTTAGATCGCTAGCATTAGCAAGTTAGCATTAGCATTCAAACTTAAACTTGCTGTAGTTGCATGTTTACAAGAAGGGTAAAGCTTTATTGCCATCTAAACCGATATTCCCATGAAGGGTTATGCTTTAAAGCCATCTGATCTCTTTTTTCCATCATCGCTGACACGTACAGTATGAAAATGACCAGATATTAGCACTAGCATTAGATCGCTAGCATTATCAAGTAAGCATTTGCATTCAAACTTAAACATTGCAGAACTTACATGTACACAAGAAGGGTGAAGCTTTAATGCCATCAAATCTAATATGCCCATGAAGGGTTATGCTTTAATGCCATCGGATCTCTTATTTCCATTATAGAGGCCACATTCAGTATGAAAATGACCAGATATTAGCATTAGATTTAGATCGCCTGCATTAGCAAGTTAGCATTAGCATTCAACCTTAAACATTGCAGTACGGGCGTGTATACAAGAGGGGTTAAGCTTTAATGACATCTAATCTGACATTCCAATGAAGGGTTATGTTTTAATGCCATCTGATCTCTTATATGCATCATAGAGGGCAAGTACAGTATGAAAATGACCTGATATTAACACTAGCATTAGATCGCTAGCATTAGCAAGTTAGCATTAAAATTCAAACTTTAATATTGCTGTATTTGCATATATACAAGAAGGGTGAAGCTTTAATGGAATCTAATCTAATATGCCAATGAAGGGTTATGCTTTAATGCCATCTGATCTCTAATTTCCATTATAGAGGACACGTACAGTATGAAAATGACCAGATATTAGCACAAGCATTAGATCGCTAGCAATAGCAAGTTAGCATTAGCATTCAAACTTTAATATTCCTGTACTTGCATGTATACAAGAAGGGTTAAGCTTTAATGGCATCTAATCTGATTTTCCAATGAAGGGTTATGCTTTAATGACATCTGATCTCTTATATGCATCATAGAGGACAAGTACAGTATGAAAATGACCTGATATTAGCACTAGCATTAGACCGTTGGCATTAGCAAGTTAGCATTAGCATTCAAACAATAACATTGCTGTATTTGCATATATACAAGAAGGGTGAAGCTTTAATGCCATCTAATCTAATATGCCCATGAAGGGTTATGCTTTTAATGCCATCTGATTCTTATTTCCATTAGAGGAAACATACAGTATGAAAATGACCAGATTTTAGCACTAGCATTAGATCGCTAGCAATAGCAAGTTAGCATTAACATTCAAACTTAAACTTACTGAACTTGCATGTATACAAGAAGGGTTAAGCTGTAATGCCATCTAATCTGATATTCCCATGAAGGGTTAAGCTTTAATGCCATCTGATCTCTTATATCCATCATAGAGGACACGTACAGTATGAAAATGACCAGATATTAGCAGTAGCATAAGATCGTTAGCATTCGCAAGTTAGCATTAGCATTCAAACTTTAACATTGCTGTATTTGAATATATACAAAGAGGGTTATGCTTTAATGCCATCTGATCTCTTATATCCATCATAGAGGACACTTACAGTTTGAAAATGACCAGATATTAGCACTAGCATTAGATCGCTAGCATTAGCAAGTTAGCATTAGCATTCAACCTTAAACTTGCTGTACTTGCATGTATACAAGAAGGATTAAGCTTTAATGCCATCTAATCTGATATTCCAATGAAGGGTTATGCTTTAATGACATCTGATCTCTTATATGCATCATAGAGGACAATTACAGTATGAAAATGACCTGATATTAGCACTAGCATTAGATCGCTGGCATTAGCAAGTTAGCATTAGCATTAAAACTATAACATTGCTGTATTTGCATGTATACAAGAAGGGTTATGCTTTAATGCCATCTGATCTCTTATATCCATCATAGAGGACACTAACAGTATGAAAATGACCTGATATTAGCACTAGCATTAGATCTCTAGCATTAGCAAGTTAGCATTAGCATTAAAACTATTACATTGCTGTATTTGCATATATACAAGAAGGGTGAAGCTTTAATGACATCTAATCTAAAATCCCCATGAAGGGTTATGCTTTCATGCCATCGGAACTCTTATTTCCATTATAGAGGACACATTCAGTATGAAAATGAACAGATATTAGCATTAGATTTAGATCGCTAGCATTAGCAAGTTAGCATTAGCATTCAACCTTAAACATTGCAGTACTGGCGTGTATACAAGAGGGGTTAAGCTTTAATGACATCTAATCTGATATTCCAATGATGGGTTATGTTTTAATGCCATCTGATCTCTTATATGCATCATAGAGGACAAGTACAGTATGAAAATGACCTGATATTAAAACTAGCATTAGATCGCTAGCATTAGCAAGTTAGCATTAACATTCAAACTTTAATATTGCTGTATTTGCATATATACAAGAAGGGAGAAGCTTTAATGGAATCTAATCTAATATGCCAATGAAGGGTTATGCTTTAATGCCATCTGATCTCTTATTTCCATTATAGAGGACACGTACAGTATGAAAATGACCAGATATTAGCACAAGCATTAGATCGCTAGCAATAGCAAGTTAGCATTAGCATTCAAACTTTAATATTGCTGTACTTGCATGTATACAAGAAGGGTTAAGCTGTAATGCCATCTAATCTGATTTTCCAATGAAGGGTTATGCTTTAATGACATCTGATCTCTTATATGCATCATAGAGGACAAGTACAGTATGAAAATGACCTGATATTAGCACTAGCATTAGACCGTTGGCATTAGCAAGTTAGCATTAGCATTCAAACAATAACATTGCTGTATTTGCATATATACAAGAAGGGTGAAGCTTTAATGCCATCTAATCTAATATGCCCATGAAGCGTTATGCTTTAATGCCATCTGATCTCTTATTTCCATTATAGAGGACACGTACAGTATGAAAATGACCAGATTTTAGCACTAGCATTAGATCGCTAGCAATAGCAAGTTAGCATTAGCATTCAAACTTAAACTTACTGTACTTGCATGTATACAAGAAGGGTTAAGCTGTAATGCCATCTAATCTGATATTCCCATGAAGGGTTATGCTTTAATGCCATCTGATCTCTTATATCCATCATAGAGGACACGTACAGTATGAAAATGACCAGATATTAGCAGTAGCATAAGATCGTTAGCATTCGCAAGTTAGCATTAGCATTCAAACTTTAACATTGCTGTATTTGCATATATACAACAAGGGTTATGCTTTAATGCCATCTGATCTCTTATATCCATCATAGAGCACACTTACAGTTTGAAAATGACCAGATATTAGCACTAGCATTAGATCGCTAGCATTAACAAGTTAGCATTAGCATTCAACCTTAAACTTGCTGTACTTGCATGTATACAAGAAGGATTAAAACTTTAATGCCATCTAATCTGATATTCCAATGAAGGGTTATGCTTTAAAGACATCTGATCTCTTATATGCATCATAGAGGACAATTACAGTATGAAAATGACCTGATATTAGCACTAGCATTAGATCGCTGGCATTAGCAAGTTAGCATTAGCATGAAAACTATTACATTGCTGTATTTGCATGTATACAAGAAGGGTTATGCTTTAATGCCATCTGATCTCTTATATCCATCATAGAGGACACTAACAGTAAGAAAATGACCTGATATTAGCACTAGCATTAGATCTCTAGCATTAGCAAGTTAGCATTAGCATTAAAACTATAACATTGCTGTATTTGCATACATACAAGAAGGGTGAAGCTTTAATGACATCTAATCTAATATCCCCATGAAGGGTTATGCTTTAATGCCATCTGATCTCTTATTTCCTTTATAGAGAACACATACAGTATGAAAATGACCTGATATTAGCATTAGCATTAGATCGCTAGCATTATCAAGTTAGCATTAGCATTCAAACTTAAACATTGTAGAACTTGCATGTATACAAGAATGGTTAAGCTTGAATGCCATCAAATCAAATATGCCCATGAAGGGTTATTCTCTAATGCCATCTGATCTCTTATTTCCATTATAGAGGACACATACAGTATGAAAATGAACAGATATTAGCACTAGCATTAGATCGCTAGCATTAGCAAGTTAGCATTAGCATTCAACTTTAAACTTGCTGTACTTGCATGTATACAAGAAGGGTTAAGCTTTAATGGCATCTAATCTGATATTCCAATGAAGGGTTATGCTTAAATGCCATCTGATTTCTTATATGCATCATAAAGGACAAGTACAGTATGAAAATGACCAGATATTAGCACTAGCATTAGATCGCTAGCATTATCAAGTTAGCATTAGCATTCAAACTTAAACATTTTAGAACTTGCATGTATACAAGAAGGGTTAAGCTTTAATGCCATCTAATCTAATATGCCCATGAAGGGTTATGCTTTAATGCCATCTGATCTCTTATTTCCATTATAGAGGACACATACAGTATGAAAATGACCAGATATTAGCACTAGCATTAGATCGCCAGCATTAGCAAGTTAGCATTAGCATTCAACCTTAAACTTGCTGTACTTGCATGTATACAAGAAGGGTTAAGCTTTAATGCCATCTAATCTGATATTCCAATGAAGGGTGATGTTTTAATGCCATCTGATCTCTTATATGGATCATAGAGGACAAGTACAGTATGAGAATGACCTGATATTAACACTAGTATTAGATCGCTAGTATTAGCAAGTTTGCATTAGCATTCAAACTTTAACATTGCTGTATTTGCATATATACAAGAAGGGTGAAGCTTTAATGGCATCTAATCTAATATGCCCATGTAGGGTTATGCATTAATGTCATCTGATCTCTTATTTCCATTATAAAGGACACGTACAGTATGAAAATGACCAGATATTAGCACTAGCATTAGATCCCTAGCAATAGCAAGTTAGCATTAGCATTCAAACTTAAACTTACTGTACTTGCATGTATACAAGGAGGGTTAAGCTTTAATGCCATCTAATCTGATATTCCCATGAAGGGTTAAGCTTTAAAGCCATCTGATCTCTTATATCCATCATAGAGGAAACGTAAAGTATGAAAATGACCAGATATTAGCACTAGCATTAGATCGTTAGCATTAGCAAGTTAGCATTAGCATTCAAACTTTAACATTTTTGTATTTGCATTTATACAAGTAGCGTTATGCTTTAATGCCATCTGATCTCTTATTTCCATCATAGAGCACACGTACAGTATGAAAATGACCAGATATTAGCACTAGCATTAAATCGCTAGCATTAGCAAGTTAGCATTAGCATTCAAACTAAAACTTGCTGTACTTGCATGTATACAAGAAGGGTTAAGCTTTAATGCCATCAAATCTGATATTCCCATGAAGGGTAATGCTTTAATGCCATCTGATCTCTTATATCAATCATCGATTTACACGAACAGTATGAAAATGACCAGATATTAGCACTAGCATTAGATCGCTAGCATTATCAAGTTAGCATTAGCATTCAAACTCAAACATTGCAGAACTTGCATGTATACAAGAAGGGTGAAGCTTTAATGCCATCTAATCTAATATGCCCATGAAGGGTTATGCTTTAATGCCATCTGATCTCTTATTTCCATTATAGAGGACACGTACAGTATGAAAATGACCAGATATTATCACTAGCATTAGATCGCTAGCAATAGCAAATTAGCATTAGCATTCAAACTTAAACTTACTGTACTTGCATGTATACAAGAAGGGTTAAGCTTTAATGCCATCTAATCTGATATTCCCATGAAGGGTTATGCTTTAAAGCCATCTGATCTCTTATATCCATCATAGATGACACGTAAAGTATGAAAATGACCAGATATTAGCACTAGCATTAGATCGCTAGCATTATCAAGTTAGCATTAGCATTCAAACTTAAACATTGCAGTACTTACATATATACAAGAAGGGTGAAGCTTTAATGCCATCTAATCTGATATTCCCATGAAGGGTTATGCATAAATGCCATCTGATCTCTTATTTCCATTAAAGAGGACACATACAGTATGAAAATGACCAGTTATTAGCACTAGCATTAGATGGCTAGCATTATCAAGTTAGCATTAGCATTCAAACTTATACTTACTGTACTTGCATGTATACAAGAAGGGTTACTTTAATGCCATCTAATCATATTCCAATGAAGGGTTATGCATTAAATGCCATCTGTCTTATATCCATCATAGAGGACACGTACAGTATGAAATGACCATTTAGCATTAGATGCCATTAGCATAAACTTAAACTTATATTCCAATGAAGGGTTAATGCCATTAATGCCATCTGCCATCTGATCTCTTATATCCATTATAGAGGACACGTATATGAAAATGACCAGATATTAGCATCATAGATTAGATTAGCATTCAAATTTTAACTTGCTGTTCTTGCATATATACAGTTGCCATCTAAATATTCCAATGAAGGGTTATGCTTTAATGCCATCTGATTTGTTATATGTTAGCACTAGCATTAGAATTAGGTTGCGTTAGCATTTGCAAGTTAGCTTTAGCATTCAAGCTTAAACTTGCTTTTATTTGCATGTATTTTTTAATGCCATCTAATATGATATTCCAAAGAAGGGTTATGCTTTAATGCCATCTGATCTCTTATATGCATCATAGAGGACAAGTACAGTATGAAAATGACCTGATATTAGCACTAGCATTAGATCGCTATCATTAACAACTTAGCATTAGCATTCAAACTTTAACATTGCTGTATTTGCATATATACAAGAAGGTGGTGAAGCTTTAATGCCATCTAATCTAATATGCCCATGAAGGGTTATGCTTTAATGCCATCTGATATCTTATTTCCATTATAGAGGACACATACAGTATGAAAATAACCAGATATTAGCACTAGCATTATATCGCTAGCATTAGCAAGTTAGCATTAGCATTCAAACTTAAACTTACTGTACTTGCATGTATACAAGAATGGTGAAGCTTTAATGCAATCTAATCTGATATTCCCATGAAGGGTTATGCTTTAATGCCATCTGATCTCTTATATCCATCATAGAGGACACGTACAGTTTGAAAATGACCAGATATTAGCACTAGCATTAGATCGCTAGTATTAGCAAGTTAGCATTAGCATTCAAACTTTAACATTGCTGTTTTTGCGTATATAAAGATGGGTTAAGCTTTAATGCGATCTAACCTAATAGTTCCATAAAAAGTGATGCTTTTATGCCATCTGATCCCTTATTTCCCTTATATGTAACACATACAGTTTGAAAATGACCAGAAATTAGCACTAGCATTAGATCACTAGCATTAGCAAGTTAGCATTAGCATTCAAACTTTAATATTGCTGTATTTGCATATATACAAGAAGGGTGAAGCTTTAATGGAATCTAATCTAATATGCCAATGAAGGGTTATGCTTTAATGCCATCTGATCTCTTATTTCCATTATAGAGGACACGTACAGTATGAAAATGACCAGATATTAGCACAAGCATTAGATCGCTAGCAATAGCAAGTTAGCATTAGCATTCAAACTTAAATATTGCTGTATTTGCATCTATACAAGAAGGGTGAAGCTTTAATGGAATCAAATCTAATATGCCAATGAAGGGTTATGTTTTAATGCCATCTGATCTCTTATATGCATCATAGAGGACAAGTACAGTATGAAAATGACCAGATATTAGCACTAGCATTAGATCGTTAGCAATAGCAAGTTAGCATAAGCATTCAAACTTAAACTTACTGTACTTGCATATATACAAGAAGGGTTAAGCTTTAATGCCATCTTATCTGATATTCCCATGAAGGGTTATGCTTTAAAGCCATCTGATCTTTTATATCCATCATAGATGACACGTAAAGTATGAAAATGACCAGATATTAGCACTAGCATTAGATCGCTAGCATTATCAAGTTAGCATTAGAATTCAAACTTAAACATTGCAGTACTTGCATGTATACAAGAAGGGTGAAGCTTTAATGCCATCTAATCTAATATGCCCTTGAAGGGTTATGCTTTAATACCATCTGATCTCTTATTTCCATTATAGAGGACACATTCAATATGAAAATGACCAGATATTAGCACTAGCATGAGATCCCTAGCATTAGCCAGTTAGCATTAGCATTCAAACTTAAACTTACTGTACTTGCATGTGTACAAGAAGGGTTAAGCTTTAATGCCATCTAATCTGATATTCCAATGAAGGGTTATGTTTTAGTGCCATCTGATCTCTTATATCCATCATAGAGGACACGTACAGTTTGAAAATGACCAGATATTAGCACTAGCATTAGATCGTTACCTTTAGCAAGTGAGCATTAGCATTCAAACTTTAACATTGCTGTATTTGCATATATACAAGAAGGGTTATGCTTTAATGGCATCTGATCTCTTATATCCATCATAGAGGACATGTACAGTATGAAAATGACCAGATATTAGCACTAGCATTAGATCGCTAGCATTAGCAAGTTAGTATTAACATTCAACCTTAAACTTGCTGGACTTGCATGTATACAAGAAGGGTTAAGCTTTAATGCCATCTAATCTGATTTTCCAATGAAGGGTTATGCTTTAATGACATCTGATCTCTTATATGCATCATAGAGGACAAGTACAGTATGAAATTGACCTGATATTAGCACTAGCAATAGACCGTTAGCATTAGCAAGTTAGCATTAGCATTAAAAATATAACATTGCTGTATTTGCATATATACAAGAAGGGTTATGCTTTAATGCCATCTGATCTCTTATATCCATCATAGAGGACACTAACAGTTTGAAAATGACCTGATATTAGCACTTGCATTAGATCGCTAGCATTAGCAAGTTAGCTTTAGCATTCAAATTATAACATTGCTGTATTTGCATATATACAAGAAGGGTGAAGCTTTAATGCCATCTAATCTAATATGCCCATGAAGCGTTATGCTTTAATGCCATCTGATCACTTATTTCCATGATAGAGGAAACATACAGTATGAAAATGACCAAATTTTTGCACTAGCATTAGATCGCTAGCAATAGCAAGTTAGCATTAGCATTCAAACTTAAACTTACTGTACTTGCATGTATACAAGAAGGGTTAAGCTGTAATGCCATCTAATCTGATATTCCCATGAAGGGTTATGCTTTAATGACATCTGATCTCTTATATGCATCATAAAGAACACTTACAGTATGAAAATGACCAGATATTAGCACTAGCATAAAATCGTTAGGATTCGCAAGTTAGCATTAGGATTCAAACTTTAACAATCCTGTATTTGCATATATACAAGAAGGGTTATGCTTTAATGCCATCTGATCTCTTATATCCATCATAGAGGACACTTACAGTATGAAAATGACCTGATATTAGCACTAGCGTTAGATCGCTAGCATTAGCAAGTTAGCATTAGCATTAAAAATATAACATTGCTGTATTTGCATATATACAAGAAGGGTTATGCTTTAATGCCATCTGATCTCTTATATCCATCATAGGGGACACTAACAGTTTGAAAATGACCTGATATTAGCACTAGCATTAGATCGCTAGCATTAGCAGGTTAGCTTTAGCATTAAAACTATAACATTGCTGTATTTGCATATATACAAGAAGGGTGAAGCTTTAATGACATCTAATCTAATTTCCCCATGAAGGGTTATGCTTTAATGCCATCTGATCTCTTATTTCCATTATAGAGGACACAGTATGAAAATGACCAGATATTAGCACTAGCATTATATCGCTAGCATTAGCAAGTTAGCTTTAGCATTCAAACTTAAACTTACTGTACTTGCATGTATACAAGAAGGGTGAAGCTTTAATGCATCTAATCTGATATTCCCATGAAGGGTTATGCTTTAATGCCATCTGATCTCTTATATCCATCATAGAGGACACGTACAGTTTGAAAATGACCAGATATTAGCACTAGCATTAGATCGCTAACATTAGCAAGTTAGCATTAGCATTCAAGCTTAAACCTGCTGTACTTGAAAGTATACAAGAAGGTGAAGCTTTAATGCCATCTAATCTAATATGCCCATTATGGGATATGCTTAAATGCCATCTGATCTCTTATTTCCATCATAAAGGACACATACAGTATGAAAATGACCAGATATTAGCACTAGCATTAGATCGCTAGTATTAGCAAGTTAGCATTAGCATTCAAACTTTAACATTGCTGTTTTTGCATATATAAAGATGGGTTAAGCTTTAATGCGATCTGACCTCATAATTCCATAAAAGGTGATGCTTTGATGCCATCTGATCCCTTATTTCCCTTATAAGTAACACATACAGTTTGAAAATGACCAGAAATTAGCACTAGCATTAGAACACTAGCATAAGCAAGTTAGCATTAGCATTCAACCTTTAACTTGCTGTACTTGCATGTATACAAGAAGGGTTAAGCTTTAATACCATCTAATCTGATATTCCAATGAAGGGTTATGCTTAAATGCCATCTGATCTCTTATATGCATCATCGAGGACAAGTACAGTATGAAAATGACCTGATATTAGCACTAGAATTAGATCGCTAGCATCAGCAAGTTAGCATTAGCATTCAAACTTTAACATTGCAGTATTTGTATAGATACAAGAAGGGTTAAGCTATAATGCCATCTAATCTAAAATGCCTATGAAGGGTTATGCTTTAAGACCATCTGATCTCTTATTTCCATTATAGAGGACACGTCCAGTATGAAAATGACCAGATATTAGCACTAGCATTAGATCGCTAGCATTAGCAAGTTAGCATTAGCATTCAAACTTAAACATTGCAGAACTTGCATGTATACAAGAAGGGTGAAGCTTTAATGCCATCTAATCTAATATGCCCATGAAGGGTTATGTTTTAATGCCATCTGATCTCTTATATGCATAATAGTGGACAAGTACAGTATGAAAATGACCTGATATTAAAACTAGCATTAGATCGCTAGCATTAGCAAGTTAGCATTAGCATTCAAACTTTAATATTGCTGTTTTTGCATATATACAAGAAGGGTGAAGCTTTAATGGAATCTAATCTAATATGCCAATGAAGGGTTATGCATTAATGCCATCTGATCTCTTATATGCATCATAGAGGACAAGTACAGTATGAAAATGACCAGATATTAGCACAAGCATTAGATCGCTAGCAATAGCAAGTTAGCATAAGCATTCAAACTTAAACTTACTGTACTTGCATATATACAAGAAGGGTTAAGCTTTAATGCCATCTTATCTGATATTCCCATGAAGGGTTATGCTTTAAAGCCATCTGATCTCTTATATCCATCATAAATGACACGTGAAGTATGAAAATGACCAGATATTAGCACTAGCATTAGATCGCTAGCATTATCAAGTTAGCATTAGAATTCAAACTTAAACATTGCAGTACTTGCATGTATACAAGAAGGGTGAAGCTTTAATGCCATCTAATCTAATATGCCCTTGAAGGGTTATGCTTTAATACCATCTGATCTCTTATTTGCATTATAGAGGACACATACAATATGAAAATGACCAGATATTAGCACTAGCGTGAGATCGCTAGCATTAGCCAGGTAGCATTAGCATTCAAACTTAAACTTACTGTACTTGCATGTGTACAAGAAGGGTTAAGCTTTAATGCCATCTAATCTGATATTCCAATGAAGGGTTATGCTTTAGTGCCATCTGATCTCTTATATCCATCATAGAGGACACGTACAGTATGAAAATGACCAGATATTAGCACTAGCATTAGATCGTTACCTTTAGCAAGTTAGCATTAGCATTCAAACTTTAACATTGCTGTATTTGCATATATACAAGAAGGGTTATGCTTTAATGCCATCTGATCTCTTATATCCATCATAGAGGACATGTACAGTATGAAAATGACCAGATTTAAGCACTAGCATTAGATCGCTAGCATTACCAAGTTAGCATTAACATTCAACCTTAAACTTGCTGTACTTGCATGTATACAAGAAGGGTTAAGCTTTAATGCCATCTAATCTGATTTTCCAATGAAGGGTTATGCTTTAATGACATCTGATCTCTTATATGCATCATAGAGGACAAGTACAGTATGAAAATGACCTGATATTAGCACTAGCTATAAACCGTTAGCATTAGCAAGTTAGCATTAGCATTCAAACTTTAACATTGCTGTATTTGCATATATACAAGAAGGGTGAAGCTTTAATGGCATCTAATCTAATATGCCCATGTAGGGTTATGCATTAATGTCATCTGATCTCTTATTTCCATTATAAAGGACACGTACAGTATAAAAATGACCAGATATTAGCACTAGCATTAGATCGCTAGCAATAGCAAGTTAGCATTAGCATTCAAACTTAAACTTACTGTACTTGCATGTATACAAGGAGGGTTAAACTTTAATGCCATCTAATCTGATATTCCCATGAAGGGTTAAGCTTTTAAAAACCATCTGATCCTCTTATATCCATCATAGAGGAAACGAAGTATGAAAATGACCAGATATTAGCACTAGCATTAGATCGTTAGCATTAGCAAAGTTAGCATTAGCATTCAAACTTTAACATTTTTGTATTTGCATTTATACAAGTAGCGTTATGCTTTAATGCCATCTGATCTCTTATTTCCATCATAGAGCACACGTACAGTATGAAAATGACCAGATATTAGCACTAGCATTAAATCGCTAGCATTAGCAAGTTAGCATTAGCATTCAAACTAAAACTTGCTGTACTTGCATGTATACAAGAAGGGTTAAGCTTTAATGCCATCAAATCTGATATTCCCATGAAGGGTAATGCTTTAATGCCATCTGATCTCTTATATCAATCATAGACGACACGTACAGTATGAAAATGACCAGATATTAGCACTAGCATTAGATCGCTAGCATTATCAAGTTAGCATTAGCATTCAAACTCAAACATTGCAGAACTTGCATGTATACAAGAAGGGTGAAGCTTTAATGCCATCTAATCTAATATGCCCATGAAGGGTTATGCTTTAATGCCATCTGATCTCTTATTTCCATTATAGAGGACACGTACAGTATGAAAATGACCAGATATTATCACTAGCATTAGATCGTTAGCATTAGCAAGTTAGCATTAGACTTCAAACTTTAACATTGCTGTATTTGCATATATAAAAAGAAGGGTTAAGCTTTAATGCCATCTAATCTGATATTCCCATGAAGGGTTAGGCTTTAATGCCATCTGATCTCTTATATCCATCATAGAGGACATGTACAGTATGAAAATGACCAGATATTAGCACTAGTATTAGATCGATAGCATTTGCAAGTTAGCATTAGCATTCAAACTTTAACATTTCTGTATTTGCATATATACAAGAAGCGTTATTCTTTAATGCCATCTGATCTCTTATTTCCATCACAGAGGACACGTACAGTATGAAAATGACCAGATATTAGCACTAGCATTAGTTCGTTAGCATTTGCAAGTTAGCATTAGCATTCAAACTTTAACATATCTGTTTTTGCATAAATACAAGAAGCGTTATGCTTTAATGCCATCTAATCTGATATTCCCATGAAGGGTTATGCTTTAATGCCATCTAATCTCTTATATCCACCATAGAGGACACGTACAGTATGAAAATGACCAGATATTAGCACTAGCATTAGATCGTTAGCATTTCCAAGTTAGCATTAGCATTCAAACTTTAACATTTCTGTATTTGCATAAATACAAGAAACGTTATGCTTTAATGCCATCTGATCTCTTATTTCCATCATAGAGGACAAGTACAGTATAAAAATGACCTGATATTAGCACTAGCATTAGATCGCTAGCATTAGCAAGTTAGCATTAGCATTCAAATTTAAACTTGCTGTACTTGCATGTATACAAGAAGGGTTAAGCTTTAATGCCATCAAATCTGATATTCCCATGAAGGGTTATGCTTTAATGGCATCTGATCTCTTATATCCATCATAAAGGACACGTACAGTATGAAAATGACCAGATATTAGAACTAGCATTAGATCGCTAGCTATAGCAAGTTAGCATTAGCATTCAAACTTAAACTTGCTGTACTTGCATCTATACAAGAAGGGTTAAGCTTTAATGCCATCTAATCTGATATTCCCATGAAGGGTTATGCTTTAATGGCATCTGATCTCTTATATCCATCATAGAGGACACGTACAGTATGAAAATGGCCAGATATTAGCACTAGCATTAGATCGCTAGCATTAGCAAGTTAGCATTAGCATTCAAATTTAAACTTGCTGTACTTGCATGTATACAAGAAAGGTTAAGCTTTAATGCAATCTAATCTGATATTCCCATGAAGGGTTATTCTTTAATGCCATCATGATCTCTTTTATCCATCATAGAGGACACGTAGAGTATGAAAGTGACCAGATTTTAGAACTCGCATTAGATCGCTAGCATTAGAAAGTTAGCATTAGCATTCAACCTTTAACTTGCTGTACTTGCATTTATACAAGAAGGTGAAGCTTATATGCTATCTAATCTAATATGCCCATGAGGGGATATGCTTTAATGCCATCTGATCTCTTATTTCCATCATGGAGGACACGTACAGTATGAAAATGACCAGGTATTAGCACGAGCATTAGATAGCTAGAATTAGCAAGTTAGCATTAGCATTCAAACTTTAACATATCTGTTTTTGCATAAATACAAGAAGCGTTATGCTTTAATGCCATCTAATCTGATATTCCCATGAAGGGTTATGCTTTAATGCCATCTGATCTCTTATATGCATCATAGAGGACAAGTACAGTATGAAAATGCCCTGATATTAGCACTTGCATTAGATCGCTAGCATTAGCAAATTAGCATTAGCATTCAAACTTTAACATTGCTGTATTTGCATATATACAAGAAGGGTTAAGCTTTAATGCCATCTAAAATGATATTCCCATGAAGGGTTATGCTTTAATGCCATCTGATCTCTTATATCCATCATAGAGGACACGTACAGTATGAAAATGACCAGATATTAGCACTAGCATTAGATCGCTAGCATTTGCAACTTAACATTAGCATTCAATCTTTAACATTTCTGTATTTGCATATATACAAGAAGCGTTATGCTTAAATGCCATCTGATATCTTATTTCCATCATAGAGGACACGTACAGTATGAAAATGACCAGATATTAGCACTAGCATTAGATCGTTAGCATTTGCAAGTTAGCATTAGCATTCAAACTTGAACATTTTTGTGTTTGCATATTTACAAGAAGCGTTATGCTTTCAAGCCATCTGATCTCTTATTTCCATCATAGAGGACACGTACAGTATGAAAATGACCAGATTTTATCACTAGCATTAGATCGCTAGCATTAGCAAGTTAGCATTAGCATTCAAACTTAAACTTGCTGTACTTGCATGTTTACAAGAACGGTAAAGCTTTAATGCGATCAAATCTGACATTCCCATGAAGGGTTATGCTTTAATGGAATCTGATCTCTTATATCCATCATAGAGGACACGTACAGTATGAAAATGACCAGATATTAGCACTAGCATTAGATCGCTAGCATTAGCAAGTTAGCATTAGCATTCAAATTTAAACTTGGTGTACTTGCATGTATACAAGAGGGGTTAAGCTTTCATGTCATCTAATCTGATATTCCCATGAAGGGTTATTTTTTAATAACATCTGATCTCTTATATCCATCATAGAGGACACGTAGAGTATGAAAGTGACCAGATATTAGAACTAGCATTAGATCGCTAGCATTAGCAAGTTAGCATTAGAATTCAACCTTAAACTTGCTGTACTTGCATGTATACAAGAAGGTGAAGCTTATATGCCATCTAATCTAATATGCCCATGAAGGGATATGCTTAAATGCCATCTGATCTCTTATTTCCATCATAGAGGACACGTACAGTATGAAAATGACCAGATATTAGCACTAGCATTAGATCGCTAGCATTAGCAAGTTAGCATTAGCATTCAAACTTAAACATTGCTGTTTTTGCGTATATCAAGAAGGGTAAAGCTTTAATGCCATCTAATCTCATAATCCCATGAACGGTGATGCTCTAATGCCATCTGATCTCTTATTTCCAACATAAAGGACACATACAGTATGAAAATGACCAGAAATTAGCACTAGCATTAGATCGCTAGCATTAGACACTTAGCATTAGCATTCAACTTTAAACTTGCTGTACTTGCATGTATACAAGAATGGCTAAGCTTTAATGGCATCTGATCTCTTATATGCATCATAGAGGACAAGTACAGTATGAAAATGCCCTGATATTAGCACTAGCATTAGATCACTAGCATTAGCAAGTTAGCATTAGACTTCAAACTTTAACATTGCTGTATTTGCATATATACAAGAAGGGTTAAGCTTTAATTCCATCTAATCTGATATTCCATGAAGGGTTATGCTTTTAATGCCATCTGATCTCTTATATCCATCATAGAGGACATGTACAGTATGAAAATGACCAGATATTAGCACTAGCATTAGATCGATAGCATTTGCAAGTTAGCAATAGCATTCAAACTTTAACATTTCTGTATTTGCATATATACAAGAAGCGTTATGCTTTAATGCCATCTGATCTCTTATTTCCATCATAGAGGACACGTACAGTGTGAAACTGACCAGATATTAGCACTAGCATTAGATCGCTAGCATAAGCAAGTTAGCATTAGCATTCAAGCTTAAACTTGCTGTACTTGCAAGTTTACAAGAAGGGTTAAGCTTTAATGCCATCTAATCTGATATTCCCATGAAGGGTTATGCTTTAATGCCATCAGATCTGTTATTTCCATCATAGAGTACACATACAGTACGAAAATGACCAGATATTAGCACTAGCATTAGATCGCTAGCATTATTAAGTTTGGATTAGCATTCAAACTTTATCATTGCTGTTTTTGCGTATATAAAGAAGGCTTAAGCTTTAATGCCATCTAACCTCATAATCCCATGAAAGGTGATGCTTTAATGCAATCTAATCTCTTTTTTCCATCATAAAGGACACATACAGTATGAAAATGACCAGAAATTAGCAGTAGCATTAGATCGCTAGCATTAGCAAGTTAGAATTAGCATTCAAACTTTTACATTGCAGTATTTGCATGTATACAAGAAGGGTTAAGCTTTAATGCCATCTAATCTAATATGCCCATGAAAGGTTATGCTTTAATGCCATCTGATCTCTTATTTCCATTATACAGGACACGTAGAGTATGAAAATGACAAGATATTAGCACTAGCATTAGATCGCTAGCATTAACAAGTTAGCATTAGCATTCAAACTTAAACTTGCTGTTCTTTGCATGTATTCAAGAAGGGTGAAGCTTTAATGCCATCTAATCTGATATTCCCATGAACGGTTATGCTTTAATGCCATCTGTTCTCTTATATCCATCATAGAGGACACGTACAGTATGAAAATGAACAGATATTAGCACTAGCATTAAATCGTTAGCATTTGCAAGTTAGCATTAGCATTCAAACTTTAACATTTCTGTATTTGCATATATACAAGAAGCGTGATGCTTTAATGCCATCTGATCTCTAATTTCCATCATAGAGGACACGTACAGTATGAAAATGACCAGATCTTAGCACTAGCATTAGATCGCTAGCATTAGCAAGTTAGCATTAGCATTCAAACTTAAACTTGCTGTACTTGCATGTATACAAGAAAGGATAAGCTTTAATGCAATCTAATCTGATATTCCCATGAAGGGTTATTCTTTAATGCCATCTGATCTCATATATCCATCATAGAGGACACGTAGAGTATGAAAGTGACCAGATATTAGAACTAGCATTAGATCGCGAGCATTAGCAAGTTAGCATTAGCATTCAACCTTAAACTTGATGTACTTGCATGTATACAAGAAGGTGAAGCTTATATGACATCTTATCTAATATGCCCATGAAGGGATATGCTTTAATGCCATCTGATCTCTTATTTCCATCATAGAGGACACGTACAGTATGAAAATGACCAGATATTATCACTATCATTAGATCGCTTTCATTAGCAAGTTAGCATTAGCATTCAAACTTAAACATTGCTGTTTTTGCGTATATCAAGAAGGGTTAAGCTTTAATGCAGTCTAATCTCATTATCCCATGAGGGTGATGCTCTACTGCCATCTGATCTCTTATTTCCATCATAAAGGACACATACAGTATGAAAATGACCAGAAATTAGCACTAGCATTAGATCGCTAGCATTAGCAAGTTAGCAATAGCATTCAACTTTAAACTTGCTGTACTTGCATGTATACAAAAATGGTTAAGCTTTAATGCCATCTGATCTCTTATATGCATCATTGAGGACAAGTACAGTATGAAAATGCCCTGATATTAGCACTAGCATTAGATCGCTAGCATTAGCAAGTTAGCATTAGCATTCAAACGTTAACATTGCTGTATTTGCATATATAAAACAAGGGTTAAGCTTTAATGCCATCTAATCTAATATGTCCATGAAGGGTTATGCTTTAATGCCATCTGATCTCTTATATCCATCATAGAGGACACGTACAGTATGAAAATAACCAGACATTAGCACTAGCATTAGATCGTTAGCATAAGCAAGTTAGCATTAGCATTCAAACTTAAACTTGCTGTACTTGGATGTATACAAGAAGGGTTAAGCTTTAATGCCATCAAATCTGATATTCCAATGAAGGGTTATGCTTTAATGCCATCTGATCTCTTATATCCATCATAGAGGACACGCACAGTATGAAAATGACCAGATATTAGCACTAGCATTAGATCGCTAGCATTTGCAAGTTAGCATTAGCATTCAAACTTTAACATTTCTGTATTTGCATATATACAAGAAGCGTTATGCTTAAATGCCATCTGATCTCTTATTTCCATCATAGAGGACACGTACAGTATGAAAATGACCAGATATTAGCACAAGCATTAGATCGTTAGCATTTGCAAGTTAGCATTAGCATTCAAACTTTAACATTTCTGTGTTTGCATATATACAAGAAGCGTTATGCTTTAATGCCATCTGATCTCTTATTTCCATCATAGAGGACACGTACAGTATGAAAATGACCAGATATTAGCACTAGCATTAGATCGCTAGCATTAGCAAGTTAGCATTAGAATTCAAACATAAACTTGGTGTACTTGCATGTATACAAGAAGGGTTAAGCTTTAATGCCATCTAATCTGATATTCCCATGAAGGGTTATTCTTTAATGCCATCTGATCTCTTATATCCATCATAGAGGACACGTACAGTATGAAAATGACCAGATATTAGCACTAGCATTAGATCGCTAGCATTAGCAAGTTAGCATTAGCATTCAAACTTAAACTTGCTGTACTTGCATGTATACAAGAAAGGATAAGCTTTAATGCAATCTAATCTGATATTCCCATGAAGGGTTATTCTTTAATGCCATCTGATCTCATATATCCATCATAGAGGACACGTAGAGTATGAAAGTGACCAGATATTTGAACTAGCATTAGATCGCGAGCATTAGCAAGTTAGCATTAGCATTCAACCTTAAACTTGCTGTACTTGCATGTATACAAGAAGGTGAAGCTTTTAATGACATCTAATCTAATATGCCCATGAAGGATATGCTTTAATGCCATCTGATCTCTTATTTCCATCATAGAGACACGTACAGTATGAAAATGACCAGATATTATCACTAGCATTAGATCGATAGCATTAGTAAGTTAGCATTAGCATTCAAACTTAAACATTGCTGTATTTGCATATATACAAGAAGGATTAAGCTTTAATGCCATCTAATCTCATATTTCCATGACAGGGGTGATGCTCTAATGCCATCTGATCTCTTATTTCCATCATAAAGTTCACATACATGAAAATGACCAGAAATTAGCACTAGCATTAGATCGCTAGCATTAGCATAAATAGCAATAGCATTCAACTTTAAACTTGCATGTAATTGATATTCCCAAAAAGGGTTATTCTTTAATGCCATCTGATCTCTTATATGCATCATCAGAGGACACGTACACTATGAAAATGACCAGATATTAGCACTAGCATTAGATCGCTAGCATTTTACAAGTTAGCATTAGCATTCAAACTTTAACATTGCTGTATTTGCAAGAAATACAAGAAGGGTTAAGGGTTTTAATGCTCTGATCTCTTATATCCATCATGCTTTTAATGAAAATGACCTTATATCCACATAAAACACGCACTGTATGAAAATGACCAGATATTAGCACTAGCATTAAATTTTCTGCTAGCATATAGCAAGTTAGCATTAGCATTCAAATTTAAACTTGCTGTACTTGCATGTATACAAGAAGGGGTTAAGCATTAATGCCATCAAATCTGATATTCCCATGAAGGGTTATGCTTTAATGGCATCTTTTATTTCTTATATCCATCATAGAGGACACGACAGTATGAAAATGACCAGATATTAGAACTAGCATTAGATCGCTAGCATTAGCAAGTTAGCATTAGCATTCAAAATTAAACTTTCTGTATTTGCATATATACAAGAAGTTATGTTAAGCTTTAATGCCATCTAATAGAGGACTGATATTAAATGAAGGGTAATGGCATTTT
Organism: Gymnothorax javanicus; assembly: GCA_029692085.1. Taxonomy (NCBI): domain Eukaryota; kingdom Metazoa; phylum Chordata; class Actinopteri; order Anguilliformes; family Muraenidae; genus Gymnothorax; species Gymnothorax javanicus. The sequence goes on along the minus strand of CM056200.1, from coordinate 13,166,377 downwards.
TAATGCATTCATCACTATTTGCTTATATCCATCATAGAGACAAACAGTATGAAAATGACCAGATATTAGCACTAGCATTAGATCGCTAGCATTAGCAAGTTAGCATTAGCATTCAAATTTAAACTTGCTGTACTTGCATGTATACAAGAAAGGTTAAACTTTAATGCCATCTAATCTGATATTCCCATGAAGGGTTATTCTTAATGCCATCTGATCTCTTTATCCATCATAGAGGACAAAGAGTATGAAAATGACCAGATATTAGAACTAGCATTAGATCGCTAGCATTAGAAAGTTAGCATTAGCATTCAAACTTAAACTTGCTGTACTTGCATTTATACAAGAAGGGTTAAGCTTTAATGCCATCTAATCTGATGATATTCCCATGAAGGGTTATTCTTTAATGCCATCTGATCTCTTATTTCCATCATAGAGACACGTACAGTATGAAAATGACCAGATATTAGAACTAGCATTAGATCGCTAGCATTAGCAAGTTAGAATTAGCATTCAAACCTTAAACTTGCTGTCAAACTTATAAAAAGGTGAAGCTGTTTTAATCTAATATGCCCAAGAAGGGTGATGCTTTAATGCCATCTGATCTCATATCCATCAAAGGTGGACATGTCAGTATGAAAATGACCAGGTATTATTTCCATTAGATGATAAGTACACACACAGTATTCAAACAAAATTGAACAGTAATTAGAACTAGCATTAGATTTCTAGCATAGCAAACAGTTAGCATTAATGCCAACTTTAAACTTGCTGTCCATCATAGCATGTCCCAAGAATGGTGAATGCTTTAATGCCATCTGATCTCTTATATGCAAACTTTAGAGGACAAGTACAGTATGAAAATGCCATCTGATATTACAGAGCACAAGACAGTATAAGATGACCAGCTAGCATTATAGAAATTAGCATTAGTATTCAAACTTTAAACTTGCTGTATTTGCATATATACAAGAAGGGTTAAGCTTTAATGCCATCTAATCTGATATTCCCATGAAGGGTTATGCTTTAATGCCATCTGATCTTTTATATCCATCATAGAGACACGACAGTATGAAAAATGACCAGATATTAGCACTAGCATTAGATCGCTAGCATTTGCATATTTAGCATTAGCATTCAATCTTTTAACATTTCTGTATTTGCATTTATACAAGAAGCGTTATGCTTAAATGCCATCTGATATCTTATTTCCATCATAGAGGACACGTACAGTATGAAAATGACCAGATATTAGCACTAGCATTAGATCGTTAGCATTTGCAAGTTAGCATTAGCATTCAAACTTGAACATTTTTGTGTTTGCATATTTACAAGAAGCGTTATGCTTTCAAGCCATCTGATCTCTTATTTCCATCATAGAGGACACGTACAGTATGAAAATGACCAGATATTATCACTAGCATTAGATCGCTAGCATTAGCAAGTTAGCATTAGCATTCAAACTTAAACTTGCTGTACTTGCATGTTTACAAGAACGGTAAAGCTTTAATGCGATCAAATCTGACATTCCCATGAAGGGTTATGCTTTAATGGAATCTGATCTCTTATATCCATCATAGAGGACACGTACAGTATGAAAATGACCAGATATTAGCACTAGCATTAGATCGCTAGCATTAGCAAGTTAGCATTAGCATTCAAATTTAAACTTGCTGTACTTGCATGTATACAAGAAGGTGAAGCTTATATGCCATCTAATCTAATATGCCCATGAAGGGATATGCTTTTAATGCCATCTGATCTCTTATTTCCATCATAGAGGACACGTACAGTATGAAAATGACCAGATATTAGCACTAGCATTAGATCGCTAGCATTAGCAAGTTAGCATTAGCATTCAAACTTAAACATTGCTGTTTTTTATGTATATCAAGAAGGTTAAAGCTAATGCCATCTAATCTCATAATCCCATGAACGGTGAAGCTCTAATGCCATCTGATCTCTTATTTCCAACATAAAGGACACATACAGTATGAAAATGACCAGAAATTAGCACTAGCATTAGATCGCTAGCATTAGACACTTAGCATTAGCATTCAACTTTAAACTTGCTGTACTTGCATGTATACAAGAATGGCTAAGCTTTAATGGCATCTGATCTCTTATATGCATCATAGAGGACAAGTACAGTATGAAAATGCCCTGATATTAGCACTAGCATTAGATCACTAGCATTAGCAAGTTAGCATTAGACTTCAAACTTTAACATTGCTGTATTTGCATATATACAAGAAGGGTTAAGCTTTAATGCCATCTAATCTGATATTCCCATTAAGGGTTATGCTTTAATGCCATCTGATCTCTTATATCCATCATAGAGGACATGTACAGTATGAAAATGACCAGATATTAGCACTAGCATTAGATCGATAGCATTTGCAAGTTAGCATTAGCATTCAAACTTTAATATTTCTGTATTTGCATATATACAAGAAGCGTTATGCTTTAATGCCATCTGATCTCTTATTTCCATCATAGAGGACATGTACAGTATGAAAATGACCAGATATTAGCACTAGCATTAGATCGATAGCATTTGCAAGTTAGCATTAGACTTCAAACTTTAACATTGCTGTATTTGCATATATACAAGAAGGGTTAAGCTTTAATGCCATCTAATCTAATATGCCCATGCAGGGATATGCTTGAATGCCATCTGTTCTCTTATTTCCATCATAGAGGACACGTACAGTATTTAAATGAATATTAGCACTAGCATTAGATCGCTATTATTATTAAGTTAGCATTAGCATTCAAACTTTAACATTGCTGTTTTTGCGTATATAAAGAAGGGTTAAGCTTTAATGCCATCTAACCTCATAATCCCATGAAAGGTGATGCTTTAATGCCATCTGATCTCTTATTTCCATCATAAAGGACACATACAGTATGAAAATGACCAGAAATTAGCACTAGCATTAGATCGCTAGCATTAGCAAGTTAGAATTAGGATTCAAACTTTAACATTGCAGTATTTGCATATATACAAGAAGGGTTAAGCTTTAATGCCATCTAATCTAATATGCCCATGAAGGGTAATGCTTTAATGCCATCTGATCTCTTATTTCCATTATAGAGGACACGTAGAGTATTAAAATGACCAGATATTAGCACTAGCATTAAATCGCTAGCATTAGCAAGTTAGCATTAGCATTCAAACTTAAACTTGCTGTACTTGCATGTATACAAGAAGGTTTAAGCTTTAATGCCATCTAATCTGACATTCCCATGAAGGGTTATGCTTAAATGCCATCTGATCTCTTATATCCATCATAGACGACACGTACAGTATGAAAATGACCAGATATTAGCACTAGCATTAGATTGCTAGCATTAGCAAATTAGCTTTAGCATTCAAGATTAAACTTGCTGTACTTGCAAGTATAAAAGAAGCGTTAAGCTTTAATGCCATCTAATATAATATGCCGATGAAGGGTTATGCTTTAATGCCATCTGATCTCTTATATCCATCGTAGACGACACGTACAGTATGAAAATGACCAGATATTGGCACTAGCATTAGATCGCTAGCATTAACACGTTAGCATTAGCATTCAAACTTAATCTTGCTGTTCTTTGCATGTATACAAGAAGGGTGAAGCTTTAATGCCATCTAATCTGATATTCCCTTGAAGGGTTATGCTTTAATGCCATCTGATCTCTTATATGCATCATAGAGGACACGTACAGTATGAAAATGAACAGATATTAGCACTAGCATTATATCGTTAGCATTTGCAAGTTAGCATTAGCATTCAAACTTTAACATTTCTGTATTTGCATATATACTAGAAGGGTTTAGCTTTAATGCCATCCAATATAATATGCCGATGAAGGGTTATGCTTTAATGCCATCTAATCTGATATTCCCATGAAGGGTTATGCTTTAATGGCATCTGATCTCTTGTATCCATCATAGAGGACACGTACAGTATGAAAATGACCAGATATTAGCACTAGCATTAGATCGCTAGCATTAGCAAGTTAGCATTAGCATTCAAACTTAAACTTGCTGTACTTGCATGTATACAAGAAAGGTTAGGCTTTAATGCAATCTAATCTGATATTCCCATGAAGGGTTATTCTTTAATGCCATCTGATCTCTTATATACATCATAGTGTACACGTAGAGTATGAAAATTATCAGATATTAGAACTAGCATTAGATCGCTAGCATTAGCAAGTTAGCATTAGCATTCAACCTTACACTTGCTGTACTTGCATGTATACAAGAAGGTGAAGCTTATATGCCATCTAATCTAATATGCCCATGAAGGAATATGCTTTAATGCCATCTGATCTCTTATTTCCATCATAGAGGACACGTACAGTATGAAAATGAGCAGATATTAGCACTAGCATTAGATCGCTAGCATTAGCAAGTTAGCATTAGCATTCAAACTTAAACTTGCTGTACTTGCATGTATACAAGAAGGGTTAAGCTTTAATGCCATCTAATCTGATATTCCCATGAAGGGTTAAGCTTTAATGGCATCTGATCTCTTATATCCATCATAGAGCACACGTAAAGTATGAAAATGACCAGATATTAGCACTAGCATTAGATCGCTAGCATTAGCAAGTTAGCATTAGCATTCAAACTTAAACTTGGTGTACTTGCATGTATACAAGAAGGGTTAAGCTTTAATGCCATCTAATCTGATATTCCCATGAAGGGTTATTCTTTAATGCGATCTGATCTCTTATTTCCATCATAAAGACACACACAGTATGAAAATGACCAGAAATTAGCACTAGCATTAGATCGCTAGCATTAGCAAGTTAGCATTAGCATTCAACTTTAAACTTGCTGTACTTGCATGTATACAAGAATGGTTAAGCTTCAATGCCATCTGATCTCTTATATGCATCATAGAGGACAAGTACAGTATGAAAATGCCCTGATATTAGCAGTAGCATTAGATCGCTAGCATTAGCAAGTTAGCATTAGCATTCAAACTTTAACATTGCTGTATTTGCATATATACAAGAAGAGTTAAGCTTTAATGCCATCTAATCTAATATGCCCATGAAGGGTTATGCTTTAATGCCATCTGATATCTTATATCCATCATAGAGGACACGTACAGTATGAAAATGACTAGACATTAGCACTAGCATAATATCGTTAGCATTAGCAAGTTCGCATTGGCATTCAAACTTAAACTTGCTGTACTTGCATGTATACAAGAAGGGTTAAGCTTTAATGCTATCAAATCTGATATTCCCATGAAGGGTTATGCTTCAATGCCATCTGATCTCTTATATCCATCATAGAGGACACGTAAAGTATGAAAATGACCAGTTATTAGCACTAGCATTAGATCGCTAGCATTTGCAAGTTAGCATTAGCATTCAAACTTTAACATTTCTGTATTTGCATATATACAAGAAGCGTTATGCTTTAATGCCATCTGATCTCTTATATCCATCATAGAGGACACGTACAGTATGAAAATGACCAGATATTAGCACTAGCATTAGATCGCTAGCATTAGCAAGTTAGCATTAGAATTCAAACTTAAACTTGGTGTACTTGCATATATACAAGAAGGGTTAAGCTTTAATGTCATCAAATCTGATATTCCCATGAAGGGTTATGCTTTAATGCCATCTGATCTCTTATATCCATCATAGAGGACACGTACAGTATGAAAATGACCAGATATTAGCACTAGCATTAGATCGCTAGCATTCGCAAGTTAGCATTAGCATTCAAGCTTAAAATTGCTGTACTTGCAAGTATACAAGAAGGTGAAGCTTTAATGCCATCTAATCTAATATGCCCATGAAGAGATATGCTTAAATGCCATCTGTTCTCTTATTTCCATCATAGAGGACACGTACAGTATTTAAATGAATATATATTAGCACTAGCATTAGATCGCTAGCATTATTAAGTTAGCATTAGCATTCAAACTTTAAAATTGCTGTTTTTGCATATATAAAGAAGGGTTAAGCTTTAATGCCATCTAACCTCATAATCCCATGAAAGATGATGCTTTAATGCCATCTGATCTCTAATTTCCATCATAAAGGACACATACAGTATGAAAATGACCAGAAATTAGCAATAGCATTAGAACGCTAGCATTAGCAAGTTAGAATTAGGATTTAATCTTTAACATTGCAGTATTTGCATATATACAAGAAGGGTTAAGCTTTAATGCCATCTAATCTAATATGCCCATGAAGGGTTATGCTTTAATGCCATCTGATCTCTTATTTCCATTATAGAGGACACATAGAGTATTAAAATGACCAGATATTACCACCAGCATTAGATCGCTAGCATTAGCAAGTTAGCATTAGCATTCAAACTTAAACTTGCTGTACTTGCATGGATACAAGAAGGTTAAAGCTTGAATGCCATCTAATGTGATATTCCCATGAAGGGTTATGCTTTTATGCCATCTCATCTCTTATATCCATCATAGAGGACACGTACAGTATGAAAATGACCAGATATTAGCACTAGCATTAGATTGCTAGCATTTGCAAGTTAGCTTTAGCATTCAAGCTTAAACTTGCTGTACTTGCATGTATACAAGAAGCGTTAAGCTTTAATGCCATCTAATATAATATGCCGATAAAGGGTTATGCTTTATTGCCATCTGATCTCTTATATCCATCGTAGACGACACGTACAGTATGAAAATGACCAGATATTGGCACTAGCATTAGATCGCTAGCATTAAAAAAGTTAGCATTAGCATTCAAACTTAAATTTGCTGTTCTTTGCATGTATACAAAAAGGGTGAAGCTTTAATGCCATCTAATCTGATATTCCCATGAAGGGTTATGCTTTAATGCCATCTGATCTCTTATATCCATCATAGAGGACACGTACAGTATGAAAATGAACAGATATTAGCACTAGCATTAGATCGCTAGCATTAGCAAGTAAGCATTAGCATTAAAACTTAAACTTGCTGTACTTGCATGTATACAAGAAGGGTTAAGCTTTAATGCCATCTAATCTGATATTCCCATGAAGGGTTATGCTTTAATGGCATCTGATCTCTTATATCCATCATAGAGGACACCAGATATTTACACTAGCATTAGATCGCTAGCATTAGCAAGTTAGCATTAGCATTCAAACTTAAACTTGCTGTACTTGAATGTATACAAGAAAGGTTAAGCTTTAATGCAATCTAATCTGATATTCCCATGAAGGGTTATTCTTTAATGCCATCTGATCTCTTATATCCATCAAAGAGGACACGTAGAGTATGAAATTGACCAGATATTAGAACTAGCATTAGATCGCTAGCATTAGCAAGTTAGCATTAGCATTCAACCTTAAACTTGCTGTACTTGCATTTATACAAGAAGGTGAAGCTTATATGACATCTAATCTAAAATGCCCATGAAGGGATATGCTTTAATGCCATCTGATCTCTTATTTCCATCATAGAGGACAAGTACAGTATGAAAAAGACCAGGTATTAGCACTAGCATTAGATCGCTAGCATTAGCAAGTTAGATTAGCATTCAAACTTAAACATTGCTGTTTTTGCATATATCAAGAAAGGTGAAGCTTTAATGCCATCTAATCTCATAATCCCATGAAAGTTGATGCTTTAATGCCATCTGATCTCTTATTTCCATCATAAAGGACACATACAGTATGAAAATGACCAGAAATTAGCACTAGCATTAGATCGCTAGCATTAGCAAATTAGCATCAGCATTCAACTTTAAACTTGCTGTACTTGCATGTATACAAGAATGGTTAAGCTTTAATGCCATCTGATCTCTTATATGCATCTTAGAGGACAAGTACAGTATGAAAATGCCCTAATATTAGCACCAGCATTAGATCGCTAGCATTAGCAAGTTAGCATTAGCATTCAAACTTAAACCTGCTGTACTTGCATGTATACAAGAAGGGTTAAGCTTTAATGCCATCAAATCTGATAGTCCCATGAAGGGTTATGTTTTAATGGCATCTGATCTCTTATATCCATCATAGAGGACACGTACAGTATGAAAATGACCAGATATTAGCACTAGCACTAGATCGCTTGCATTAGCAAGTTAGCATTAGCATTCAAACTTAAACTTGGTGTACTTGCATGTATACAAGAAGGGTTAAGCTTTAATGCCATCTAATCTCATAATCCCATAAAAGGTGATTCTCTAATGCCATCTGATCTCTTATTTCCATCAAAAAGGACACATACAGTATGAAAATGACCAGAAATTAGCACTAGTATTAGATCGCTAGCATTAGCAAGTTAGCATTAGCATTCAACTTTTTCTTGCTGTACTTGCATGTATACAAAAATGGTTAAGGTTAAATGCCATCTATTCTCTTATATGCTTCATAGAGGACAAGTACAGTATGAAAATGCCCTGATATTAGCACTTGCATTAGATCGCTAGCATTAGCAAGTTAGCATTAGCATTAAAACTTTTACATTTCTGTATTTGCATATATACAAGAAGCGTTAGGCTTAAATGCCATCTGATCTCTTATTTACATCATAGAGGACACGTACAGTATGAAAATGACCAGAAATTAGCAATAGCATTAGATCGCTAGCATTAGCAAGTTAGCATCAGCATTCAACTTTAAACTTGCTGTACTTGCATGTATACAAGAATGGTTAAGCTTTAATGCCATCTGATCTCTTATATCCATCATAGAGGACACGTACAGTATGTAAAATGACCAGATATTAGCACTAGCATTAGATCGCTAGCATTTGCAAGTTAGCATTAGCATTAAAACTTTAACATTTCTGTATTTGCATATATACAAGAAGCGTTAGGCTAAAATGCCATCTGATATCTTATTTCCATCATAGAGGACACGTACAGTATGAAAATGACCAGATATTAGCACTAGCATTAGATCGTTAGGATTTGCAAGTTAGCATTAGCATTCAAACGTTAACATTTCTGTGTTTGCATATATATCCATGCTTTAATGCCATCTGATCTCTTATTTCCATCATAGAGGACACGTGAGTATTAATGACCAGATATTAGCACTAGCATTAGATCGCTAGCATTAGCAAGTTAGCATTAGCATTCAAACTTAAACTTGCTGTACTTGCATGTATACAAGAAGGGTTAAGCTTTAATGCCATCAAATCTGATATTCCCGTGAAGGGTTATGCTTTAATGCCATCTGATCTCTTATATCCATCATAGAGGACACGTACAGTATGAAAATGACCAGATATTAGCACTAGCATTAGATCACTAGCATTAGCAAGTTAGCATTAGCATTCAAGCTTAAACTTGCTGTACTTGCAAGTATACAAGAAGGTGAAGCTTTCATGCCATCTAATCTAATAGGCCCATGAAGGGATATGCTTAAATGCCATCTGTTCTCTTATTTCCATCATAGAGGACACGTTCAGTATTTAAATGAATATATATTAGCACTAGCATTAAATCGCTAGCATTATTAAGTTAGCATTAGCATTCAAACTTTAACATTGCTGTTTTTGCGTATATAAAGAACAGTTCAGGTTTGATGCCATCTAACCTCATAATCCCATGAAAGGTGATGCTTTAATGCCATCTGATCTCTTATTTCCATCATAAAGGAGACATACAGTATGAAAATGACCAGAAATTAGCACTAGCATTAGATCGCTAGCATTAGCAAGTTAGAATTAGGATTCAAACTTTAACATTGCAGTATTTGCATATATACAAGAAGGGTTAAGCTTTAATGTCATCTAATCTAATATGCCCATGAAGGGTTATGCTTTAATGCCATCTGATCTCTTATTTCCATTATAGAGGACACGTAGAGTATTAAAATGACCAGATATTAACACTAGAATTAGATCGCTAGCATTAGCAAGTTAGCATTAGCATTCAAACTTAAACTTGGTGTACTTGCATGTATACAAGAAGGGTTAAGCTTTAATGCCATCTAATCTAATATGATGAAGGGTTATTCTTTAATGCCATCTGATCTCTTATATCCATTATAGAGGACACGCACAGTATTCCAGATATTAATAGCATTAGATCGCTAGCATTAACTAGTTAGCATTAGCATTCAAACTTAAACTTGCTGCTTTTTGCATGTATACAAGAAGGGTGAAGCTTTAATGCCATCTAATCTGATATTCCCATGAAGGGTTAAATGCCATCTGATCTCTTATATCCATCATAGAGGAAACTTAAACTTGCTGCTTTTTGCATCTATACAAGAAGGGTTGAAGTTTAATGAAAATGATATACCAGATATTTAATGCACTAGCATTAGATCATAGCTACAGTATGAAAATGAACAGAATTAGCACTAGCATTAGAGCATTCAACATTCAACCTTAAACTTGCTGTACTTGCATGTATACAAGAAGGTGAAGCTTATATGCCATCTAATCTAATATGCCCATGAAGGGATATGCTTTAATGCCATCTGATCTCTTATTTCCATCATAGAGGACACGTACAGTATGAAAATGACCAGATATTAGCACTAGCATTAGATCAAGCTAGCATTAGCAAAACTAGCATTAGCATTCAAACTTAAACATTGCTGTTTTTGCGTATATCAAGAAGGGTTAAGCTTTAATGGCATCTAACCTCATAATCCCATGAAAGGTGATGCTTTAATGCCATCTTATCTCTTTTTTCCATCATAACGGACACATACAGTATGAAAATTACCAGAAATTAGCACTAGCATTAGATCGCTTGCATTAGCAAGTTAGAACTAGCATTCAAACTTTAACATTGCAGTATTTGCATGTATACAAGAAGGGTTAAGCTTTAATGACATCTAATCTAATATGCCCATGAAGGGTTATGCTTAAATGCCATCTGATCTCTTATTTCCATTATAGAGGACACGTAGAGTATGAAAATGACCAGATATTAGCACTAGCATTAGATCGCTAGCATTAACAAGTTAGCATTAGCATTCAAACTTAAACTTGCTGTTCTTCGCATGTATACAAGAAGGGTTAAGCTTCAATGCCATCTAATCTAATATGCCCATGAAGGGTTATGCTTTAATGCCATCTGATCTCTTATTTCCATTATAGAGGACACGTAGAGTATTAAAATGACCAGATATTAACACTAGCATTAGATCGCTAGCATTAATAAGTTAGCATTAGCATTCAAACTTAAATTTGCTGTACTTGCATGTATGCAAGAAGGGTTAAGCTTTAATGCCATCTAATCTGATATTCACATGAAGGGTTATGCTTTTATGCCATCTGATCTCTTATATCCATCATAGAGGACACGTACAGTATGAAAATGACCAGATATTAGCACTAGCATTAGATTGCTAGCATTAGCAAGTTAGCTTTAGCATTCAAGCTTAAACTTGCTGTACTTGCATGTATACAAGAAGCGTTAAGCTTTAATGCCATCTAATATTATATGCCTATGAAGGGTTATGCTTTAATGCCATCTGATCTCTTATATCCATCATAGAGGACACGTAGAGTATGAAAGTGACCAGATATTAGCACTAGCATTAGATCGCTAGCATTAGCAAGTTAGCATTAGCATTCAACCTTAAATTTCCTGTACTTGCATGTATACAAGATGGTGAAGCTTATATGCCATCTAATCTAATATGCCCATGAAGGGATATGCTTTTATGCCATCTGATCTCTTATATCCATCATAGAGGACAGGTAGAGTATGAAAGTGACCAGATATTAGCACTAGCATTAGATCGCTAGCATTAGCAAGTTAGCATTAGCATTAAAACTTAAACTTGCTGTACTTGCATGTATACAAGAAGGGTTAAGCTTTAGTGCCATCTAATCTGATATTCCCATGAAGGGTAATGCTATAATGGCATCTGATCTCTCATATCCATCATAGAGGACAAGTACAGTATGAAAATGACCAGATATTAGCACTAGCATTAGATCGCTAGCATTAGCAAGTTAGCATTAGCATTCAAACTTAAACTTGCTGTACTTGCATGTATACAAGAAAGGTTAAGCTTTAATGCAATCTAATCTGATATTCCCATGAAGGGTTATTCTTTAATGCCATCTGATCTCTCATATCCATCATAGAGGACACGTAGAGTATGAAAGTGACCAGATATTAGAACTAGCATTAGATCGCTAGCATTACCAAGTTAGCATTAGCTTTCAACCTTAAACTTGTTGTACTTGCATGTATACAAGAAGGTTAAGCTTTAATGCAATCTAATCTAATATGCCCATGAAGGGATATACTTTAATGCCATCTGATCTCTTATTTCCATTATAAAGGACACATACAGTATGAAAATGATCAGATATTAGCACTAGCATTAGATCGCTAGCATTAGCATGTTAGCATTAGCATTCAAACTTAAACATTGCTGTTTTTGCGCATATCAAGAAAGGTTAAGCTTTAATGCCATCTAATCCCATAATCCCAAGAAAGGTGATGCTCTAATGCCATCTGATCCCTTATTTCCATCATAAAGGACACATACAGTATGAAAATGACCAGAAATTAGCAATAGCATTAGATCGCTAGCATTAGCAAGTTAGCATCAGCATTCAACTTTAAACTTGCTGTACTTGCATGTATACAAGAATGGTTAAGCTTTAATGACATCTGATCTCTTATATGCATCTTATAGGACAAGTACAGTATGAAAATGCCCTGATATTAACACTAGCATTAGATCGCATGCATTAGCAAGTTAGCATTAGCATTCAAACCTTCACATTGCTGTATTGGCATATATACAAGAAGGGTTAAGCTTTAATGTCATCTAATCTAATATGCCCATGAAGGGTTATGCTTTAATGCCATCTGATCTCTTATATCCATCGAAGACGACACGTACAGTATGAAAGTGACCAAATATTGGCACTAGCCTTAGATCGCTAGAATTAACAAGTTAGCATTAGCATTCAGACTTAAACTTGCTGTACTTGCATGAATACAAGAAGGGTGAAGCTTTAATGCCATCTAATCTGATATTCCCATGAAGGGTTATGCTTTAATGACATCTGATCTCTTATATCCATCATAGAGGACACGTACAGTATGAAAATGAACAGACATTAGCACTAGCATTAGATCGTTAGCATTTGCAAGTTAGCATAAGCATTCAAACTTTAACATTTCTGTATTTGCATATATACAAGAAGCGTTATGCTTTAATGCCATCTGATCTCTTATTTCCATCATAGAGGACGCGTACAGTATGAAAATGACCAGATATTAGCACTAGCATTAGATCGCTAGCATTAGCAAGTTAGCATTAGCATTCAAACTTAAACTTGGTGTACTTGCATGTATTCAAGAAGGGTTAAGCTTTAATGCCATCTAATCTGATATTCCCATGAAGGGTTATTCTTTAATGCCATCTGATCTCTTATATCCATCATAGAGGACACGTATAGTATGAAAATGACCAGATATTAGCACTAGCATTAGATCGCTAGCATTAGCAAGTTAGCATTAGCATTCAAGCTTAAACTTGCTGTACTTGCAACTATACAAGAAGGTGAAGCTTTAATGCCATCTAATCTAATATGCCCATGAAGGGAAATGCTTTAATGCCATCTGTTCTCTTATTTCCATCATAGAGGACACGTACAGTATTTAAATGAATATATATTAGCACTAGCATTAGATCGCTAGCATTATTAAGTTAGCATTAGGATTAAAACTTTAACATTGCTGTTTTTGCGTATATAAAGAAGGGTTAAGCTTTAATGCCATCTTATCTTATAATCCCATGAAAGGTGATGCTTTAATGCCAACTGATCTCTTATTTCCATCATAAAGGACACATACAGTATGAAAATGACCAGAAATTAGCACTAGCATTAGATCGCTAGCATTAGCAAGTTAGAATTAGGATTCAAACTTTAACATTGCAGTATTTGCATATATACAAGAAGGGTTAAGCTTTAATAGCATCTAATCTAATATGCCCATGAAGGGTTATGCTTTAATGCCATCTGATCTCTTATTTCCATTATAGAGGACACGTAGAGTATTAAAATGACCAGATATTAGCACTAGCATTAGATCGCTAGCATTAGCAAGTTTGTATTAGCATTCAAACTTAAACTTGCTGTACTTGCATGTATACTAGAAGGTTTAAGCTTTAATGCAATCTAATCTGATATTCCCATGAAGGGTTAAGCTTTAATGCCATCTGATCTCTTATATCCATCATAGAGAACACGTACAGTATGAAAATGACCAGATATTAGCACTAGCATTAGATTGCAGGCATTAGCAAGTTAGCTTTAGCATTCAAGCTTAAACTTGCTGTACTTGCATGTATACAAGAAGGGTTAAGCTTTAATGACATCTAATCTAATATGCCCATGAAAGGTCATGTTTTAATGATATCTGATCTCTTATTTCCATCATAGAGGACAAATACAGTATGACAATGACCAGATATTAGCACTAGCATTAGATCGCTAGCATTAGCATTCAAACTTTAACATTACTGTATTTGCATACATTCAAGAAGGGTTAAGCTTTAATGCCATTTAATCTAATATGCCCATGAAGGGTTATGCTTTAATGCCATCTGATATCTTGTTTTCATCCTAGAAGACATGTACAGTATGACAATGACTAGATATTAGCACCAGCATTAGATCGCTAACATTAGCATTCAAACTTTAAAATGACTGTATTTGCTTATATACAAGAAGGGTTAAGCTTTAATGGCATCTTATCTCATATTCCAATTAAGGGTAATGCATAAATGCCATCGAATCATTTATTTCCATCATAGAGGAAAAGTACAGTATGAAAATGACCAGACATTAACACAAGCATTAGATCGCTAGCATTAGCAAGTAAGCATTAGCATTCAAACTTTAACATTGCTGTATGTGCATATATACAAGAAGGGTGAAGCTTGAATGCCATTTTATTTCATATTCCTAAGAAGAGTTATGCTTAAATGCCATCTGATCTCTAAATTCCATCATAGAGGACACATACATTATGAAAATGACCAGAGATTAGCAGTAGCATTAGATCGCAAATATTAGCAAGTTAGCATTAGCATTCAAACTTTAACATTTCTGAATTTGCAAATATACAAGAAGGGTTAAGCTTTAATGACATTCAATCTCATATTCCCATGAAGGTTATGCTTTAATGCCATCTGATCTCTTATTTCCATCATAGAGGACACGTACAGTATGAAAATGACCAGATATTAGCACTAGCATTAGATCGCTAGCAAGAGCAAGTTACCATTGGCATTAAAAACTTAGACATTACTGCATTTGCATATATAAAACATGGGTTAAGATTTAATGGCATCTTAACTCATTTGCCCATGAAGGGTAATGCTTTAATGACATGTGATATATTATTTCCATCACAGAGGATACGTACAGTATGACAATGACCAGATATTAGCACTAGCATTAGAGCGCTAGCATTAGCAAGTTAGCATTAGCATTCAAACTTTAACATTTCTGTATTTGCATAGAAACAAGAAGGGTTAAGCTTTAATGCCATCTAATCTCATTTTCCCATGAAGGGTTATGCTTTAATGCCATCTGATCTCCAATGTCCATCATAGAGGACATGTACAGAATGAAAATGACCAGATATTAGCACTAGCATTAGATCGTTAGTATTAGCAAGTTAGCATTAGAATTACAACTTTAACATTTCTGGATTTGCATATATACAAGAAGGGTTATGCTTTAATGCGATCAGATCTCTTATTTCCATCATAGAGGACAGGTACAGTCAGAAAATGACCAGAAATTAGCACTAGCATTAGATCGATAGAATTAGCATTCAAACTTGAATATGACTGTATTTGCATATATGCAAGAAGGGTTAAGCTTTAATTGCATCTTATCTCATATGCCCATGAAGGGTTATGATTAAATGACATCTGATCTCGTATTTCCATCATTGAGGACACATACAGTATGAAAATAATCAGATATTAGCACTAGCATTAGATCGCTAGCATTAGCAAGTTAGCATTAGCATTCAAACTTTGACTTTACTGCATTTGCATATTGACAACAAGGGTAAGGATTTAATGACATCTAATCTCATATTCCCATGAAGGGTTACGCTTTATTGCCATCTGATCTCCTATGTCCAACATAGAGGACACATACAATATAAAAATGACCAGATATTAGCAATAGCATTAGATCGTTAGCATTAGCAAGTTAGCATTAGCATTCAAACTTTATCATATCAGTATTTGCATATATACAAGACGGGTTAAGCTGTAATGCCATCTAATCTCATTTTCCCATGAAGGTTTATGCTTTAATGCCATCTGATCTCTTATTTCCATCATAGAAGACACGTGCAGTCAGAAAATGAACAGATATTAGCACTACCATTAGATCGCTAGCATTAGCGAGTTAGCATTAGCATTCAAACAATAACATTGCTGTATTTGCATATATACAACAAGGGTTAAGCTTTAATAACTTCTAATCTCATATGCCCAAGAAAGGTTATGCTTTAATGCCATCTGATCTCTTATTTCCATCATAGAGGACACGTACAGTATGAAAATGACCAGATATTAGCACTAGCATTAGATCGCTAGCAAGAGCAAGTTACCATTGGCATTAAAAACTTAGACATTACTGCATTTGCATATATAAAACATGGGTTAAGATTTAATGGCATCTTAACTCATTTGCCCATGAAGGTTAATGCTATAATGACATGTGATATATTATTTCCATCACAGAGGATACGTACAGTATGACAATGACCAGATATTAGCACTAGCATTAGAGCGCTAGCATTAGCAAGTTAGCATTAGCATTCAAACTTTAACATTTCTGTATTTGCATAGAAACAAGAAGCGTTAAGCTTTAATGCCATCTAATCTCATTTTCCCATGAAGGGTTATGCTTTAATGCCATCTGATCTCCAATGTCCATCATAGAGGACATGTACAGAATGAAAATGACCAGATATTAGCACTAGCATTAGATCGCTAGCATTAGCGAGTTAGCTTTAGCATTCAAACTTTAACATTGCTGTATGTGCATATAAACAAGAAGGTTGAAGCTTAAATGCCATCTAATCTCATATTCCCATGAAGGGTTATGCTTTAATGCCATCTGATCTCTTATTTCAATCATAGAGGACACATACAGTATGAAAAATGACCAGATATTAGCACTAGCATTAGATCGCTAGCATTAGCATTCAAACTTTAACATGACTGTATTTGCATACATGCAAGAAGGTTTAAGCTTTAATGCCATTTAATCTAATATGCCCATGAAGGGTTATGCTTTAATGCCATCTGATATCTTATTTTCATCATAGAGGACATGTACAGTATGACAATGACCAGATATTAGCACTAGCAGTAGATTGCTAGCATTAGCAAGTTAGCATTAGCATTCAAACTTTAACATTACTGTATTTGCATTCGTACAAGAAGGGTTAAGATTTAATGCCATCTAAACTCATATGCCCAAGAAGGGTTATGCTTCAAGGCCATCTGTTCTCTAATTTCTATTATAAAGGACACGTACAGTATGAAAATGACCAGAGATTGGCACTAGCATTAGATCGCTAGTATTACCAATTTAGCGTTAGCATTCAAATTTTAACATTACTGTATTTGCTTATATACAAGACGGGTTAAGCTTTAATGGCATCAATCTCAAATTCCCATGCAGGGTTATGCTTTAATGCCATCTATTCTCCTTTGTCCATCATAGAAGACATGTACAATATGGAAATGACCAGATATATGCACCAGCATTAGATCGCAAGCATTAGCAAGTTAGCATTAGCATTCAAACTTTAACATTATTGTATTTGCATATATACAAGAAGGGTTAAGCTTTAGTGGCATCTAATCTCATATTCCAATAAAGGGTTATGCTTTAATGCCATCTGATCTCCTATGTCCATCATAGATGATAGGTACAGTAAGTAAATGACCAGATATTAGCACTAGCATTAGATGGTTAGCATTACCAAGTTAGCATTAGCATTCAAACTTTAACATATCTGTATTTGCATAAAAACAAGAAGGGTTAAGCTTTAATTCCATCTAATCTCATTTTCCCACAAAGGGTTATGCTATAATGCCTTCTGATCTCTTATTTCCTTCAAAGAGGACACGTACAGTCAGAAAATGACCAGAAATTAGCCCTAGCATTAGATCGCTAGCATTAGTGAGTTAGCATTATCATTCAAACTTTAACATTGCTCTATTTGCATATATAAAACAAGGATTAAGCTTTAATGCCTTCTCATGTCATATGCCCATGAAGGGATATGCTTTCATGCCATCTGATCTCTTATTTCCAACATCGACGACATGTACAGTATGAAAATGACTAGATATTAGCACTATCTTTAGATCGTAAGCATTAGCAAGTTAGCAATAGCATTCAAACTTTAACATATCTGTATTTGCAAATATACAAGAAGGGTTAAGCTTTAATGCCTTCTAATCTCATATTCCCATGAAGGGTTAGGCTTTCATGCCATCTGATCTCTTATTACCATCATAGAGGACACGTACAATATGGAAATGACCAGATAAATGCACCAGCATTAGATCGCTAGTATTAGCAAGTTATCGTTAGAATTCAAACTTTAACATAACTTTATTTGCATATATACAAGAAGGGTAAAGCATTAATGGAATCTAATCTCATATTCCAATGAAGGGTTATAAATAATGCCATCTAATCTCTTATTTCCATCATAGACGACAAGTAGAGTATGAAAATGACCAGATATTAGCACTTCCCTTAGATCGCTAGCATTAGCAAATGAGCATTATCATTCAAACTTTACCATTGCAGTATTTGCATATATACTAGAAGGGTTAAGCTTCAATGGCATCTAATCTCATATTCCCATGAAGGGTTATGCTTTAATGCCATCTGATCTCTTATTTCCATCATAGAGGACACGTACAGTATGAAAATGACCAGATATTAGCACTAGCATTAGATCGCTAGCATTAGCAAGTTAGCATTAGCATTCAAACTTAAACATTGCTGTTTTTGCGTATATCAAGAAGGGTTAAGCTTTAATGGCATCTCACCTCATAATCCCATGAAAGGTGATGCTTTAATGCCATCTTATCTCTTTTTTCCATCATAACGGACACATACAGTATGAAAATTACCAGAAATTAGCACTAGCATTAGATCGCTTGCATTAGCCAGTTAGAACTAGCATTCAAACTTTAACATTGCAGTATTTGCATGTATACAAGAAGGGCTAAGCTTTAATGACATCTAATCTAATATGCCCATGAAGGGTTATGCTTTAATGCCATCTGATCTCTTATTTCCATTATAGAGGACACGTAGAGTATGAAAATGACCAGATATTAGCACTAGCATTAGATCGCTAGCATTAACAAGTTAGCATTAGCATTCAAACTTAAACTTGCTGTTCTTTGCATGTATACAAGAAGGGTTAAGCTTTAATGCCATCTAATCTAATATGCCCATGAAGGGTTATGCTTTAATGCCATCTGATCTCTTATTTCCATTATAGAGGACACGTAGAGTATTAAAATGACCAGATATTAACACTAGCATTAGATCGCTAGCATTAATAAGTTAGCATTAGCATTCAAACTTAAATTTGCTGTACTTGCATGTATGCAAGAAGGGTTAAGCTTTAATGCCATCTAATCTGATATTCCCATGAAGGGTTATGCTTTTAAGCCATCTGATCTCTTATATCCATCATAGAGGACACATACAGTATGAAAATGACCAGATATTAACACTAGCATTAGATTGCTAGCATTAGCAAGTTAGCTTTAGCATTCAAGCTTAAACTTGCTGTACTTGCATGTATACAAGAAGCGGTAAGCTTTAATGCCATCTAATATAATATGCCGATGAAGGGTTATGCTTTAATGCCATCCGATCTCTTATATCCATCGTTGACGACACGTACAGTATGAAAATGACCAGATATTGGCACTAGCATTAGATCGCTAGCATTAACAAGTTAGCATTAGCATTCAAACTTAAACTTGCTGTTCTTTGCATGTATACAAGAAGGGTGAAGCTTTAATGCCATCTAATTTGATATTCCCATGAAGGGTTATGCTTTAATGCCATCTGATCTCTTATATCCATCATAGAGGACACGAACAGTATGAAAATGAACAGATATTAGCACTAGCATTAGATCGTTAGCATTTGCAAGTTAGCATTATTCAAACTAACATTTCTGTATTTGCATATATACAAGAAGGGTTTAGCTTTAATGCCATCTTATATGCCGATGAAGGGTTATGCTTTAATGCCATCTGATCTCATAGAGGACACGTAGAGTTATTAGCACTATATTAGATCAGCATTAGCAAGGGCATTCAACCTTAAATTTCCTGTACTTGCATGTATACAAGATGGTGAAGCTTATATGCCATCTAATCTAATATGCCCATGAAGGGATATGCTTTAATGCCATCTGATCTCTTATATCCATCATAGAGGACACGTAGAGTATGAAAGTGACCAGATATTAGCACTAGCATTAGATCGCTAGCATTAGCAAGTTAGCATTAGCATTAAAACTTAAACTTGCTGTTTTTGCATGTATACAAGAAGGGTTAAGCTTTAGTGCCATCTAATCTGATATTCCCATGAAGGGTACTGCTTTAATGGCATCTGATCTCTCATATCCATCATAGAGGACACGTACAGTATGAAAATGACCAGATATTAGCACTAGCATTAGATCGCTAGCATTAGCAAGTTAGCATTAGCATTCAAACTTAAACTTGCTGTACTTGCATGTATACAAGAAAGGTTAAGCTTTAATGCAATCCAATCTGATATTCCCATGAAGGGTTATTCTTTAATGCCATCTGATCTCTCATATCCATCATAGAGGACACGTAGAGTATGAAAGTGACCAGATATTAGAACTAGCATTAGATCGCTAGCATTAGCAAGTTAGCATTAGCTTTCAACCTTAAACTTGTTGTACTTGCATGTATACAAGAAGGTTAAGCTTTAATGCAATCTAATCTAATATGCCCATGAAGGGATATACTTTAATGCCATCTGATCTCTTATTTCCATTATAGAGGACACATACAGTCTGAAAATGATCAGATATTAGCACTAGCATTAGATTGCAAGCATTAGCAAGTTAGCATTAGCATTCAAACTTAAACATTGCTGTTTTTGCGCATATCAAGAAAGGTTAAGCTTTAATGCCATCTAATCTCATAATCCCATGAAAGGTGATGCTCTAATGCCATCTGATCCCTTATTTCCATCATAAAGGACACATACAGTATGAAAATGACTAGAAATTAGCAATAGCATTAGATCGCTAGCATTAGCAAGTTAGCATCAGCATTCAACTTTAAACTTGCTGTACTTGCATGTATACAAGAATGGTTAAGCTTTAATGC
Organism: Gymnothorax javanicus; assembly: GCA_029692085.1. NCBI lineage: Eukaryota > Metazoa > Chordata > Actinopteri > Anguilliformes > Muraenidae > Gymnothorax > Gymnothorax javanicus. The sequence goes on along the minus strand of CM056200.1, from coordinate 13,145,004 downwards.
CATCTGATCTCTTATATGCATCTTATAGGACAAGTACAGTATGAAAATGCCCTGATATTAGCACTAGCATTAGATCGCAAGCATTAGCAAGTTAGCATTAGCATTCAAACCTTCACATTGCTGTATTTGCATATATACAAGAAGGGTTAAGCTTTAATGTCATCTAATCTAATATGCCCATGAAGGGTTATGCTTTAATGCCATCTGATCTCTTATATCCATCGAAGACGACACGTACAGTATGAAAGTGACCAAATATTGGCACTAGCCTTAGATCGCTAGAATTAACAAGTTAGCATTAGCATTCAGACTTAAACTTGCTGTACTTGCATGAATACAAGAAGGGTGAAGCTTTAATGCCATCTAATCTGATATTCCCATGAAGGGTTATGCTTTAATGACATCTGATCTCTTATATCCATCATAGAGGACACGTACAGTATGAAAATGAACAGATATTAGCACTAGCATTAGATCGTTAGCATTTGCAAGTTAGCATAAGCATTCAAACTTTAACATTTCTGTATTTGCATATATACAAGAAGCGTTATGCTTTAATGCCATCTGATCTCTTATTTCCATCATAGAGGACGCGTACAGTATGAAAATGACCAGATATTAGCACTAGCATTAGATCGCTAGCATTAGCAAGTTAGCATTAGCATTCAAACTTAAACTTGCTGTACTTGCATGTATACAAGAAGGGTTAAGCTTTAATGCCATCAAATCTGATATTCCCATGAAGGGTTATGCTTTAATGGCATCTGATCTCTTATATCCATCATAGAGGACACGTACAGTATGAAAATGACCAGATATTAGCACTAGCATTAGATCGCTAGCATTAGCAAGTTAGCATTAGCATTCAAACTTAAACTTGGTGTACTTGCATGTATACAAGAAGGGTTAAGCTTTAATGCCATCTAATCTCATTTTCCCATGAAGGGTTATGCTTTAATGCCATCTGATCTCCAATGTCCATCATAGAGGACATGTACAGAATGAAAATGACCAGATATTAGCACTAGCATTAGATCGTTAGTATTAGCAAGTTAGCATTAGAATTACAACTTTAACATTTCTGGATTTGCATATATAAAAGAAGGGTTATGCTTTAATGCGATCAGATCTCTTATTTCCATCATAGAGGACAGGTACAGTCAGAAAATGACCAGAAATTAGCACTAGCATTAGATCGATAGAATTAGCATTCAAACTTGAATATGACTGTATTTGCATATATGCAAGAAGGGTTAAGCTTTAATTGCATCTTATCTCATATGCCCATGAAGGGTTATGATTAAATGACATCTGATCTCGTATTTCCATCATTGAGGACAAATACAGTATGAAAATAATCAGATATTAGCACTAGCATTAGATCGCTAGCATTAGCAAGTTAGCATTAGCATTCAAACTTTGACTTTACTGCATTTGCATATTGACAACAAGGGTAAGGATTTAATGACATCTAATCTCATATTCCCATGAAGGGTTACGCTTTATTGCCATCTGATCTCCTATGTCCAACATAGAGGACACATACAATATAAAAATGACCAGATATTAGCAATAGCATTAGATCGTTAGCATTAGCAAGTTAGCATTAGCATTCAAACTTTATCATATCAGTATTTGCATATATACAAGACGGGTTAAGCTGTAATGCCATCTAATCTCATTTTCCCATGAAGGCTTATGCTTTAATGCCATCTGATCTCTTATTTCCATCATAGAAGACACGTGCAGTCAGAAAATGAACAGATATTAGCACTACCATTAGATCGCTAGCATTAGCGAGTTAGCATTAGCATTCAAACAATAACATTGCTGTATTTGCATATATACAACAAGGGTTAAGCTTTAATAACTTCTAATCTCATATGCCCAAGAAAGGTTATGCTTTAATGCCATCTGATCTCTTATTTCCATCATAGAGGACACGTACAGTATGAAAATGACCAGATATTAGCACTAGCATTAGATCGCTAGCAAGAGCAAGTTATCATTGGCATTAAAAACTTAGACATTACTGCATTTGCATATATAAAACATGGGTTAAGATTTAATGGCATCTTAACTCATTTGCCCATGAAGAGTAATGCTTTAATGAAATGTGATATATTATTTCCATCACAGAGGATACGTACAGTATGACAATGACCAGATATTAGCACGAGCATTAGAGCGCTAGCATTAGCAAGTTAGCATTAGCATTCAAACTTTAACATTTCTGTATTTGCATAGAAACAAGAAGGGTTAAGCTTTAATGCCATCTAATCTCATTTTCCCATGAAGGGTTATGCTTTAATGCCATCTGATCTCCAATGTCCATCATAGAGGACATGTACAGAATGAAAATGACCAGATATTAGCACTAGCATTAGATCGTTAGTATTAGCAAGTTAGCATTAGAATTACAACTTTAACATTTCTGGATTTGCATATATACAAGAAGGGTTATGCTTTAATGCGATCAGATCTCTTATTTCCATCATAGAGGACAGGTACAGTCAGAAAATGACGAGAAATTAGCACTAGCATTAGATCGCTAGCATTAGCGAGTTAGCTTTAGCATTCAAACTTTAACATTGCTGTATGTGCATATAAACAAGAAGGTTGAAGCTTAAATGCCATCTAATCTCATATTCCCATGAAGGGTTATGCTTTAATGCCATCTGATCTCTTATTTCCATCATAGAGGACACATACAGTATGAAAAATGACCAGATATTAGCACTAGCATTAGATCGCTAGCATTAGCATTCAAACTTTAACATGACTGTATTTGCATACATACAAGAAGGTTTAAGCTTTAATGCCATTTAATCTAATATGCCCATGAAGGGTTATGCTTTAATGCCATCTGATATCTTATTTTCATCATAGAGGACATGTACAGTATGACAATGACCAGATATTAGCACTAGCAGTAGATTGCTAGCATTAGCAAGTTAGCATTAGCATTCAAACTTTAACATTACTGTATTTGCATTCAAACAAGAAGGGTTAAGATTTAATGCCATCTAAACTCATATGCCCAAGAAGGGTTATGCTTCAAGGCCATCTGTTCTCTAATTTCTATTATAAAGGACACGTACAGTATGAAAATGACCAGAGATTGGCACTAGCATTAGATCGCTAGTATTACCAATTTAGCGTTAGCATTCAAATTTTAACATTACTGTATTTGCTTATATACAAGACGGGTTAAGCTTTAATGGCATCAATCTCAAATTCCCATGCAGGGTTATGCTTTAATGCCATCTATTCTCCTTTGTCCATCATAGAAGACATGTACAATATGGAAATGACCAGATATATGCACCAGCATTAGATCGCAAGCATTAGCAAGTTAGCATTAGCATTCAAACTTTAACATTATTGTATTTGCATATATACAAGAAGGGTTAAGCTTTAGTGGCATCTAATCTCATATTCCAATAAAGGGTTATGCTTTAATGCCATCTGATCTCCTATGTCCATCATAGATGATAGGTACAGTAAGTAAATGACCAGATATTAGCACTAGCATGAGATGGTTAGCATTACCAAGTTAGCATTAGCATTCAAACTTTAACATATCTGTATTTGCATAAAAACAAGAAGGGTTAAGCTTTAATTCCATCTAATCTCATTTTCCCACAAAGGGTTCTGCTATAATGCCTTCTGATCTCTTATTTCCATCAAAGAGGACACGTACAGTCAGAAAATGACCAGAAATTAGCCCTAGCATTAGATCGCTAGCATTAGTGAGTTAGCATTATCATTCAAACTTTAACACTGCTCTATTTGCATATATAAAACAAGGATTAAGCTTTAATGCCTTCTCATGTCATATGCCCATGAAGGGATATGCTTTCATGCCATCTGATCTCTTATTTCCAACATCGACGACATGTACAGTATGAAAATGACTAGATATTAGCACTATCTTTAGATCGTAAGCATTAGCAAGTTAGCAATAGCATTCAAACTTTAACATATCTGTATTTGCAAATATACAAGAAGGGTTAAGCTTTAATGCCTTCTAATCTCATATTCCCATGAAGGGTTAGGCTTTCATGCCATCTGATCTCTTATTACCATCATAGAGGACACGTACAATATGGAAATGACCAGATATATGCACCAGCATTAGATTGCTAGTATTAGCAAGTTAGCGTTAGAATTCAAACTTTAACATAACTTTATTTGCATATATACAAGAAGGGTAAAGCATTAATGGAATCTAATCTCATATTCCAATGAAGGGTTATGTGTAATGCCATCTAATCTCTTATTTCCATCATAGACGACAAGTAGAGTATGAAAATGACCAGATATTAGCACTTCCCTTAGATCGCTAGCATTAGCAAATGAGCATTATCATTCAAACTTTACCAGTGCAGTATTTGCATATATACTAGAAGGGTTAAGCTTCAATGGCATCTAATCTCATATTCCCATGAAGGGTTATGCTTTAATGCCATCTGATCTCTTATTTCCATCAAAGAGGACACGTACAGTATGAAAATGACCAGATATTAGCACTAGCATTAGATCGCTAGCATTAGCAAGTCAGCATTAACATTCAAACTTTAACATTGCTGTATTTGCATATATACAAGAAGGTTGAAGCTTAAATGACATCTAATCTCTTGTTCCCATGAAGGGTTATGCTTTAATGCCATCTGATCTAATATTTCCAACATAGAGGACACGTACAGTATGAAAATGACCAGATATTAGCAGTAGCATTAGATCGCGAGCATTAGCAAGTTATCATTAGCATTCAAACTTTAGCATTGCTCTATTTGCAAATATACAACAAGGGTTAAGCTTTAATGCCTACTAATCTCATATTCCCATGAAGGGATATGCTTTAATGCCATCTGATCTCTTATTTCCCTGATAGAGGACATGTACAGTATGAAAATGACCAGATATTAGCACTAGCTTTAGATCGCTAGCATTAGCACGTTAGCATTACCATTCAAACTTTAACATTACTGTATTTGCATTCAAACAAGAAAGGTTAAGATTTAATGCCATCTATACTCAAATGCCCATGAAAGGTTATGCTTCAATGCCATCTGTTCTCTAATTTCCATCATAAAGACACGTACAGTATGAAACTGACCAGAGATTAGCACTAGCATTACATAGCTAGTATTACCAAGTAAGCATTAGCATTCAAACTTTAACATTGCTCTATTTGGATATATACAAGAGGGCTTAAGCTTCAATGGCATCTAATCTCATATTCCCATGAAGGGTTATGCTTTAATGCCATCTGATCTCTTATTTCCATCAAAGAGGACACGTACAGTATGAAAATGACCAGCTATTAGCACTAGCATTAGATCGCTAGCATTAGCAAGTTAGCATTAACATTCAAATTTTAACATTACTGTATTTGCATATATACAAGAAGGTTGAAGCTTAAATGCCATCTAATCTCTTGTTCCCATGAAGGGTTATGCTTTAATGCCATCTGATCTATTATTTCCAACATAGAGGACACGTCCAGTATGAAAATGACCAGATATTAGCAGTAGCATTAGATCGCGAGCATCAGCAAGTTATCATTAGCATTCAAACTTTAGCATTGCTCTATTTGCAAATATACAACAAGGGTTAAGCTTTAATGCCATCTAATCTCATATTCCCATGAAGGGTTATGCTGTAATGACATCTGATCTCTTATTACCATCATAGAGTACACGTACAATATGGAAATGACCAGATATATGCACCAGCATTAGATCGCAAGCATTAGCAAGTTAGCATTAGCATTCAAACTTTAACATTACTGTATTTGCATATATACAGGAAGGGTTTAGCTTTAGTGGCATCTAATGTCATATTCCAATGAAGGGTTATGCTTAAATGCCATCTAATTTCTTATTTCCATCATGGAGGACTAGTACATTATGAAAATGACCAGATATTAGCACTAGCATTAGATCGCTAGCATTAGCAAGTAAGCATTAGCATTCAAACTTTAACATTGCTTTATTTGCATATATACAAGAAGGGTTAAGCTTTAATGCCATCTGATCTCATTTTCCCATGAAGGGTTATGCTTTAATGCCATCTGATCTCCTATGTCCATCATAGATGACACGTACAGTAAGAAAATGACCAGATATTAGCACTAGCATTAGATCGTTAGCATTACGAAGTTATCATTAGCATTCAAACTTTAAAATATCTGTATTTGCATATAAACAAGAAGGGTTAAGCTTTAATTCCATCTAATCTCATTTTCCCACAAAGGGTTCTGCTTTAATGCCTTCTGATCTCTTATTTCCATCAAAGAGGACACGTACAGTCAGAAAATGACCAGAAATTAGCCCTAGCATTAGATCGCTAGCATTATTGAGTTAGCATTATCCTTCAAACTTTAACATTGCTCTATTTGCGTATATTAAACAAGGGTTAAGCTTTAATGCCTTCTAATGTCATATGTCCATGAAGGGATATGCTTTAATGCCATCTGATCTCTTATTTCCAACATCGACGACACGTACAGTATGAAAATGACTAGATATTAGCACTATCTTTAGATCGTTAGCATTAGTAAGTTAGCAATAGCATTCAAACTTTAACATATCTGTATTTGCATACATACAAGAAGGGTTAAGCTTTAATGCCATCTAATCTCATATTCCCATGAAGGGTTAGGCTTTAATGCCATCTGATCTCTTATTCCCATCATAGAGGACACGTACAATATGGAAATGACCAGATATATGCACCAGCATTAGACTGCTAGTATTAGCAAGTTAGCGTTAGAATTCAAACTTTAACATAACTTTATTTGCATATATACAAGAAGGGTTAAGCTTAAATGCCATCTATTCTAATATGCCCATGAAGGGTTATTCTTAAATGCCATCTGATCTCTTATTTCCAACATAGAGGACATGTGCAGTATGAAAATGACTAGATATAAGCACTATCATTAGATCGCTAGCATTAGCAAGTAAGCATTAGCATTCAAACTTTAACATTGCTTTATTTGCATATATACAATAAGGGTTAAGCTTCAATACAATCTATTGTAATATGCCCATGAATGGTTATGCTTTAATGCCATCTGATCTAATATTTCCATCATAAGGACACGTACAGTATATCAATGACCAGATATTAGCACTAGCATTAGATCGCTAGCATTAGCAAGTTAGCATTAGCATTCAAACTTTAACATTGCTGTATTTGCATATATACAAGAGGGCTGAAGCTTCAATGGCATCTAATCTCATATTCCCATGAAGGGTTATGCTTTAATGCCATCTGATCTCTTATTTACATCAAAGAGGACACATACAGAATGAAAATGTTCAGATATTAGCACTAGCATTAGATCGCTATAGCATTCAAACTTTAAAATTACTGTATTTGCATAAACACAAGAAGGTTGAAGCTTAAATGCCATCTAATCTCGTGTTCCCATGAAGGGTTATGCTTTAATCCCATCTGATCTATTATTTCCAACATAGAGGACACGTACAGTATGAAAATGACCAGATATTAGCACTAGCATTAGATCGCTAGCATCAGCAAGTTAGCATTAACATTCAAACTTTAACATTGCTGTATTTGCATATATACAAGAAGGGTTAAGCTTTAATGCCATCTAATCTCATATTTCCCATGAAGGGTTAGGCTTTAATGCCATCTGATCTCTTATTACCATCATAGAGGACACGTACAATATGGATATGACCAGATATATGCACCAGCATTAGATCGCTAGTATTAGCAAGTTAGCGTTAGAATTCAAACTTTAACATTACTGTATTTGCATATATCCAAGAAGGGTTAAGCTTTAATGGGATCTAATCTCATATTCCAATGAAGGGTTATGCTTAATGCCATCTAATCTCTTATTTCCATCATAGACGACAAGTACAGTATGAAAATGACCAGATATTAGCACTTCCCTTAGATTGCTAGCATTAGCAAATGAGCATTATCATTCAAACTTTAACATTGCTGTATTTGCATATTTACAAGAAGGGTTTAGCTTAATGCCACCTATTCTAATATGCCGAAGAAGGGTTATGCTTTAATGCCATCTGATCTCTTATTTCCAACATAAAAGGACATGTACAGTATGAAAATGACCAGATATTAGCACTATCATTAGATCGCTAGCATTATTAGCAAGTTAGCATGAGCATTCAAACTTTAACATTGCTGTATTTGCATATATACAATAAGGGTTAAGCTTCAATGCCATCTATTGTAATATGCCCATGAATGGTTATGCTTTAATGCCATCTGATCTCATATTTCCATCATTGAGGACACGTACAGTATGTCAATGACCAGGTATTCGCAGACTAGCATTAGATCGCTAGCATTGCCAAGTTAGCATTAGCATTCAAACTTTAACATTACAGCATTTGCATATATACCAGTCGTGTTAAGCTATAATGCCATCTAAACTCATATTCCCATGAAGGGTTATGCTTAAATGCCATGTGATCTCTTATTTCCATCATGGAGGACACATACAGTATGAAAATGACCAGATATTAGCACTAGCATTAGATCGCTAGCATTAGCAAGTTAGCATTAGCATTCAAAATTTAACATTACTGTATTTGAATATATACAAGAAGGGTTTAGCTTAATGCCATCTAATCTCATATTCCCATGAAGGGTTATGTTTCAATGCCATCTGATCTCTTATTTCCATCATAGAGGACAAGTACAGTATGAAAATGACCAGATATTAGTCCTAGCATTAGATTGCAAGCATTAGCAAGTAATCATTAGCATTCAAACTTTAACATTGCTGTATTTGCATATACACAAGAAGGGTTAAGCTTTTAATGCCATCTAATCTCATATTCCCATGAAGGGTTATGCTTAAATGCCATCTAATCTCTTATTTCCATCAAAGAGGACAAGTACAGTATGAAAATGACCAGATATGAGCTCTCGCATTAGATCGCTAGCATTAGCAAGTTAGCTTTAGCATTCAATCTTTTAACATTACTGTATTTACATATATACAAGATGGGTAAAGCTTTAATGCCATCTAATCTCATATTCCCATGAAGGGTTATGCTTTTATGCCATGTGATCTCTTATTTCCATCATAAAGGATACGCACCGTATGAAAATGACCAGATATTATCACTAGCATTAGATCGCTAGCATTAGCAAGTTAGCATTAGCATTCAAACTTTAACATTGCTGTATTTGCATATATACAAGAAGGGTTAAGCTTTAATGCCATCTAATCTCATATTCCCATGAAGGGTTATGCTTTTTATGCCATCTGATCTCTTATTACCATCATAGCGGACATGTACAATATGGAAATGACCAGATATATGCACCAGCATTAGATCGCTAGCATTAGCAAGTTAGCATTAGCATTCAAACTTTAACATTGCTGTATTTGCATATATACAAGAAGGGTTAAGCTTTTATGGCATCTAATCTCATATTCCCATGAAGGGTTATGCTTTTGATGCAGTAGCCTAATTTGCATAGGGTGCGTATGCTCTCTGCGAACCCATGGGTCCCCCCTCAGAGGATGGCCAGGGAAAAAAAAAAAAAAAAAAGGCCGGTTGAGTTCAGCGATTGAGGCAAATGAAAGCAGGGCTATTAATTGAGAGAAAAAAAAACATGGAATCAATTTTTGGATCACGATGTTAGGGAAACGTTTGTTCTATCAAACTATCTTCAAAAAGAATCCATTGATTTGAACACGGCGCTTGAGCTTATTGACCTCTGCGCCAAATGATCTGTAAAGCTTGCGGCCAGAGGAGGGCTTTGCAAATATCGTGGCTGGAGCACAACGAAAAATCAGGGCTGGCAACTCTCGCGATTCTGCGTGAGATTAAATTTAGTGCTTCATTCACGCCCCGTCGTGCTGTAGTCAGCAATTATTCAATCAATGCAATGCGTGTGTTTCACGATCGTTCAAATTGTTTAAATGAAATAAGACATTTTGAAACATTTTTACGCAATTCCATTGCTTCCAACCCCTGAGTGAAGAAAAAAGCGTGAGAAGTCCGAATAATAATTGATTTCCATAATACAAGTGGCGAAATCCACCGTAATCCTTAAAATCGCGACATATCTACTGATTTCCAGGAAGGCAGAGGAGAAAGAGAAAGCGTTTCCCCGATTTAAAAAACTGCAGACGAGCCTCTATACGACAGTAGAACACGTTTTAAAGTGGACGCATTCTATTATATCCTGGACGTGTTTAACCAACAGTTTGTGACACGTTTCACAGACCTTCGCAACATGGCAAGTCATTTTCAAGTCCTCAATGAACGGCACTTAAAAAAAAAAAAAAAAAAAATCCAAATTCAGTCGAGAAGATCAATGATCTGGCTCAGTTATAAGACGGATCAGGACGCAGATTGTGTTGTTGATGAGTATTACAAAGACCTCTTCCCCGAAGGAGGAGAGTTTTATACAGGCCAAATTTTGTATTTCCTCATCGCCAATAACATGCACCGAACTTTTCCTACCATCTCAACTTTATGTCCGATCTATCTCACTATTCTCATAAGCAGCGCACAGGCAGAGCGTACTTTCAGTCGTCTTAATTAAAACATATCTCGCGGTCTTCAATGAGTGAGAATCGTATCAAATCTGGCAATGATTTTTATCAAGAGAGAAATGACAGAGGGTGTACTTCAGCAATGTAATTGATAGCCTACATTTGCGAGGATGAAGAAAATAAGTTCATATCGCTCCACATTCAAACAGTAGGCCTACTTTTTTTTAATGCATTTTTCATTTGTTCAAACCTTTTTTGAGTAGCCGACATTGGATTCTTAGGCCTGTAAGCCTTTACCATGACATGTTGCCTCTGAACGAATTGAGTGAAAATAAAAGAAAATAAAAGGTAATAAACTGGAAACGGATTCCTGAAACTTTATTTCCAACATTTTAACATCATGCAGCTGCACTCTATATAGGCCTATTATCTTTGGCAAAAACGTTTGCCGAAATGAATACATTTATTTGTGCTGCTAGCTATATGTTTCAGTTGGTCTAAATTCAATATTTTAATGAATACATTAATAGAAAGATATATTTTGACTGACAGACAGACAGGCTAATCAGGGGGCCCCTTTGGGGTGAAAAAACCCATGGGAATAAAAGTGAGTCTACCCCCTCTAGTCAGGACTAATAATTATTTTAAACGGATGTTTTGCACACCCCAATTATCAGTTCTGGTTCCGCCACTGTACTGAATTTAGCCCATGATTTAATCGCTGTTAGATCGCATATGGGCCGCTTTATGTGTTTTAAATACTGGCGCGGGTCGATAAAAATGATTTATAATATACTGTTTTGTTTAAATTACGATCGCCACGGCCAAAATGCGTCGCCCACCCAGGCATTGCCAGTACACCAGATGGCCAGTCCAGGCCTGATTGTAGTCGTACCAGCATGACTGCCTTCAGTCGGTGTGCCATTTAGTGGGTGAATCATAGGCAGCATAGGAGTAAGGTAGGAGAAGACTAGAAAGACATATCCGCTGTTAGCTAGCATCACGCTCCTAAAAGACCTGCAAAATCCATTACTCAGTTTTGGTTGTAATTGAACTGAAGTTTCGAGCATCCAGTTTGCCCTTACCGACTAACCCGTTTCTTGAACAGCCGGTGTTCCTTGCACTTTTTGTGCAGAAAACTGAGAAACAGTTCGTAATTACTATCGACTCCGATACATCATAAAGTTAATAAAACCGTTACGAACCATGTAAATTCTTGACCGTTAGTTTCTGGTTACGGACGGCAATCTAATCAGGTTTAATGAACTGGAATCTAGTTTTATACAGCGGTTGTTCATAATGTTTAGCCAGTTTGCAGGAGAGTGGCTAGCTACCTAGCTAACCAGCTAAAATTTACGTAACGTAACGTGAGTCAAACAATGGAACTGTGTTCCTGAGAAGCGACACATCCATTGCCCGAGACACACCTCTGTTCCGACATCTGGCCACTGGCGAAATATATGATTACAAGTGACAATACAGTACAATAAAAACAGATATCAGCGAGCTACAGATTTGCACATCTGTTTTGTAGCAGCACGATGCTGGCTTGCAACATAATGCTTGTTGACATCAAAGCTGCTTCCATGTGCGCTTGTTTATATTGATGTCACTACTCTCTGGTCAATACCGATTCCTCCGTAACAAACAAGTTTGTTAGTGTGTTGTTCCAATTGTTACAGTTTTGGTAATGATGAATGTTGTTGTATGGTTCCAAATTAACAAATTTTATTCATGATAGTAGTCCATTTTCAGATCAGTTTTAAAATTCTATAGTTAAAAGAAATGTTTTCTATGAAGTAAGTACATGTACTTATATTGTGTTGTCATCATTACACTTTGGTAGTTATGAAAATAAAAGCTTTACAGAGATACAGTAAATACAGACAAAATGTGTTTGCTTATTATTCAAGATAGTGCTAGTTAAGTTTGTATCTGTGTGGTGAAATTTGTGACCTGGAAAAAATTTGAGCATAGGTCAGATTTTTGTTTCTAGATCCAGCCCTGGAGACCTTGATTACACACGTGAAGTATAAGTTCTTACCGCATTTCTATATCACACACTGGAGGAATGGGCTATTATCCCATCACCGTTATCCTGCTCTCTTTTACGATCTCCTCTTCGTCCGTCAGCTCTGCCGAGTGTCAATCTTTCTCACCAATTCAACGCGTACTGCTTTTGCATCAAGGATTTTGCCTAATCTGTGTTTATTCAGCAAAATTAAATTATTTTGCTTTTGACCTTTACGGCACCTAGCAGAGGGTAAGTTTCAGGATTTTGGTCAGTGTTTGGGCATGTGATATATTGTGGGGATGAGTCTCGGCGGTAAGCGCTAGTATATTCATTTGTTTTTTTCTGCTGACCATCATGGTGGTTAAGGATCGGTTAAGTCTTGGGATTTTAGTTAGTGTCTGAGTTTGTTTATTTATTAGGTGGAGATGTGTTGGTAGGTAAGCTGTGGTTTGTCATTGAACCTCTAGCTCAGGGGTTCCCCAACTCGGTCCTGGGGCCTCCCTATGTATGCTGGTTTTCGTTCTAACCATAACTGCTATCATAGGATTTTAATAAACTGTTAATTTGTCCTAATTAGGTGCATTCTGTCTTAAGCCAAATTTAAATAGAAATATCCATGTGTGCCATGAAGAATAAAGGACCCCTAAGTATACTGGTTTTTTTTCTATGTTGCAAGCAATTCAGGTTATAACATTTTCAAACAGATGAAGTGAGGCACTGAGATAATCAATACCCTCCAAATCAGGTTGCTGAACACAGGTGAGTAGAATTCTTACATAATAATTTGCTTGCACTCAATAACGAAAACATAACGTAAAACAGGTTTGACTCTGTGATTTGCTTGTCTCGTAAATTGATAGTTTTTGCAACCATGTGCCCACAGTTTCACCAATTAGAACTTCGTTGATTTTTTTCCCTTTGATTGGGTACGTTTTTTTTCCTCTTTTCATGCGGTTTATTACGCGCATATACTGCAATGTGGATGTGGAAATTTATTCCTCACTGTATGTATATACATACCTGTCAAAATACTGTATGTCAAGAGAGGATAAATTGCTGCTCTAAATTTAATACACCTAATCAAGACAAATTGACAGCCTGTTAAAGATCCTGTGATTGCAAACCAGGGTGGAACAAAAACTCCAACATACACAGGAGGCCCCCAGGACCGAGGTTTAGGAACCACTGCTCTAGCTCATAAGCTGTTTCATCAGTGACTCAGAAAAGACTGGTTAAGTCGTCAGCCTGTTCTCTCTGTGCCAGGGGTCAATACAATATCTCCGTGTCATTAACCCAATATGCCAGCCAAAAAAAAGTCTTTTTGGCATTTTTGTGTGCATAATACCATTGGCCTTACCGATATTCAAGGTTCCCAAAGCAAACTACGCATGATGCCTTTACTGGTTCTAATGTCATCGCTGCCTGAATACTTTGCACTTTAGGTAACTGTGGGGCAATTCAGCGTTACTCTCATTACATTTGCTGCATTAGGCTATAGTATAAAATTGTTTCACTTCTAATTCAATGGACAGGCTTCAAAACCTCTACATTGTGGCAACATCTGACCATTATCAACTTTACAAGATGAATTTTTTTAAAAATTTGGGGATGTGATCAAATGGGTCATCAAGTTAATGCTTGACAAAAATTTTTTAAATTGAATCGTTCGTTTAGTATCAAACAATCAGTATCATGACCTGCTTCAATGGTGTAAGCGGTGTTTTTGATTGAATCGGCTCCTTCATAAGCGCCACCTAGGCAGCGATGTCTGGACTTCATCATTTTTGGGGGTGTTTGACACAAAATGTGCCATAACTTGCTTATTATTGCATTTATAGTATAGGTATGAATTAAGCATGTGCAGCATATCCTCAAGGTCAAATGGCAAAAAATGTGCTATAACTCTCTTAATATAGCATTTAGAGCTTAGATATGTATGAGGCACCTATAGGGAATCATGTATACCAAACATTCTCAGGTTGTGCAGATTTGACATGAGCCTCAAGGTGAAGTCAAATTGCAAATATGTGTCATAACAACAATGTGGCATTTAGAGCTTAGGTATGTGTGAGACACCTATAGGGAATCATGTAAGCCAAACATTCTCAGCAAGTTGAATATGATATTGGGCGTCAAGATCAAATGGCAAAAATGTGCTATAACTTGCTGAATATGGCAATTAGAGCTCAGGTATGTTTGGGGCACCTATAGGAAACCATGTATGCTGAACATTCTTGAGCAGTCAGTCAAATTTGATGTTGGGCCTCAAGGTCAAGGTTATATAACAAACATGGCCCATATTTGTTTAATATTGTTTTTTTAGAGCTTAGGTATGTATTGGGCACAAATAGCAAATCATGTATGCTGGTTGTTTTTAGACATATTGGATTTGACCTTGGGCAACAAGGTCCAGGTTCTGACAAAAATGGCCTACAAGTCCTTTAATATTGGCTTTAGATCTTCGGCATGTATTGGATACTAATGACAAATCAATGCTGATCAAACACACCATATTGGATTTGAATTTGGTCTTCAAGGTCAAGATCAAGGTCATCATCAATCTGTTGTTCCTCGTTTCATGATGTCTTTAGACATTGGTGTGTATTAGGCACTAACCGTATAAAATTAAAAATTTTTGCGGGCATTGTAACCCGTATAATTAGACCTTTTTTTAAGCGATCAATTCTTGCAATAAAACTGGTCAAAATCCATTTTTTGGATGTTTGTTTCCCTAATAGCATCATGGAGTAGAAAGAATAATACTAATTAGACCCACTCGATTGCAGTGTTGTGTAAAAAAAAATCATTGTCTGAAAGCAAACAAGAACCAAGTGAATTGAGAAGGCGCCAGTGCACTTCACAAATTGACCAGCAAGGCGACAGTGAAAGCTCAGGTTAGAAAAAAAAAATCTAATCGGTTCATGATGTAGACTTCTTAAAAGATTATATTTTTTGCTAAATGGCAGAAAGTGACATAAAAATGTTGCTGTCTGTCACTCATGAAAAAAGTGTGACCGCTCAATCGAGTTGCGATAATGGTAACTAAAACCCTTTCTCACTGAGCTGCGTTGGCCTGCGAGAGTGTGCGGATGAAACAGTTCTCTTCTTCGCGAGAAGAATCGATTTGAAGAACCATGAATTGATTCGCAGTGGTACTGGACCATTCTCCATCACCACGAAATTAAAAAAAATTAAGCAGTTTAATTTTTTTGCGGATGTCGAAGCTGGAGCTTTGCATGTGTATTGTGCGGGCGTGTTGCTTTTCGCAGAATTCGTGTTGGCTTCCTGTTGAATCCAGCGGACTGCTACTGAGTTACTTTTCTCCTGTTGGGGCTGTAACTGCGGCAACCTTCAGGACCCTTAGGACTCTAGTTTTTCACTTATGTTTGGTGCAATCTTCTTGATCAATGATGCGTTACAGAATAAATTGGATTATATGTTTGAACCTTAATTACTACTGAAAATTCTAACACAAACAGGATTTTAACTTAATGCAACAGTAATTTTTTCTGCAATGGGCCATTAAAACAAAAATGCCCTGTTACTCCGTTACATTGCTGCCCTTGCCCGATACAAGTAGGTTTTGAGTATCTGGGCTCATCATACTGCATTTTCACGGTCACACTTTAGATAAAGTGTTGCTCATAAAGGCTTTATACAGCATGTATAATGCCTTCATAAATAAGAGCATAATGTCTTCATAAATCATACATAAGCAAATGTATGCTTTCTAAAGGGTGAAATATCACATCCTTATTGGCATATGATGCCAGATGTCAAATAACCCCAAGCAATGTCCACTTAGCTAGTGGCTAAATAATATAAAGGGTGCCATTTTTCAGCTAAGTGACATTGTCATTGTCACATCTGGCATCACGTGCTGCATAAGGATGTGTTATTTCACCTTTTGCAAAAGGCATTTGCTTATATATATATGAAGACATTATATGAAAGGCATTATACATACTATCTCTTTGGCACTAACACTTCATCTAAGTGTGACCCAATCTCATTCTGAAATGCTTCAGCCGTGTCCAGCCATTCTATTCAAAGGTCTTCATAATTTCCATTTTCTAAAGCCCCAATAGGAAACTTAAATCTATTTTGTCACTCACGTTACAGGTTCAGATCATCTAACTTACCATGCATGTGTAGAGCACAAAGCGTAGCGTGAGATAAAAAATACCAACCTTACGTGCTTTTTCAACACTTTGAAATAGATATAACAAAGAAAATAATATGGTTCATATCATAAGAATACATATTTCTATTGCCCAGGTTTTAAAACTATGATATTGAGACAAATGTCTTTTTTCTTCAAAACATATTTTATATAATATTACCAAAAAGAACATTTGGTTTGCCTCAGACCTTCTAACTTTGTTCTGAACCATACACCTGGATATACTAACAATACAGCCATACATAAGTTGTATTTGCCATTCATGTTTGAATTTTCAGTGGTCATGTTACACTTCAGCTGGAATTGCCCTGTGGCATTTAACCACTGGCTTTTAACTAGCTGAGACTTGGTACTCTTGAAGGAGGATTCAAATGCAGAAACAAAGACTCTTTTCAGAAGAAAATACACCTGGGCTAAAATTCGCACCACCAAATTCAACATTAAATATTCTACGAAAGTCCTGCACTTCATGCATTTGCATGAAGGTTTTTAGCCTACATCCCACTTGCATTTCACGCTCAAAGGCTTTATCATGAAGCGGTGTTTCATACGCTTCGTGCTGAATGTTAGCAGTTACATTAACACTTCTGGAAACATTGGTTTCATCTCAGTCAGATATTGATTATTTCGCAATTGAAAGGTCACATTTCGGGGGACAATTTTTTGCAGACACAGGTTTCTTTGCCATCTTTAAAGGACAGTAATACTACATACTTTTAGGCCATTAATGTGTGTAAAAAAAACTCTTTAAAAGCTAATAAAAAGTAGTAGCATTAAATTCTTTTTTAAACTGATTTTGTATGTCAGGAAAGGTATCTCCGAGAATAATTCCAAGATTTGGGCAATGTTTTGTTCATGTTTTTATTTTGGTCTTTTTTCACCAGGCGCTGTGTTTCTTTTGACATGTTTATTTTTCACGTTGTGTGCGCAACGTCAATCAAGCGCCTGCCTGTGTCGTCGACTTATCTTTTACAGTCAGGTTCTGTTGGCTCGTGGATCTACATGCATCTGGCTGACCAGGAGAGGTGCTGAAACGATGACGTACACATTTTGACCAGCTGAGACGATTGCTGCCACGCGCAAGGGACCTCCAGCCCCTAGTGGGTAATAGCAGGGGCTGGAGATTGAACGCACCCAACGCAATTTTGATAAACCTGATCAGGAATTCTTTTAAAAAAAATAATATACAGTATTTGAAATTGTTTGAATTTTCAATTCTAATGCATTTATGCATTCATTCATCCAACCACATGTCATAAACAAGCTATCCAGGTTAAACAATGCTGCAAAACCCACATATGAAGATGTGATAAAGGAACTGTGCGATTAATTTATCCACAAAAAACTTCATGTGTTTCTTGCTAGCGCTTTATTTTCAAAGCTGCAGTGACTTCCACACTGGGAATTTGCAAGTTTGTGAGTTTAGCATGTTTTGCTTTGAACCCAAGCACTGTACTGCAGGCGCTACAGATTACAAGTGGGAAGAAGAATACTGAATCAGGAAAGGGGTGCAATAGAGGTCAGGAAGAAAGCAGCCAATCAGGGTGAGGAAAGTGATGTTATCTCAGCATGGCTTTCATGTTTGGCCTCACCTTATGTCATACATAGTGGCATCTCCATTGAAGGAAATGTACTTGTGTAAAAAATCCACCGAAGACGATTTGGGAAGTTGATTTGGCTGCCATCTGGGAGAGTTATGTCAAAGTTGTTTTGCTCGAAGGTAATGGACACCTGGGGGAGAGAAGGAGGGAAGCAAAAGGTTCAAGGAGGTATGTGGAAGAATTCGCTGCCTAAAAACCTCATGACATCCAACATGACATTGTCCAAGCGTAACCACAATTACAATAGTGTAATAACCCCGAGAGAGATGCAGGTTTGACATCTGTGTTTTGCACACAGTGTTCTGCCCTCCTGTTTAATGAGGCTGACCTAGATAATGGGCCTCAGTATTTTTGGCAAGCTTCTAAACAAATGCGATGGCTCTCCATCAAAAAGGGTTATGCTTTAATGCCATCTGATCTCTATGTCCATCATAGATGATAGGTACAGTAAGTAAATGACCAGATATTAGCACTAGCATTAGATGGTTAGCATTACCAAGTTAGCATTAGCATTCAAACTTTAACATATCTGTATTTGCATAAAAACAAGAAGGGTTAAGCTTTAATTCCATCTAATCTCATTTTCCCACAGAGGGTTATGCTATAATGCCTTCTGATCTCTTATTTCCTTCAAAGAGGACACGTACAGTCAGAAAATGACCAGAATTAGCCCTAGCATTAGATCGCTAGCATTAGTGAGTTAGCATTATCATTCAAACTTTAACATTGCTCTATTTGCATATATAAAACAAGGATTAAGCTTTAATGCCTTCTCATGTCATATGCCCATGAAGGGATATGCTTTCATGCCATCTGATCTCTTATTTCCAACATCGACGACATGTACAGTATGAAAATGACTAGATATTAGCACTATCTTTAGATCGTAAGCATTAGCAAGTTAGCAATAGCATTCAAACTTTAACATATCTGTATTTGCAAATATACAAGAAGGGTTAAGCTTTAATGCCTTCTAATCTCATATTCCCATGAAGGGTTAGGCTTTCATGCCATCTGATCTCTTATTACCATCATAGAGGACACGTACAATATGGAAATGACCAGATATATGCACCAGCATTAGATCGCTAGTATTAGCAAGTTATCGTTAGAATTCAAACTTTAACATAACTTTACTGCATATATACAAGAAGGGTAAAGCATTAATGGAATCTAATCTCATATTCCAATGAAGGGTTATGCGTAATGCCATCTAATCTCTTATTTCCATCATAGACGACAAGTAGAGTATGAAAATGACCAGATATTAGCACTTCCCTTAGATCGCTAGCATTAGCAAATGAGCATTATCATTCAAACATTACCATTGCAGTATTTGCATATATACTAGAAGGGTTAAGCTTCAATGGCATCTAATCTCATATTCCCATGAAGGGTTATGCTTTAATGCCATCTGATCTCTTATTTCCATCATAGAGGACACGTACAGTATGAAAATGACCAGATATTAGCACTAGCATTAGATCGCTAGCATTAGCAAGTTAGCATTAGCATTCAAACTTAAACATTGCTGTTTTTAAAACATATCAAGAAGGTTAAGCTTTAATGGCATCTCACCTCATAATCCCATGAAAGGTGATGCTTTAATGCCATCTTATCTCTTTTTTTCCATCATAACGGACACATACAGTATGAAAATTACCAGAAATTAGCACTAGCATTAGATCGCTTGCATTAGCCAGTTAGAACTAGCATTCAAACTTTAACATTGCAGTATTTGCATGTATACAAGAAGGGTTAGCTTTAATGACATCTAATCTAATATGCCCATGAAGGGTTATGCTTTAATGCCATCTGATCTCTTATTTCCATTATAGAGACACGTAGAGTATGAAAATGACCAGATATTAGCACTAGCATTAGATCGCTAGCATTAACAAGTTAGCATTAGCATTCAAACTTAAACTTGCTGTTCTTTGCATGTATACAAGAAGGGTTAAGCTTTAATGCCATCTAATCTAATATGCCCATGAAGGGTTATGCTTTAATGCCATCTGATCTCTTATTTCCATTATAGAGACCGTGAGAGTATTAAAATGACCAGATATTAACACTAGCATTAGATAGCTAGCATTAATAAGTTAGCATTAGCATTCAAACTTAAATTTGCTGTACTTGCATGTATGCAAGAAGGGTTAAGCTTTAATGCCATCTAATCTGATATTCCCATGAAGGGTTATGCTTTTAAGCCATCTGATCTCTTATATCCATCATAGAGGACACATACAGTATGAAAATGACCAGATATTAACACTAGCATTAGATTGCTAGCATTAGCAAGTTAGCTTTTAGCATTCAAGCTTAAACTTGCTGTACTTGCATGTATACAAGAAGCGTAAGCTTTAATGCCATCTAATATAATATGCCGATGAAGGGTTATGCTTTAATGCCATCCGATCTCTTATATCCATCGTTGACGACACGTACAGTATGAAAATGACCAGATATTGGCACTAGCATTAGATCGCTAGCATTAACAAGTTAGCATTAGCATTCAAACTTAAACTTGCTGTTCTTTGCATGTATACAAGAAGGGTGAAGCTTTAATGCCATCTAATTTGATATTCCCATGAAGGGTTATGCTTTAATGCCATCTGATCTCTTATATCCATCATAGAGGACACGAACAGTATGAAAATGAACAGATATTAGCACTAGCATTAGATCGTTAGCATTTGCAAGTTAGCATTAGCATTCAAACTTTAACATTTCTGTATTTGCATATATACAAGAAGGGTTTAGCTTTAATGCCATCTAATATTATATGCCTGATGAAGGGTTATGCTTTAATGCCATCTGATCTCTTATATCCATCATAGAGGACACGTAGAGTATGAAAGTGACCAGATATTAGCACTAGCATTAGATCGCTAGCATTAGCAAGTTAGCATTAGCATTCAACCTTAAATTTCCTGTACTTGCATGTATACAAGATGGTCTAAGCTTTAATGCCATCTAATCTAATTATGCCCATGAAGGATATTGCTTTAATGCCATCATCTGATCTCTTAATATATCCATCATTGAGGACAAATACAGTATGAAAGTAACCAGATATTAGCACTAGCATTAGACGCTTGCATTAGCAAGTTAGCATTAGCATTCAAACTTAAACTTTGTTTTTGCATGTATACAAGAAGGGTTAAGCTTTAGTGCCATCTAATCTGATATTCCCATGAAGGGTACTGCTTTAATGGCATCTGATCTCTCTCATATCCATCATAGAGGACACATACAGTATAAAAATGACCAGATATTAGCACTAGCATTAGATCGCTAGCATTAGCAAGTTAGCATTAGCATTCAAACTTAAACTTGCTGTACTTGCATGTATACAAGAAAGGTTAAGCTTTAATGCAATCTAATCTCATATTCCCCATGAAGGGTTATTCTTTAATGCCATCTGATCTCTCATATCCATCATAGAGGACACGTAGCAGTATGAAAATGACCAGATATTAGAACTAGCATTAGATCGCTAGCATTAGCAAGTTAGCATTAGCTTTCAACCTTAAACTTGTTGTACTTGCATGTAACAATACATACAGTCTGAAAATGATCAGATATTAGCACTAGCATGATTGCAAGCATTAGCAAGTTAGCATTAGCATTCAAACTTAAACATTGCTGTTTTTGCATATCAAGAAAGGGTTAAGCTTTAATGCCATCTAATCTCATAATCCCATGAAAGGTGATGCTCTAATGCCATCTGATCCCTTATTTCCATCATAAAGGACACATACAGTATGAAAATGACCAGAAATTAGCACTAGCATTAGATCGCTAGCAAGAGCAAGTTACCATTGGCATTAAAAACTTACACATTACTGCATTTGCATATATAAAACATGGGTTAAGATTTAATGGCATCTTAAATCATTTGCCCATGAAGAGTAATGCTTTAATGAAATGTGATAGATTATTTCCATCACAGAGGATACGTACAGTATGACAATGACCAGATATTAGCACGAGCATTAGAGCGCTAGCATTAGCAAGTTAGCATTAGCATTCAAACTTTAACATTTCTGTATTTGCATAGAAACAAGAAGGGTTAAGCTTTAATGCCATCTAATCTCATTTTCCCATGAAGGGTTATGCTTTAATGCCATCTGATCTCCAATGTCCATCATAGAGGACATGTACAGAATGAAAATGACCAGATATTAGCACTAGCATTAGATCGTTAGTATTAGCAAGTTAGCATTAGAATTACAACTTTAACATTTCTGGATTTGCATATATACAAGAAGGGTTATGCTTTAATGCGATCAGATCTCTTATTTCCATCATAGAGGACAGGTACAGTCAGAAAATGACGAGAAATTAGCACTAGCATTAGATCGCTAGCATTAGCGAGTTAGCTTTAGCATTCAAACTTTAACATTGCTGTATGTGCATATAAACAAGAAGGTTGAAGCTTAAATGCCATCTAATCTCATATTCCCATGAAGGGTTATGCTTTAATGCCATCTGATCTCTTATTTCCATCATAGAGGACACATACAGTATGAAAAATGACCAGATATTAGCACTAGCATTAGATCGCTAGCATTAGCATTCAAACTTTAACATGACTGTATTTGCATACATACAAGAAGGTTTAAGCTTTAATGCCATTTAATCTAATATGCCCATGAAGGGTTATGCTTTAATGCCATCTGATATCTTATTTTCATCATAGAGGACATGTACAGTATGACAATGACCAGATATTAGCACTAGCAGTAGATTGCTAGCATTAGCAAGTTAGCATTAGCATTCAAACTTTAACATTACTGTATTTGCATTCGTATTAGAAGGGTTAAGATTTAATGCCATCTAAACTCATATGCCCAAGAAGGGTTATGCTTCAAGGCCATCTGTTCTCTAATTTCTATTATAAAGGACACGTACAGTATGAAAATGACCAGAGATTGGCACTAGCATTAGATCGCTAGTATTACCAATTTAGCGTTAGCATTCAAATTTTAACATTACTGTATTTGCTTATATACAAGACGGGTTAAGCTTTAATGGCATCAATCTCAAATTCCCATGCAGGGTTATGCTTTAATGCCATCTATTCTCCTTTGTCCATCATAGAAGACATGTACAATATGGAAATGACCAGATATATGCACCAGCATTAGATCGCAAGCATTAGCAAGTTAGCATTAGCATTCAAACTTTAACATTATTGTATTTGCATATATACAAGA
Source organism: Gymnothorax javanicus (assembly GCA_029692085.1). Classification (NCBI taxonomy): domain Eukaryota; kingdom Metazoa; phylum Chordata; class Actinopteri; order Anguilliformes; family Muraenidae; genus Gymnothorax; species Gymnothorax javanicus. Next base: position 13,121,459 of record CM056200.1, on the reverse strand, counting down.
AGGGTTAAGCTTTAGTGGCATCTAATCTCATATTCCAATAAAGGGTTATGCTTTAATGCCATCTGATCTCCTATGTCCATCATAGATGATAGGTACAGTAAGTAAATGACCAGATATTAGCACTAGCATGAGATGGTTAGCATTACCAAGTTAGCATTAGCATTCAAACTTTAACATATCTGTATTTGCATAAAAACAAGAAGGGTTAAGCTTTAATTCCATCTAATCTCATTTTCCCACAAAGGGTTCTGCTATAATGCCTTCTGATCTCTTATTTCCATCAAAGAGGACACGTACAGTCAGAAAATGACCAGAAATTAGCCCTAGCATTAGATCGCTAGCATTAGTGAGTTAGCATTATCATTCAAACTTTAACACTGCTCTATTTGCATATATAAAAAACAAGGATTAAGCTTTAATGCCTTCTCATGTCATATGCCCATGAAGGATATGCTTTCATGCCATCTGATCTCTTATTTCCAACATCGACGTCATGTACAGTATGAAAATGACTAGATATTAGCACTATCTTTAGATCAAAGCATTAGCAAGTTAGCAATAGCATTCAAACTTTAACATATCTGTATTTGCAAATATACAAGAAGGGTTAAGCTTTAATGCCTTCTAATCATATTCCCATGAAGGGTTAGGGCTTTCATGCCATCTGATCTCTTATTACCATCATAGAGGACACGTACAATATGGAAATGACCAGATATATGCACCAGCATTAGATCGCTAGTATTAGCAAGTTAGCGTTAGAATTCAAACTTTAACATAACTTTATTTGCATATATACAAGAAGGGTAAAGCATTAATGGAATCTAATCTCATATTCCAATGAAGGGTTATGCGTAATGCCATCTAATCTCTTATTTCCATCATAGACGACAAGTAGAGTATGAAAATGACCAGATATTAGCACTTCCCTTAGATCGCTAGCATTAGCAAATGAGCATTATCATTCAAACTTTACCATTGCAGTATTTGCATATATACTAGAAGGGTTAAGCTTCAATGGCATCTAATCTCATATTCCCATGAAGGGTTATGCTTTAATGCCATCTGATCTCTTATTTCCATCAAAGAGGACACGTACAGTATGAAAATGACCAGATATTAGCACTAGCATTAGATCGCTAGCATTAGCAAGTCAGCATTAACATTCAAACTTTAACATTGCTGTATTTGTATATATACAAGAAGGTTGAAGCTTAAATGACATCTAATCTCTTGTTCCCATGAAGGGTTATGCTTTAATGCCATCTGATCTAATATTTCCAACATAGAGGACACGTACAGTATGAAAATGACCAGATATTAGCAGTAGCATTAGATCGCGAGCATTAGCAAGTTATCATTAGCATTCAAACTTTAGCATTGCTCTATTTGCAAATATACAACAAGGGGTTAAGCTTTAATGCCTACTAATCTCATATTCCCATGAAGGATATGCTTTAATGCCATCTGATCTCTTATTTCCCTGATAGAGGACATGTACAGTATGAAAATGACCAGATATTAGCACTAGCATTAGATCGCTAGCATTAGCACGTTAGCATTACCATTCAAACTTTAACATTACTGTATTTGCATTCAAACAAGAAAGGTTAAGATTTAATGCCATCTATACTCAAATGCCCATGAAAGGTTATGCTTCAATGCCATCTGTTCTCTAATTTCCATCATAAAGACACGTACAGTATGAAACTGACCAGAGATTAGCACTAGCATTACATAGCTAGTATTACCAAGTAAGCATTAGCATTCAAACTTTAACATTGCTCTATTTGGATATATACAAGAGGGCTTAAGCTTCAATGGCATCTAATCTCATATTCCCATGAAGGGTTATGCTTTAATGCCATCTGATCTCTTATTTCCATCAAAGAGGACACGTACAGTATGAAAATGACCAGCTATTAGCACTAGCATTAGATCGCTAGCATTAGCAAGTTAGCATTAACATTCAAATTTTAACATTACTGTATTTGCATATATACAAGAAGGTTGAAGCTTAAATGCCATCTAATCTCTTGTTCCCCATGAAGGGTTATGCTTTAATGCCATCTGATCTATTATTTCCAACATAGAGGACCGTCAGTATGAAAATGACCAGATATTAGCAGTAGCATTAGATCGCGAGCATCAGCAAGTTATCATTAGCATTCAAACTTTAGCATTGCTCTATTTGCAAATATACAACAAGGGTTAAGCTTTAATGCCATCTAATCTCATATTCCCATGAAGGGTTATGCTGTAATGACATCTGATCTCTTATTACCATCATAGAGTACACGTACAATATGGAAATGACCAGATATATGCACCAGCATTAGATCGCAAGCATTAGCAAGTTAGCATTAGCATTCAAACTTTAACATTACTGTATTTGCATATATACAGGAAGGGTTTAGCTTTAGTGGCATCTAATGTCATATTCCAATGAAGGGTTATGCTTAAATGCCATCTAATTTCTTATTTCCATCATGGAGGACTAGTACATTATGAAAATGACCAGATATTAGCACTAGCATTAGATCGCTAGCATTAGCAAGTAAGCATTAGCATTCAAACTTTAACATTGCTTTATTTGCATATATACAAGAAGGGTAAAGCTTTAATGCCATCTGATCTCATTTTCCCATGAAGGGTTATGCTTTAATGCCATCTGATCTCCTATGTCTATCATAGATGACACGTACAGTAAGAAAATGACCAGATATTAGCACTAGCATTAGATCGTTAGCATTACGAAGTTATCATTAGCATTCAAACTTTAAAATATCTGTATTTGCATATAAACAAGAAGGGTTAAGCTTTAATTCCATCTAATCTCATTTTTCCCAAAAAGGGTTCTGCTTTAATGCCTTCTGATCTCTTATTTCCATCAAAGAGGACACGTACAGTCAGAAAATGACCAGAAATTAGCCCTAGCATTAGATCGCTAGCATTATTGAGTTAGCATTATCCTTCAAACTTTAACATTGCTCTATTTGCGTATATTAAACAAGGGTTAAGCTTTAATGCCTTCTAATGTCATATGTCCATGAAGGGATATGCTTTAATGCCATCTGATCTCTTATTTCCAACATCGGCGACACGCACAGTATGAAAATGACTAGATATTAGCACTATCTTTAGATCGTTAGCATTAGTAAGTTAGCAATAGCATTCAAACTTTAACATATCTGTATTTGCATACATACAAGAAGGGTTAAGCTTTAATGCCATCTAATCTCATATTCCCATGAAGGGTTAGGCTTTAATGCCATCTGATCTCTTATTCCCATCATAGAGGACACGTACAATATGGAAATGACCAGATATATGCACCAGCATTAGACTGCTAGTATTAGCAAGTTAGCGTTAGAATTCAAACTTTAACATAACTTTATTTGCATATATACAAGAAGGGTTAAGCTTTAAATGCCATCTATTCTAATATGCCCATGAAGGGTTATTCTTAAATGCCATCTGATCTCTTATTTCCAACATAGAGGACATGTGCAGTATGAAAATGACTAGATATAAGCACTATCATTAGATCGCTAGCATTAGCAAGTAAGCATTAGCATTCAAACTTTAACATTGCTTTATTTGCATATATACAATAAGGGTTAAGCTTCAATACAATCTATTGTAATATGCCCATGAATGGTTATGCTTTAATGCCATCTGATCTAATATTTCCATCATAAGGACACGTACAGTATATCAATGACCAGATATTAGCACTAGCATTAGATCGCTAGCATTAGCAAGTTAGCATTAGCATTCAAACTTTAACATTGCTGTATTTGCATATATACAAGAGGGCTTAAGCTTCAATGGCATCTAATCTCATATTCCCATGAAGGGTTATGCTTTAATGCCATCTGATCTCTTATTTACATCAAAGAGGACACATACAGAATGAAAATGTTCAGATATTAGCACTAGCATTAGATCGCTATAGCATTCAAACTTTAAAATTACTGTATTTGCATAAACACAAGAAGGTTGAAGCTTAAATGCCATCTAATCTCGTGTTCCCATGAAGGGTTATGCTTTAATCCCATCTGATCTATTATTTCCAACATAGAGGACACGTACAGTATGAAAATGACCAGATATTAGCACTAGCATTAGATCGCTAGCATCAGCAAGTTAGCATTAACATTCAAACTTTAACATTGCTGTATTTGCATATATACAAGAAGGGTTAAGCTTTAATGCCATCTAATCTCATATTCCCATGAAGGGTTAGGCTTTAATGCCATCTGATCTCTTATTACCATCATAGAGGACACGTACAATATGGATATGACCAGATATATGCACCAGCATTAGATCGCTAGTATTAGCAAGTTAGCGTTAGAATTCAAACTTTAACATTACTGTATTTGCATATATCCAAGAAGGGTTAAGCTTTAATGGGATCTAATCTCATATTCCAATGAAGGGTTATGCTTAATGCCATCTAATCTCTTATTTCCATCATAGACGACAAGTACAGTATGAAAATGACCAGATATTAGCACTTCCCTTAGATTGCTAGCATTAGCAAATGAGCATTATCATTCAAACTTTAACATTGCTGTATTTGCATATTTACAAGAAGGGTTTAGCTTAATGCCACCTATTCTAATATGCCGAAGAAGGGTTATGCTTTAATGCCATCTGATCTCTTATTTCCAACATAAAGGACATGTACAGTATGAAAATGACCAGATATTAGCACTATCATTAGATCGCTAGCATTAGCAAGTTAGCATGAGCATTCAAACTTTAACATTGCTGTATTTGCATATATACAATAAGGGTTAAGCTTCAATGCCATCTATTGTAATATGCCCATGAATGGTTATGCTTTAATGCCATCTGATCTCATATTTCCATCATTGAGGACACGTACAGTATGTCAATGACCAGGTATTCGCACTAGCATTAGATCGCTAGCATTGCCAAGTTAGCATTAGCATTCAAACTTTAACATTACAGCATTTGCATATATACCAGTCGTGTTAAGCTATAATGCCATCTAAACTCATATTCCCATGAAGGGTTATGCTTAAATGCCATGTGATCTCTTATTTCCATCATGGAGGACACATACAGTATGAAAATGACCAGATATTAGCACTAGCATTAGATCGCTAGCATTAGCAAGTTAGCATTAGCATTCAAAATTTAACATTACTGTATTTGAATATATACAAGAAGGGTTTAGCTTTAATGCCATCTAATCTCATATTCCCATGAAGGGTTATGTTTAAATGCCATCTGATCTCTTATTTCCATCATAGAGGACAAGTACAGTATGAAAATGACCAGATATTAGTCCTAGCATTAGATTGCAAGCATTAGCAAGTAATCATTAGCATTCAAACTTTAACATTGCTGTATTTGCATATACACAAGAAGGGTTAAGCTTTAATGCCATCTAATCTCATATTCCCATGAAGGGTTATGCTTAAATGCCATCTAATCTCTTATTTCCATCAAAGAGGACAAGTACAGTATGAAAATGACCAGATATGAGCTCTCGCATTAGATCGCTAGCATTAGCAAGTTAGCTTTAGCATTCAATCTTTAACATTACTGTATTTACATATATACAAGATGGGTAAAGCTTTAATGCCATCTAATCTCATATTCCCATGAAGGGTTATGCTTTTATGCCATGTGATCTCTTATTTCCATCATAAAGGATACGTACCGTATGAAAATGACCAGATATTATCACTAGCATTAGATCGCTAGCATTAGCAAGTTAGCATTAGCATTCAAACTTTAACATTGCTGTATTTGCATATATACAAGAAGGGTTAAGCTTTAATGCCATCTAATCTCATATTCCCATGAAGGGTTATGCTTTTATGCCATCTGATCTCTTATTACCATCATAGCGGACATGTACAATATGGAAATGACCAGATATATGCACCAGCATTAGATCGCTAGCATTAGCAAGTTAGCATTAGCATTCAAACTTTAACATTGCTGTATTTGCATATATACAAGAAGGGTTAAGCTTTTATGGCATCTAATCTCATATTCCCATGAAGGGTTATGCTTTGATGCAGTAGCCTAATTTGCATAGGGTGCGTGCGTTCTGCGAACCCATGGGTCCCCTCAGGAGGATGGCCAGGGGAAAAAAAAAAAAAAAAAAGGCCGGTTGAGTTCAGCGATTGAGGCAAATGAAAGCAGGGCTATTAATTGAGAGAAAAAAAACATGGAATCAATTTTTGGAACACGATGTTAGGGAAACGTTTGTTCTATCAAACTATCTTCAAAAAGAATCCATTGATTTGAACACCGCGCTTGAGCTTATTGACCTCTGCGCAAATGATCTGTAAAGCTTGCGGCCAGAGGAGGGCTTTGCAAATATCGTGGCTGGAGCACAACGAAAATCAGGGCTGGCAACTCTCGCGCATTCTGCGTGAGATTAAATTTAGTGCTTCATTCACGTTCCCGTGCGTGCTGTAGTCAGCAATTATTCAATCAATGCAATGCGTGTGTTTCACGATCGTTCAAATTGTTTAAATGAAATAAGACATTTTGAAACATTTTTGCGCAATTCCATTGCTTCCAACCCCTGAGTGAAGAAAAGCGTGAGAAGTCCGGAATAATAATTGATTTCCATAATACAAGTGGCGAAATCCACCGTAACTTAAAATGCGACATATCTACTGATTTCCAGGAAGGCAGAGTGAGAAAGAGAAAGCGTTTCCCCGACGAAAAAACTGCAGACGAGCCTCTATACGACAGTAGAACACGTTTTAAAGTGGACGCATTCTATTATATCCTGGACGTATTTAACCAACAGTTTGTGACACGTTTCACAGACCTTCGCAACATGGCAAGTCATTTTCAAGTCCTCAATGAACGGCACTTAAAAAAAAAAAAAAAAAAAAATCCAAATTCAGTCGAGAAGATCAATGATCTGGCTCAGTTATAAGACGGATCAGGACGCAGATTGTGTTGTTGATGAGTATTACAAAGACCTCTTCCCCGAAGGAGGAGAGTTTTATACAGGCCAAATTTTGTATTTCCTCATCGCCAATGACATGCACCGAACTTTTCCTACCATCTCAACTTTATGTCCGATCTATCTCACTATTCTCATAAGCAGCGCACAGGCAGAGCGTACTTTCAGTCGTCTTAATTAAAACATATCTGCGGTCTTCAATGAGTGAGAATCGTATCAAATCTGGCAATGATTTTTATCAAGAGAGAAATGACAGAGGGTGTACTTCAGCAATGTAATTGATAGCCTACATTTGCGAGGATGAAGAAAATAAGTTCATATCGTCTACACATTCAAACAGTAGGCCTACTTTTTTTTAATGCATTTTTCATTTGTTCAAACCTTTTTTGAGTAGCCGACATTGGATTCTTAGGCCTGTAAGCCTTTACCATGACATGTTGCCTCTGAACGAATTGAGTGAAAATAAAAGAAAATAAAAGGTAATAAACTGGAAACGGATTCCTGAAACTTTATTTCCAACATTTTAACATCATGCAGCTGCACTCTATATAGGCCTATTATCTTTGGCAAAAACGTTTGCCGAAATGAATACATTTATTTGTGCTGCTAGCTATATGTTTCAGTTGGTCTAAATTCAATATTTTAATGAATACATTAATAGAAAGATATATTTTGACTGACAGACAGACAGGCTAATCAGGGGCCCCTTTGGGGTGAAAAAAACCCATGGGAATAAAAGTGAGTCTACCCCCCTAGTCAGGACTAATAATTATTTTAAACGGATGTTTTGCACACCCCAATTATCAGTTCTGGTTCCGCCACTGTACTGAATTTAGCCCATGATTTAATCGCTGTTAGATCGCATATGGGCCGCTTTATGTGTTTTAAATACTGGCGCGGTCGATAAAAATGATTTATAATATACTGTTTTGTTTAAATTACGATCGCCACGGCCAAAATGTGCGTCGGCCCACCAGGCATTGCCCGGTACACCAGATGGCCAGTCCAGGCCTGATTGTAGCCGTACCAGCATGACTGCCTTCAGTCGGTGTGCCATTTAGTGGGTGAATCATAGGCAGCATAGGAGTAAGGTAGGAGAAGACTAGAAAGACATATCCCGCTGTTAGCTAGCATCACGCTCCTAAAAGACCTGCAAAATCCATTACTCAGTTTTGGTTGTAATTGAACTGAAGTTTCGAGCATCCAGTTTGCCCTTACCGACTAACCCGTTTCTTGAACAGCCGAATTGTTCCTTGCACTTTTTGTGCAGAAAACTGAGAAACAGTTCGTAATTACTATCGACTCCGATACATCATAAAGTTAATAAAACCGTTACGAACCATGTAAATTCTTGACCGTTAGTTTCTGGTTACGGACGGCAATCTAATCAGGTTTAATGAACTGGAATCTAGTTTTATACAGCGGTTGTTCATAATGTTCGCCAGTTTGCAGGAGAGTGGCTAGCTACCTAGCTAACCAGCTAAAATTTACGTAACGTAACGTGAGTCAAACAATGGAACTGTGTTCCTGAGAAGCGCACACATCCATTGCCCGAGACACACCTCTGTTCCGACATCTGGCCATTACTGGCGAGAATATATGATTACAAGTGACAATACAGTACAATAAAAACAGATATCAGCGAGCTACAGATTTTGCACATCTGTTTTGTAGCAGCACGATGCTGGCTTGCAACATAATGCTTGTTGACATCAAAGCTGCTTCCATGTGCGCTTGTTTATATTGATGTCACTACTCTCTGGTCAATACCGATTCCTCCGTAACAAACAAGTTTGTTAGTGTGTTGTTCCAATTGTTACAGTTTTGGTAATGATGAATGTTGTTGTATGGTTCCAAATTAACAAATTTTATTCATGATAGTAGTCCATTTTCAGATCAGTTTTAAAATTCTATAGTTAAAAGAAATGTTTTCTATGAAGTAAGTACATGTACTTATATTGTGTTGTCATCATTACACTTTGGTAGTTATGAAAATAAAAGCTTTACAGAGATACAGTAAATACAGACAAAATGTGTTTGCTTATTATTCAAGATAGTGCTAGTTAAGTTTGTATCTGTGTGGTGAAATTTGTGACCTGGAAAAAATTTGAGCATAGGTCAGATTTTGTTTCTAGATCCAGCCCTGGAGACCTTGATTACACACGTGAAGTATAAGTTCTTACCGCATTTCTATCACACACTGGAGGAATGGGCTATTATCCCATCACCGTTATCCTGCTCTCTTTACGATCTCCTCTTCGTCACGTCAGCTCTGCCGAGTGTCAATCTTTCTCACCAATTCAACGCCGTACTGCTTTGCATCAAGGATTTTGCCTAATCTGTGTTTATTCAGCAAAATTAAATTATTTTGCTTTTGACCTTTACGGCACCTAGCAGAGGGTAAGTTTCAGGATTTTGGTCAGTGTTTGGGCATGTGATATATTGTGGGGATGAGTCTCGGCGGTAAGCGCTAGTATATTCATTTGTTTTTTTCTGCTGACCATCATGGTGGTTAAGGATCGGTTAAGTCTTGGGATTTTAGTTAGTGTCTGAGTTTGTTTATTTATTAGGTGGAGATGTGTTGGTAGGTAAGCTGTGGTTTGTCATTGAACCTCTAGCTCAGGGGTTCCCCAACTCGGTCCTGGGGCCTCCCTATGTATGCTGGTTTTCGTTCTAACCATAACTGCTATCATAGGATTTTAATAAACTGTTAATTTGTCCTAATTAGGTGCATTCTGTCTTAAGCCAAATTTAAATAGAAATATCCATGTGTGCCATGAAGAATAAAGGACCCCTAAGTATACTGGTTTTTTTTCTATGTTGCAAGCAATTCAGGTTATAACATTTTCAAACAGATGAAGTGAGGCACTGAGATAATCAATACCCTCCAAATCAGGTTGCTGAACACAGGTGAGTAGAATTCTTACATAATAATTTGCTTGCACTCAATAACGAAAACATAACGTAAAACAGGTTTGACTCTGTGATTTGCTTGTCTCGTAAATTGATAGTTTTTGCAACCATGTGCCCACAGTTTCACCAATTAGGAACTCGTTGATTTTTTTTCCCTTTGATTGGGTACGTTTTTTCCTCTTTTCATGCAGTTGTTACGCATATACTGCAATGTGGATGTGGAATTTATTCCTCACTGTATGTATACATACCTGTCAAAATACTGTATGTCAAGAGAGGATAAATTGCTGCTCTAAATTTAATGCACCTAATCAAGACAAATTGACAGCCTGTTAAGATCCTGTGATTGCAAACCAGGGTGGAACAAAAACCAGCATACACAGGGAGGCCCCAGGACCGAGTTTGGGAACCACTGCTCTAGCTCATCGCTGTTTCATCAGTGACTCAGAAAAGACTGGTTAAAGTGCGTCAGCCTGTTCTCTGTGCCAGGGTCCAATACAATATCTCCGTGTCATTAACCCAATATGCCAGCCAAAAAAAAAGTCTTTTTGGCATTTTTGTGCATGGTACCATTGTACTTACCGATATTCAAGGTTCCCAAAGCAAACTGCGCATGATGCCTTTACTGGTTCTAATGTCATACGCTGCCTGAATACTTTGCACTTTAGGTAACTGTGGGGCAATTCCAGCGTTACTCACGTTACATTTGCTGCATTAGGCTATAGTATAAAATTGTTTCACTTCTAATTCAATGGACAGAGCTTCAAAACCTCTACATTGTGGCAACATCTGACCATTATCAACTTTACAAGATGAATTTTTTAAAAATTTGGGGATGTGATCAAATGGGTCATCAAGTTAATGCCCGAGCAAAAATTTTTTAAATTGAATCGTTCGTTTAGTATCAAACAATCAGTATCATGACCTGCTTCAATGGTGTAAACGGTGTTTTGATTGAATCGCTCCTTCATAGCGCCACCTAGGCAACGTGTCTGGACTTCATCATTTTTTGGGGTGTTTTGACACAAAATGTGCCATAACTTGCTTATTATTGCATTTATAGTATAGGTATGAATTAAGCATGTGCAGCATATCCTCAAGGTCAAATGGCAAAAATGTGCTATAACTCTCTTAATATAGCATTTAGAGCTTAGATATGTATGAGGCACCTATAGGGAATCATGTATACCAAACATTCTCGGTTGTGCGAATTTGACATGAGCCTCAAGGTGAAGGTCAAATTGCAAATATGTGTCATAACAGCTTAATGTGGCATTTAGAGCTTAGGTATGTGTGAGACACCTATAGGGAATCATGTAAGCCAAACATTCTCAGCAAGTTGAATATGATATTGGGCGTCAAGATCAAATGGCAAAAATGTGCTATAACTTGCTGAATATGGCAATTAGAGCTCAGGTATGTTTGGGGCACCTATAGGAAACCATGTATGCTGAACATTCTTAGGCAGTCAGTCAAATTTGATGTTGGGCCTCAAGGTCAAGGTTATATAACAAACATGGCCCATATTTGTTTAATATTGTTTTTAGAGCTTAGGTATGTATTGGGCACAAATAGCAAATCATGTATGCTGGTTGTTTTCGACATATTGGATTTGACCTTGGGCAACAAGGTCCAGGTTCTGACAAAAATGGCCTACAAGTCCTTTAATATTGGCTTTAGATCTTCGGCATGTATTGGATACTAATGACAAATCATGTATGCTGATCAAACACACCATATTGGATTTGAATTTGGTCTTCAAGGTCAAGGTCATGTGGTCAAGGTCATCATCAATCTATTTATTTCCTCGTTTCATGATGTCTTTAGACATTAGTGTGTATTAGGCACTAACCCGTATAAAATTAAAATTTTTGCGGGCATTGTAACCGTATGGTCGACCTTTTTTCGCGATCAATTGCGGCAATAAAAACTGGTCAAAATCCATTTTTGGATGTTTGTTCCTAATAGCATCATGGAGTAGAAAGAATAATACTAATTAGACCCACTCGATTGCAGTGTTGTGTAAAAAAAAAATCATTGTCTGAAAGCAGAGCAAGAACCAGAAGTGAATTGAGAAGACGGTGCACTTCACAAATTGACAGCAGACGACAGTGAAAGCTCAGGTTAGAAAAAAAATCTAATCGGATTTCATGATGTAGACTTCTTAAAGATTATATTTTTGCTAAATGGCAGAAAAGTGACATAAAAATGTTGCTGTCTGTCACTCATGAAAAAGTGTGACCGCTCAGTCGAGTTGCCCGATAATGGTAACTAAAACCCCTTTCTCACTGAGCTGCGTTGGCCTGCGGAAGTGTGCGGATGAAACAGTTCTCTTCTTTCGCAGAGAAGAATCGATTTGAAGAACCATGAATTGATTCGCAGTGGTACTGGACCATTCTCCATCACCACCGAAATTCGCGAAAAAATTAAACAGGTTTAATTTTTTTGCGGATGTCCGAGCTGGAGCTTTTTAACGCCAATATTGTGTAGACAACGTGTTGCTTTCGCAAGAATTCGTGTTGGCTTCCTGTTGAATCCGCGGACTGCTACTAGTTACTTTTCTCCTGTTGGGGCTGTAACTGCCGGCAACCTTCAGGACCCTTAGGACTCTAGTTTTTCACTTATGTTTGGTGCAATCTTCTTGATCAATGATGCGTTACAGAATAAATTGGATTATATGTTTGAACCTTAATTACTACTGAAAATTCTAACACAAACAGGATTTTAACTTAATGCAACAGTAATTTTCTGCAATGGGCCCTTAAAACAAAAATGCCCTGTTACTCACGTTACATTGCTGCCGATACAAGTAGGTTTTGAGTATCTGGAGGCTCATCATACTGCATTTTACGGTCACACTTTAGATAAAGTGTTGCTCATAAAGGCTTTATACAGCATGTATAATGCCTTCATAAATAAGGCATAATGTCTTCATAAATCATACATAAGCAAATGTTATGCTTTCTAAAGGGTGAAATATCACATCCTTATTCGGCATATGATGCCAGATGTCAAATAACTGACAATGTCACTTAGCTAGTGGCTAAATAATATAAAGGGTGCCATTTTCAGCTAAGTGACATTGTCATTGTCACATCTGGCATCACGTACTGCATAAGGATGTGTTATTTCACCTTTTACAAAGCATGGCATTTGCTTATATATGAATTATGAAGACATTATGTCTCATTTATGAAGGCATTATACATGCTATATAAAGCCTTTATGAGCAACACTTCATCTAAAGTGTGACCCATTTTACTCATTCACAATGCTTCAGCCGTGTCAGCCATTCTATTCAAGAGGTCTTCATAATTTCCATTTTCTAAAGCCCCAATGGAAACTTAAATCTATTTTTGTCACTCACGTTACAGGTTCAGATCATCTAACTTACCATGCATGTGTAGAGCACAAGCGTAGCGTGAGACAAAATGCCAACCGTGCTTTCAACACTTTGAAATGAATATAACAAGAAAATAATATGGTTCATATCATAAGAATACACATATTTCTATTGCCCAGGTTTTAAAACTATGATATTGAGGACAAATGTCTTTTTTCTTCCAAACATATTTAATATGTGTACCAAGAACATTTGGTTTGCCTCAGACCTTCAACTTGTTCTGAACCATACACCTGGATATACTAACAATACAGCCATACATAAATTGTATTGCCATTTCATGTTTGAATTTTCAGTGGTCATGTTACACTTCAGCTGGAATTGCCCTGTGGCATTTAACCACTGGCTTTTAGCAGCTGAGACTTGGTACTCTTGAAGGAGGATTCAAATGCAGAAACAAAGACTCTTTTTCAGAAGAAAATACACCTGGGCTAAAGTTACGCACCACCAAATTCAACATTAAATATTCTGAAAGTCCTGCACTTCATGCATTTGCATGAAGGTTTTGGCCTGCATCCCACTTGCATTTCACGCTCAAAAGGCTTTATCATGAACGGTGTTTCATCGCTCGTGCTGAATGTTAGCAGTTCGGTAACACTTCTGGAAACATTGGTTTCATCTCAGTCAGATATTGATTATTTCACCCAATTGAAGGTCACATTTCAGGGGACAATTTTTTGGCAGACACAGGTTTCTTTGCCATCTTTAAAGGACAGTAATACTACATACTTTTAACGGCCATTAATGTGTAAAAAAAAAAAAAAAAAACTCTTTAAAAGCTAATAAAAGTGAGAAGTAGCATTAAATTCTTTTTAAACTGATTTTGTATGTCAGGAAAGGTATCTCCGAGGAATAATTCCAAGATTTGGGCAATGTTTGTTCATGTTTTTATTTTGGTCTTTTTTGCGACCAGCGCTGTGTTTCTTTTGACATGTTTATTTTCACGTTGTGTGCGCAACGTCAATCAAACACTGCCTGTGTCGTCGACTTATAACACGGTCAGGTTCTATTTGGCTCGTGGATCTACATGCATCTGGCTGACCAGGAGAGGGTGCTAGAGAGCGATGACGTACACATTTTGACCAGCTGAGACGATTGCTGCCACGCGCATAGGGACCTCCAGCCCTAGTGGGTAATGGCAGGGCTGGGATTCGAACACCCAACCGCAATTTTGATAAACCTGATCAGGAATTCTTTTAAAGAAAATAATATGCAGTATTTGAAATTGTTTGAATTTTCAATTCTAATGCATTTATGCATTCATTCATCCAACCACATGTCATAAACACGGCTATCCAGGTTAGAAGCAATGCTGCAAAACCCACATATGAAGATGTGATAAAGACTGTGCGATTGAACATCCACACAAAGGCTTCATGTGTTTCTTGCTAGCGCTTTATTTTCAAAGCTGCAGTGACTTCCACACTGGGAATTTGCAAGTTTGTGAGTTTAGCATGAGTTTGCAGCACAGACACAAGCACTGTACTGCAGACGCTACAGATTACAGAGTCGGGAAGAAGATACTGAATCCAGGAAAGGGGTGCAGTAAGAAGTCAGGAAGAAAGCAGCCAATCAGGAGTGAGGAAAGTGATGCTTATCTCAGCATGGCTTTCATGTTTGGCATCACACTTATGTCATACATAGTGGCATCTCCATTGAAGGAAATGTACTTGTACTTAAAATCACCGAGACGATTTGGGAAGTTGATTTGGCTGCCATCTGGGAGAGTTATGTCAAAAGTTGTTTTATCGAAGGTAATGGACACCTGGGGGAGAGAAGGAGGGAGAAGCAGGAAGTTACAAGGAGGTATGTGGAGAGAATTCGCTGCCTAAAACACTCATGACATCCAACAGTGACATTGTCCAACGTAACCACAATTACAATAGTGTAATAACCCCGTGAGAGAGATGCAGGTTTGACATCTGTGTTTGCACACAGTGTTCCTGCCCTCCTGTTTAATGAGACGACCTAGATAATGGGCCTCAGTATTTTGGGCAAAGCTTCTAAACAAATGCGATGGCTCTCCATCAAGCGTTTCCGAGCTCCTCCGTGCAACGCAGGTTCGAAGTGCGTGTCAAAGGCTGCTGGTGGGGATCAGGCTCGGAGTTCCAGTTCTCACCTCAAACTCCGCCCCTTCAGAAAAGGGGAAGTTGGCCTCCCTCTGCTCCTGTTTCCAGGATCCGCCCTGTTTGGAGTTCATGACGATGGTGCGCTCCCCTGCAGGAGTCTTGAACCGTGGGTTGAAGTGCAGAGCGATGTTATCTTTAGAGTGGCCCACATTCAAGGCGAACCTGGGAGTGAATGCATGCATATCAGGAGGGTCAGCCAATCGCAATGCAGGATGCAGGAAATGGGCGTGGCCTATATTCACATTTTGAAAAGATCAGTGGCCATACATGAGATGAAAAAATGTGCAGTTTAGAGAAGTGGAACATAGGCCAAACTGCGGTACAGATGAAAATAAACACAGAATGTGTGGTCTCACCTTGCGGCATCGTACTTCACCTTCCCGACGACCTTCAGTATCATCGCTGAATTAAAGCTCATGCCACACAGCGTCTGTTTTAACACAGAAACAAAGATGGAAAGTTCATGGCTTTTGAGTGTTTAAGCCCATCTTTTACCAAAGTACAAGCTAAAGTACACACTGATGCTTGGATTAGACTTGCGAAAAAGCTTACTGTAACAATAGTGTTTAGCTTTTTATGTAATTTGACCCTAAAACTTGTGATACTAACTGTTTTGTTCATTATACACTGCCTTTATTTTTTCATGTTTATTAATGTGCCAATAATTGTTGAGGTGACCATATATTTATGCTCCATGACTCAGTATTTTTTTCTGTAAATGCATCACTGCATTTCTTCACGCAATGCACAATATACTCTCTTGCTCTTAAGTTTGGAATTGCTTGTCAGTTAAGTACTTCTTGCTAATATTTAATTCTCTGAAAGTTTTTGTATTATAATTTGTTATACAGTGCCGTGAAAAAAGTATTTCCCCCCTTCCTGATTTCTTACTTTTTTCCATATTTTTTACACTTAAATGTTTCAGATCATCAAACAAATTTTAATATAAGACAAAGATAGCCCAGGTAAAGACAAAATGCAGTTTTTAAATGATGATTTCATTTATTAAGGGGAAAAATCTATCCAAACCTTCCTGGCCCTCTGTGAAAAAGTAATTGCCCCCTAAATCCTAATAACTGGTTGTGCCTCCCTCGGTGACAACAACTGCAATCAAACCTTTGCGAGAACTGGCAATGAGTCTTTCACATCACTGTGGAAGAATTTTAGCCCACTCTTCTTTGCAGAATGGTTTTAATTCGTCCACATTGGAAGGTTTTTGAGCATGAGCAGCCTGTTAAAGGTCATGCCACTGCATCTCAAGCGGAATTAAGTTTAGGCCACTCCAAAATCTTCATTTTGTTTTTTTTTAAGCCATTCAGAGGTGGACTTGCTAGTGTGTTTCGGATTATTGTCCTGTTGCATAACCCAAGTGCGCTTGAGCTTGAGGTCATGAACTGATGGTCGGACATTCTCCTTCAGGATTTTCCGGTAGAGAGCAGAATTCATGGTTCCATCAATTACTACCAGTCCTCCAGGTCCTGAAGCAGCAAAGCAGCCCCAGACCATCACACTACTACCACCACCATGTTTGACTTTTGGTACGATGTCCTTTTAATGAAATGCTGAGTTAGTTTTACGCTTGATGTAACGGGACGCGCACTTTCCATAAAGTTCAACTTTTGTCTCGTCAGTCCACAGAATATTTTTCCAAAAGTCTTGGGGATCATCAAGATATTTTTTGGCAAATGTAAGACAAGGCTTTGTGTTCTTTTTGGTCAGCTGTAGTTTTTGCCTTGGAACCCTCCCATGGATGCCATTTTTGCCCAGTCTCTTTCTTATTGTTGAATACCGACTTAAATTGAGGCAAGTGAGGCCTGCAGTTCTGTAGATGTTGTTCTGGCTTCTTTTGTGACCTCCTGGATGAGTCGTCGATGCGCTCCTGGAGTAATTTTGGTCGGCCGGCCACTCCTGGGAAGGTTCACCACTGTTCCAAGTTGTCTCCGTTTGTGGATAATGGTTCTCACCATTGTTCACTGGAGTCCCAAAGCCATGTCAATTACTTTGTTTCTCATCTGTTCTTGAATTTCTTAAGATCGCGGCATGACATGTTGCTTTTTCAGATCTTTTGGCCTACGTCACTTTGTCAGACAGGTTCTATTGAAGTGATTTCTTGATTCAACAGGTCTGGCAGTAATCAGGCCTGGGTGTGGCTCATGAAATTGGACTCAAAAAAATGTGATTAATCACAATTAATTCACGATTTAAGAAGGGGGGGCAATTACTTTTTCACAGAGGGCCAGGAAGGTTTGGATAGATTTTTCCCCTTAATAAATGAAATCATCATTTAAAAACTGCATTTTGTATTTACTTGGGTTATCTCTGTCTAATATTAAAATTTGTTTGATGATCTGAAACATTTAAGTGCAAAAAATATGGAAAAAAGTAAGAAATCAGGAAGGGGACAAATACTTTTTCACGGCACTGTATGAAACTAACAGCAATTTCTTTGATGGTAATCTTTTTAGTATTTCAAGTTTTTGGGCACCAAATGACAAATAACGCAGTTATCTGAGCGATTTCTCATTGAAGTATTCCCCTGAGATTTAATCATGGCATTGGAAAGTTTAGGCACTCAGGACATTCACTTTCCTGAGGGATCATTCTGAATGGATTTCCTTGTGAGCTGCAGTATTTCCCATCTTGTGAATTTAAGAATGGCACACCTCACAAACATATATTACGGGTATATGGAGCTGAGCTGACCGCCCCATATATTCTTATCTCTTTTACAGTATGTCAGCTGCAGAGTTTAGATTTTTTTTTTTTTACGTGTTAGCGTGGCAAAATTAACTCTGAGTCCAAACTTTTGAGTGGTAGTGTACATATCAAAAACAGTGACTTAAATGCATGAAGTTTAAATGTGTGATAGTTTAAATAAACGTCAACAAAAAGCATATGATATGCATATAATACATTAAGCTAGCTGCCGGGCAACTTCCTTGTTGGAAGGACCCCTTTACTGAAGGACCTTTGGCTCCGAGTGAATCCATCTCATGCCTTTGCCAACTGTAGCCTCAGGTTCATAACTGGCTCCAGGCCTCTTTTGGACGGCGCTCAACGATTCGTACAATTTTTTAATGTTGAGTAAAATAATGAAAAACACTGAAAATAGAAAATTTTTCCATATAGTCAACTGAAGAATTATTAACCTGCTTTCGGAAAACAATGTTTGCATAGAATTAAATATACAGTGAATTATATTTTGGTATATATTGGTATTTTGGGGAATCCATGTATACAGTTAACGAACAGAATTTGGAAGGGACATGGCAAAATGTTTTTTATTTATTTATTCATTTATTTATTTGGATGTATGTTCAGGGTTATTTCCTTGCTGAAGGGCGAGGCTGCGGCTTGGTCTCAGTATTCCAGCAGGGGCAAACCAGTGTTTGGATAAAATATCCTGTTATTTACGAGAGGATTTAATGTTTATGTTACATTGATTTGCTCGCAATAAAAATTTTTTGTTTGCTATTTTGGGTAAAAGAATGATGAGGAGCCCCACAGACAACATGAATTAGCCAACAGAACATGTTCCTGCATAAACATCCCGCATTACAGTCCAGGAACAATGTTATTATCAACCAATCACAGCCCTCTGACATCATTGGTGTGCTGCTCCTGTGCGCTTATAAAATTCTTCTGTTCTTCTTCAGTGGTAAGTTAAGTTTACCAAATTAAAGTTTGTACAATTGAGCAAAATCCTCAGTGAAACTGAACAAAATCCCGAGCTGCATTAATATTTAATCTTTATAGTGTAGGGCCTACTGAGACTATAAAACCTTGCTCTTTTTACTCATGCTGAATTTGGCTTGGTGTTATGTCAGTGAGAAAAGCAGGGATGTCCATGAAAAAAAGACGTGTAAATGGCTACATAATTCCTCCAAAAAGTGTATGTACACTGCAGCATTGATGGTGCTTTCATAGAGGTGCATGCGCTGGCCCCTAACGCAGTACCATACTGCAACAGATGCTGGCTCGAGAACCGTGCATTAGTAACAGCACCATACTGCAACAGATGCTGGCTCGAGAAACGTGCATTAGTAACAGCACCATACTGCGACAGATGCTGGCTCGAGAACCGTGCATTAGTAACAGCACCATACTGCGACAGACGCTGGCTCGAGAACCGTGCATTAGTAACAGCACCATACTGCGACATGCTGGCTCGAGAACCGTGCATTAGTAACAGCACCATACTGCGAAAGATGCTGGCTCGAGAACCGTGCATTAGTAACAGCACCATACTGCGACATGCTGGCTCGAGAACCGTGCATTAGTAACAGCACCATACTGCGACAGACGCTGGCTCGAGAGCCGTGCATTAGTAACAGCACCATACTGCGACAGATGCTGGCTCGATTTAGTAACAGCACCATACTGCGACAGATTCGAGAACCGTGCATTAGTAACAGCACCATACTGCGACAGACGCTGGCTCGAGAACCGTGCATTAGTAACGGCACCATACTGCGACAGATGCTGACCGTGCATTAGTAACAGCACCATACTCGCGAAGACGCTGGCTCGAGAACCGTGCATTAGTAACAGCACCATACTGCGACAGATGCTGGTTCGAGACCGATTAGTAACAGGCCATACGAGAACTGCGGTGCATTAGTAACAGCACCATACTTGGCTTTCGAGAACCGGCATATGGTGCTGTATAGTAACAGCACCATACTGCTGCTGGTTAACAGCACCATACTGCGACCAGACGCTGGCTCGAGTAACAGGTGCTGTTACCATGCTGTACTGCGACAGAGAACCGTGCATTAGTAACAGCACCATACCATGACAGAACATGCCAGGCGTTTGTCACTGTAGCAATAACAGCACCATACTGATGCGCAGACGCCTATCGAGCCGCGTTAGTAACAGCACCATACTGCGGTGCTGGCTCGATGCATTAGTAACAGCACCATGCTGCGACAGCGCTGGCTCGAGCCGTGCATCAGTAACAGCACCATACTGCGACAGACGCTGGCTCGAGAACCGTGCATCAGTAACAGCACCATACTGCGACAGACGCTGGCTCGAGAACCGTGCATCAGTAACAGCACCATACTGCGACTGGCATCAGTAACAGCACCATACTGCGACAGATGCTGGCTCCGAGAACCGTGAGCACCATACTGCGACCACTGGCTCGAGAACCGTGCATTAGTAACAGCACCATACTGCGACAGGCGCTGGCTCGACAACCGTGTAACAGCACCATACTGGCGACAGAGACGCTGGCTCGAGAACCATGCATCAGTAACAGCACCATACTGCGACAGACGCTGGCTCGAGAACCGTGCATCAGTAACAGCACCATACTGCGACAGACGCTGGCTCGAGAACCGTGCATTAGTAACAGCACCATACTGCGACAGACGCTGGCTCGAGAACCGTGCATCAGTAACAGCACCATACTGCGACAGACGCTGGCTCGAGAACCGTGCATTAGTAACAGCACCATACTGCGACATATTAGTAACAGCACCGTACTGCGACAGACGCTGGCTCGAGAACCGTGCATCAGTAACAGCACCATACTGCGACAGACGCTGGCTCGAGAACCGTGCATCAGTAACAGCACCATACTGCGACAGACGCTGGCTCGAGAACCGTGAATCAGTAACAGCACCATACTGCGACAGACACTGGCTCGAGAACCGTGCATTAGTAACAGCACCATACTGCGACAGACGCTGGCTCGACAACCGTGCATCAGTACCAGCACCATACTGCGACAGACGCTGGCTCGAGAACCATGCATCAGTAACAGCACCATACTGCGACAGACGCTGGCTCGAGAACCATGCATCAGTAACAGCACCATACTGTGAAAGACGCTGGCTAGAACCGTGCATCAGTAACAGCACCATACTGCGACAGACGCTGGCTCGAGAACCATGCATCAGTAACAGCACCATACTGCGACAGACGCTGGCTCGAGAACCGTGCATCAGTAACAGCACCATACTGCGACAGACGCTGGCTCGAGAACCGTGCATTACCATACTGCGACAGCACCGAGAACCGTGCAATAGTAACAGCACCATACTGCGACATGCTGGCTCGAGAACCGATTAGTAACAGCACCATACTGCGACAGACGCATTGAGAACCATGGCAGCACTCGAGAACCGTGCATTAGTAACAGCACCATACTGCGACAGATGCTGGCTCGAGAACCGTGCATTAGTAACAGCACCATACTGCTGGCTCGAGAACCATTAGTAACAGCACTATACTGCATTAGTAACAGCACCATACTGCGACAGATGCTGGCGAGAACCGGCATCAGCACCGTACTGTGAAGGCCGCTGGCTCGATTAACAGCACCATACTGCGACAGATGCTGGCTCGAGAACCTTGCATTAGTAACAGCACCATACTGCGACAGACGATGGCTCGAGAACCATGCATTAGTAACAGCACCATACTGAAAGATGCTGGCTCGAGAACCGTGCATTAGTAACAGCACCATACTGCGACAGACTGGCTTGAAGCCGTGCATTAGTAACAGAACCATGCTGGCTTGAGAGCCGTGCATTAGTAACAGCACCATATCACCACAGACGCTGGCTCGAGAACCGATCAGTAACAGCACCATACTGCGACAGATGCTGGCTTGAGAGCCGTGCATTAGTAACAGCACCATACTGCGACATGCTGGCTCGAGAACCGTGCATTGGTAACAGCACCATACTGCGACAGATGCTGGCTTGAGAGCCGTGCATTAGTAACAGCACCATACTGCGAAAGATGCTGGCTTGAGAACCGTGCATTAGTAACAGCACCATACTGCGACAGATGCTGGCTTGAGAACCGTGCATTAGTAACAGCACCATACTGCGACAGATGCTGGCTCGAGAACCGTGCATTAGTAACAGCACCATACTGTGAAAGATGCTGGCTTGAGAACCGTGCATTAGTAACAGCACCATACTGCGACAGATGCTGGCTTGAGAACCGTGTATTAGTAACAGCACCATACTGTGACAGATGGCTGAGCTCATCAGTAACAGCACCATACTGCGATGCTAGAACCGTGTTAAACAGCACCATATCACCATGGCTTAACAGCACCATACTGCGACAGATGCTGGCTCGAGAACCGTGCAGTAACAGCACCATACTGCGACAGATGCTGGCTCGAGAACCGTGCATTAGTAACAGCACCATACTGTGACAGATGCTGGCTTGAGAACCGTGCATTAGTAACAGCACCATACTGCGACAGATGCTGGCTCGAGAACCGTGCATTAGTAACAGCACCATACTGCGACAGATGCTGGCTTGAGAACCGTGCATTAGTAACAGCACCATACTATTCGACAGATGCTGGCTCGAGAACCGTGCATTAGGGCCCGCGGCATTAGTAACAGCACCATTACTGCGACAGATGCTGGCTTGAAACCGTGCATTAGTAACAGCACCATACTGTTGATGCTGGCTTCAGAACCGTGCATTTGAGATGCTGGCTGAACCGGAATAGTAACAGCACCGTACTGCGACAGATGCTGGCTCGAGAACCGTGCATTAGTAACAGCACCATACTGTGACAGATGCTGGCTCGAGAACCGTGCATTAGTAACAGCACCATACTGCGACAGACGCTGGCTCGAGAACCGTGCATCAGTAACAGCACCATACTGCGACAGATGCTGGCTCGAGAACCGTGCATTAGTAACAGCACCATACTGCGACAGATGCTGGCTCGAACCGTGTACAGATGCTGGCTCGAGAACCGTGAATTAGTAACAGCACCATACTGCGATGCTGGCTGGCTTGAGAACCGTGCATTAGTAACAGCACCATACTGCGACAGATGCTGGCTTGAGAACCGTGCATTAGTAACAGCACCATACTGCGACAGATGCTGGCTCGAGAACACCGTGCATTAGTAACAGCACCATACTGCGAAGATGCTGGCTTGAGAACCGTGCATTAGTAACAGCACCATATTGCGACAGATGCTGGCTTGAGAACCGTGCATTAGTAACAGCACCATACTGCGACAGATGATGCTGGCTCGAGAACAGATTAGTAACAGCGCCGTAACACAGATGCTGGCTCGAGAACTGGACAGCACCATACTGCGACAGATGCTGGCTCGAGAACCGTGCATTAGTAACAGCAACACAGCAGATGCCATTAGTAACAGCAACATACTGCGACAGATGCTGGCTCGAGAACCCGTGCATTAGTAACAGCAGCATACTCGCGACAGATGCTGGCTCGAGAACCGTGTTACCATACTGCGACAGATGCTGGCTTGAGAACCGTGCATTAGTAACAGCACCATACTCACAGATGCAGAACCGCGATGATAACAGACCAGATGCTGGCTCGAAACCGTGCATTAGTAACAGCACCATAGCGCCTGCTGCTGAGAACTGCATTAGTAACAGAGAACAACCGTGAATTAGTAACAGACAGAACCATACTACTGCGACAGATGCTGGCTCGAGAACCGTGCATTAGATGCTGGCTCGAACAGCACCATACTGCGACAGATGCTGGCTTGAGAACCGTGCATTTACAGATGCTGGCTCGAAAACCAGTACTGCGACAGATGCTGGCTCGAGAACCGCGATTAAACCGTGCATTAGTAACAGCACCATACTGCGACAGATGCTGGCTCGAGAACCGTGCATTAGTAACAGCGCCGTACTGCGAAAGATGCTGGCTCGAATACCGTGTATTAGTAACAGCACCGTACTGCGACAGATGCTGGCTCGAGAACCGTGCATTAGTAACAGCACCATACTGCGACAGACGCTGGCTCGAGAACCGTGTATTAGTAACAGCACCGGACTGCGACAGATGCTGGCTTGAGAGCTTGCATTAGTAACAGCACCATACTGCGACAGATGCTGGCTCGAGAACCGTGCATTAGTAACAAGCAGGATGGTCCTTTCCCCTTAGGACAAAGTCTTTTATTTCCGAAGAGAACTGGACTCGTCAGACCACAGCAGAGCTCCCTTTTGCGTCCGTCCGTCTCTGATGTGCTCGGGATCACAGAGGTCAGTTGCAGTTCTGGATGTTGATGACACGGCTTTGGTTTTCTGGAATCTTAACTAATCGATGAACTGCGTTTACTGACAACCACTTTCCACAATATTAGCTAGCCCATGTGATTATGTCGATTGCAGTATTGTGTTGTTTTTAAGGTGCTGCTATCTGAGAGCTCGAAGATAATGGGTGCTCAGTGTTTGCTTTTGGCCTTGCCCTTAACACAAATATTTATTTGAGTTTTCTGAATCACTTAATGATAGCGGACTGTAGATAATGAAATACCCACCTGTCCTCCAACCATTTGCCCAAATAAATCGTTTACTCCGACTTACAGCCCAGAGGAGCCTTTCCTAAATCAGCGCCCCTACTGGCAGTAGGAAGGTAGAATTACAATATAGTTTCAGTTAGAATTAGACTTTAAATCAGGGTTAAGGTTAGGGTTAGGGTTAGGTTAGGGATTTAGTGACGGCAATGTTGACGAGGTCGGTTAACTCCTTAACGTAACTTTAGGTCGTAAAAAGCTTCTTGAACGAATGACCTTTGCGGGTGTATTTTGTTTTAGGACATGCTGGTACTGAAAAACCTTCATCCATCATTCATTATTTGTGCACTGTCTGCTGTATGTTCTCATCTGAATGACAGTATTATTGTCATTTAAATGGAAGTTGGTAGAGAGTAAGTTTTACACGGACGTTACAAAGCAAAAACCGCGAGTCCCGACTGAAGGTAAATTTACTATTCTTTTTTTCAATTGACATTAATATAATTTTATTTACATCACACCCATAAAATGTGTGTTTGGTAGGAATGGAAGAAATTATTTGCACGGTCACGTAGACATTTAAAGCTCTCTGTACTCACAGGCATTTTGGCTGCTCTGCTGTTGCTTTCCACACTACAGTCTGTCTTTGGTGGCGGATGGACGCAGAATTTGAGGGATGAGTCCCATATTTATGTGCTTGCGAGAGTAGCGGTGATTTACATCGCTCGCCTCATATTGGTCATGTTGAACACGGAGCAATATGCCCGGAGCAGTTATGGAAGCAGTACATGCTGCCAGTTTGCATTTGTTCGATATTTGCACAGGCATTCAAATGGCCGTTTGCAGGCGGAACCTTCTCTCTGACTGGAGAAAGAATTTTGTCTGGAAGCAGTACGGCTCCTCAGTGAACCGAGTATTAGGCCCCATTGAAAATAGCCAGTATGCTGGGTCTAATGGTCAGTGTTTGTGTCGCGCCCTGACTGACACTCCAGGATGTTAAAGGAGGCGCCTGCAGGGCAAGGACTGGAGATGCAGGGATGTGGAGTTTATTTAAATAAAGAGTGCAGGGATAACTAAACAACACAAAACTTTAGGAGACCATAAAGGGTTGAGCACCAAACACAGCGGGGGAATCCAGACAAAGGCTACCTGCTCGACTGAGGAGAAACTGAAGTATAAATACTCTCAGGTACCTAATAACTAAAGGGAAATCAGGTGAGGATAATCAAGAATGAGGGACACAGATAATTGGATGATTAGTGCAGGGCAGGTAGCCATGGCAACAGCGTGCCTCAGGGGAGGGGCATTACAGTTTATCTGTCTTATGTTCTTCACAACCAAACCTGCAGTAAATATGAACAAACTTGGGAAAAGGTTTCAGAGTGTCTTTTATTTCTTGATCATCAGAAAAATGCATTTAATTTACACTTAAGAGCCGAGCAGTGAAAACATCCCTGTTATGCAGCAAGTCTGGTAAGATCCACAGCCGAATATCCTCATGCTTTGTAACAAAGCAGGGTGCCACAGTGGTCCAGTGGGTGGCGCTGCTGCCACACAGCAAAAATGTCCTGGGTTTGAATCCAGCCTGGGGCCTTCCTGTATGGAGTTTGCACGTTCTCCCCGTGTTCATGTGGGTTTCCGCCGGGTTCCCTGGCTTCCTCTCACGGTCCAAACACATGCACATCAGGCTAACTGGAGACTCTAGATTTCCCGTAGGTAAGAGTGTGAGAGTGAATGGTGTGTGAATGTTGTGTGTTCCCTGCAATGGATTGGTGAGCTGTCCAGGGTGGGTCCTGGCCTTTCGCCCAGAGTCAGCTGGGATTGGCTCCAGCTCCCCCCGCAACCCCAGTGAGGTAGAAACGGTGTAGATACTGGAGGATGGAGATTTAACTCTCTTTATAATGTGGTAGCTGGATGGTGCAGCGGGTGGTGCAACTGCCTCACAACATTGACAATGTTGACATGCTCACAATAGTCCGGTTACTGCCCAGGGTATAGAAGATCACGCAGTCACACCTTACCCCTGTAAGCATTACCCGATTAAGCCCATATTCCAGTTATGAGAAGCCCTGATAAGATAGCTACATTACGCCACTGATTACCAGAGTATTTTGACATGAATATGCCTCACCCTGGGTTACTACTGTCTGTACACACCGTGAGCTTCCAAAATTTTATAGGTATCGTGGGAAAGGTTACGGGTCATTCCCTAAAAATCATAGTGCATGACAGGAGAAGTTTACGTCTTGAGGGAGATGAGGATACCAATTTATTTTTATCTTGCATGAAAGAGATAAACATGATGAAACACCTTGACAGAAGGTAACATCATAACAGTGATTAATTGAAATCGCTCTTTGATAAACTGAGGGATGCTGGCATTGTCAAGACCATTGAACGGGTCCCGCAGCATTGGAAAACTCTCAAAGCTGCTTCCTCTAAACCAAAAAGCACAAAATCACACCAGTGTTGCATGCCTGTCACTCTTGACTTCTGTGATGTAACATGTGTTTGCAATTGCATTCGCTTGTGGAAAATTGCAATTGCAGAAATAAATTCACACAGAAGATATAAAATAACCTGCATCTTCAGCAGCAGCTAGATGTTTGGTATAAGCGCCCCTGTATTTCCTCTGGCTAGATGGCGCTTTTGGAATATGCAAGTGTATCATGTACACAGGAGTATGGTTGGGGTATTACCCGTCATTGTTATATAAATCAGGTTTTTCAAAATCTGATGGTAACTGGGATAAGCTCAGGAGCTGGAATCATGGACTCATGTGAAGAGGGACACTGAGGCTTGTTCTAAACGTGTTTGTGTGGGATCCCTTCGTCAGCCCAAAAACACGCACATCAGGATAATTACAGACTGTAAGGTACACACAGGTGTGACTGAGTGATCTGTGCATTTCTAAGACGACAAAGACAGGCACAGTTTAGCATTAAAGTGTTGAAACTGCGGTTAAAAGATAACCAATTAATAAATCAGTCATTATGATGAATCCTGTATAAATGGCATGAACCATCAGTTTTATGTGAGTAAATTGTTCAAAAATAACCCCTCAGTGATTCAGCAGGATTAACTATTTATTTCTCTTTTGTGCATCTGCAGTTGTTCAGTGAATCTGTTTACTGAGAGTGCAGGTGTTAGAATATGTGTGAATGTGGCAATGAAGTATGATGGAGTGAAATGAAAAGAAAAATCATTGTGGATAAAAACTGGCCATAGATATACTTATTTATTATTAATTCAATGTGGACCAGACGAAGCAGGAGAGACTTTTAATTATATAAAGTCTGTAATATTGGAGCATCCTTTGTTATATTGATAATTATATATATACAGTATATACAAACGTATATGTGTTTACAATACTGGGTAACAAAAGTGTGGCACAAACATGAAAATTTCAATCATTCAGAAAACCAACTTTATTTGATCCTTCACTGGTATAAGACTGGCATATAACAGCACGAAAATAGTCTGTCCACAGCAGGTGTGAGAAAATGGCATCAGAATACATACAGAATACAAGATCCTGTCTAAGTATTCCAAAGGAAAAATCTTCGATATTCATAAAACGGGTTAAAAAACATGTTAATTTCAAAGCCCAAATTCGACACTTTATACTGCCGTTTTATAGGCTACATTATACTTATATTACCGTTTTATACATAACACGATTGGAATGGGACCTGCGCAGGCTCATTCTTTATAGGGGAGCGCCGGTGCGAAAGTAACTCTGGACGAAAGTAACACAGCGATTTACTCACAGCCATCCGCACTTCGATGCGTCATACTAGGTCAGCATGTGCAGCTCGCGCCCCCCTCCAGAACCGCGAACATTCTAGGGGCGTCCAGTCTTCCTCGCGGCACAAGACCGAGAAGACTGTTTTCCACAGCGGTGAGTAAATTCAGACGAATGCTAAACTTTTTCGATTTAAAGATTGTCTTTATCGCTCCATGTGTCATATTTATGATGAAATGATTGGTGATTTAGTTCCGCAACATATGGTGCAGTTTGAAATGTCAGAATTTTTCCACTTTGGAAGTAATCCTCGTTCAAATGTCAGGAGTCACAGTCGGGACTGAAGTAGCAACAGTTAACGTTTGTCCCTCTCTGCTAATGCGGCTGCTTTTTGTGTTTAAAAGCTCCATAAAAATGTGTGTTATGTTTTACCGACAGAAAATGCCCAGAGTTAGGGTCAGAACTACCCAGAGAGGAACGGTTGACCCGGAGGTTTACGCAAGGGCCTTTTTTGATGTCCGAAGAGGCGAGAGTATAAGGAGGGCAGCAGAGGTGCATGGCGTTTGTCATGTCACCCTGTTCAGGTACTGCAAGAGGAAGGCAGAGGCAAGAGGGCAGCAGACCAGGGCCCCGGGGTACAGGGCTCACAACAAAGTCTTCACAGAAGAACAGGAGAGGAGACTGCAGGCATATATAAAGAGAGCAGCTGATATATACTTTGGCCTGAGTCCTAAAGAGGTGCGAGTAGCACCGCAGACAGAGCTACACCACTACCGCCATATAGCAAGCACCTCCGCTCCGGATCTGCCACGGCTCTGAGCCGGATCAGCTGGAGTCGGCACAGAGCTGGGGCAGATCCGGAGCGGAGGTGCTTGCTATCTAGGAATTAACCTCTTTTTTATGCTTTTTTTTAGGTGCGAAAGTTTGCATATGAGCTGGCCGAAAATTTTGGCTTCAAAACTCCATGTTCATGGAAGAAAAACCAGATGGCAGGGAAGGATTGGCTCACCTCCTTCCTCGAGCGCAACAGAACCCAGTCCATCCGTCGACCTCAAGCCACCAGCATGTCCCATTCCACCAGCTTCAACAAGGCCTACGTGACAGCGTTTTTTAACAACCTAAAGACTGTCCTCACCTGCTATTATTTTGAGGCAAATGACATCTGGAACATGGATGAAACAGGTAAAAATTTATATTTAGATAAATTTAAATGCAACAGTGATTTGCACCAGCAATAATTCATTTCACTCATTATTTCAGGTACCACAACGGTTCAAGTGCCAGACAAAGTCATTGCCACCAAGGGCCAGTGCCAGGTCGGTGCTGTGACCTCCGGGGAAAGAGGGACATTGGTGACCGTTGCCTTTGCTGCCAATGCACAAGGCAACTTTGTTCCCCCTTACTTTATCTTCCCAAGGAAGAAGTTCCATGACCACGTCATCCGGGATGGTCCCCCTGGCTCCACTGGTTCTGCCAATGGATCGGGGTGGATGGAGGAGACAGATTTTGTGGCCTTTTTACAGCATTTTGCAAGACACACCCGCGTGACCCCGGAGTCAAAGTTGCTGCTACTCTTAGACAATCATGCATCACACCTCTTTGTGGTAGCTATTGACTTTTGCAAGTCACAGGGCATTGTACTCCTGTCTTTTCCACCCCACTGCTCCCACCATCTTCAGACAGTGCAGCAGACAATTGGATGCAAAAGAACCCTGGAAGAACTTTGACCATCTACAACATCCCAAGTCTTGTGGCTAAAGCTCTGCCTCAAGCTGCGACACCAAGCAGCATTTCGTCTGGGTTCGAGTGTACCGGTATCTGGCCCTTGAATCCAGATATTTTCAGTGAGGCAGACTTTGCTCCAGCTTTTGTGACCGACCGTCCTGCACCAGCACCAGCTCCATCCCCAGTGCCAGGGCCAGCTCCATCACCAGCACCCCCTTCATCACCAGCACCAGCTCCATCGCCAGCGCATATCATCTATCCAGGTATGCTAGTGGTTCCAGGAACATCTAGTGGCACGCCAGTACAGAGGTTCAGCCCAGAAAAGCTTCGCCCATATCCAAAGGCTGGCTCGAGGAAAGAAAATAAAAGGAGAGGCAGAAAGAGGTGAGCATAGTGTCATTTTTAACTCGTCTTGATTCTCTTGCTTGTATAAAAACAAGCTGATTCTGACTATAATCTCATTGAATGTTGCAGGTCAACAGCAATACTGAGCGACACCCCGGTGAAGGCTGCTTTGGAGGAGGAGAGTCGGCAGAGGGGCCAGAAAAAACAGTCCTCTTCAAAACTCCCAAAGAAAACGAGGCTTAGTGGACACACTGCAACCACAGTTTCTCGGGGCAAGGATGAGGAATGTCTTGTTTGTGGGGAGACATTTGCCTCATCTTTGCCTGGAGAAGTGTGGGTGCGGTGCATCTTTTGTCTGCTGTGGTCACATGAGGCATGCACTTAGGGTGCCACTCATTATATCTGTCACAACTGTGATGAGTAATTTATAGTTTTTATAAATAGACCTTGCACATTAAACATGTTCACGTTCACTTTTGGAACATTTGAAGCCAATTAAAATGTTTTAAACAAATGTCTGGCTGTTTTAGCTTCTGTTTTAACAACAGAAATTTAAAAAGATTCCAGTCAATTTGATCACGTTACTTTCGCCCTGCCCGTGCATTACTTTCATCCCGGCTGGATGGGTCGAAAGAAGCAATCTTCCGTTCGACGTCAAACTATGCCGAAGTCAATATATATGGTGATGATTTAGCACCTGATATTGACAGAGCACACACGAAAGTAATTAATCGCTCCGAAATTTTTTTTCGGTCTGTAACGTTATCTTTTAAAATGACGTCCATGTGAAAAATGTAACTTTCGTACCAGCTCTCCCCTACATCATCTGCAACCAGGTGACATAATTCCGTCACTGCCTGACGGGAGAGGCGCAGTTTTGTCACGCATTCTCGTTCCGTGGGAAATAATACTCAGGGCCGGCGCTAGACCTGAAAATTTGGGAGAAAATAGCCATCCCTTTATTGACTACAATTAGTCCTGGCTAATTCTAGATGGTTTTCCCTTATTAACACGTTTTCAAGTGGCAATAATAATCAAGTGGCAATTGAAGACACGGCTTCTCTCCCCCATGCGATCTAACAGCGACAAAATAATGGGCTACATTCAGTACAGAAAAATAATTTAATTATAAATAGGTCTATGCACTGGCACTCAGCAACCGTAATTTTTTTTTTCCAGCGAGAGCGGAATTTCAGAATTCTTTTGCGAATGAAGGTTATTTCGGCGACAAGTACGCACACCTGTTTTTGCAGCACGGTCACGCAACTTGCTGTAAAAAAAAAAAAAAAAAACATAGACAGCTGTCCGATTGGAAAATGTAAACGGACGAAACCACGTACTTGTCACCAGAATTACCTTCATTCGCTGAAGAGTTCTGAAATGCCGCTCTCGCTGGAAAAAAAGTGACGTCGCTGAGTGCCAGTGCATAGACCTTATTGTAATTAATTATTTTTCTGAACTGAATGTAGCCCATTTGCTGCTGTTAGATCGCATAGGGGGAGAGAAGCCTATCTTCAATTGCCAAATGGGTAGCGGGTGGTTTGAGGACCCGCTATATGCTTTCCCTAACCTGTGTGGTCAAGATAGCAATTGTCGGGAAAGCGCATAAACACGCCCACGGGCACACCTCCAGGCACAAATAAAGGATTCGGCATAATATATAGCGGGTAGTGTGGCCGCAAGATAACGTTCAGGGATAGTGGAAGCTGCTAAATGCGTAATTCTCGGGTAGCGGGTAGTGGCAACGGGCAGGGCAGTGTGAAAGATAGAGCCCTTAATGTTCAAACTGATCATCTTTATTGTTTTTTTTTTTTTTTTTTTTTTTGGGGGGATATTCACTCATTTTGAATTTGATGCCTGCAACACGTTCCAAAAAAGCTGGGACAGGGGCAACAAAAGACTGGGAAAGTTGAGGAATTCTCAAAAAACACCTGTTTGGAACATTCCACTGGTGAACAGGTTAATTGGAAACAGGTGAGTGTCATGATTAAGTATAAAAGGAGCATCCCAGAAAGGCTCAGTCTTTCACAAGCAAGGATGGGACGAGTTTCACCACTTTGTATTCATTGCATTCTGTTTTTATTCACGTTACACACAACATCCCAACTTCATTAGAATTAGGGTTTGTAATAATTAATTAGAAAAAATCTCAACTCTCGCTGTGATTCCATGTATCGTTTTGACATTTTGTTTATCGGATTATGAAAGAGGACTGAAACTCCATATCTAAATGTATTTTTTGAATGGCATTAAAAAGTACATATTTAAGGTGGAAAACATCATAGTAGACATATTGACCACGCATTGAGCACGGCATAAGAAAGGTTTCTAATATTTTTTAATGGCGTTGCGTTAGCTTCCTGTGGCCAAATATGGCCAAATTTGCCGTCTCGTGAGCATTCTGAGTTTCAATGCACTGAGCAGTAATGTCGTGGATGAAATTGGCCGCCATTCTGCCGTTTAGTCTCAGTCAAGTAGTACAACGTAAATCAGTCCTCTGATCGCTAATCAAGCAAAGTAAAAGGGAGTTATCGTTTGTTTAACGGGCAGGATTCTGTTCTGTCTCCCCTAACTGACCTCCGACGGCACATCACTGGTACGAATGAACCCCGCCACTGCATGATAAGAAATCGCATTATAATCCTAAAATATCAAATCAATAATATAAATCATTTGGAAAAGTCATGAAAATAGCAGTCAGTAACGTCTTACCTTGGGGGAGGACGGCCCATTGCAGAACGATGATCAAGAATAAGGATGGCTTTGGAGGATTTTTATCATAATTCCCTTTTCACATAACAGTCGTTGCAGCATACAAAATTGTGGACATGATACTTGTAGCAGCAGAAATAGCCGACTCGCAGCAACACAGTGGAAACTTTAGTTGCCAATCAAAGGTGTTAACGGAGTCATTTCAGAAAAATTGATGCGTATTATCGTAGAATACAAAACAAAATATGTCTTTGGTATAACGGTTGTGATTTACTGGACATGAAACAATTTTTTATTGTTTAAGTTAATTAATCTCGAAAACAGAAATTAGCGGGGGGGAGTTGGTTCATTGGCTTAAGGAAAGTCAGTTCCTTAGCAGCAGTACATTTGAGCAGTGCCCCTCACTCAAGACCCGCCAGCCGTAGTAACAGTCGTTGGCACAGCGGACAAGTCGGGCAACGACTGTTACCCGATAATTTCAGTCTGATACCGTCTTATGTTCTGATTAGAATAGTTTTGCAACCAAGTGGAATTTCTTCACTGGACTGTGAGTGAATAATGTTCAGGCAAATCTACATGATCCTTTCTGTTAAAAACTGATTTTTATGTCACATCTTGGTGTCTTCTTTGAGCCAAAACATAATTTTAATGAATTTAATGAAAAAGAACTACTTGGGCCCAAATGGTAGTTTTATCCTCACAATGGCCCTCATTCATCAAACTTGCGTAGGATCTGGTGTGGATTCTGGTGTAAATATCAGCGTTTGCCAGGTGTCACGTCTGATTTACTAAAAGTGTGTACGTCGCTGATTTCAGTGTAGAACTGGCGTGGCGTTGATAAATCTGGCGGCTGAAACCATCGTAATTTACATGACACGCCCCTATAAATTCATGCTCCGGGAGGCATGGTCCTGCTCACTTTACGACATGAACTCTCGAAAGACGGCAAAGAAGAGAGAACTTCACTGAGGAGGAAATATAAATTATCACGTCCGAGGTGGAGAAAAACAAAATAATTTTATTTGGAAGCCTTAAGAGTGGCATAAAGGGAGCCCAGAAGGCTGCAGTTTGGAAAACTATTGCTGCTGCGGTAAACACCGTTGAGGTGGAAAACCGGAGTGCAGCAGAGGTTTGATTTAATTCATTAGTAAATCAAAGTGACTATTCGCACTTATTTAAGTGTGTCCAAGCACAAAAATTGATCGAAATTCGCGTTAGACGCACTTATAAGTGTGGCGAAGATGCACATTTCTCCATTGCCCACACTTATTTTAAGTGTGTCCAAAGCTAAAAAAAATTCTCTTGGCCAAACTTATTTTAAGCGGTACTTTCTATAAGTGGCACTGGAATGGTCATCAACTGGCGCTCTTATAAGCATTGCCAAGAAAAAAATCAGTACTGGCCTCACGTGTAAGTGCGAATAACATCGGCCTGAATGAATTCAATTTATAGATCCATGATATTTCATGTTATATAGCCTACATAATCGACCATCCAAATGCTTTACATGTAGGTTAAAAAGAAGTGGTCCGATTTTGAGATCTCCTCCAAAACTGGGTTGCTGCGCTCAGGCGCAGCAGCGCACGGACCGGTGGAGGCCAACCAGACTCGAACCTCCAGCAGTCACCGTTCCAGGAGCGCGTGGCAGCAGGGCTCCCACTCCATCGTGGGAATACGAGGCGGTGGGGACACGAATGAGTTCCCACAGCCTCTATCGGAGCTGCATGAGGGTAATTGTACAGTCTGCAGAGATCACTCTTTATTGTACTTTTATTAGTATTACTCCATGACATTTTATTGGGTGCCACACAAAACGAGCAGCCACTCGTCACTTTCCTGGAGAAGATCTTCTCTGTACCTAAAGTTCCTCTTGGGTCGGACAGAAGCTTATTCCTCTAACAATAGAAGATCTGCCATTGTCAAAATTTGATCACGGTCAAAGTGTCCGTAGGCCTATATATATATATATATATATATATATATATATATATATATATATATATATATATATACTGAGCAACAAAAGAAACGCAAGTTAGCTAGTTAGTTAATGTACTCTTATGGTTACTCAGTCAAAGTGACGGCAAAATAAAGAAAAGTTTGATGAAAAGAGTGTAAATGTGTATGCGCTAGAAATAAGTTTGATTTTCTAAAATAATTACGCGCAAACTTATTTTCCAGTCTGCCTTTAATTAACTTGCGTTTCTTTTGTTGTTCAGTATATATCTGACTGGATGAGCATCTGACATACCACATGCATATCTGCCAAGCCACGCATTGCGCTTAATCAAATTGATTGTAATTGTCAGCCGTCTGGCCTGACAAGCAGGTTATCTCAAAATATAAGTTTAATTAATTTCTCAACACAGGTGTCTTATTTATTTATTTATTTATTTATTCATTCATTCATTTATTAATTTAGCTTATTTATCTATTTAGCCTATTTATTCATTTTACTAATAAGAGCAACAAAAGCATGACGTCCGCATCGCTGCAAATGGTTTATTACTCATTTTGACAGCTGCACTCGTTCCTGCTGTTCGCTGGTTTCAAATCTGCGTACACCTGGTCAGACCTGGCGTGAGATTTTTGCAGACCGTTCGCTCACGTTCAGATTGATAAATGCCGATCCTTGCGGGAGATTTGGCGTACACCCATCTTTTTGGCGTACGCACGTTTGATAAATGAAGGCTAATATCTTTAACGTGTGCTTAACAAAATGAATATGAATTAAATGCATCAATCATTACCTGCTGATAATAAAACAATGAACAATAACTGTCCCTGAAATCTCTCCAGTATTGTGAAAACACACACACACACACACACACACACACACATACACACACACACATACGTATGTATGAATGTATATACTCAGCGCCATTAAAAACGCACAGGTGAGGTATGTGCTGTATTTGCGGCAAATTGGAGAATCGATTGATTTTTATTGCTTTTCCAGTGAGGCATGAGAGGAAATAAAGAAAAGCGCGTGGTCTTGTAATCCTGACGCACACTACTTGAACGCACCAAGCACTTCAGTAATAACAAACATTGAGCTGTTCCTGATGTGTACCATGACACTTGACTTGTTCTTTCTTTTGGGTGTGGTCAATAGCCTACATGAAGCCAACAAAAAAAAAAAAAAACGAAAAATGCTACTGCATCAAGAAAATGGAACGGCTTGTGACACAGGAGAGAGAAAAAGAGCCTTTGGCATGTTACGGGCAGATATCAGCCGCTGAGAGGTGATGCGTCATTTGCACTGTCACCGTTCAACAATCAGTCAGCTGTCTATCCGAGAATGGAACACAGGCACTGTCACTGACCGACCCCGCTTAGCGCAGCCACGAGTGACGATGGCAGCTCAAGAGCGGCACATCTGGTTACAACCTGAACGTGACAGATTCCGGACAGCAACCAAAACTGATCATGAGATCAGGGGTCCGAGACGATTGAGGGTGAGCGCAAGTACTGTTTGACGCCGTCAACGTGAGCAAAACATGCGTGCGCACGGCCCCAACAGAAAACCCATTTTGCCCCTTGGAAAATGAACCTGGTCCAGCCAAACTTGAAAATTCAGACATTCTTCAAAATATTGACAGCAAGTTGTCCCACCTGGACCCTTTTCAACAACAACAGCTAAAGCAGCTCATATTTGAATATAGTTACATATTCCCTGACGTTCCATCAAGGACTGATATGGTTTACCATGATGTCATCCTACAAGATAATGCCAAGCTGACTATCAACCTTGTTAAAAGTGACTTTTGTAAAGCTACAGTTGTTTACTTGGGTCATATTGTAGGACAGGGTCAAGTCAAACCAACTGATGCAAAAGTAAAAGTTATCACTGAATTTCCTGAGCCTACAACTAAAAGACAACTAATGAGATTTCTAGGGATGGCTGGCTACTACAGAAAATTCTGTAAAAATTTCTCTATCATTTCTGAACCTTTGACAAATTTACTGAAGAAAAATGCAAAATTTGTTTGGGATGAAAAATGTCAAAATTCATAAGACCAACTGAAAGCTATCCTCAAAAATGCACCAGTTCTCTTATCTCCTAATTTCAAAAAGGAGTTCAAGTTGGCTGTTGATGCCAGTGATATTGGTGTAGGCGCAGTTTTACTGCAAGAAGACACTGATGGAGTCGATCATCCTGTTTGTTACTTTTCCAAAAAGTTTCATAAACATCAGAAAAACCATTCAGCAATTGAAAAAGAATGTTTGGCACTTGTTTTGGCTTTTCAACATTTTGAAGTCTATTTGACTTGTTCAGCTACTTCCATCAAGGTCTTCAGTGATCACAATCCCCTCACATTCTTGCATAAGATCAAAAACAAGAATCATAGATTACTAAGATGGAGTTTACTTTTGCAAGAGTATGATTTGGATATTTCTCACATCAGGGGAAAAGATAATGTTATTCCAGATGCACTTTCTCGCATGTAATTTTACTTTTCTATTTGATTGTGAAAATTGCACTGGTTGTTATGTATATGATTGTGATAATGATCAATGATACTTTATGTATGAAGTTCAAGATTATTCTGATTATAAAACTGTGTTAATTTTAACAAAAGAAAGCTTTTAGCAAACCTTTCTTTTCTTAAAGAGGGGAGGTGTTATGTATGAGTATTTTATGTAAAGCACTGTATATCATTTGTAAATGGAGATTTATTAGACACTATTTAAATGTCCATTCTGACTGGTCAGCGATTTGTTTATTTTCTTCATCTTTTTCATCTTCATATTCTTTTAGCACCCTCTGGTGGTGTGTCTGTAGCAAAACATGATCAGATGCAATACCACTTGTGTGTGATGAAATAGACTTGTGCTTTCTAGAAGTTCCTGGCTTCTTCTTGCCTGGAGGGGGCCAGATCACCCAGGACTCCTGTAGATCTTTCCAGAATGTTGCTAGTCTATATAAATGCTGTGATTTTGGTCAGTAGAGGCAGAGTTTTAGTTTTGTCAACAGAGTTACAGAGTGGCATTAGAATGAAGCTTAGCGAAAGTTCAGTCAGAAAGACTCTCTCTCTCGCGCACGTCAACTCCGTTTATTTTCTTTTCATTCACTCGCATGCTCGCCCATAAACCTCTGCAGTCAATTTCTGGGGCTGTCAATTGAGCATTCAGCTGGTGTAGCAGCTGATCTCTTCCATCCAACCGTGGCACACCTCAGTTGCATCGCGAGCCAATAGTTATGTTGCTGTGTTTTTAAAAAATGTAATTTTTCTCTGCTCTAGTTCGTTCGTGCTGCCGTTCGCTGACCCTCCTCCTCCCCAACGCCACCCTGCTCCATCAGACCTTCCGTACTGCCGCTCTAGCTCCAGCAGCCTTCAGCCACCACCGCCACCAGTGTCTGGACTCTTTAGGGGACTTTCCTGCTGCTGCTCTGAGCCGTGCTCCTGCTCTACGAGTCTTCCTGAAGAGTCCAAGCGCCAAAGACTTGTCTGATTTTAAGCATGTTAATTCTGACTGCTGTCTTCCTGCTGTCCTGATCCTCTCATCCCTAATTTACCATCAATTTATTATTCAGCCAGTGGAGGATGGGCTTCCCCAGAATAGCCAGGTTCCTCCTGAGATTTCTTCTCAATGAGGAGTATTTTCTCACCACCTTTCGAGGCTTTTTCTCCCTACAGGGAGTTTTTTGCCTGCTATTCGGGGATTAGGGATTAGTCTGGGCTCTGCCCTTTTCTCTATGTAAAGCGCTATATAAATAAAATTGAATTGAATTGAATTCTACTTATGTTCGACGCATATTAAAATTTTTCTTGATTTCACTCGAGTCTCTCCTGATTGAAGTGTTTTTATAAGATTGCACAGTGGATTATTTGTAGAAATTTTTGGACCAAATCAGTGAAGAATAAGTTTGTTTAAGTTGTCATTGCTGATTTTCTTTGTTGTGATTTTCAAGTCATAACTGTTTTTTTTTGTTGGCTTTATGTGGCTATTGATCACACTAAAAAGAACAAGTCAAGTGTCACTGTACACATCACAAACAGCTCAATGTTTGTTATTACTGAAGTGCTTGGCGCGTGCACGTGGCGTGCGTCAGGATTACAATACCACACGCTTTTCTTTATTTCCTCTCATGCCTCACTGGAAAAGCAATAAAAATCAATCGATTCTTCAGTTTGCCGCAAATACAGTACATACCTCACCTGTGCGTTTTTAATGGCGCTGAGTATATATATATATATATATATATATATAAACCATAATAATTGGAAGTGATTAATAATAGAATTGATATATCTAACTATAAATGCGGGTGAAATATAGTCATTCTTTAACATTTTCATCTATCTGCCCAATAGCAGACCTTTTGCATTAGCATGCAAATGTTCTGTGAACTTGCTGTCCTGTTCTGTTGCAATATAGTCAAATTTAGCCGTGAAACCTTCTTGCTCTGGGTCCATCGCAGGTCATAAATCATGAAGTTGAGGCAGTGCTTCAAGAAACGCAGCAGTTGGTGTGAGTTTTGAGGCACTGCATCAGCACTACTGTTCTCAATATCAATGTGTCCTTCTGAGTTCACAGTTAATGGTTCATCAGTTGAGCTGGTTTCTCATTTGATCATCTGCAGGTCAAAAAGTATAAGAACAAGAGCCAGATGCAGATCACATAAAAGGTCAAATTGGCTACTTTATCTTGTAAGGAGGACTTAAACTCAAAGGCACGTTTAATAGCTTGGTCAAGAGCCAGTCTGGAGTCCGGCTGGGGCAGACTGGGCACAGGAGGGATTGGGGAGGCGTAGTCGAAGGGGTTGGTCTGAGGTCAGAAACCGGGATGGGAAGCCAAATGAGCAGGACCCTGAGGCAGGTGCACACCTTAGAACTTGGGTGTAGGAGAGTCCAGTTGAAGCCACTCGCCAGGACCATAAAATGGGAAGAGATTTTCTAATAAATTGCTACGTAGTCTGAGAAGTAAACACCAGCTGCGTTTACATGGATTGTTTTCCTCAATCTGATTGAAATCAAACTGATTAAATGAATCTGATTCGATCTGCGTACATGAACGCAAAGTAAAGTGATCTGCGTATACATGGCCCCAGCTGAAACCGATTAAAGTGATACGAGATCAGGAAGGCTCCAGACGCAAGATGCAGGGAATGGGGGTCTTTATTAAACAAAAGAAAACATGCACGAGGGCCAATGAAAAACTTGGCCCAAAGGGTTGCAAAAAATCCAACTAAGAAAAGGCTACACAGAGCTAAGTAACAAAAGATCCAAACGACAAAAACAAAAGAACCACTGGAAACTCCAGGGAGAGAAATACAAACAAAAGAATAATAAGGAATATATATAAACAACAAGAACTAGACTTGGCTAAGAAAAACACAAAAACTGCACTGAACCTCAAGGGCATGACACGGTGAGAACTAGGCATGGAAACTTGACAATGAAAACTTGGTGATAAACTTGGCTTGGAGACTCTGTCTGCCAGCCAACTTCCACCGCCTCCAGATAAAGGGCAGAAAATCAGAGCACGTGAGGGGCAACACCTGGAGAAGAAACAAGAGGCAAGGCAAGATCAAGAGACAAAGACAATGATAGGTGGACATGACTTGCTCATTAAGAAAATGAGCGTGCTCAGCTTAAGTACCAATGAAGCATGCAGATTGGAAGGAAGCATAAATGTTAATAGAAAAGCACAGCAAGATCTTGAAATAGCAAAGCAGGAATCATGACAATAAACTCCCTACCTAAATTAGTAGTATTAGTAATGTGCCTGTCTAAGAATTACACCTTCCCGTGACTGTTAGTAAATGTTAGTACTAAAAAACAGTTAATTGCCAATTAAGCTTAGACAGCCCTGAATCCAGCACAGCACAGAAGGAAGGGGAATACCAAAAGCCAACCAGAGCTCTGAAGTGTGCAAACACGAAGATACGGGCGAACGCAGACAAGCGGTGGAGTGGCTGGGCAGACCTGGCAAAACAGAAAACCTGGAAAATAAAAACATGAATGAACATGAACTATGAAATGGGAAATCCTGAGACAAGAAACTGTTAAAACCATAAATATGTCCTGGCCAAAGGCCCAGGACCCTGGAACACAACATACAGTTTCTTTGACATGCGCAAAAGGAGGGCACTTCTGGCTTCCTGTTTACCCGCGAACGTCATTACGTGACTC
Source organism: Gymnothorax javanicus (assembly GCA_029692085.1). Lineage (NCBI taxonomy): Eukaryota > Metazoa > Chordata > Actinopteri > Anguilliformes > Muraenidae > Gymnothorax > Gymnothorax javanicus. The sequence goes on along the minus strand of CM056200.1, from coordinate 13,080,093 downwards.
CTACGTACGAGGGAGCACATGCACAGAACGAATAATCCAATCCATCAACTGAATCCACTCTGTTCAGCCGTTTATATGCAGCATCAAGCTGATTATCAATCCCCGTAGACTACCTCTTTCAATCCAATCGAAAATTTAAACCGGGTGAATCAGATCGGCTAAGGTGGTGGCATGAGACATTTTGAATCTGACTAACCTGTCAATCTGATTATAAGTAGGATTTTTGAACCCATGTAAATGCAGCTATTGAGGAGGGAAGAGATCAATGCACTTGACCATGCAAAGCACATAACACAATGCGGCAATCCAGCAAAGAAGAAACAAAGATCAGGAATTTAAATACACAGAGACAATGAATGACAGGTGAGGGACAGGGAGTGCGAAATGCACAGGTGGAGGGATGAAGTAATGAGGCAATAATTAAATAACAAGAATCAATTAAACCACAAGACTGAAACTGACACCGAAGGCTGGATTGTGGGAAACACAATTCATCTCTTAAACCAGAACGCCCCCAGTACCGGAGGCAATCAATGAATATAATAAATACAGCATTTTTCCAAAAAGCAACACTGTCATGCAGCATATCAACTTAAAGAGAAGAAACTCGGTGAAAAGCTAATGAAGACCATTTTTACCTCAACCGAGCACAATTCAAGCACCAAGCCAGTAAACAAGCATGTAGCAAAACACAAGATAAAAAAATATCAGTGCTCAATCGCTAGCGTATCTACTGAATTTGTGCTATGTATGCAAACAATATATGAAATGAAAGCAGAAAGTCTTCAGAATCCAACGATATAAGCCATGTCATTTTGAAACGACACCACACTCAAAGAACAGCATACACTTTACATTCTACAGCGATGAGCAAAGTTTTTTTCTTACCTTTGACTTTTTGCAGTAAAAACTGTGTTTGAGGGTGAATCTGCAGTGGCTATTGTTAGCCCAGTGTGTCCGCGTTATATTGAAACTAGATCTGCTCGTCTCCACGCATGTTTTTGTTTCCCAAGGCACTGCTTCAAAGGATGTCAGCTCCAGAGCCTTCCGCTCACTTGCAATGTGTTTTCCTCTCTGTGATCGGCTTGTGATTCTGTCAGTAAGACTTTGCGAGTGGCCCTTTGATTCTATGGGCTCTGACATTTCCAATGAGCCCTTACCCACAGTAATTACAAAAAACTAGCCTGAGATGGAGCCTTGCGTTCCCCAAGCACATGTGCTCAAAGAGCACAACAATATAAATGTGTAACTGGTGTGTTTTTGGTAGTTGCGCTATAATTACCCTCTAAATATTCAACAGTCATTTTCAAAGTAGTCTTTATGGGTGCATATGACTGAGAATCCTTGCGCCGTTAGGCTCAAGTACTGAAAGAATGTAATGGCACACGCAATAAATCGGTGTGTATGACGCATTTTGTTGACTCGCTCTTCATATTTGCAAATAGAGACTTGTGCAGTAGCCTATTCAGATAGCGTAGTGGCCATGGCGGACTGCTCTCCTTTGGGAAATTAATGTTCTAATCTTGCCAAAGTGCATGATCCTTTTGAGCAGCGGAAGCATTGCACTTGTGTAAATAATTGCTGGGGTGTTTGTTCACATTACTCTATACCATTTTTTACCTTATCTTTGTATTTACAATTTTGTTTTCTAGCTTGTTTTATTGAAAATAAATTTGATCCAGTGGAGCGAAACTTCATTTCCTTTGCATGTATTTTCTTTGAATGGGAAAATGTATACAGGACTGGCAGAAGTAAAATAGATAAATAAATTTAAAAAATTTGTTGTATTTAGATGGAATGTATGCCTGTAGTGACATATACAGCAAGTGAAATTTAACAAGTTTTACAGTTTGGTATCTGAGAAATCTAAAATGGCACACAGTGCCTAAAAAGACACCAGTTTGGAGATGCCACCAAGACATTCCTGTACTAAAACCTTTCTAATTTTGCTCTGATTTACTTGATTAGAATAAACTTTGGCACAGATAATAGTGAGATTTTGTGCTGTAACTTTTTAGAGGTGTCAGAGAGGAACTAAATAATTTCGAAAGGGATAAAAGTAAAAGTTTATAAATCAGAAATGAGATCTTTCATTTATGCTGTGTTCCATCTTCATTTACTCTGACTCTGTGACATATATATTGATTTTTACACCACAATAAAAACCCTCAGAGTGCTACTTTTATTATGATACACAGATTATTCAAATGGACCAAGTAATTGCAGAGACATACTCATTTCATTCTGGCTATGTCATTTTCGAGCCAGAGGCTCTTAACATGGGGAATGGGACATGACACTGCCCTTCCAATTCGAGCAATTGGAGCGACCCATTATCCACTACGGCGCATCACAAGGCAGATATGATATAATGACGGGTCAAAGTTCAAAATGTAGACGAGTGCACTTCCGCCCATACCCACGCGTGGTTGAACACTAGCCAATATAATTGCAATTTATTGCGTTTAGTTCCAAGACATGGACTCCGGCGTTGACTTCAATTTAGCGTTTATTTGAATTTTGCATTATTTTTCATGTTTATATCTGTGAATCCACGATCGTTTTTGACTGCGAAGCTGTGCAATGCTCATTGCATTCTAACATGCATGCATTGACTTGGTGAAGCTGGCCTTATTACCGGAAGTGCGGACGTCTACAAGAAATACCGTTCATTCATCTTGTCTCCCGATTTACGACAGTTTTGCGTGATATCAGGTCGCTCCAATTGTCAAAACAAAAAAAGAAACGCCCTGATGTTGCAGCCATGCCCCCAGTTCCGATGCTTTATGGGATAGTTTGGTGGCCGAGTCACTTCCGGTCTCACAGAGCTGCGGAAGCTTACTTTAGTGTGCGCAGTTACGGAGACTTGGCCGTACGAAACCAAGCGTAGAAGCCATATTAAGACGCTTTCAGCTGGGGAACGATCATTTTCTCAAAATTTTGAGAATGACCTTCCATGGCCATATTCAGATGATTGATATAATTTCTAATATAATGTTTGGCATTGCCGTCAACAATCATAGATTATGCATATCAGTGCTTCTCAAACTTCTCCTGGAGTACCAACTCTCCCATGTTTTAGATTTCTCCCTGCTAGTATGGATGATTCTAATGATTCGCTAATTATCAAGCATCTTCTCGGGTAATGAGCTGATCATTAGATTCACCTGTGCTGGAGCAGCCAGAGCTCTAAAACATGCAGGAGAAGTGGTACTCCTGGGGAGGTTTGAAAAGGACTGACGTGCATGGTAAGATTGCTATCGTTCAATGTTATTATGCGGATGCAATGACCACATGACCTCTGATTGTGGAATTGGAGCTGTGACCAGTGAGATGCAAGGCCAAGTCCCAGGAGCATTGACATCTGTACTCCTTTTATCAGAAAATTGAGCTGAATGTTTTCAGGATATATGCTGGCTTGTACTGTAAATGGATATCTAAATTTATCATCATCCATTCTACTTTTCATCTATGCAAAACCTACGTACCACCATCCAGGCTTGCAAAAAACTTTTAAAGAATTTGTGTATCAAATAGTGATGTTCAAGTTGAAACCACACAAAGGCTTGAAGTTTCTCTAGTCTGTGCTTTATTTGCAAAGCCAAAATGGCTTCTGCCAGGCAAATACTGTATGTGTGTTGATGAGTTTACCGGCATGAGTACTACACTGCAGAGTCTGAAGACGAGAGCTAGTGGATTATTTGGGAAGTACACGCTAAGTGCAGGAAGAGGCTGAAGACACCAAGTAATTAAGCGTTCAGGTGTAAATTTGTCCCATTCTTCCTGAAAACAAGTCTAACGTTGGGCAACAGTACGAGGTCTTTGTTGTCGCATTTTGCATTTCACAGTATGCCACATGTTCAAAATTGGGGACAAGTCGGGACCGCAGCCAGACCAGTCCTGCGCCTGCACTCGCTTCATGCTCAGCCATGCCTTTGTAAAGCCTGCAGAAGGCGGTTTCGCGTATTCTTGTCGAAGCACGCATGGGCGTCCCTGGAAAATATGTCGTCTTGAAGGCACTATGTGTTGCTTCAAAATTTTGGTGCTTTTTTTCAGTATTAATAGTGCCCTCACAGAAGTTAGAATTACCTATTCCAAGGGTACTGACACAACCCCATATCGTGACAGAGCATGTTATTTGGGTACTTGTTCCTGGTAACAGTCTGGATGGTCCTTTTCTTCCATGGTCTGGAGCACACGCTGTCCATTTCTTCTGAAAAAAAAGACCAAAAATATTGATGTGTCTGACCATATTACACTTTTCCACTGTGTGATGGTCTGCTGCAGATGCCCTCCAGCCCACAGAGGGAAACATCAGGGCTTCTGACACAGGTCTGAAGACCACACAACAGGGCCAGTTGAAATGGTGAGCAAGGCTAAAGCTTCATTGGTTAGAGGGTGTTTCTTCCTTACAGTTAACCATGCTGGGCGTGTTCATATCTCCCAACTAATACAGCAGTATGCAGTGACATGCCATCAGAGTGGTAAGCTAGGTGAGGCAGAATCCTGACCGTTAAACAAATGATAACTCTGAATTACTTTGCTTAGTTAGCGATCAGAGGACTAATTACCTAATTTTCTAAGGCTAATCGGCAGAATGGCGTGCCAATCTCAGTTTCCTCAGCATTATTGCTCAGTGCGTCAAACTTAAAATGCTTGCGAGACAGCAAATTTGCTCATATTTGCTTACAGGAAGCTAACACAGTGCCATTAACAAATATTAAGACCTTTCTTATGCCGCGTTTAGTGCTTGATCAATATGTTTACGATAATGTTTTCCTCCTTATATGCATACTTTTTTAATGCCGTTCAAAAAAAAGGGAGTTTATTTTCAGTCTTCTTTCATAATCCGATAAAACAATACAAGAATTACTGAGAGATTTTTTTTCTTATTAATTATTTCCATCCTTGCGGTCTCGAATCAAAGCTTATGCGTAAATTAATCTTTTTGCCCTTATCACCACTTAATCATTACAGGCTGCATATAGGCTAAGTCTTCAGTGTTCAGTAAAAAAAATTAAAAATTGATTGATTGTCAGTCAGGCAGAGTATGTGGAAACAGGTTGACAAAATCCAGCGATAAAAGTCACTTCCTCCCCTGGCAGCACGTCTGTGACAGTATGTATAGCCAGTATATGAAACCCGAGAAGACTGAGCAAATACCCATTCATCATTTTAGTGTATTGATAAAGGTTTTACAACTGCCTCTGTGGGCCAGGAAATCTTGAAGGCCAGAATTTGCACCACTGCTTTGCAGTAAATGTGTCAGCGATGGAAAAGAGAGGACTTACTGCAGCTAAACTGGTCTACTACCCCTCTGTAGGACTCATGGTTTGCAAGAACAGATGTACTGTGCTCATGAAATACAATATCAGGTTTGTCCTAATTACATCAAAAGCCTACAACATGCAAATGTTGTAAAACACTTTTAAAAAACTTTATTTCTAATGTATTTATTTTCATGTATTCCGTGACTGCAAGTCCGAGCCCAAGAGCGCATACTAACTTGGCGGTATTCCAGAGTCAAGGAAAACATATTAGGGCTGGCGTGGACTGTTAATCTGAGTAATAGTCAAGTAAATATATGCATGTTTATTGGGCATAATGGGACAGTACAGTCTGGATAGAGCCTGCAAGTGGCGAATAATTCAACAATTATATTGCACTGTACATAGAATACACCAAAGATATGAATATTAATTCACCTATGCGTCATCACCTGTTTTCTTACATCTTGTGACATCATTTGACATAAATAATAAAGAGCCCATTGTTTTTTGGCGAGAAGGTGATGTAAGAGATATTGAAAGAATTCAACAAACAATACAGCCAGCCTTTATTTGGAACATATTTGCACATGGTGGCAAATCATGGATTTTTTTACTGTCGTCTCCAGTCCTGGAGTTCATTCTTTACTCAGAATCTTAGTTGCAATCTTATGCACGACTGGTGCTGCCCAATTTTAGAAATCTTCATGAAATATGCAGCTTCATAGAATGAAATAATTTGATATGTGACGTCATTCAGCCATTCATAAACACCACTCTGACCGGGCTTGAAATGACACAGTAATGATGTCATTAAAGAATGCAGGAGGGAACATCCACACAGAGGCAGGAATGGAGGATTTGCACTTTATTAGCAAAGCTGAATTATTATCATACAGGGAATCAGAGAATATGGGGGTTTTGAGTGAATTTACTCAGACACAAGCGCAGTGTTGCAAAGGGCAAAGATCAATGGCATCTTTGCGGATGTGTGCGGGATAGAGAAGCTGTTGAAAGGAAGCAGACAGCAAAGCAGATGAGCGAAGCCAGACAAGGGAAGCTGGTCATTTAGTGCTTCTTAATATGGCCTCAGGCTTATTTCTCTGATATGGACATCACCGTCGGCAAAAATATATTTGTATTTCTGGTCACGGAAACGGTTGGGGAAAAATGTATGGTAGCCGTCCCCAAGAGTGAGGTCAAAATTCTCTTTGTCGAAGGTAATGGTCACCTGGAGAAGAGAAGGAAACATTAGAGGGATGTTACAAGGAGTTATGTGGAGAGAATTAACTCACTAAAACAGTTACAATGTCACATAGTATCACAGTCCAGCTGGCATAGAACATGCGCTGGTATTAATCACTGCAGAGAATATTAAACCATGGAAATTCCCTGCTTGAGATTCTCTTAAAAATCAAACAACACTTGTTTCATTGATCCAGGTATAACATCACTGAGGCAAACAGGGTCGTCTTTAGCCTGGGAACCATCAGACTGTGCACAGGATACGATTTGATATATGGAAATTTTCCTGGAATGTTTGTCAAAATGTACCCTGGTTCTGGTACTTCTTGATGGGACTGGGGTACGTTCCAACAGACTTGCAGGAAAGGTTTCTAATCTGATGGTAAGAAGCAGGTACTTTTCCTTCAGTGGTTACGAGCTGATACATTTAATACGAGTAGAGAGGACAGGATGGAGGTTCTCCTCAGTGTTTATCCGGCTCTCTGTCCGGCAGTTTCAGTTCTCACCTCAAACTCCTTTCCTGCCTCGAAGGGGAAGTAGGTCTCTCGAGCTTCCTCCCGCCAGGAGCCCCCATGTTTGGAGTTCATGACGATGAGTTTCCCATCCAGACGAGGGTTGAAGTGAAATGCAATATTATCATAAGAATGGCTCACATTGATTGCGAATCTGCAAGAGCAAGAGAGAGCAAGACAGGGTGACCAATCAGAATGCTGGAATTGGAAAGAGGGAATGGGGACTGTACTGACAATTTAAAAAGATGAATATTTATGAATGAACACAGCAAATACATGTTTTTTCTCAGCTCTCAATATCACCCAAAGATTGAGGCGGAAATGTGTTACCTGCGTGCATTGTGGCCGACGATGCCGCTGACCTTCAATTTCATCCCGGCCTTGAAGCTCGCACCTTTTAATTCAGTTCTCTGTTTGTGTGGAGAAAGGAAGACGTAAACCTCAGGCTTCAACTATATCCCTCATGTTCAGCTCGCGATTCGGACATAAAAGTGCAGCCGGGCTGCAGGATGTAAACTCGGCGAAAAAGTATCATCACAACGGTCCGTGGGCCTGAGTTTAATAAGAAATTGAGTCATTTTCTCAAAAAAATAAATAAACAGATGGTCACTGAAAGTGGGCTGTACTGACACACAAACAGCCCAATGGCTTAGGCCTTCTGTAGTGTACATGCGAGCCCTTTAGTCACTGATACATGTGTTGATCTTGTGGGCAAGTGCCATGAGAAAGCAGCCAAACTGATCTGCGGCCCTCACACTTAAGACAACCCTCTCAGCATTTAAAACGGAGCATTTTCAGCTAAGTGGTGACATGAGCAATATTCTCAACAGAGAAGCAGAAATGTGCCAGGAATATTCCCCACTCTCTTTTGTGACTAATTACCAATCTGCTGAATAATTTTCACCCCTTAACTTACTCTTGACAGTACAGTCACTGATCACTTTATTAGGAACACCATACTAATACTGTCCAGGGCTTTCATTTGTCCTCAGAGCAACCCCAGTGCTTCATGCACTGGATCCCACACAATATTAGACTCATTCCTCTGAGACTCTGCCCCGTATTGACATGATTGCATCAAACAGTTTCTGCAGATTCGTGCAGTTAAGTTGTGTTTCTACCACATGTGAAATGCGCTCCGGAGGATTGAGACCTGGAGACTGGAGAGGCCACTGAAGCGCAGTCAGCTCATGGCCATCTTCCTGTTACCAACTTGGGACAACCTTTGCTTTGTGACATGGGGCGTTATCATGGGTGGACTGTGGTCATAAAGGGTTGCACACAACTACAGTGAGATAGGCTGGGAAATTCAAACAAGAATAGACTGGTATTAAGAGGCCATGGCGTGCCATGAACATTATCCTGGAACCGTTACACCACCATCACCAGCCTGGACCATCACAGGAGTTAGTCTGGGTCCATGGAGTCACACTGGTGATACTGCCGTCTGCCTGCCCCAGCAGAAATGGAGATGTGTCACTGCAGGCTGTATTTCTCCAGTATTCAGCTGCCTGTGCCCACTGTAAACGCAGATTTCTGTTCTTGGCTGAGGGAGAGGGAGCCGATGTGGTGTTTCGGGCTGTTTCAGCCTGTTCTCCTCTCAGTCTGACAGTCTGACTCCTCTCAGATGCTTCCCTGCTCACCACAGGCTGTCTGAGTGACCGCAGCCTTTCTGTCGTCTCGGACCAGACTGCCTGTTCTCCCCTGACGTCTCTCGGCCACAGAGCGTTTCTGTCCGAGGTGATACTGCTCACTGGAAGTGTTGTGTTTTCTCATCACCCTGTGTGAACTCTTGGGCTGGGTTAGAGAGCCCTGTTCCCGGAGAGCCAAAGCCTTGCATGATCCAGGTTTCACCCTTCTGATTCACCAGATTCAAAGCCCATGATCGCACCGGTAATTCTAGTGATGTGTGTTAGAGGAGAGAGGGCTTTCACTGGCTCCTCACCCCTGCTCTGAGTGACAGTCCCAGTCAGTACCTTTGGCTCCATGACCACACCTCTCGCCCATTCTGATGACTGACGTGAACACAAACTGCAGCTCCTGACCTGTATCAGCTTTTATCCATCGCAGTGCTGCTGCATGATTGGATAATTACACAGATCAGATGGTGTACAGTTGATCCTAATAAAGTGCTGGATAATTGATGTTTGATGTCGGCTGTATATATAACCACACTAACACTGTCAGACTCGGGGGATTTCATGGTTACCAAATTTGGCTAAATTCTATTATTTTGTTTTGTTTTTCTTGACTGGGCTCTCAGTTAATTCATATTGTTTCATACATTGTGCTTCACTTTTAAACATTTCTCTATAAATATTGAGGAAAATAACAGCGTTTTTGATGCGTTTTGAAAATCATAGAAATTCTATTTGCTAGGAAGAATCAAAGAAGTTTCACCACTCTGTGAGCCGTTCTGTAGCGTTGGTGTATTTCTCAGATATTTGGAAAGAGAGGTTCTCTGTACTAACGCCCATCTCTGTGAGCCGTTCTGTAGCATTGGTGTATTTCTCAGATATTTGGAAAGAGAGGTTCTCTGTACTCAAGCCCATCTCTGTGAGCCATTCTGTAGCATTGGTGTATTTCTCACATATTTGCAAAGAGAGGTTCTCTGTCCTAACGCCCATCTCTGTGAGCCGTTCTGTAGCGTTGGTGTATTTCTCACATATTTGCAAAGAGAGGTTCTCTGTCCTAACGCCCATCTCTGTGAGCCGTTCTGTAGCGTTGGTGTATTTCTCAGATATTTGGAAAGAGATTTTCTCTGTACTCAAGCCCATCTTTGTGAGCCGTTCTGTAGCATTGGTGTATTTCTCAAATATTTGGAAAGAGAGGTTCTCTGTACTAACGCCCATCTCTGTGAGCCGTTCTGTAGCATTGGTGTATTTCTCAGATATTTGGAAAGAGAGGTTCTCTGTACTTACGCCCATCTCTGTGAGCCGTTCTGTAGCATTGGTGTATTTCTCAGATATTTGGAAAGAGAGGTTCTCTGTACTTACGCCCATCTCTGTGAGCTGTTCTGTAGCATTGGTGTATTTCTCAGATATTTGGAAAGAGATTCTCTGCACTCAAGCCCATCTCTGTGAGCCATTCTGTAGCATTGGTATATTTCTCAGATATTTGGAAAGAGAGGTTCTCTGTACTTACGCCCATCTCGACCGCTCAGCTGCTCGCACTTCCCTTCTGTCTTGCTCTGGTGGCAAAGCACAGTGAAATGATTCTCAAATTTATACACAGCTGAGAGGAGAACCATTCGCATTTCTCTGCTCTCACCAATCACATAACAGAGGGCTATAGGCCTAGAGCAGATATGCAAGCAACATCAGCTGCAGTTTGCATTCACGTGACAGCTGTACCAGAGGAGCCTGCGTTGGTCATGATCATCTTAGTTTTTACATTTGTGCAAACGTGGTGCAGAGCAATATATTTTTCCGTCAGACAGTGGCAGTAGTTTGATTGTTGCTTCAGTAGTAGTGGAAATGTCGTTTTTAAATACTGATGCTGGGCACTCTGACCTTCAAAAATATTAGCCTCTCAGCCAAACAGATTTAACACTAAACCTGCAAAAGAATATTAGTCTGTCTTTTGAACTTAATATATTCTGATGTTTCCAACCTGTTTGCATCATACATGGAGCAAGTGCCCTACTGTAAACATCTACTTGTAACTAAGGCCCATATTCATAAACAGTACATACTTACTCAATGACTTGTGAAAGTAACTGTAAAATGATCCACCTAAAGAAATTAAACTGGTGATGGCAGTGTGCTGTTTATAAGAGTGAATAGTGTGCTGCACTTTTAATCAAAGAAAATGAGAAAATAATTTATCGACTGCAGTGTGTTTGCTGCTGGCTGGTATTTTTGTTAGTTCCTTTAAATGAAAGATGTGTGGGGAACCGCTCAGAGAAGCATGTATCCCGGTGTTATGCACTTCTCCTCTTTGCGTGTCCTCTCTTCCTCCAAACTCACTCCTTCACAGCTGATGGTGGCCATTCTGCTCTTTTCCCTGCGCAATGGGTTTGCATACTTCCTGCTTCCTGGACACTGGTGTGAGGAGATCAGAAATCCCAGCTGTGTGTCAGTCTTCTCCTGCTGTTACTTCTCATGTTGAAGAAGGAGATCTGGCTGTTCAGAGGGTCTGTTTGGGCTCTACTCTTGTTCCAGGTAACCCTGAGGACTATTGTTTGGGCTCACCTCTACTCTTGTTCCAGATAACCCTGAGGACTATTGTTTGGGCTCACCTCTACTCTTGTTCCAGGTAACCCTGAGGACCATTGTTTGGGCTCACCTCTACTCTTGTTCCGGGTAACCCTGAGGACCATTGTTTGGGCTCACCTCTACTCTTGTTCCAGGTAACCCTGAGGACTATTGGTTGGGCTCACCTCTACTCTTGTTCCAGGTAACCCTGAGGACTATTGTTTGGGCTCACCTCTACTCTTGTTCCAGGTAACCCTGAGGACCATTGTTTGGGCTCACCTCTGCTCTTGTTCCAGGTAACCCTGAGGACTATTGTTTGGTGAGCCAGATGGTTGGTCTATCTCTTCTTCTTCTTGTCTGGATGCCTGGACCTGGACACTGTATTTTTACTCTAATCTGGTGCCACCATGTGTTACACCCCTCTTTGAAACAAACTACTAGCTCCGAGATTGTACAATCCTGCCCAGGTCAGGAGGTCTGATGCAACACGTCAAATCTCACTCAAATGGTCTCAAAAAATAAAAATGAATTGGAGTAAAATTTTTGAGGCCCGAGGGGGAGCTTATCTTCTACTAGGTGGCTTGATGAAATTTGGGTAATATTCACAATAAATGGCTATAGATTGGCTCTATGAAATTTACTGGAGTAATTAAAAAAATTAAAAAAATAAAAATTGACACGAGGACATCCTTTAGTTCCTCGTTTACATTTTTAATATACATTTTAGAGTGCATTTACTTGATATCATAGTATCATGTTTGTTCTACACGTGTGATCGCATACATGGCTTTTCAAAACCCAATATAGGTAAATTAAGTTCACCATCTGATGCCATAAAACCTGCGAACCTGTGGACAGGTCTGTAAAAAAACAGCTGTTGCATTCAAACCTGTGCAACTTCAGGCCTAATTTAAATTCTAATGGAGATCCCTAAGTTTTCAACGATCCCAAAAATGTCCTGCTAAATTACAGGGAAATGTGTATAAAATGATTTACAAGATCTCTATATTTTCCTTTTGATGTACCTGTGGCCATGAAAACATGGTGTCCTGGGTTTGAATATTTCTCTGATAATAATTACGATGTTCTTTCAGTGAAGTGCTGCAACCAGCAGATATAGAATATGTAAGTGACATTATTGTCCTACAATATGAAAAAAAGAGCTTTATTTGACTTCGAACCTACTTCAGAGAAAACTTAAGAGAAAAGTTAGCGTGCAAGGGGTTCATGTTGATTGAATATGGAAAACTATTTTTTATATTTATAATGAAAAGAGTTCATGCTGAAGGGGTTGCCTTTAATGTTCCACAGGACACATGTACTGCACTGAATATGCAAATCATTTTTTCACAAGCGAAGTGCCGCAGTTTTTGGGGCTTGTGAGTTTTCCTCTTGACAGAATAATATAACACGAGTGGACGAGTAGATAGAAAGGGCCGTTTGGTGCACTTAGGCCCAACACTTTTCTTTCGCTCTTTTGCTCATTGCACATTGCTCTTTTGGTTAGAACAGAAACCAGCACACCTTATTGTGTTTCTAGTGTCCTGTTCCGTTCTGCCAGGACACTGTGGGGGTTTTTCAGTTTCTTGTGCCAGGATTCACTTTTCATGTTCATTGTTCATGTTTTTACTTTTGCCATGTTTTGTTTCTCGCCAAGTCCCGGTCTGCCCAGCCAATCCGCCTCTCCAGTGTCTGCGTGGTTATTTCCATGTTTTACTTCTCGCACTACATTACGGTTTCAAACTTCTTTCTGACGTTTCTTCCTTCAGGGCTTCCTAGTCTTCATGCATGTTAATTATTTTAACTTATTATTAATAACTTACTAATCAGTCACGGGGGATGTTTCCATTAGACAGGCACGTACTAACCATTACTAATTTAGACAGGGATTTAACTCGCATGCTTTCTGCTTTCGCTACATTCTTACCTGTGCTTTACTATCATCTAGTTTAACACTTTTACTGTTCATAGTATCTTATTGGGCTCTTATATGCTGCAACACGCTCATTTTCTCAATGAGAAACAAGAGGCTCCTCAGAGCCTGTACTCGGGCCGGGTCTTGGCCTGGGCCAACCCATAGATATATATATTTAGAACACTAGATTGCTGATGATGTCATATTTACATTATCCAAAGTGAAGCACCCGGACGCCACATTAATACATCCAACTTTCTCATAAAAATGAATGGTTTCATATGAGGCCAATTTCAAATAAGTCAATATAAGCATTAAAATGCCGAGATGTGCAGCTGCCTTTTGCAGCAATGGTCATTTGAAGGGGCTGTAATAAAACGTTTCATGCGTAAGTGAACGTAGAAACGCAAATTTGTCACTTTAATAGAAAAAATTGCGTTTGCTTGCTAGCTAGCTAATTAGCCGTCCCATTGACTTAAATAGACCGCTGATTAAAGCAAACGCTAGCGATCGATAACCGTCTCCAGCGAGCTACCTTGGTACCCATACCGTCGCGGGGACTGCATTGACTAAGCAGTCAATAAAATGAACAAGGTGGCTAACTAGCTAGCTACTTGTAATTGACATCCAAGGACAAAATTTCTGACCTGCATAATATTTAAAACAATGGACAAGTTGCTTTGTCTGTTTATACAGAGTTCCAAAAGACAAGGAGGGGAGAAAGGCTTGGCTGTTAGAAATCAGGATGAAAAAAAACCTTTATCTATCCCCTTGATCCGTGCTATGCAGGGATTTTTTTTGAGAGCAGTGTTGTAATGGGACAGGGGCGAAGATGACGCTTAGTAAAGGAGTAGCTGGAGTGAACTAGCGCTTCCTTCTAACAACGTTGGCATTAGCCATATGATTCAGTATGAACAATTCGGTCAACGGCAAATATGTTGAACCAGGGTAGAATGAAGTGAGGAAACCAGAGAGTAATTTGATAACGTATACGGACAATCGTCAACGTTTCTGAAACGGCGAGAACTTCCAAGCAACGATGGTATCTGAGGGTAATTAAAAGCCTCGTCACGTGAACTTTTCTGCTCGGACTTCAACGTTGACACTGAGTCACATTTCGATCTTCCCATTAGTAAGTGTGCCGCTTTCCATCCTCCAAAAAAGCGCATATTTAGGGAGAGAAAATGTTGCTGTGCACAGCGATACCAAAATCACCCCGACTCGCACGCAAGTGTTTTTGAAAATATAGGCGAAAATGAATGGGGGTGTACGCTCCTAAGACAGATGCTTCACTTGAGCATACCCTGACAGCAATGTAGTGTACTATATATACATCTATGGGCCAATGGCGAAACCGCGTGCGCGCATGAGCAGGACAATCGCGACCCTAAAAAAAAAAAAAAAAAAAAAAACAAGATCCGGAGCCGAAACTAAGACTCGTGGCCTACCGACCGGAGTAATAATTATCTGCTTTTGTTGTCTCGTCCTGACTGTGCTGGTTTTCCTCTCTTGTCTTGCGTGCCATGTAATTAAGCAATCTCGTTTCTCCCTGTTGCTCTACAGGCAATCGTCATTGTCTCGTGATTCTGGGAGAGGCTGGAGTTGGCTGGCAGACAGTCTCGTTTTAAGCCATAGCGGTTTGCCATTCGTTTACCTCGTGTTCCTAGCAGTCCTTTCCATATCTCTTGTTTTGTATTTTTGCACGTGCCGTGTGTCATTGCCGTCTTCATTTTTTATCTATTGGTATTCCTCCCTAGAGTTTCTAGTGGCTTTTGTTTTCTCGTTTTGTATTTTTGTTTGTAGCTCTGAAGATTTCCTTGGTTTGGTTTTTGCAACCCTTTTAGGCCGAGTTTTTTGTTGGCCATCGTGCTTGTTTTGTTTTCTGTTTAGAAATAAACCCTCTGAGCCAATTCCTGCGTCTCGTGCCTGGTGTCCACCCGTCCTCTGCAACACACCTGGGAGAGTTGTAGGACTGACTTTGAGGACCACAGAATGATGAAATCACTGGTGAAAACACGGTTTACACAATGGCCGTTTCTCAAAGCGCAGGCTGCATTTTTGGGCTATGTCGCAGGCTGTTCCATTGTGAAGGCGCTTTTAATAACAGCGGAGAAATGCGGCCTTCTCTTTTGCCTGATATCAGACAGAATTGTCAACATGGAAATGGTGTGAATGAGCTGACAGTTTGGTCTGATATCAGGCTAGAAGACGGCTTCATTTCTCAGCTGTATTCGAAAGCACCTTCACAGTGGAACAGCCTGCTATGATGTAGCAGCCTTGTAATGCAGCGTACCTGGGCTGTAGCCTTCGCTTTGAGAAACTGCTAGTGTGACACCAAGAGCTCAGTCTCTCTGCTGGCTGATATGGCAACCCGTGACACCACATCTTTGTCAAATGGAAAACATGCAACTGTCAGTGGGCTGGCTGTCAGCTAACACACTTATATTAGTTCCGCAATCATTTCTATCATAACAGGGGACATTGGCACTATTGGAGATTTAGGTGCAAGTGCTAATGGGTGTGTAGGTATAAATACTTTCGGGTTTCAGGTATAAGAGCCATTGTATGACTCCATTTCCAAAAAAGTTGAGAAGGTGTGTAAAATCTGAATTAAAAACAAGATGTAATGATTTGCAAATCACTTGAACCCAAAAGTTTAATTGAAAACAGATCAAAGACAATACATCAAATGTTGTTTTATGCATGGGCTCAAGACCACTTCTGTTAACCTTTTTCAGTGAACACACTTATTGCTGCATCCACAAATGTTAAAACTCTGCCATGGAAAGATGAGCTGTGTAAACAGATAAACAAGATCCAGAGATGTTGTCTCTTTTTCTGGGCTTGAGCTCATTTATGAAGTGAAGTGGAAAACAGTTCAGTGGTCTGACCAATCAAATTGTGAAATTGTTTTTAGAAATCAAGAATGTGTTCATACGTGTAAGACTGAGGCTTTGATCGTTAGGGATGTCCCCAATTTTCTGGCCAGAGGAATTAACAGACAGCAGACAGACCGATAGGAGTTAACAAAGAAACAAAGACTCCAAGTGAATAAGGGATGACAAGGTCTTGAGATAATGGAGATAAAATCCCAAGCGGGGATTTTATTTTCATTTTAAAATTAAAAAAAAAAAAAAAGCTACAACAGTGTAAAATGTTGATGACATAAAAAAGGAAGGGGATATCGTATTGAGTCAGCACAGATGCAGCATTTTGCTTCAGCTGTAAAAAGAGACACATTGCTCAGCGGCTGGAGGAGTGGCCTTTCACGTGTGGAAAAATATTCAGTTGCCATATGAAAATTCATAAGCGCAGCAACCGTCTCTGAGACAATATTGAAATGTGGCGCCATCTTCTGGAGAGATTAAGACCAACAGCCATCATTGACTCAAACAAGAGTAAATAACCCTGGAGTTCAACTGCAGAAAAAATATCTCTCAAGGAAACTGATAGCTTTTCAGTGCCATTTGGCTATGATACCAAGTATTACAAGCCATTCAGAGGACCTTCAAGAGCCAAAATGGCGACCTTCGCGGCCAGGTAGAACTCAGACATGCCGTCAGAGGTATGTTGCAGTAGGCACAATCCATACCTTTTAACGGATGCCCACTTTCAACCTGCTCCCATTCACTTTGACTGGCAATCAAGACTTTGATATGGTCAATAACTAAAAGTAATAAGCTGGATGAGTGGGAGATTTATATTCAGTTGGCATTATTGTGTTCAGAGAATGCTCCTGAGCCTGCACATATTCGTTATCCAAGCTTACTGTTGGAAAAGCACAATATGTTGCTTACAATGCTGATTTGATGGGCTAACTAGATATTTTCCACTTTAAAGCTGCTGTAACTGGTTTGGCCGTTTTCGTAGCTTCTTTTCAGAGGCGGAAGTCAGCAGTCCCCGCCCCCATCCCCAAGCCGAACACGAACGCGCATCGGTTTCCGACAGCGGCAGACATGGAGAGCAGTTACAATGTAAGTACAATATAAACAGACAATCTCAGTGATTGTCGTGTGAAAGCCACACTGACAACATGGACCAATGACACATTACATCCATGCAGAAACTTCCGTACGAATGGCTTTTTGAAGGTATTAGCAAAAGCCAGCCAATGTGCTATAGCCACACATGCTATCGGTACACAGCTAAGCAAGCTGTCGTCAGCCACAAACGATGACTGTACATTTACAAAGTGACATTAGCAGGATTAAAAACCACCATCAGGACTGCCCAAGACTGATAAAACTGCATAACTACTAGAGTAAAACAAAGCTTACCTGTCCAGTAGCAGCAAGGCTAGCTGTGCATCGCTTTGCAGACCCTTTGATTCCTTCTGTTTTCTCAACCCATTGAAAGCGGCACCGATATAAATACAGCTCTTGGCCGTCCCGCGTATTTTCCTCCTTAATTATATTTGTTCCTCTACCGTTCTTTGGTGCTTTGGCTGTTTAATTGTGTTCGCTGTCTCCCGTAGCGCTGGGATCGGAAGCCTCATTTGTTCCGCCATTGCCAACAACACAGATTTCTCTTCTTTTTCTTCTTCTAATGATTTTCCGCCTGCTGTGGACAAACAACACAGATTCAACTCTGTGCGTTCACAAGCAGTGAGAAACGGCGTTCTCTCACCTAATTGGATAGAGACAGTGGGTGACTCCAGAATTTTGTATACTGCTTCACTGCAGTGGACAGTGACTGAGAGACCTGTGTTATCGACCAGATATTCTAAGCTAATGATCTCTGTCGGAATGTGGAGCTATTTAACACTTTAAAAAAAATCACTTACAGCAGCTTTAAGTGTATCCTTTTTAAAGGTCCCCTGTCATGTCACTAGTGCTACATTCACATTACCAGGCTGAGGTGACTCAAATCTGAATTTTTTTTTAATCTTTTGCTTCAATGTGACACAGATCTGATGTTTTCAGAGCTCCATGGACACAGAAATCCGATCTTACATCCGATCATCAAATCAAAATTGAGCCACTTTCATATGTGGTCCAAAATCGGATACAAATCTGATACGTGGCCGTACAACATGAATGAGAACAGTAATATTTGAATCCATCCGGCTTTTTGCCTGTACATATGCACTTAGTGCTGTTAAAAACCTTACAGCTCGCCATCTGGCTTTCTTCGCCCTCTCGACCTCATTAGGTACAGCTGACAAACTCTTTACTGTCCTCCAGGGCAGAATCCAATCCATGCATCCATTTTCTCGGTTTGAATAAGGTCTTAATACCATGAAGGCAATCAAAAATGTGACTTTTTTTGTTGTTGATGACGCAGATGACTCGTGCAGAAACGGATCAATTTGCGCATGCCTGCCGTTACAGAGGCCAGATGCCATCACGTTGCAGTCAGATACCGGTCACTTGAAATTATGCATGTGAAATTATGAAAGATGGGGAAATCTGATCTGAGCAAAAAATCAGAATTGAAGAGCAAGGCTTGTAATGTGAACATAGCATTTAATTCTTCTTGGTACACATGGAAATTTCTGATAAAATGTGGCTTCTGATGGTAAATGACCCTTTTAACCCCTTTGCGCAGATATACTAGATGCCAACGTCCGTAAATTCCGAAATTTAATTCCTAAATAATTCACTAATTGAATTTCCAAATGTCTTGCTTCACTGAAATAATTTTCCAGTCTCTGTGACACAAATACTGAGTTATAAAGCATAAATAGCCTCATGCATAACAGAAAAATTTGGCATTATTTATATTCTGCACAAAGGGATTACACTCGAAATGCACAAAATTATGAGCTAATTAAAATCCTACAATTGCAATTTTGGTTGAAAGAAAAACAAGCATAAACGGGACCCCAGAGGTGAGATTAAGCTCCACAGGGATATAGAATGTATGTTGTAAACAAACGAGAGAAGATACCAGAAACTAACTTGTTTCGCAATGACAACCCTCCAGTAACTACCTAAAAAAAAAGACAGACACAGCCACAAGACTCTTTATCATTTATTGTCAAAAGTGGAACAATTCCCACGCTCTGAAAAGCCCATGTACATGTCCACCGCTGTAAAAGTTTCATTCAACTGATACCAGCCCAGTGAACATAGTTTATTTAGATCATCAGCTGTGTCGGACTGGGGCTAACACAAGGAGCACTAAATGAAGGCACTGGTGTCTAGCAAGGATAAAAAATACACAGCCTCAGCTCGTCTGTACAAACTGTCTACAAACAGACAAACGAATCAAACAGATCAGACGATCGCCAGGGAAACGGGCATGTCCAATACGTTGAGCTGAGCCATTACTTCATCTTGAAGGATTTGATCTTGACGTCCCCGTTGATGAAGATGAACTTATATTTGTCGTCACCGAGGCGGTTGGGAAACTGAAACTCGTGGTCGTCCGGTAGTTTAATGCTGAACTCATCGTTGTTAAAGGAAATTGTCACCTGGGGAAGAGAGAGGGAAACAGAGGACGCATAGGGAAGGGAGAAAGAACATTAGGTTTGTTAAATCTGTTGAAGTCGCTCAAATCACACTTCAAATGCAGCAAATACCAATGAAATAACAAGCCCATTAGAGACTGAAGAATGAATATTAAAATCTTTGTGACACAGGTATTGACCGACATTGCCATTGTTACTGTTGTTTATCCTTCGTGGAAAGTTTTTGTGTCATTAGCCTTAAAAAAATATAATTAAATAATATTTAAAATATAATATAAAAAAGTGTAAGAAAAAAAACCCCGAAAAACTTGGCTCTAGTTACCATAGACAACAAGCAGTGATGTCACAAAGGACAGATTTGAAATAGCTTGTAATGGCTGCTTGCCTATGCCCCATATGACATGATAGGGGACCTTTAGCGCATGATAACTGCTTGTTGTGATGGTCGTATTAACGCAAAATTAAACAACATTTTTGTAAAGTGTAGTCAATTGTGTGTTTTCTTGATAGGAGCTTGAGTATTCTATTAAACTGTGGATGTGTGCTATGAAAGACCCGCCCACCTTAAACTCCTCCCCCTGCTGGAAGGGGAAGTTGTGTTCGCGATGCTCATCGCCCCAGCAGCCATCGTGCTTGGAGTTGCAGACGATGGTGCAGTGGTCCCCGTACAGGTCAAATCGCGGATTAAAGTGCAGCGCAATGTGTTCCTCTGAGTGCCCCACGTTAATCGCGAAACTAGGAGAGAAAGAGAGGGACACAAGGCTAATCAACCAATCAAAATGCAGGAAGGGAGGGACATGAGGGAGATCAACCAATCAAAATATGCGGTACGACATGAAGATCAACGAATGAAAATGTACGGAAGGGATAACCAATCAAATGCAGGAAGACAGGGACACAAGGGAAATCAATCAAAATGCGGGGAGGGACACGAGGAATATCAACCTATCAAAATGCTGGGAGTAAGTAGAGAATGAGGCAAATGCTGAGATACAAAGATGAACGATCTTAGAATAAGAGGGGAATAAACTTGCAGCCAGTTAACAGGAGGCCTTGAAGAGACCAAGGGCACAATGACTCACCCAACTGCATCAGATTTGGGGACACCTTTAATCTTCAGGTCATCGCCGGCCTTAAAGGACATGTTTTTAACCTCCATTTTCTGTTTAAATAGAGAAAAAGTGAACTGAAACACCTATGGTCAAAGCACCACAGTATTTTTCATTCAAGTCCGTTCATCTCTCTGAAGATGTCAGGCACATTTATTGGCATTCCAAACATTTGCTTCTTTGGGGCAAAAAAAAGAGAAAATCAGCACTGTTGAAGTTAAATTAAGTTTTTGGTGGTGTGAAAAAAAAAAAACACATGCTCCTTGGAGTTAGATCTTACTCAATAACTTCAGCTGCACATGCACAATTTGTTTAGGACTTGCAGGTTTAAAACCCACCTCTGTTAAAACCCCTTAAGCCCTGAGCCTCTGGCTTGAAAATGACATGCCCAAAATGAAATGACCATATCTCTGCAATGAATTTGTCGATTTGAATAATCTTGGTATCATAATAAAGGTAACACCTTGGGGACTTTTGTCATGGTGTAAAAATCAGTGTATATAACACTGAGTCAGAGTAAATGAAGATGGAACACTGCATAAATGAAACATCTTTTTTTGCACCAAACAAAGTTTTACTTTTATCTGTCATAAAATTATTCACTTGCAGTAGGGGTGTGCGACATGACGATATTAGACCGTGAAAGATTAGAATGTGTCCACGATCAGTCATTACATGGAGACCGTTAGTATCGTGTGCCTGTGCACATTCAATCTGTTGCAGCTCTGGGCTCGTACGCTGGGGTGCGGAGAGGGAGCGCGTAACCCACTTCTCAAAATATTTAAAAAAAATTGATCTGCCAATTGACCGATTGACAGCTTGCCAACTAAGCATTCATGAAATTGTCCTCTTACGTGACTGCGCGAGTGTTCATGATATTTCGTGATTGGGAGGGCAGTTGTCAATCTTTTTTCTTGTTTTTTTTTTTTTTTTTACTGGGCAATATTCCTCAAGAGACAGTATGAAGTGTGGCGCCTACAGTGCGCTAAAACCAAATGCGATCAGGCGAACAGCGTGAGATCGCCATCATTTCTTAACTTAAGCAATGATCACTCTTAAAAACAATCAGAACGGAACCATTTCAAACATCAGTTGCTATCGAAGGCAGCATCCATGAGCCCGAGCTTGCCTTCGTTAGGATGGCAAGGGTAAATTCTAAAATTAATTTACGAACTGCTGGAACCTGGTTACATTCAGGCTGCTGGGGAAATGCTCTGCGTCAGGGACTCGGTTTTTATCCCCTGCCACATGAAGTGGCCGGGGGATATTGATTTGACCTCCGTCCGTCCGTCCGTGCGTCCGTCCGGGATAAAGGGGAACAACTTTTCACAAGAAATATTCGCGATAGGATAACCAAATTTGGTGTGTAGCTTAAGACCATAAAGACCTTGATCGAGTTCGAAAATGAGACACGCGTGATTATTTTTCCCGGAGTTATTGCCCTTGATTCACTTTTTTAACTCTGTTCACGGTATATGTAAAGGGGAACAACTTTTCACGGGAAATATTCCAGATAGGATAACCAAATTTGGTGTGTAGCTTAAGACCATAAAGACCTTGATCGAGTTCGAAAATGAGACACGCGTGATTATTTCTCCCGGAGTTATTGCCCTTGATTCACTTTTTTCAACTCTGTTCACAGTATATGTAAAGGGGAACTACTTTTCACGGGAAATATTCCAGATAGGATTACCAAATTTGGTGTGTAGCTTAAGACCATAAAGACCCTGATGGAGTTCGAAAATAAGAAGCACACTATTATTTTTCCCACAGTTATTGCCCTTGTGGCACTTCTGGGAGCCTCTGTTCATAGTATCTTTAAAGAATACATTTTGGCGGGGGATGTTGTTGACCATGTCTACTTGTTGAAAATTAGATTTAGGCTATACCTGTAGAGCGTCATACCGTTAGCGCCCAAATATAGGCAAGTGACGGTGAAGTATTCTGTTCTCAAGAGTGTTCACCGTGGCATTATGCATTGACTGAATTTAAACGATGGTTTGCCGGTAATTACAGCGAGCTTCAGTAGTCGCTGTTAATTAAACATTACAGTTAGTTTTCACAGAGAGTCTCCGCGATTTCAGAGCATAGCCATTTTTTTCTGAATGATAACCCCAGCGGTTTGTGCCTTAGACGGAATATTATTCATAAAATGTGTTTCCACGCTTCGTTATTGACGTGATGACCTCAAATACAACTCTCAGTTCGCTGAATGCATGCGCAAATATCTCATCATAATCAAATTGACCTGTATATTGTTGGCTAGCGTTAATGTACAGAATGGATATGGCAGTAGGTTGAGAACAATAACTTAATCCGAAACTCGTTGGTTATAAACCGATGAACAAAGATTGGCTGGAGATGCATAGGAAAATTTTCGGAGTAAAGTAACGGATTCGACAGAGTAGCTGTTTTTGCCACTACCCTGCAACACAGGGTTGTTGTGCCATCAGATGCTTTCGAAGTACCAGATTAAGGACACATCTCTGTTTACTGCACGTGTAAATTGCTCTTGATAGCCAGTTCTCACATGATGGGGATTCATTACGGTGTTTTTATTTAAAGCTGTAGTATACGATTAGAAAGTTTGATCATTATTAATAACCTCATTTAGATGGTGGTTATGGTCCTATAGTACAATCTACGCAATGTGAAGAGCAAAAAAAAAAAAAAAAAATCCATTCACTCTAGTGGCTGCAGGGCTGCAGAGACGTTGACCAATGTAAGCCATCCGGCCGGATGGCTTACATTGGTCAACCCCTCTCTCCTACTCCCATCCAATCCCCTCGCTCTAGTTGACACTCCCCCAAGAGCTTGCTCTGACTCCCCGTGCTCCGCGTTCCACCTCGTCCCCGCCCCCTTCCGCGTTTACGTTTTCCGTCTGTTTACTGCCGGCCGGCTTGTTGCTCTGGTAGAGGGGGTGTGTCTGGGAGTCTCCACGCGGACAGCCAAACGTGCTCGGTGGGAAGGATCAGGGAGCACAGAGGGGAGGGGTGTGTGTGTGTGGGCAGGATGCTTTTTTTCAAATTTTTCTCAACATCTCAATCTTTCTCAACTGATTCTCAGATCGTATACTACAGCTTTAATCCTTATTCCTCTTGAACTGATGTAGGCCTAATTAAATACTGTGCTATATGGTATGCTTCAAAGAACCAATTTACGGACACTTGCTTGCATAGGCCTACAGACAGTATGTTCACATTTGCTTTGCCCTCTAAATTGCCACCTCCTTCTCGATTTCATTTGCCCTGACTTGTAAAATAGTGTTTCTTTACCAATATGACAAATGAAAGAATCGTGATAAAATCGAGATTGTGATCTTGCCATAAAAAAATCGGGATATGACATTTTTGCCATATCGCCCACCCCTAACTTGCAGTCTGAAACTCTAAAAAATTACAGCACAGAATCTCACCATTATCTGTGCCAAAGTTTATTCTATCCAAGTAAATCAGAGCAAAATTAGAGAGGTTTTAGTTTGGGAATGTCTAGGTGGCCTCTCCAAGCTGACACTGTGTGCCATTTCAAATTTTCAGTAACCAAACTGTAAAGCTCATTTAATTTCACTCATATGTTACTACAGGCATACATTACATCCAAATACAACCACTTTTTAATTTTTAGAATTAAATTTTTTATTATTATTTCTGCCAGTCCTGTAGCCTATACAATTTCCCATTCAAAGATAATACATTCAAAGAAATATAAATAAAAAGGTAAGCCAAAAAAATTGAAAAAAATAAAGTAAAAAGAATAAAAACCCCAGCAATTATTCATACAAGTAAAATACTAACAAAGTCTGAGACAGTACATGACTATTCCGGCAATTGAACCCTGGTCGCCTGAGATGCAGCGCTTCATCATTACCACAAAGCTACATCAGCTGACTATTATTTCGAAGTCAAGTTGCCAATATAAAGAATGAGTCAAGAAAACACGTCACCCCGCTTGTACTGTTGTGCACATGCGGAATGGCACAGAGGTTCTGTTTGAAAACGACTGTTGAATATTTAGCGAATAATTATACTGAAAATACCACAAACAAACCAGTTAAGCGTTTGTATTGTCACACTCTTTCAGTACATGCGAATGGCCCATGGACTCAGTTTAACGCACTGGGAACGCGAGGCTCTAGCTCAGGCTAGGTCTGCGCGATTAAGGTGGTTTTGGGCTCGTTGGAAGCATCAGAGCCCATGGAATCAAACGGCTACCGGAAAAGTCTAACTGACAGCATTACAAGCCAATCACGGAGAGGAAAATACATTGCAAACAAGCTGAATGCTGAGGAGCTGAGATCTTTGAAGCAATGCTCGAGAAGAAAAACATGCGTTGAGACTGGAAGATCTAGTTTGGTTATAACACAGACACATTGGGCTAACAATAGCAAGCGCAGATTTACCCTCGAACAGTTTTTTATTAAAAAATATCGAAGTAAAAACTTTTTGCTCATCTCTGTAGACTGTAAAGTGTATGCCTGCTGTTCTTTGAGTGTGGTGTCAGTTTAAAATGACAAAGCTTACATCGTTGGATTCTGTGAACTTTCGTCTTTCATTTGACATATCGTTTGCATGCAAAGCACAAATTCCGTAGAAATGCTAGCATCTCAGTGCTGATGTGATTTTATCCTATGTTTTGCTACATGGTTATTTACTTACTTGGTGCTTGAATTGTGTTCGGTTTAGGTAAAAATGGTCAACATGAGCTTTTTGCCGAGTTTCTTCACATAAAGTGGATAAGCTGCATGACGATGTTGCGATTAGGAAACATGCTGTATTTTTTTTTGTCCTCCTTTGATTATGTGTATTGTTTCTATCTGTCTAATTGAAAATTATAAAATAAAAAAATAAAATTTTAATAGGAAACATGCTGTATTTATTGTGCGTAATGACCGCCCCAGGTACTGGGGGCATTCGGGTTTAAGGGCTGAATGCGCAATAACTTAGTATTACTAACCACACTTCTCTTAACTGTATCAATGGTGGGTATATACCCAGTCTTTGTCATGTAAGGAGTATTTTATTTACATGGACAAAGATTAAAAAAATAATAATAATAATAAATAAAAAAATACTCCAGATTACTTTTGAGACAGAAAAACTACCAAACACTCAATGGCAGATTCCACTCAAATTATAAGTGCTCCATCATTGTCTCTACGGGGTAGTCTGATGAAAAGGAAGGTGTTGATACAAACTGACTCAATATGAATTATTATAGAAATACAGCAGAACTGCCATTGTAGGATATCTGAACTATTCCCTGCAATAGCGTGATGGAAATGAGTGAGTGAGTCACGATCCTTTCATATTCGGTATCTCAAGAATGACAATAGCCATCACCTTCTGACTTTGCACATTAACAGACACAGTGTGATGAGCCGATAAAAATTTGGTTGAATCTCTGAAGTTGCATCATACTAAATTAATGTGCAAAAATGCAGCGCATCGCAGTCCTGTACAACCCAGCAGGACTGCACGTTGCTTCTAGCGCGTTAATAAAATTATTAGCAATTCAGTCAAAGCCAGATAAAGGCTTGATTTTACCAATAGTCATGCTAGCAATGTTTGTTTTATGTTTTTGGCTTAGCTGGAGTGTAAGTTACTTGCGCATACCTTCATTTCACATCTACAGTAGCTAGCAAGCTAGCTATGGAGCTACATGAAAACAGTGGCGTTGAGTAGCCAGTTTTTCATGTAGCTCTGTAGCTAGCTGGCTATTGTAGACATCAAATTATGCTGGCTGGGTAGGAGTAATTTAGGCATTACCTTTACTAACCCGCTACATTCTTTGAACAGATCCTGAGTTTATAAGCGGCGCTTCAGCCTTGTTGTATCATACTTAATATGCAAAAAGACACCGCATTGAAAGGTCCCATACAATCCAGTAAGATTGTCCGTTGCTTGGAAATTAAGGAGACAAATTGACTTATGGCTAAGCCCCGCCCTCAAATGCGATGAGCCAATCAAAGTGCGTATTCTCTCCCCATATACTCGGACATTCTGAGCCTGAACTTCCATTGAAATGCATTACGGAAACTCTGAATCGTTCGCTTTCATGGGGTTTTAAAATGTTTCTAAGTTTAAAAAAATGGTCAAACGCTGTGCTTGGGGTAAATTTAACTCCAATATGAGGTATCCCGAGAGGCTGGTCGATGGGGTGTATATTATACCCTTCCCAAAGCCACATCATAACCGAGAAAAGTGTCTCCTCTCGATAAAGCTGCTTTCACACCGGACGTGAGATGAATTTTTTGCATGACAAATTACATTCAAAGTCATTGCAAAGACGCGAATACGCGCGTTTGAATTGGCTTTGAATTTAATCCGTTGTGCGATAAATTCGTTTCGCGTCCAGTATGAAAGCAGCTTAAAGCTTTGTGGAGGAACCCACTATCAGCTTAACGTAGCTAACGAAGGTCAACAAGGATGTCTACATTTGTTCCAAGCTAAGTCAACATTGTGTTTAAGGCGACATCTTGTCACTTCGCTGGAGATTAATGTAAAGTTATCTTTTACATCGCTACGTTAGCTTAAGTTAGTAAACTCTATGGCTAACTTCAGTGCTGACGGACGTTGGCTTAACGTGAGCTCCTGGCTGCGTTGTTCACCATGTCACCTTGTTTACTTAGGAGTTCAATCATGTCAGGTTAGATTTCTTAAATTCGGTAGCTAGCAATAATAATACGTAAATTAAATTTATTACCCTGCGGTGCATGAACAATGCTGATCCTCTGTCTTGTTGTGTGAGAGGGTGACGTAAACAAGATGCAGTTGATCGCGTTTGCAGAGACCTGAAAATTTTAGCTTCTAATTTAAACTTATCGTTGACCTTCTCCACTCTAAATTCATTAATGTATCCCTCCAATGCATAGTGTAACCCTATTTGCTGACTTCTTGATGATATTTGAGCCTTCTATCGCCAAAAATCATCGATAGCATCCTGAAAAATATCTCTGACTGTGATACCAGCCATTAGCGCCTGTTCTAAAATGTTGATTGTTTGTCCGAGTCAGTGGAGGGGGCGGGGCTTAGCCATAGGTCAATTGCATACATTGTATGGAAAGTACTTCATATAGGTGATAATGATGGGTCATTTCTATCCCAAAAAGGAAGAAATCAAACGCCAAGAGTTGACTGAAATGTATCTGCCTTCCATAGCTTCATATGCCTTAAAAGTTGATTTTCTGCCCCTGTAAGCAGATAACCGAATGTGGCCTTACTCGGGACCCAATAACCTCCAAAACCTAATCAGTGCTGCTGCCCTCTGTGCAGAGTTAACATGTCTGATTTAGTGAAATCCCTGCACCCCTTCAGTAGATATCACGCACACAAGAGACGCGAGATGGACAGACAGTGTGACAGACGGACAGGCAAACAGTATTCCTCCCGCCCTCTGTGTGTACCAGGGGAACGATAATGAAGTGGAGATGGAAGCCAGTGTTGATACAGCCAGTAACTCAAGTGGTCCTCAGCCAGCCTGGGGGACATTCACTTCATCACAGACCGATAATATACGCTCTGAAAGACCCCGTGTGTGCCCAATGACAAATGAGCTTTTCTCTTGGTGACCAATTAACTGTCAGATAAATGAGTCTGTTCTCCAACTTCCTGTTAAAAGTAAAAGATGAAAAGCTCTTTATGAAACAGAAATGAGAGATTGCTTGTATTATGTGGCCATACTGATATATCAATCTACATTACTTTCCTCTCTCAGACCAGTGAGTGGAATATTTCGTTGAAGCGTAATGGAGGCAGACCTGCTGGTTGTTTGACTGTAGTCTCGTGGGTGGGGGCACCAGAGACAATACCCCATAGGACTGAGATTGTCTCCCAGGCAAAGACTGCGTTAATGATCCACCTCACTGGATCAACAGAGCAGAGGTCAAAGAGAGGAAAAGAGCAGATACACGCACCATATGACAGCCATAACTAAACCAATAAAGGGGCCTGTAAATCCATAAAACTCCCACTCATGTCTACTCAGTCGCCTGGTGTTTCACAACCGTGATACTGAATACTCCACATGACACATTCAACACTAACACAGTCCCCACCCAGGTTACCACACCACAGAAAATAGGTTTGGGTGTGGGTGCGTGTGTGTCTGTGAGTGTGTGTGTGTGTGTGTGAGTGTGTGTGTGTGTGTGTGTGTGTGTGTGTGCATGTGTGTGTGTGTGAGTGAGAGAGAGAGAGAGAGAGACACACAGTTTGGCGGGACAGTTCCCCACACAGTCTCATATTCATTATGTAGGACAGCAGGAAGTACTGAGACCTCACTGATAGCCTATGGGTGTCCATCCTTAGTCCTCCAGCTCAATAGCGCAGACTGGATTCTGATGCGTTTCTGTGTTTCCACAGAAGACATTCATGTAAGTCACTGATTGGACAGAGTGGAGGGCACATGCCTTGTTTGTAAGTCATTAATTGGCTGCAGGGACAACTGAAGGCTACAGACACTGGGGCCCTCAACGACTGGATTGCTTAACTACTCTAAGCATACATGCCCCTAATTAAGATAATTTAACAGAATTTTTACAATCCTACAGCTGTAACTGCGGTTGGAATAAATACCAGCATGCACAGGGGGACCCAGGGCCGAGTTTGTGCAACTCTGGCATAAAAAGACAGACATTTTTGGAAAAATTAACCAGCTCCAGCCCCACCCCCATAAGCAGGGCGATTTCAATACAAGCAGAAGATGGGACAGCACTATGTGTGAAACTATAGACCAACTAACTCAGCAACCAAAGTGCGCCACATAGTTCATATAACTGAAATAATGATTTATATGTGCAGAGACAAAAATCATATTCACTCATATCAGATACAGAAAAGTCAAACTCAGGTGATCACCCTGCCTTCAGTGCTTCTTGTACAACAATGCATTCTTCTTCTATTGTAAAAGAGAAGAATGGCAGAGGTAGACATTCCCATCTGCCACACACTAACAGGACATCACACACCACCACACAGTAACAGGACATCACACACCACCACATACTAACAGGACATCACACACCACCACACAGTAACAGGACATCACACACCACCACACACTAACAGGAGATCACACACCATCACACACTAACAGGACATCACACACCACCACACACTAACAAGAGATCACACACTAACAGGCCACTCGTTCCCACGAGCACTTCCTCATTCTCTCTTTCAGTCTTATTGTTGACACTCTGTCCACTTAACTGCCCTCAATAGACACAGTAAATAAATGACCAGAACCCTAAAAATAATTTTAAACTGAAAGTCCTTCAGTGAAGTTGATCACTGGGGGCAGATTTTTGGTCCATCTGCAGTATTTAAGTCTTATCAATCCTCCACACTGAGTTTCCCACATGCTTTCCAGGGTCCCGTCTGTGGGGCCAATATCCCGGGGTCCATAGGCGACACCCACGAGAGCAGTGGACACTGACACATGGCTTATTACACACAACCCATGAGCCTAATATGACTAATGTTTATTCCCCCAAACCTATACCAACAATTATTTGTTCACTAAATTATTTCCATTTAAACCCTGAGCTTTGTTGTAGTGTAACTCCAGTGATCACAGAAAATGAAAGTATGAGTATGATTTCCCCTTTCTGGTCAAGTCTCTTTTGTAAAAGAGATTTTAATCTCGATGGGACCAATGGGACCTGGATAAATAAAGGGTCATAACATAAAATCCCTCTACAGAACTGGTACAAAAGAGCAGTAGCACCTTTTGTACCCGATATGTTTTTTTTTTTTGGTAACCTAAATGAGCGCTCAGCAATCGACACTACAATGACCGACTAACATGAAACAATGCTAAAGAAGCAATGTGGCCATTAATATAACCACATCTCATCGTCTGCCATGTTGAATCACAGGAACTCGTTAGGACAAGATCTAAAAGACCAATGGGTCTAAAACGTGTCGCTAAGGGACCACTGTGAACACTGATTTCAACTGTAATGGCAACCCCAGATTTTTCACAAATTGTTAATTTTTCCTTGGCATATGCTTTGAATGTGTGATTATTTAAGAGTGTGACATGTAAGTAGTGCTCATTGGTCAGTATTGCAAACAATATGTACATTTTAATCTGCATAATATTGTGCAAGATAAATCATTTAGCCATAACTCATACTCAAAGCCTGAAGTGAGACAGTAGGGTCCAAACAGATGGAAGAGTGGACACCTGATCTCCAATCCTAACCGTCAGGCAGATGAGGAAGTCAGTGACAAAGCAAATAACGAGGCAAACCTGCTTTTAGTTTTAAATTGATGGCGAATATAAATCGAATTTTGAGGTTATAAACTATTCAACAACCAAGTTAGCAGCCCATTAACCTCAGTTTCTGTTCTTTGATATCCTTTTAATGTAATTTGGTCATATTGTGCAATAAGTAGATTATAAACTTGGAAATTTTTGTGGTATTTCAAAACCATTCCTGAAATATTACGGAATACAAAGGAAACTTATCTCTCCAAATTTGGAAAACACCAACTTAAGAGAAAATGTACACCTTATTCAAGCTCTGGGATTGCAACTGAGTTAACAAACTATTGTTGTAGATCTAGTGCGAGCCTGCAGATTACTGCTCATCTTTTTAAATCTCTTCCTGTGCATAAGACAGCCCGGTAGATGTTTTTTTGTTTTTTTTTTTTTACTGTTAAAACCTACGCTCGTCGGCAAAACTTGCATGTAAATAACTTTTCATAAAAGCCGACGGTATGTCTTGTTTTCACAACTACATGGGTAAACATTATAAAAGGTCAATCTGGCAACTTATGTTATTGACCGTACACCACAAATTACGTTTCCTGCAGCTCACTTAGGCCATAGTTTAGGGCAGCCCACACGCAGATTGCTGTAAAATGATTTGCTCGCCGTAGCCTATAGTTAACAAATCATAAGTAGATTGATAAGGAGCAATAAAGAAATTTATGTCATTAATTTTGGAAATGGTTTTATCTGATTATCGTCGCCCCAATTGTCAAAGGAAATGGCAAGAAAATGTTGATAAAACACGTAATGATGATAATCATTCGCAAGGACTCGTCTGTTTCGACGTCTGAACAAAACCGCAGATGATCAGTACTCACGGAAATTCCTCGCGGCTGTCCAGCACAGATTAGGGTCAGAGGGAACTAACCAAGATCCGTATTTATTTATCAGTGAGACAAGTTTAAAAAAAAAATGCCGGCTCCATCCAATCAAATCGTCGAGAGAAATGCAGACGTGCCGGTCCAACCCTTGACAGAACTCCCGGACGCCATCCCAAGTAGAATGACTTGCACCCAAACTGCACTTCTGTGCTTACCCCTGCACCGTTACTTAGGGGCGCGTTCACGCTGACGTTGGATTGTGCCATTCGTTACTTCCTGTTATGTCATACTGCAAAACGCATTTCCCATTTGAGCAGCATATTTACGACATAGTCAATAATTCAGCTTTTAATTTTCGCTATATGCAAAAATCCTGCGAGCGCGGCACATTTTTATTGGAAAATACGTTTGATATGAATTAAGATTAGATCTTTTTGAAGATTATGACTGCATTAAATTAAAAACTACTATGACTGCATAAAGTAGCCTTTTATGACTCAATATAGATATAATGAAATACAAATTAAATGTGACAATCTCATTATTAAAAAATGAGCAAGATGTATTTTTTTTTTTTTTTTTTTTAACAAATATAGTAGGGGAGACCGGGGCTTGTTGTCACACTTTTTACACTCTTATATACTTCTTGGAATCAATACATCATATATAAAAAAAATGTGTACCAGATGAAAGACCAAAGTCTCAGGTATATATTTTGTATTCATGTCATTTTCATATCTTATGTCAGTGCAGAGTAATAAGCAATCAAATAGAGATTTTCACCATGTGACAAGTTGCCCCACCAACGGGTAAGTTGTCACACTGGATTTTGCAACTTATAAAACAAGGACAAAATTATTGTTATTTTTTTACTTGAAAGTGAATAAATCTTAACATAAAATATCATGCAACATGCATTATGAAACTTATAAAACTTAAACTAGTCCTGGAAGATCTATTTAAAAAAACTCAAACAAAACCTAACCTCACTAGTCAGTCCTGGAACATCCAGTCAGAAAATCTCAAACAAAACTTGACCTCACAAGTCAGACTCCTCATCTGAGTCGCAGTTCTGGCATACGTAGATTGATTTGCCAGGGATGCATTCTTCATGGGCCCATCCTTATGCACTGCACCCAGGTTTCTCCTGGGTGGCTGTTTCCAAATGGCTCTACACAGACCAGGCACAGGGACTCATCATCTTCCGATGAGGAGTCATCTGGAGTTTTTCTTTTTGTACCTGCCCTCTGTTTCTTCCCTGTGCTTTGCTTCTTTGGTATTTTGGATTTGGTTGCCTTGTGACAACTAACCCCCAAATGACTGAGACAAGTTGCCCCAAACTACCATTTTTGCTAATGCTAGCTCTATCTTAAAGTTAGCTTAAAACAGAACAATGACTGAGGTATGACAGGATGCCTTAATATCTTCTCTAACAAGTCCACATGTATCACTGCGAGGTTTTTTATCTGAAAGAAGCTTATTTTAAAATATATAAAGTTAATGGCCCGAATTCATAAAGGGTGATGATCACCCGATTATTTTAGTCACATATAACTACTGTACGGTGGCTAAAACAGAGAAGTACGCGTATGGATAAACTCCTGTGACTAGCGCAATTCAGGTAGAACATAATCGGGTGTTTACCCATCCGTGTACAAGTCCCCGCTTAGCCGATGTGTAGTGGTGTCATGTGCATGGTATTACGTAATATGTGTACCAAAAGGGCATGCCTTTCTGAAGAAACCCGGAGAGCGCGGCACATGTGCTCTGCTGATTTCCGCTCAATTGAGAAAGTCAGGACCAAAATGTCGAAAAAACGCGCTGACAATTTCACCCATGACCAGAAAATGGGTCTAATTGAGTTTGTAAAAGGTAGGAGAACAGTTATAGAGGATAAAAAGAGTGACACTGATGCCAATCGAAAGAAAACTGAACTGCATCAGGTGGTTGCAGACAAATTGACAGTTGAGACTGAAATAGCATTTTCTGTCATAAAAACGTGCAGCATTAATGCCTCCTGGGTTGGCGATTGCAACGTGGGTGCCGTCAATAGCACCGATCACTCCTGGAAAATTTTCTACGACATGAAATCCTTGAATAACTGCTTGTCTTTCATTCTCTTCCTGGGGAAATCTTATGAAGTGGTTTTTCCTGGCACATATTGCCTTGGTAACACGACAAACTACTTGACAGCAGGTAGCCTGTGATACACCACACGTGTCACCAACAACCATTTGGAATGCACCACATGCATAAAAGCGCAGGGCAATACATTGCTGGTGTACTGGAAGAAGGGCATGGTTTCGTCTTGTGGGATGGTCAATGTCTGCTTCGATTAGGTCTAGAATATAACGGTATGATTCTTTGGAAATTCTGTATCGCTTGACAAATTTCGTGTCGCTATACTCTTCTAAAGGATTCGTCCTGTCTTTGAAAACCCTCAATTCGGCACCTTGCCTTTGGTCAGCCATCTCTTCCTGTGCTATTTCAATTATGCGCAAGAGATCCATGGTCATACGTCCAGCCACACAAGCAAGCCAACAGAGAATTGGTAGCTTGTACACGAGATAAACAAGCCCCTTGGGACGATTAGAATTTCTATTGTTACTTAGACAGGTGTGACTAACCATGTACGTTGGATAAACAGCTGCTGATCTGATCTCTCTTTATGAATTCGGGCCTAAATTTGTCCGCTCGATCATCACCTGTTTATACACTGTTTAGCCAAGTTAACCGTGATCAAGGGAAAAACACCCTTTATGAATTCGGGGGAATATTTTTTACTTTGGGTTGTGGAAAATGATTAATTGGTGCTCATCTCAACTTACAATGTGTTGTTCTCTTCTCACACAGGACATGAGACCTGACCATGTAAAGGAAGAAAACTAGTATTCCACTTTTTAGTTGCGCTCTCTAGTGGAGAAGATAATTGCAGTGTGACAACTTACCCATGTGACAACAAGCCCCGGTGTCCCCTATTTCTGAATTCCTTTTTTTCTCATTTTATAGACTTTGCTGTAGTGCAGCAATTCAGCTGACAGCAGTTACCTGCAATTCATATGCTGTATAATCCCAATAAAACTCCCTTTTGAAGAATGCTTTACAAGTGCCCCCATCTTACAGGTGTAAAAATGTTCCAACAGTATTAACTGCACAGTTAATATTCCCTCTGTGCCTCAGTGTATTGAAGACCACAGTTTTAACACCTTAGGCCAACAAGAGCTCCCTCCGATCTCAGATGTTATTTGTATAGCACATTCCACCGAGCATTGTCACAGCGTGTTTCACAGAGAACTCTGACCTGAGAGCACGCCTGAGGCGTCAAGCGACAGGGAAATCCCCCCCGATTCAGGAGGGAAGACGAATAACATTCCAGCCAAAACCAGCCTAAACTGGTTTACACCATTTAAAAAACCTAAAGCAGGTCAACAAATTAACCAGTCTGTACACCAATCAATCAATCAATGAAATGTATTTATTTATTTTATTTATTTAACCCTTATTTAAAGTGCAGAGTCACCATGCAGCACAGTCTCAATATACTTTATAATTAAAAATACACTGGACAAATCATATTGCAAGCAAATAAAACAAAGCCACGACATTAGAGACATCAGTGTTATGAGGATGTTAATAAAAAGCTGGTGGACCCAGCTGTCTATAGGGTAGGTCGTAATAAAGTGAAGGAGGATTTCAGTTTTTCAGATTTGATTGAAAGATTTAAATTAAACTTTAACATGTAATGGTAGGCGATTCCCAGGGGCAAATTTTCTGAAAACAACTGTTTGTTACCAACTGAGGGAATGACCAGGAGACCAGAGGTGTGTTGAAGATCACAAGCGCCCGTGTTAGTGCTCGCGCCCGCCTCTTCACGTGATCTTGAACGAGAGCGGGCACACCCACAATGTTTCAAGAAGGCATCCTGCACCATACATGAAGTGATCAAACTAGCACTCCTTTCCGAATTGTCTGATAGCCGTGACTCTGCGAATCTGGATGGCAATGCAAGCGTATGTTCAGGTCTTCGTAGACCTAAACGACGGGGTTTGTTACTTGTTCAACAATATTTACCTACCTGGAAATTCGATTGAAGTGTTTCAGACGCACAAAAAGTGTATTTTGTGGACAAACTGTAATTAGTTGATGTCAAAACCAAGAGACTCAGGTTGTTGGGCGCCATCTTTGCTCGCTAAGAGAAACACCTCCAGGGGCTGTATGCATGGAGGAGGGTTAACTTTACCCCCAGATAACACCCATCCTCCGGGTTTACTATCTGTGGGATAACTGCCGCATGCTCTCCGTATGCATGAGTCAAGGATAGGGTAGGGAATAGCTATCCCAGGTTTAAACGCAAGCGCTTTTTTTAGACAGGGGGACTCGCTGTGTTTTATAGCATTCTGTGCATGTCTGTACGGGATTCCTCGTGACACACTTACATAACAATACATTTCTCGTTTTATAGTTGTGCAACAAATAGCTATTTTCTACAACGTACAATGCAGCAGGCGTCAGTTGTTTCACAATCGAAGCGGCAGCGGAAAAGTAACTATTCTGACACCGAAATCCGTGTTCTTTTGGAGGAAATCTTGGTGTTTACAGATAATACATGTGCTGTAACGAACAAAATTAAGACTGAAATTTGGACCTGAATTGCCGCAGAGGTGAATTCGTGCGGCTGCGCAGAACGCACTATTTCAGAATTGAAAGATAAGTGGAAGTCTCTGAAAGCAGCTGTACTAAACAGACAGCAAGACCAGCGGAATCTGTGGAATAAAGCCGCTATCCCCAGTTGAAACTGGGTATAACTTTATCCCCAGATAAGGACCGCGGATAGTGCTATCCCCTCTACATGCATACCACTTTAACCCCGCTATCCGGGGGATAGTCTCTATCATCCGGATAAATCACTTATCCTGGCGTCATGCATATGGCCCCAGATGGGTAACGCAAGAGCTCGCGGGCAGTTGGAGGGGCACCCCGTTCAAGAGACGTGTGCACGCAAGCTCACGCCAGCTCCTGCTGGTCTGAACACACCTCACTGATACGTCCCAATTCTCTTCAATCAGCAGCCATTTTCCTTTCCTCTCCACTTATCCTTCACCTTCTCAGAAAATGTCACCTGGGTCAAGGGAAAGTTTTTAGGAGAATTTAAAGGCATCTTCAGACATGGTTTTGAAAGAGTGGATGTTTTTTCCTTCAATACGTCATGAGCTTGACGGCAAAGATGAGCTTCACAATTTATAGTAAAATTTTGGGGGAGGGAAATGATGTTTCCAATCACTACAGCTGCAACGGATTGAGGTCCATATTCAACCTTTCCTTTCCTCCAAGATTGGTCTTGTGTTTCCTTTGCTGGTGGGAAGGAAATAAGGAGGTAATTGCCTCCTTTCCTTCACGGAATAGACAATTTGGCACTCCTTGTTATGGCTACCAGCTAAACTATTGCAGGTTTACATCCATTTCTAAGCTAGGTTACCTTGCTCTTAAAAGAACTGAGATGCAGGCACTACTCTACAAACTAAACAAGGAAATCGGAGATGGAAGACTTCACCCCATTCACGCAAATATTGGCGAGTGCGGAAACACAAACAAACACGCAGAGCCACTAGAGGGCAGACTTCACCCATTGGCAAGTGCGGAAACACAAACAGACAAACAAACAAACACACAGAGCCGCTAAAAACAGCACTTCACGCCCACTCCATGGGGTGAAGTAAGCAGCTCTACTTAGCAAGAGATCGAGGGCGTACTCAAGACTGAAGGGTCTCACACCAAACTCTTATGACGGAAGACTCTGCAGTTTTTAACGACTTGCCGGTTCTTGAATGTTTTCCAACATGGCTGCCAACAAAGGTTTCAAATTCTGTTGAACAAGCTGTAACAATACTGGACACCATCTTGAAAAGCAAGGTGAGACTGTTTGCAGATGCTTGTCTTTGCAAGACTAAACTGTTTAACTGTTCAAGAGACAAGAACTTGCAAGTTCTTGTTCTACCCTGCGACCTTGAAGATGCCCCTGGGCTGTGTTCGAATAGTCTATTTTGCTTAGGAAAGTTCATTACTCCTTGAAAATGACCTGAAAGCATTCACCAGGCAGCCATGATAAGTGTGTTCGAATTCTCTTAGGGTGCTTTTCAATATGCTAACGTGTCTCCATGCTTTCCTCTCTCCCGTTTCTTTGTCATGTCTTAGCTCCTCCCAATGAGGATCTGAGAGAGAGAGAGAGAGAGATGCAAGGAAGAGCCACAAGAACGGAGGAACTGAAAGCTGCCAAATGAGAAATTCTTAATTTCATTATGCAGTGTCACCTGAGGAGGGGCAGCATTTAAATGTCACACTAGGAGATAGAAGGCCTTCGGAAAAGATATACCTGTGTTTCCTCACTCTCAGCTCCTCCAGAAGCCTCTTCCCTCCTCGGTCCGCATCTCCTCCAGGTGCATTTAAGAGATTGGAAGATCCTCCATGATGGCCGATGCGAAACAATTTCTGGGTAATGGAAAAAGAGAGGACGCAAGGAAGCATTAGTTAGCATCATGAAACGCACACCTAATCTTAAGGAAAGGTGCTTCAGTGTTTTCTAACTTACCTCCTTCACCATATAGGGTACACTGAACCATCCGTCATGAAAAGGAGACATTGCTGTCCCACAATTCTATGCAGTAGCAATATTTAAAGTGAAGACGATCCCTCCAGTCAATACCAAAAACGAACTGACAAGACAGACATGATCACAATAGTAAGATGGCTGCCAGCAGCCAAACCACTTCTCAATCTGCTCCAGCCTCGTGGCTGAAGCTAAGCAGGTGTGGGCTTGGTCAGTGCTTGGAAGGGAGACCACCTGGGAAAACCAAGTTGCTGCTGGAAGAGGTGTTGGTGGCCAGTAGGTTGCGATCTTCCCCCTGGTGGAATAATCCCCAGTGCAGCGATGGGGATTTCAATCTCAATGGGACTTTCCTGGTTAAATAAGGATTAAAAAATACATCTCCTATTGTAAGTGCATTCATATTCTCTTCTCAGTGCAGTTGTCTTAAGCTGTTATGAATTCCCTTTCCCTCATGACCTTTTCCATCGAGGTTAAAGAAAAGTGGTTAGGAATTAGACGTAGGCTACGTCCGAATAGTCTTTTTTGCCTAGGAAAGTTCCTAACTCCTAAAAAATGATCTGGAAATAATTACTGGGCAGCCATGATAAGTGTATTCGAATTATTTAAATTTTAAGGAAAGGTGTCTCAATGCTTTCTAATTTACCTCCTTCAGCATAGGGTACACAGAACCATCCTTTTCGAAAAAAAGGAGATAATGCTATCCCACAATTCTGTGCAGCAGCAATATTTAAAGCGACGACCATTCATCCGGCCAATCGCGTAAAGAAACGTACATGATGGGCAGGGGACTCGTGATCACGTTGCCTAGTGTCAGTGCATTCGGATTCTCTAATTAGTGTGGTTGTCCTCCGAAGCAGTTAGGAATTCCCTTAAACACCTTTCCTTTCCCTTATGACGTTTTCCACAAAGGTTAAAGAAAAGTGGTTAGAAATTAGTGTATAAGCCGTAATTTTTTAACTATTCGGACACAGCCAATGGTCAAAAAATTACGTCCTTTGGACGCAACCCAGCTTTGACCATCAACAGACCAGCTGTGACCATCTAGATGTGTCAAAAACACTGTGTGTGTCATGAGAAACCAGTCTAAAGGGAATAACCAGACTCAAATAGAGGAAGACCATGCTCCAGTGGCCAGCTTCATCAACCTCAAACTGGTGACTCCAGAGTCCCTTAGAGTCACCACATGACGGTCATAAAATCTGATCCTGACATTGAGCTGCACTGTTCCCATTGCATTATTTAGACCCAATGGAGTTCTAAATGCAGGCTAGTGAACCAGACCACGCCTAAATACATCACTCCATTTATCCACATCCTAACCAGCCAGCCTATGTATACCACCTTCATTCAACAATCCTCGTCTGTCTCGTTCGACGTCCCCTCCTCTTATTCCCTTCTATTACTCTCTCACCCAGTCACCCACCCCTAGGGGACTTGAAGAGCCTTTGTGATGTTAACCCCTAGATTCGACCGGGAGCACTGTGGCCATGATTCTGCCTAGACACGGTTGCCAGAGCTGATTGTGGCCATTTTAGACCAAGCTAGTGATTTTGCCAGCCACGTTACGGCACATCTCGGCAGCATCCCAGAAGGGGCTGTCCGCTCTGCTTCGCGGAGAATGTGCGACGAGTCTATTTATGATGAAGAACCACAGATGCGTCAAGCTGAACATAGCAAGGATATGTTTCCCATAGTTTGACCACATACAGTCATTGGTTCCAACTATGTTACCGTCTGTGCTTATGGGAAACGCACCCCAGATCGTGCCGGGCAGGAAGTAACTATCAAGGAGGATATGCTTTTAACTAAAAGAAACTAGCCACAAATCTTTGATATAAAATTCGATTATAACTTTCATAATTATAAATTTCAACTGCTTGTCAGTCATTTTGATTTTAACTGAAACAGGCAGAAATGTTTGAGCTATGGCGTTCATGGCTGGACTGTAGGCTACAGCACAACAAAGTCAGAAATGCCAATTAAAAACAATTAAAGCAGACAAAAAAAGAGAGTATTTAACTGCGTAGCCTACTCACCAATGGTAGAAGCATAAATATCCAGGAAAAGTGGCAAAAGAAATTAAATCTGAGCAGGTCAATTGTATCAGCCGGCAGGACGCTTCGTTTACGTTTTGGTCTCAGTGGGATAGGAAGTTGTGTGCAGGATTGAGCAAAATAGCGTTGCACACTTTATGTCGCAGATATGCCTCTGGTGCAATCTCGGGGTAGGAAGAGACGCGACCCCCACCTTGAGTCTCATCGCCTGGGGTTTCCTGTTATCCTGCACTGGTCTCCTACTCAACTCTATTCTGTCCTTCATCAGTAAAAATTCCCATGCTTATTACAAAACCAGTGAAGTTGGCACGTTATGTAAATCGTAGATAAAAACAGAATACAATGATTTGCAAATCCTTTTCAACTTATATTCAATTGAATACACTGCAAAGACAAGATGTTTAATGTTCAAACTGAGAAACTTTTTTTTTTTTGCAAATAATCATTAACTTAGAATTTAAAGGCAGCAACACATTGCAAAAAGTTGGCACAGGGGCCTTTTTACCACTGTGTTACATCACCTTTCCTTTTAACGACACTCAGTAAACGTTTGGGGAACTGAGGAGACCAATTTTTGAAGCTTTTCAGGTGGAACTCCTTCCCATTCTTGCTTGATGTACAGCTTAAGTTGTTCAACAGTCCGGGGTCTCCGTTGTCGTATTTTACGCTTCATAATGCGCCACACATTTTCAATGGGAGACAGG
This sequence comes from Gymnothorax javanicus, assembly GCA_029692085.1. Classification (NCBI taxonomy): domain Eukaryota; kingdom Metazoa; phylum Chordata; class Actinopteri; order Anguilliformes; family Muraenidae; genus Gymnothorax; species Gymnothorax javanicus. Next base: position 13,038,979 of record CM056200.1, on the reverse strand, counting down.
TCTGGACTACAGGCAGGCCAGTCTGGTACCCGCACTCTTTTTACTACGGAGCCATGCTGTTGTAACACGTGCAGAATGTGGCTTGGCATTGTCTTGCTGAAATAAGCAGGGCGTCCATGAAAAAGACGTTGCTTGGATGGCAACATATGTTGCTCCAAAACCTGTATGTACCTTTCAGCATTAATGGTGCCTTCACATATGTGTAAGTTTCCCATGCCTTGGGCACTAATACACCCCCATACCATCACAGATGCTGGCTTTTGAACTTTGCGCCTATAACAGTCCGGATGGTTCTTTTCCTCTTTGGTCCGGAGGACACGACGTCCACAGTTTCCAAAAACAATTTGAAATGTGGACTCGTCAGACCACAGAACACTTTTCCACTTTGCATCAGTCCATCTTAGATGAGCTTGGGCCCAGCGAAGCCGGGCGGCGTTTCTGGGTGCTGTTGATAAATGGCTTTAAGCTTTGCATTGTAGAGTTTTAACTTGCACTTGCAGATGTAGCGACGAACCGTAGTTACTGACAGTGGTTTTCTGAAGTGTTCCTGAGCCCATGTGGTGATGTCCTTTACACACTGATGTCGGTTTTTGATGCAGTACCGCCTGAGGGATCGAAGGTCACGGGCATTCAATGTTGGTTTTCGGCCTTGTCGCTTAGGTGCAGTGATTTCTCCAGATTCTCTGAACCTTTTGACGATATTACGGACCGTAGATGATGAAATCCCTAAATTTCTTGCAATAGCTCGTTGAGGAATGTTGTTTTTAAACTGTTTGACAATCAGCTCACGATTTGTTCACTAAGTGGTGACCCTCGCCCCATCCTTGTTTGTGAATGACTGAGCATTTCAGGGAGCTGCTTTTATACCCAATCATGGCACCCACCTGTTCCCAATTAGCCCGTTCACCTGTGGGATGTTCCAAATAAGTGTTTGATGAGCATTCCTCAACTCTCTCAGTCTTTTTTGCCACTTGTGCCAGCTTTTTTGAAACATGTTGCAGGCATCAAATTCCAAATGAGCTAATATTTGCAAAAAATTACAAAGTTTACCTGTTCGAACATTAAGTAGCTTGTCTTTGCAGTGTATTCAATTGAATATAGGTTGAAAAGGATTTGCAAATCATTGTATTCTGTTTTTATTTACGATTTACACAACGTGCCAACTTCACTGGTTTTGGTTTTGTACATTCATTAAATATCATTAACTACTACTTTAGGTATGGACTGGAATTGATTAATAAATAATGCAATACATGGTTTCTTGTTAGCTCTGTGCACAAATACTTTTCAGCTGTTTCCATTTACAATTTAATCCAGGAATGTAAGAAAATCACTTTTTATAATTATAGAAAACACTCACTTGAGAGCAAAAAATATTTCAGATGGATGATATGGAGTAGAAAGCTTTGTAAAGTTGTCAAATGTTTGACAAAAAACAGTCTATTAAAGCAGAGGAATCTATACGAGAGATCCTTGTTTCACATGAAAACTGCTTAAAATGCAGAAGAGCGCTTTGAGAGAATAAAACGCATTACTGCCAACTCAATAGTTTATCACCCCCCCACAAGTCTTAACAGTTTCCCTTCTGCTCACACCATTGATCACGCGGTTTTGCAAAATTAAAATGAGATGTAATCACATTCATATGTACTCTTAAGGTGAAGCTGGGGTCTGGCTGTTGTCATGAGGGGCCAGTTCTGGTGACGGGCGTGGTTGTGTTATGACACTGACTATTGATAAAGGCAGGATAACTGCAAAATACAGCCTCTCAATAAAGTTTTACACATTCAATAAAAAAAAAAAAACCACGGGCCAGTCAATGTCACACCATTTTAAAAAGTTAAGTGTGCAGGACGAATTTTAATATTACTCATTTCATTGTGACAGAATCTATCCTGTTGACTAAAAACTAGAAATTGATAAGAGCTTCAGTGAGAGGATAATATGTGTTGTCTCGAATCATCAATCAGTAAAACTGCTGTTAGTCAAGAACAGGTGACTCCTATCTAGAATTGGTAACCACCAGGATTAGAGATGTAAATATAACTCAGGACTAGGTGTGGATCAATGTTTTAGGGCAACTCAGGAGACAGTAATGATTGAACACACTTTACTCAAGCAACTAGGAACCAAGGAGGACATATATGGAACTAAAAACAAGTGGCTTGCAAATGTGCTAACATTAAGTTACCAAACACAGAACAATTGCCCAACACACAACGGTGCACCAACTGTGCAAGTGAAACGGTCATACACCAGTGATTAAGTTCAGATTGGTCAGTGACTAAACTTGCGAGATGCTACAGCTTGGGAAAGGGCAGACTCTAGTGGCTATATATGAAACTGCAACCCCGACCAAAACCAAGCAAGTCCCCCTCATTTCAGGTTCAGCAAGGCAAATCCTCCCCCCCCCGCAAGATGTCCTCAGTAAAGTTCATTCCTGAGGACTGTACCCCTCCCAGGTAAGAAACCCCATTGCTGCGAGAGATGTAGGTGGTTGGACAGGTTGGACATGAGTGAGTTGTGGTGACGGAGGCAGCCAGACAAGGGACACCTCATGCAGGAGACCACCATCTGGACTCTAGGCAGACAGCATACAGATGGGCCAGAAAGGACATCGGTGGCAGGAGCTGGATCATGAAAAGAATGGGTGAACCAAGGGGCCATTACTGGGGCTCCATCTGGAGGAGGGGGGTGGAATTGCTGGGCAGCCTGCTGCTGAGGTTGCGGTGGGGAGGAAGGCTATATTCTAATGAGGTGAGTGGGCTGTGCCCCTCTCAGTAACACCCAGCAAGTTGCATGCTCATCAACTCACTGATCAACATGCTACCCAGTCCCTGGAACTCCACCATTTGCGAACTGCTGCAAGCCAGCCCTCAAGATCAACCATTGTGCTCTCCACATGCTCAAGAAACCAACGACTATGGCAGAAGAACTGCTCAGGAAACACAACCAAGAGAGCAGAGCTAAAGCTGTTCAACTAGAAAACAACAGAATTTAAAAGCAAAGAGCAAGCAAAACCATGATAGTGCTAATCAACATGCATTTTAGTGCTGGGGGGATTCTGAAACGATTTTTTTTTCAAGGCGTAGTACCACCACCGGCTGCCATGGGGCGAACATCCGAGCTTTCCCTTTTCTTTATTAAACCCGACGCAGGTTGAATGAAAGAGCCAAACATCAAAGGGCATGTGAAATGCTTCCGGAAAAAAACTTGACTGACATTAGTATTTTTCGGCGACATACTGCACGGAGCCAAGTAAAGGACTACAGAATCGTCTCCTATTAACCAATTAGGCTACTCTAAGAAAGTGACCTGTTCCAGTTTACTTGCTGGATTAGCAATCAAATGGTGGATGCGTTTACTCTCTAAGTTGAATGAATAGAATAAGACAGCATGTTTGATTGCTGCATTTTGAAATTTAAATGGCCATAGAACAGCACAGCATGAACACAATTGCCATTGCCATGGCATTTCGTGCGACTGTGATAGGCCTAATTTATATCTCACATTCACGTTTCATCCGCTTTACAGAATCTTTTCCACCTTGTGTATTTTTAGACGCTCGAAATCCAGGGCGATCTGAAAACAAATCTCTTTATTTTTATTTTATCATTATAAATCTTCTAAAAATACTACAATGAGAGATGAAATACAGAGTTGGGATATGGTGATGTTGAACAAGGATTTTTTAAAAAGTGTGACAAGACCACTTGCCGTCATGGGGTGTGTAGGCAGTCGCGTGTAATTTCTTGAAACATAGCCTACACAGCTGAAGCGGCTTAAACGATTTAAAATGCCGTCGGGAAGAAGCCTGAGGCTGTGTTCGACACCGCGCACTAACTTACTACTCGAACTGCTCGCACTACCGATGACGTCAGATTTAGGGGGTATGGTGTTTTTATGCGTGGGGAGTGATTTTGTGTCCGCGAAAAGTTTCCGGATGTATGCTAGATTGGGCAGATATTTTGTGGATGCATCGCAAGCTCAGTATTCAATTATCTGTGCTCGAACCCTCGTACTAACGTACCACTAACACTGCCGATTACATCAGAGTTAGGGGGTAGGGTGTTCACTGATGCGTGGGGAGTGAGTTTGTGTCCGGAAGAAGTTCCCGGATGTATACTAGATCGGGCAGATATTTTGTGGGTGCATCGTAAGCACACTATTCATATATAAATTGCCCAAGATGCAACGCGACGTAAACTGCCAGAAAAAAAAAACTCGCTGAGAAATAATAAGAATCCACTTTAACTGTAAAACGGCGGAATCCGTGGGGGGCGACACGGCACCAGCCAGGAGCAGCGTCAATACAAACGTGAGTAAAATGTTTAATCTTGTAATACGGGTTATATATGGCAAAATAATATTCAGCTGAAGGTGTATTGAATGTATTATTTCAGAGTTGTAAAGAACGTTTCCGCCCGGTTATATAGCTGCTGTCAGCATCAGCAAAGATAAATCGAGCTGTTAGCCAATGTAGGCAAGCTAAAATTGGCTTATAACACCGCAGTTGTTACTGGCGTATAAGTGAGGACTTCTGATGATTAATCCGTGTAAAATGTTGGATCTAACGACGCACATCTTACTCGTTTGTTCGTTTCTTATAGGGACAGATGAAGATACAGGGCGCCTCATCTCCTGGAGAGCCAGCAATGAGGCGCTCTTCACAAGGGGGCTCAATGCGGCGGTCAGAGGATTTCAGTTTGGAAGTAATTTTCTCGGGGTATTGCAACGTTAGTAAATGCTTATATTCAGTTATGTCAATGTCACCGATGTCATGTTTGTGTAGAATGTTCTTAAAGGAGCATGGCCTGGAGGGCAAGATGGAACCAGGGTGGATAAAACAGAAATGGGAGAACCTCAAACAGAAATATAAAGTAAGTTGAAAAATCATATGCACTACAGTCAACACAAAAGAAACAAGATGATGATGGGGATTGTGAGCTTAATCGAAATGTTGACAAAAAAAAAATGTTTTTTGTATAATTCTGTTCTGAATTGGGAAAAAGTTAATAAAGTTGAGGGAAAAAGGCAGCGTTGTTGATTTTCAAGAGATCATGAAAATGTAAGAGACAACAAGTGATATTAGAGTTGTGACCAGCTGGTTTATTGCATTGTGGATTTTCATATACTTTTACATTGCTTTGGTCTGATGATGCATAACAACCTAGCACGAGAGAAAAAACTGTCAAGTGCCATGGAATACGCACACAAACTGCATTGCCTGAGAGAACCTAAACAATAATGGAAGGTGTTACATCTGGTTTTTGCTCTGCAGAAATGTACTAAATATTGCAAGGGAACATGTGAAAGTCAAATATCTGCCAGTTGACTAACTTCACTAAAAACCCTTCTTTTTCAGGTGGCAACGATCATACATGAATTGAGCAACTTCTTTTTAGCTTTCATTGTCCAGCACCATGTTCGAGGGAGAGACCTGCGACTTCCACACTTAGCTATAGGTTTTCCAGGAATGTTTCTGTAATCATAACTTATCCGCTAAGCAGGTGATTGGTCCACATAGTTTTACCAGAGCCCCGTTAGCCGGCGCGTTTCCAGGTAGATCAAGACAGGCCTTCATGGTTACTGTATCGGCCCGGGTGGTTAAACCACCCACTAAACTTTGCCCTGCCTGGCAGTCCTGTACTTTACCCGTTTCCACCTCTTACGACTCGGACGAGGGGTTGGATTTTTAGGAGGCAATAATAAAAGAACTATAATACAACTATGTACACCACGGGTGAATCACTCTTAACATTTGAGATAAATCAGGAACAAAGGACTCCCTGGGCAGAGAAACAAACCAAAAAAAAAAAAAAAAGAAACTAACAATAATCATGTTCTTGCAGCACTGCAATGGGAACATCAGGAGCAAACACCAATGCTGCAAGTCTGCCCCTGAGGGTGTCCCCGGACCGCTGGAGTGGCTCGTGGGCTTCAACATCATCCCCGTCATCACCATCATCCCCGTCATCCTCGTCTTCGACCTCAGGCTCCAAGACGTCCCCATTCCCGAGGCAGATGTTGTGCAGGAAAAGGCAGGCACAGATGACTTCAGGCACAAACTCCACCTTGGCTTTCAGGAAAATGGAGCGCCACCTGGTCTTGAGGACCCCAAATGCCCTCTCCACGAAGCACTGTGCCCTGGACAGGCTGGTGTTGTACCTGCCCTCCACAGGATTCCGGACAGGCTCCCGGAATGGCATTATCAGGCAGATGGGCTCTGCCAAGCACGGGTATCCGCCATCGCTCAGCAGACACCATCCAGGAGGTGGGTACAGCCGGTGGACATAGAAGGGGCTGCACCTCAGGACCTGGGCATCATGGACGCAGTCAGGGAAGCCCACCACCACATCCAGAAAGTGACCCTTGTGGTTGCAGATGGCCTGGAACTGGACCGAGTAGAACAGCTTCCTGTTGTAATAGTCCGCTGCAAACAGCCCAGGTGGAACAATGCGGACATGGCAGCCATCAATGCTCCCTGCTACCCGCCCAAAGGCTGGGGAGCCAGACAGCTGCTGGAACCCGGCTCCAATCTCCTCCAGCTCTTCGGGGGTGGGGGGCGGATGAGCCTCCTGAAAACCCCCTGGATGCCCTTACTGACCCGGTGGATCATGTCATGGCATGTGGTGCGGGGAATGTCAAAGGCCTCTGACACAACCCAGTAGGACGTTCCACAGGCCAGCCAGTACACAAACACCAGCACCTCTATCAACTTCCCCCATCCATGGTCGTTCTCTCCCAGGAGACGGATAAGGCTGTCCAGCGATGACCTTGATAGGCGGAAGTCCTTCCGCAGGTCACCTCCCTCAAAATAGAGGCACAACAGGGGACCATGGGAGTTCACCCTGCAGCATGGCCCTCTCGAACCCAACTGTAAAGGACAATATTTTAAATTATTAATTGGACTATGTATTGAATGTTAAATAATTTCATATACATTGTTAACTATTTAATGCAATTATTTAAAGAGCCATTTTCTTAAATTATATGATAATTTAATTATTTATTAAACTTTTCTTTAAAGTGATTGAAGTAATTAAATTTTCATTGGAATATTTCAATGAAATTATTGCATATTGACTGTTTTTTAAAGATTAAATTCACATTTGCCATCTTATTATTTTTTATTTTATTTTAATATATCTATGAGCTCAAATGTTCCCCTTTATGCATAATACAAATAAAGGAGTTTTTTTTTTCCTGTTGTGCAAGAGCTTATTTAATGCTTCATCACTCAGTATTTGTATCGCAGATACTGGCCAAAATTGTTCAATTGAAGTAAAACATTCGAAAATTCAATTACTGAATTAATTTAGCCATTACATTTCGGTATTCATGGATTCAGGGGTATATACGTGCGCTAAGGGGTTAATGTGAATTGTGAATGTAGGCTACTTTTTCCCTACAATTTCATTTGCTGAGCATTTGGCGCGTTCTGCTCCATATACGTAACTGTTTGGGTTTAAGTTACGTTTCAAGTAGAAATACGATAATAACATTGTGCATGAGAATTAACATTAGATGGTAATTTAAAGAACACTTTCTTCGTGGTCATTCAGTATTCTGATACAACTGTTCTTTGGTTGAAGCCAAGCTAACATTTCACTCTCATCTGTTCAGATCATCCACTGGGAGTAAGTAAGCTGAGTGAAAGTAGAAACTTGTTTAAAATGGTATCTTACCTCTGAGGAAAATTCATAAGCGCACAGATGAAACGCAGACGGCGGGCCGATTGTCTCCGTCGTCTCCCTGCTGACCGCATCTTCAACAAGTAAGGCACAACGGCGAAACGCCGGTCGGGGGGTCGAAAATTGCCATTTTAGGTTGACTGAAGTCAGGTTGGCTAAACATCCTGTTTCAATCCCTTCAAAACAAATGCACAATTTTTCCCTTTTTGGTCTTCTGCGTATTGTTAGATTAAGGGGGTTTTATTTTATAGATCACATTCGGAAATATTCATTTCTCAAACGGGTTCGTTCGTAAATCATTATTTTATACCACACAGATGGTGGCGGTAATACACGAATTGCTGTGTTTGTACCTATAAAACTCAAAAGAAGAAGAAGAAGGAAGGGTTCGTTCGTAGGGAGTAGGGAGTAGTGCGACTAGTGTGTAGGAAGAGTAGTATGTAGACCGTTGAGCGCGGTTTCGAACACGGCCTGAGTTTAGATTTCGCTAACTGCAGGTGCTCCGCCCTTCCCTCAATCTGCTCCCATGTACTTGTCCTAAATAACAATCAAGCAATTTCAGTAGCCCATAACGATTAAGATGTGATGGTGAAAAGCAGACAGACCTAACTGGGCTACGGTGTTAGAGTGAAAGAATGCCAATAATTTGAATAATTAAAAAAAAAAAAAAAAACTTCCTCTGAATTACATCTCTCATTGTAGCATTATAGGACATTATTACAGATTAAAACAAATTTGTCATAAGATCGCCCAGGATTTTAAGCGTCTAAAAAATACACAAGGTGGAAAACATTCTGAAAAGCGGATGAAACGTGAATGTGAGACATAAATTATCACAGTCGCACGAAATGCCGTGGCAATGGCAATCGTGTTCATGCTGTGTTGTTCTATGGCCATTTAAATTTCAAAATGTAGCAATCAAACATGCTGTCTTAATAAACAGCTGTACTCATTCAACTTAGAGAGTAAACGCATCCACCATTTGATTGCTAATCAAGCAAAGTAAACTGGAACACGTTACTTTTCTTAGAGTAGTCTAATTGGTTAATGGGAGACGATTCTGTAGTCCTTTACTTGGCTCCGAGCAGCATGTCGCCGAAAAATACTAATGTCAGTCAAGTTTTTTTTCCGGAAGCATTTCACATGCCCTTTGATGTTTGGCACTTTCGTTCAACCTGCGTCGGGTTTAATAAAGGAAACGGGAAAGCTCGGATGTTCGCCCCATGGTAGCAGGTGGTGGTACTACGCCTTAAAAAAAAAAAAAAAAAAAAATCGATTCAGAATCGCCCCAGCCCTAATGCATATATGTATGGTGGGTGGAGACCAATTATTACCAAGTAACCTATCAACATGCCGGTATGGACAAAAATAAACCATGGATGTTCAAAGGTATTGCTCTGTATTTTCTTTAAGATTTACATTGAGGATCCTACAGTAAATGCAAGCGAGGCTCCACTTGTCTTTCAGCATGTGTCAGTTACGGCAAAGAACCACAAACAGAGATCTAATTTCCGGCCTCTCGTGGCCTAATTACAATACTTAAAGCCACCTGGATGTTATAATCTTCAAATGGGCACATACATTTACAGTATGTACTGATCACTCTGAGGGATCTTGATATTGGTGCGAACGATGCCCTTGGAGTCAAGAGCGTGACACTGCGCAACAAGCGGCCTCCAGCGGAAGGATTGCGCAACTGTCCCACAAATTAAAAGCAGTTTTATGAAGAGCAGCTGTTATTTGATACCTGTCGCGTTGATGCGTATTAGCGCACATCTTTGTGGTTTTGCACTTACAGTCTATTACATCATACGTGTTGAATACTGCATCCATAGCCATTGTTTGTTTTTGATAGCAATGTGCTTTCCCCTTCCTGTCCTCTATAACCGTTTCTTGCCACTTTCAGGGGAAAAGTGTCAATATTGTTTTTTTGACGAGTATGATCAGGGGGTTGACCTTTGAGAGCAGATGTTATCAAACCCACATTTTTTTAACTTGTAATCAGAGGAAATTGAAGCCTATAGCATATAAACCTTGACAAGCAATGAAGTTCTGTAGGCTGACGGCAGTTAAAAAACCAGACGCTATCACCCAGAGTGACTAATAAATGCACCGCTGAGATGTTCCAGATTAAGACATAGGCCTACAAGTCAAACATCGCGACCATGTCAAAGCATTTAGGATCAGTTACAATCAATAAAATGTATTGAAAACAAATTATGACATGCAGTGATAATTGAACCTATTAATTTGCAATTGACGACCTCGTTGAAGTTCTTTCAACAGTACTCTACTTTCTTTTTACTGGGGATGAGTTTCACTTTTAGATAAAACTGCAGCATTGCTCTTCTGTTCGGGCACAGCACTCGCTCTGCTGGTAATTAACCTTTCACCATTATGTAATCGAGAACCGAAAACTTCGCGGAGCAAAACAAAAGCGAAAAGCAAAATGAGAATCTTCATATATATGTTGCATTATCACACATGTACATAGTATATCACTCAAATTTTCGCAATAGACTGATGGCTGATGATTTCTATTGGCGTATACGCCGCGCGTCCGACTCAGCCGGAATGAATTTGATTAATGTAAAAAATAAATCTTCATAAATCAGCGTAAATGGCCCAGGTAAGAGCTTAAGCGGCCACTGACTGTGGAAGTTCCCTCCCTCAGGGGTCAAATACGATCCAAACTCTTTTCAAACTGCGCATGGGCTGCGCGGTACCGGTTCTTGCACTCCTTTGCATCAGCAGTATTTCATACAGATAACGTCAGCCGGAGCGGTAATATGTAAAGCTTCACGATGTTTGGATATTTCAGATGGGCTTGTCAATATCATGGTTGTAAGATCGTATAGTCAAATAGCGCACCGATGACAACATTAACATACAGTGTAACGCTGCTAGTTTTGGAGAAGTTGGAATTCAAAGTGTGACTGTGACTGCCTGCCCAGGATATCTGAAGGTATGTTGAGAGAAAAACTTTCGATATCAGTGTTGCCAGGCTAGAAAACTTTTCGAAGAAAAGAAATTATACATCGAGTGAAGATAAGTTTACCTGCGTTAGTAAAAGGAAAATAGTTCACGAAAATAGTGAGACGCTGTCACTGCTAAGTATAATGACAATGATTTTGGGGTCTCATCGTTTTACGATCATAAGTTGAGTATGAACCAGAGCCATATGAACGGCAAGAGCTGCTGAATAATTCATAAGGAGGCGTGGTGGCTGTTTGAATTGGAAAACCAGCACAGAGCAATTGCAAGCCCATTCCCGATGGTATGTCTACGTTTTTATGAGCTTGGTAACTAGCAAACGGGAGCGAACTAATTCGGTCTACTGTGTGGCGATGGAAAATGCCTTCTTGTGTCTCGATGGATTAAAAGCTGGTGACTACTTCGCCAACCAACCAACTAGCAGGCTAGCTACCTATGACGTTAGGCAGTGTGCATACCGGCTTTAGCCTGTCAGCTAACGAGCTCATGTTAGCAGGCAGCTCTCGTAGCAGAAGTCGGTTCTGCCTTATGGTACAAACGCGGGCAGATTTAGCTCCCTGAACTGCAGGTTTAATCAGCCTTCATGTCGTTTCGGCTGTATTCATAGCCGGGTCTGTTTATTCCCTCATATTTGCACAAGGTTGGATGAAATGGCGGCGACGGAGTCGAGCGTAAGTCTAGCGTCCGCTGCGGAGCCCTTAGTGCCCGCCTGCATGTTCGCACCGGACCGGGGATGCGGAGAAGACGTGTCTGGTGCAGAGAGCTATGAAGACGGTGATGGGCTCAATGGCGAGGCCGTGGATCACTTAGACTTTACCAGTAAGGTAGGCCATATGCTGCAGTTTATTCTGTATCTCTGAATATTTGTATTTTTAATATTTGATGTGAGTCGCTTATTATTGCCCGTATTTTACCTGCATCGAAAAAAGATTTGCTGAGCTTCGTAAGTGTGCACCGATATGGACTAAATGAATGCTAGTAACATAAGCTGCCTGGCTTATATACCACGTCACCGTATTCTGTAGTATGCCTGCATGCTGAGCATGGTTAGTTTGACCCCTCAGTACTGGTTACAGGTTAGTTTGACCCCTCAGTACTGGTTACAGGTTAGTTTGACCCTTCAGTACTGGTTGCAGTTATCAGCTTCATGCGATGGTCTTGAATGAGCGTGGCATCGGTGTAATAAACAGTGATTCATTATGGCACTGTACTGTACACACACCTTTATGGCCCATGGTGGCAGTGTCCTTGGCACTTTTTATAATTAACATTGAACAAATGTTGTTCCCGAAACTAGGCTTTCAATTGCTGTCACGCCGCAAAATAAAATTTATTATGGATGGCTGAACGACTGTCCCAAATCTCGAACCCAGCGGTCGTTTCTTCGTAGAGCTGGGTGAATTATCTTTTAACTGTGTTATACGCCTAGGGCACACACTTCATTATCACGTCCTGTGGAGACAGTAGTTTGCGAGTTTGTAATGGGATCATAGGCTACATGGATTTCATATAGACTGCTTTGCACGTCTGATTTCTGACTTGAGCCAGGTGCCTCTCTGTCTGAAGTTTCATTCCCCTGAATGCAATGCCACTGGTCGCATAGCTTTGTTCGGAGAGCGAGAATGATTTTTGTGGCTGTGTTTTCACCAGTAAAACAACTAGTTTGATTCACTTGAAAGACGGAAAACACAGCAGTACCAACAAAAGGTAAAAAAAAACACTGTTATCCTGTCTTTGATTGAAGGGCCCCTGTCTGTCCTGGAAATGCCACAACACAACTTAGCATTTTTCGCTGTGTCTGGAAGAGTAATTCCACTTTCACATTATGGTGAATAATCTCTGCAACAGGCGAGCTGTAGCATTTGCATGCTCCAAGATCACCACAGAGTCTACGTTGTTGTTAAGGTGGAATGTTTGGCTGGAGATGGCTTACCTGAATATTGACAAGACTGAAGAGTTTATAAAAGGACTGAGGTTTTAGCTGCCTGAAACAGACGTGCTGTTACTGTCAATAGCTTTCACTAGCCTACTAGCTGCTATAGGGTTAGCTAGCATGAAAACAAATGGCAAGTCAGTCCACTGATAGTGCAGTGTTAGCACTGTTGCTTGGCTGCTTGACCTTGGTGTTTAGCCTTAGTGAGCTAGCTCTAGCATATGTTGCTTGATGCATTATGATTGGCTGGGCTGGCAACCTGGAGATGGTTGGATGCTCTACTGTGGAACAAACTGCATAAGCAGTGGCCTTCTGTTGATTGGTTGATTGTGGCGGGCGGATGGACGTGGCTAGAGGTGACGGCGTGTGGTTATTGGTGAACTGTGGGTGTGACGAGGTGCCCGACGATGAGCCTGTTCCCCGGGGATAGGGAGTCCCAGCTTGCCTCGGCTGGGTGTCAGTAGATGTTGTAAGGTGCCCAACGGACAGTTATTGATGTGTAGGGGAAAGATGGCGGCTGGTCTGTGTGCTGTAAGGTCACTGGTCAGCGGAGAGAGTGGCTCTGCTTTTGGAAAACCGCTAACCTTCCCCTGGATGTGGAACGCTGATCCCGTTTCGGATGGAACAGGAAGGAGTTTGTGTGGATGAACAAGAACAGGGCTGCCCAGCCGAGGTCCTGAAGATCTATCATCTCTAAGGCTGTCATACCATGACGAAGCGCTACTCCTTTCGTTTCAGATTTAGTCCCTGAAGTCTTTTGACTGGTATGGCCTGTATTACGGGTCTGTTTAAATGACGCTCAGCCAAAGCTAATTAAGGGGTTTGTAATGACAATACGTCCCTTCCAGGTCTGTTTGGAGCACTTTCCCCCTAATCACTCTCCCTCCCTCCCTCTATCCCTCTCTCTCTCTTTCTCTCTCTCTCTCTCTGTTTCTGGTGCACAGGTCAGTATGTCACACTGTTGTATTGACCTTTGGCATTATCTCAGCCCCGTCTGTTTAACCTCTCTGACAAAGGTGATGAAAGCAATGGTGAAACCTCTGTTTCCAGGTTTACTTCATCTCTTTTCGTTGGGTATTCTTTGTTCATATGAATTATTATTTGTTTTGGGTGTATTTATTTGTGTGTAACGTTTCAGTAACAAAATCTGTTTCGTGGTTATAATAAAGGAATATCAAAGGTCAAATGTCTTACTTTCTCTTTCTCTTTTCCACTTGTCTTTATCTTTTGCTTTTTCTTTCTGTCTGTTTTACTTTCTCTCTCATGTTTACCCCCCCTCACTCACTCCCTCTCTCCCTCCCTCTCCCTCTCTCAGTTGGCTCTGGTTAGCCCCACAGGAGAACAGTATGACTCGTTACTCAGGCAGCTAAGGGAGAGGATGGACGAGGGGTCAGGAGAAACCATCTATGTGGTGGGAGTCGGCTCAGGTGAGAAAGCCCCGCCTACCGCACCCTCCCTCCCATCTGCAGCCAGACCCCCACCATGCTCCCACCAGCATGTACTTTCACAGAGGTTACACTGTGCGGTCGCCTCAGAGTAAAAGTTTATTTTCTTATTTGCATGGTGTATGAGGTGTAAAACAGGGCGTACACCCTGACGAAGACCGCATAGGTCGAAACATGTCGGCTTTTTTAACTGTTTAGCCATGAAATAATAAAGGCTTTTTATCCCTTTTTTGTTTCTTTTTGATCCAGTTATTCTCTGAGTGCCTGGAATTCTTACATTGTAGAAGCTATGTTTCAATTCAAGATCCTTCTCCTCAATACAGTATTTCGCACCTTTGTTTTGAGCTCTAACCGCACAAACATGCACAGTGTCTTCCTGAAAAGTATTCCTGTGTTCCATTTTTTTTGCTCCGCTGTGACGATAGTCAGCAGTCAGCGGAGCTTTTCAAGTGCCGGGTCGTCCGGCGTCTGTCTGTCCGGCGTCAACTTTTCACTTCAAATTTGAATATCTGAAAAACTGTCTGATAAATTTCTTTCTAATTTGGTGTGAGCCTTCCTTATGATATTCTGAATATTCACTGTGAAAATTAGAAAATTCTACATCCCGTTTTTTGAGAAATTCAGCATTTTGGACTTAGAAAATCAGTGTTTGTGCTCATTTTTTCAGTCTTTCATTAATATCTCAACAAGAGGCTTGTCGGCCTAGAGCACTCTGCTGAGGATGGCTGAAATGATCATATTGTTCTGGATCATGTAATTCTGCATCACGTTGCTCCTCATCATTGTTCTGGATCACGTTGTTCCAGATCATTGTTCTGGATCATGTTGTTCTGGATCATCGTTCTGGATTAATTGTTCTGCATCATATTGTCCTATGACAGTGTTAGAAGGATTGTGACTGCTATATTTGTGATGTACTGGGGGTGAAGGGTATTTGTTGGTTGTTAGTATTGCTTGGTGGTAAGATTATTGAAATGAATGATTGCTATTTGCAATTTGGTTCTATTGTTATACTACATAAATTGAGACACCAAACTGGTTCCCAGAATATTCTGGTCACTAAACGTGGCATATGTGTTCATACTGCAATAGTAAGTTATGACATGGGCATTTCACTCATCCTCAGCGGAGCTCTCTAGGCCCACAGGCCTCTTGTTGTTAATCAACAAACATTTGCATTAAAGATTGATCAATTATAACAAATGTAAAAGTGTAAGTAGTAGTGCCATCAAATGTGAATCACATGAGTCCATTTCTCATGCAACTTAAACATCTTATATAAATAATTTCACGATACATTCTCAAATAATAGTTAAAAAAATTCAGAGATTAAAGATCAAATTGGGGCCAAAATAGATGGCGAAACCCTGAAATGTCAAGCAGTCTCGCTGGTCGCTAGGAGCTATTGCTGGGACTAAAGATATCTGACCCTGAAAGATATGGGTATTGTATGCCGTAAAAGTACGTCACAGAAGTTCCTGGGTGGTTCTGTTCAGTTTACTGGGAGAAAGGAAGATTATCCTCTAAAATATTGTTTCGCGCGTTTGCTTTCTATGTGTGTATGTGTGGAGAGGCAGCTATTTGTCTCTAATACATAAGTTATATGTGTTCATTGTCTGTGTATGTGTGTGTTTTTGTGTACGCGCACATGTAACTGAACTTTTGCGTTGCAGATGGCGGCGATTATGGTCTGGACGAGAGGGACATGGACGCTTCTGTTGCCACGGTGCAGTCGCTATGTGAGCAGATCGGTGCTGACCTCATCCTGCTACGCGAGCGGACCGAGGCGGGGGGCCGCATACGCGATTACCTCATCCGCCGCCGGGTGGGCGAGACCGACTTCCTGGAGGTCAGGTGAGGCTAAGTGGTGGCCTAAGGCTTCCTGTTTAGACAGCTGTTCCTGTTTCAGGAGTCTTCCTGTTTCTGAGACTTTTCTGAGGAAGACTTCCTGTTTCAGGGACTATTCAGTAGGAGACATCCTACTTAGGCAACGGACTTCCTGTATCAGCGACTATACTGAGGAAGACATCCTGTTTCAACTGCTCGGAGGAAGACTTCCTGTTTAGGCGACAGTTCGGAAGGACTGCTCCTGCTTAGACGAAGCTTTGAAGGCAGACTTCCTGTTTTTTTTTTCTTTTTTTTATTGGCATGTCCAATCCCGCCCGAATCTGGAATGCCCAATTGGGGAACTATGTACAAGGCTTGCTCATATGCGACCCCTTGTTGCCAATTCAGGAGAGAGGGACGGTTCACGGCTCTCCTCCGAAGCACGTGCCCATCAACTTCTCCTTCTTTTACACTCATTGGTTGAATCCTTGCCAGTTCAGAACGAGGGCGGAGGATACCCGAACGTAGGCAAGCTCAGAATCTTCCTTTTGACCGCCGGTCTGGCCAACAGGAGGCTCCTAGGGGAACTCGAATCTACAAACCCTTCCCAGCAGACCATTCCCAAATTGCATCCCTGTAGCGCAATGGCCAATTGTGCGCTACTCTGAAAAAGCTGCCGATCACTGCCGGTTGGTACAACTGGGGCTCGAACCCGCGCCGTGATAGTCACTTCTGCTCCTCAATATGGTGCTTTAACCGAGTGAGCTATCCGGCAGCAGACTTCCTGTTTAGTCGACTGTTTGGGGGCAGACTTCCTGTTTAGCTGACTGGCATTACTAAGCGAGCGACTCCTTGTTATTGGAGACAGTACAGGCAGAATGAGGCTCATTTTTGGCCTTCTCCGCTGGTTTTTTAAGCCATGATGTGCGGGCTCAGTGTAATGTCCCTGTTTATTACAAAATGCTCTATTGTATTTTCAGGGATACACTTGCATGTACACATGTGCAAACGTAACGTGTGAAATCACTATTTTAACTATTTAAGTCTCCCTCCTCCTCTCTCCTGTCTTCTCCCTCTACCTCTCTCTCTCTTCCTTTCTCCATCTCCCTCTCTGTTTCTATCTCTTCTCCTTCCCTCCCCGCTCCTCTCTCTCCATCTCTTCATCACGCTCTCTCCATCTCTCACTCCCTCTGTTTCAATCTCTTTTCCCCCCCTCCTTCTCTCCCTCAGGGTGGCGGTAGTAGGGAATGTTGACGCCGGAAAGAGCACATTGTTGGGCGTGCTGACGCACGGCGAGCTGGATAACGGCCGTGGCTTCGCCCGGCAGAAGCTGTTCCGCCACAAGCATGAGATGGAGAGCGGCCGCACCAGCAGCGTCGGCAACGACATCCTGGGCTTCGACCAGCAGGGCCACGTGGTCAACAAGCCCGACTATCATGGCGGCAGCCTAGACTGGACCAAGATCTGCGAGAAGTCCTCCAAGGTCATCACCTTCATCGACCTGGCGGGGCACGAGAAGTACCTGAAAACCACGGTGTTCGGCATGACCGGACATGTCCCGGACTTCTGCATGCTCATGGTGAGCGAGGGAGCGATGGAGGACTCCCAACAGGAGGAGGAGTAGAGAGAGTATTTGTGAAGGAAGGAAGAATGAAAGGGTGTGAGATGATAGAGGGGGATGGAAGAAGAAGAAAAATAAGCCTGAATAGAAGAGTGTGTGAATTGGTCTCAAGAATTCGTGCTTCTATTTGTTTTTACGCAGGTATTGGCCAACATGCTGGAGCAATAAGATCTATTCCAGCAGATCTTCATTTTTTTTGTACGATATAATTATTACTCCAGCCAATGAACTGCAACAAAATAAGTGCTACTTGGTCCCTGAGCCAGTTGTCTCTCTCTGGCTGATGGTTGTGTTGAGTATCGACCGTAACATTTACTCATATGTTGAAGCCGTTGCAAGATTTAGATGAAAAGCCCTCTATGAGTCATAATATGGGAACAAGATGTTGTGCTCTGTCTTGCTTTGTCAGCTTGAGTACATTAAAACAGAAATTGCTTTTTTATCGTCATTTTTTATCTCTTTTTTTTAATCATTAGCCTGTCTGCTAATAATCAGAATGCCAAAACCTGAGTGCATCGTAGATCACCTGGCTAGTCCTGCTAGTTTACTCTTAAGCCCAACGCCCACTGGAAGTGTGAGACGCGCGTCAAAAAATTGGTTACATTAATTTCAATGGAGCAACGCCCACTGGCAGCGTGTGACGTGCGTCGACACGCGTCAGATTTTTACTATTCGCCACTGCTCAATTTTCTGAGGCGTCAACTCAATAGAAACGCATTTGTCTTTTAGGTTATTTAACTATTTCGCCTTGTCATGGTTGGTGGCACACATTTAGCGGCAACCTCACATGCACCGATGTACCTGCTTTTTAACCAAGTCGCAGTTTTGAGAGGAAATCCGTTATTTTGCGAGCATTTAAGTTATCAAGCGATCTACAGTTAGACAGTACCTAACTCAGGGTACACTGGTAAGAACTTAACACTGCTAAGTTAGCTAGCTAGCTAATTCGCTGCTGGGTGAAGTAAAATGAATCATAATCATAATTTACAAGACGGCTGAATGTAAGAGGGAAATTATGCCTGTATATAACGTATCGTGCATAGTAACCCGACCGTCGCACTTTGCCATTACTTAAAATAAGCTTGATCGGTAGGGTTTTTTTTTTTTTTTTTTTCAAAATTGAACGTTGTCTTGTTTAATATTTTGAGATTGACACTCATGGCTTCTCGGTCGTGTTGACAGCTGTCAATGTTGATGCGGCTGACGCTTTCAGTGGGCGTTTAAAAGTGTCAAGGCAACATTCGGAGTTTGACGTGATGCTTCGCTTCGCGGCCAGTGGGCTTTGGGCTTTATGTTACCAGTGTCATGGTGAACTCGCTCAAAATTCCTCTAAAAACATCGCCTATATTCACCATTCACCATAATGTCTTCATGCCAACACAAGTTACCATGTTATGGGAACAGGAAACAGTATCTTAATTTCAAAAATGTATTTCTGTGGTCTGTCAGACTTCCAGGAAAATGATGGATAATGGCATAATGAGTGACATGGGATAAACTGCACTGAGCTGTACCTGTAATATTAGAAACCATTTGACCCCTGACCTCTGCTGTCCATTGTGCAGGTGGGCAGTAACGCAGGAATCGTGGGGATGACCAAAGAGCACCTGGGTCTGGCGCTTGCCCTGAATGTCCCTGTCTTTGTGGTGGTTACAAAGATCGACATGTGTCCCGCCAACATCTTACAAGGTGAGGGCCCAGACGGGAGTCAAGATGTCTGTGAGCTTTGAGGCGATACTCCTTTTGTGTGGGGCTAACATCCCTGGGAGTCAGTGAATCTGTGAGCTTAGAGACGGAACTCCTGTTTGTGTGGAGTTAAGATCTCTCGGAGTCGGTGCATCTGTGAGTAGGCCTGTGACTAAAACCCAGGTATCCGGGTCCCGCCCGAAAGGTTCGGGTCCCGGGAAGAAAATTGAGATACCCGTTTCCCGAAAATCAGTACATTGATTGTGCACACGATAAAATGATGGATAATCATTCATGGCATCACCCAGACATTCGCTAATGTACATTATTTATTCCTGTAGCTCACGACTGTTGTGCGCCAACGATTAGTTTATCAACTTACAGTTGGAGAATCAATCAGTGGCAATTCGGAGATTTTATATAAGGAGGTATTAATCCCTATACCTCCTTGGTCTAATCAGCTCGCTAGCTGCCTTTTGATCTCATCCGCGTCGTGGTTTTTTTTTTTTTTCCTTTTCCTTTTCAACAGTTATGATGATGAATTTTGATGACACTGATACAAATTACATGATATATTATCGTGATTGATAGTCCCGGTTGATAGTAATAGTATCGATGAATACGGCGATTCGGTATTCGGTAACGATTGAAGTTGATGGAATAATTATCAAATGACGATGATAATGAGGAAATGTGAAATTCAGGGGTGCAGATGTGATTTTGAGTTTTGACGATGGGATTATTATGATGGTATAATGAAATACTTATTAACGATAAGTATGACATCAGTCGGACATCCGTGCACTTTGATATAGTAAATGAATTTGGAAAATACATTTGGACAGTGGCGGGTCGTCGGCCGTAACAAAGGGAAGCCAAAACCTCGCCCTTCAAAGCTTAATGAATTAAACCTTTCGCAGTTTACTTTTCTTGATCAGCCGTTGCTCATACGAATTGGTAGGATGACAGTCAAATTTATTTTCGATTGCAAATGACGACGCAAATTATCAATACGTCTTTATAAATTAGTTTGCGAGGCTTCTTTCGCAAGAAGCCACGAGAATCCGTTTTCTACAATCTTAATATAGAAGCAAAGAATGCGATGTTGCACAGCTTATTGCTTAATGAGCATCAGTAATCAATTTGCGAATCTTTGCCGTTTCACAAGCTACTGGAGCGCAGAATTTAGAAAGACGTAGGCCAATGGTAATTTACGTCGTAATTTATGTGTGAAAAAAAACCCCTCATAATTTCATGGTGCAATGTATAACAATGCTATCGGTGGGTGTGGGTGCTGAGATGGGTTTTCTTTCGTTCAGCAGGGGGCATGGCAGCAATCTTCGTGTCTTCCAGTACTTCCAAATTCCTCCGTTTTTTGTTTTTTGTTTTTTTTTGGCCGGGCGGCACAGCCTTCTGAAGTTACGTGAGAGAAGCCACAAATAATTTTACGAAATTGTTTGAAAAAAAAAAAATAATGAAAAGTTGACGCACTAGTCAAACCTATGGCTGGAGACCGCCGTGGTTTAACTATCTCAGGTTTACAGTATGATATACTTACTATACATCTCAGGTACAAAATAAACATGCAAAGACCTCGATCACAATCATTATGCGGGCCACTGTGACTTGATTTAACATAAATTGAGATAATGGTGTTCAAAAGCCACGAGAAAAATAAATAATTTCTTCATTGACGTTACGCAGAGGAAAATGGTTTGTATTTTTTTAAATCGCATTGAATACACATCTATTATCAAAGTCAAAATATGCTTTGGTTACTCTTTCTTGGGTTAGGAAGAACGCTGCCATTATTAAGGTCAGACTGGATAACATGAAACTTGATCATTTTGTTCATTCTAATTCATGAAACATTGCGCTTAAAGAATACCGTTCATGTATAGTGCGGGATATATAGCCAACACTGATACGATAACATTTAACATGTATGTGCACGTAGGAAGCTTACTTTTTCAGTTGAGCTGTTTATTATGTATAATTTTACAGAACAGGTAGCCTATTCAATTCATAAGGTTAACACGTTGACTGCCAACTACGAGATAACTCGTAATGGCGGGTCAGGGCCGGCGCTAGACTTGAAAATTCGGCGGAAATTATCCATCCCTTTATTGAAAACAATTAATCCTGGCTAATTCTAGATGGTTTCCCTTTATAAACACGTTTTCCAATTCAAGAATAATCAAGTGGCAATTGAAGACATGGCTTCTCTCCCCCATGCGATCTAACAGCAAATAATGGGCTACATTCAGTAGAGAAAATAATTAAATTATAATTAGGTCTATGCACTGGCACTCAGCAACGTTAATTTTTTTTCCAGCGAGAGCGGCATTTCAGAACTCTTCAGCGAATGAAGGTAATTCTGGTGACAAGTATACGTGGTTTCGTCCGTTTACATTTTCCAGTCTGACAGCTGTCTATTTTTTACAGCAAGTTGCGTGACGGTGGTGCAAAAACACGCGTAGGTACTTGCCGAAATTACCTTCATTACCTTCATGGGGACTGTGTGTGATCAGGGACTGTGTGTGTGTAAGTACGATTAATTCCTCTAGCCTACACTGTCGATCACGATGTGATTTACAAGATTCGGACTTGGAAATTATTCATACTTGACAGTTATGAAATAGTTATCACCTCGAACGAGTTTTCGTGGTAAGTTATCTTTCTGTTTTTCGGTCTTTCTTTCTTTAGTGTACGTAAACGTGTTTGAAACTTTGAGGTAAACCATGAACACGGACATGCATGCGTCGTAGACGCAAGACACTGGCATATTTTCTTCACTGGCTATCTTTTCTCTATCATGTCTCAACAATTTCCTCCACCTGTTTTTCTTTTCTGCCCATGGTTTATTTCAACTGTCAATCACGAAAGAAGTGTCCTGTGGAGACTGCTTTTCATCTAGACTTTATTCAGGGGGAAGTGGGCTAGTAGAGGTCTAGATCAAAAATACCAGCTTTTTTAAGTAGGGCCGGCGTTTGCCTTGAAAATTCGGAGGCAAAGATCCATCCCTTTATTGACAACAATTAATCCTGGCTAGTTCTCAATGGTTTTCCTTTATTAACACGTTTTCCAATTTAAGAATAATCAAGTTACAGTTGAAGACACGGCTTCTCTCCCCCATGCAAACTAACAGTTACAAAATAATGGGCTACATTCAGTACAGAAGAATATTTTAATTATAAATAGGTCTTTGCACTGGCACTCAGCAACGTAAATTTTTTTTCCAGCAAGAGCGGAATTTCAGAACTCTTTTGCGAATGTTGTCAATAAAGGGATGGATATTTGCCCCCGATTTTTCAAGTCTAGGACCGCCCCTGCGTTTACATGATTTTCGAGTACCCAAGTACCCGCCCGAAAAATTGTCGGGTTCCGGTTTTGAAAAAATTCCCGAAATTCCCAGCCCTATCTGTGAGCTTAGGCCAGACTTTTTTTATTCTTTGGTCCTCGGGCCCCCGCCATGGAAATTGCCCGAAATAGAGAGGAAAAAAAAAAAATTTTTTTTGCATGTCCTCGGGCCCGCCGCTCAGAAAAATCCTAAAAATTGAATTAAAAAAAAAAAAAAAAAAAAATTTATTTTCATTCCGCCCGCCGCTGCCTGGAGGGCTAGTGATCCTTATTCTTTTATCTTTCCTCCGCTCTGAACGTATCGCTATTCTGAAAGATAAAGAATCAAGCCGTCCGGAATAAACATCTCCTCGACGATTTCCATGTTCCCGCGCCGGCCATCAGTTGACAGTCGACTGGTCACGGTAACAGAACTTGTCTGTAAAAACCTGTATTTCCCGGTAACGTTGGTCTCTGCGGTTGTTATGAGCACTCCTTTACTACCGCATGTTTCTTCGTGTGTCGCGCTACTGGAAGCGCTCCTGGTTGACCTATATGCAGTAATTCTAACTGGTATGCTTGTGTTACTTCGGTTAGCAATCAAGGTGGTAATTTCATCATAACGTTGCCTGATTGTAGCTGCTACAGTTGAAGCTAATCGGAGAGGCGTTGTATGTGCCTAAGTTGGGCTGATAAGGCTGCAGTTAGACCAGACGTTGGCTTTGCAGAGCTTCGGGTCCGCGTTTGGGTTTGTTTATTGCAGCTGTGAAATGATCGTTTTGTTTATTTGGGGTCAGCTGGGAACTTTGCCGTCGTGCGCCCTTACAAAAAAATACCATTTAATTTACCATTGGATACCATTCATTTTCCAGTGAGGATTTTCGTAAAGGTGGGCTAGCACTCTGATGCTAAAGCTGTGTCTGGTATAACAAACGATTTCTCTGCATTGCCTTGGCGGAATTTCATCCCCCTTTAAAAATCGTTCTGGCTAATTACAAGCTGAAAAAGTGGAAACTGGATACGGAATGTTTCCCGGTACAAGTTATCGATTCACAAGCTCCATATAAGCAACGCTTAGACCGTTTGCATGTTTCTGCTATGAGCTCATTTAGTAGCTTGCTGTCGGAATTGTTTCGTTTTGGAAGAAATGGTTATTAGGAGCTTATAGCAAAGTTTCTTCCTGCACAGTGGGTATATAACAGTACAGCTACAACCGCATGCATGCAAGGCAAGACAGTACAAGCAAAACAATAAGCTGAGACGAAGGAGGTTCATTCATTTTATCTAGTCGCACATACACATGTACGGCCTTTGATTGCACAATTCCCCGCCGATTCCTTACATTAGATGTTGGACATTCACAAGAACTCGGAGCCACAAGTTGCATTTGACTGATGCTGTTCCTTCAATCGGTCACCTTCAGTCTGTGTCCGTATGCCCATTGATCACATCCTATCAATCAGATGTTCTTGAAAAGAGCAGTCACTGGATTGTCATTTATTCACATGCGATCTATAACTGCAGCAGCTGTGTGGTAAATCTGAAATGATGACATAAGGTGGAGAGAGGGCTCTCTCATCATTTTCAGAGGCTCGGGACTCTCAGCCTTTAAACTGCATCTGTGCATCTACACCCATCAGCTGTGTCCTCACTACCGAGCTCCCCACCAGCGTACATGTGTATCATTTCTGATCATACTGAGTGACTGTCAGTCAGTCTGGTAACAGTGATGTAGTGTGTTTCAGTTCTGATCATACTGAGTGACTGTCAGTCAGTCTGGTAACAGTGATGTTGTGTGTTTCAGTTCTGATCATACTGAGTGACTGTCAGTCGGGTAACAGTGATGTTGTGTGTTTCAGTTCTGATCATACTGAGTGACTGTCAGTCAGTCTGGTAACAGTGATGTTGTGTGTTTCAGTTCTGATCATACTGAGTGACTGTCAGTCAGTCTGGTAACAGTGATGTTGTGTGTTTCAGTTCTGATCATACTGAGTGACTGTCAGTCAGTCTGGTAACAGTATGTTGTGCAGGTGAAAACTAAAAACTGCTGCAGACAGCACACAAACACCTAAAGCAAGACAAGTTAAAGGTTATGCAGGGAGAGGACAGGAAACACATGCATTATTGCTGAGGAGCTGTGCATAGACTACTATACAGATTAGGTGGTTACGGGCTGGTTTACGACTCTCCACTTAGATTAGTTTGACAGAAATGACCAAAGAATTCAAAATAATTATGCAGGTACATACAGGCAACAACAACATAAATAGGCCCCACTATAAAGAAATGACTTGCATGATTTTCAGACTCATTCCCCGAGGGTAATCTCACTGGGCTAATGAATCCTGTGGGATGAAGTGAAGCAGCAAAAAAATGCATAATGAAAAATAAAATATTTATTTTAGAAATGAATATTTTTTATTTTTATTTCTCCTCTCTTGTACCTGCCAATTACCATTTTCAGGAAGTGGAAAATTTCAAAAATGAAGGATTGTTGCACTCAGTCAACACACTGAACTGATGAGTGCTACAGGTGCGTAGAGCTGATATAGAAGGACGAAGAAGTGCTGACCGCACACTGAAAAAACATCAGTCTGGCCCGTAAAAAAGCACAGTTTATGGCAGCTCACATACCAATGACAAAAGTTTACAAAAAGTGCGAAAGTACACAAAAACAAAGAAAAGGGAAAAAAAAAAGTGAAAAACAAGGAAGTGGAAAATAATTTTTTTTTTTTTTTTTTTGCCCCCTCCTGTTGTCTGTGGAAAAAAGCCCGAGGACCAAGGAATGAAAAAAGTCTGGCCTTAGAGACGGTAGTCCTGTGTGTGTGGGGTCAATATCACTGGGAGTCGGTGTGTTTGTGAGCTTGGAGACAGTTTTCCTGTTTGTGTGAGGTGAATATTTCTCGGATTCGGTGTGTCTGTGAGCTTTGAGATGGAACTCCTGTTTGTGTGGAGTTAAGATTTCGCAGAGCCAGTGCAACTGTGAGCTTAGAGACAGTATTTCTGTTTGTGTGAGATCAATATTTCTGGGATTCAGTCTGTCGGTGAGCTCAGAGACGGAACTCCTGTCTGTGTGGGGTTAGGATCTCTGGGAGTCAGTCAGTGCATCTGTGAGCTTAAAGACCGAAATCTTTTTTGTGTGGGGTACTGGGAGTCAGTGCATTTGTGAGCTTAGAGACAGGACTCCTGTTTGTGTGGAGTTAATATCTCTTGGAGTTGGTGCATCTGTGAGTTCAGAGACACGACTCCTGTTTTTGTGGGGTTAATATTTCTGGGAGTCAGTGCATCTGTGAGTTCAGAGACAGGAGTCCTCTTTATATGGGGTTAATATTTCTGGGAGTTGGTGTATCTGTGAGTTCAGAGACAGGACTCCTGTTTGTGTGGGGTTAATATTTCTGGGAGTCAGTGCATCTGTGAGTTCAGAGACAGGACTCCTGTTTGTGTGGGGTTAATATTTCTGGGAGTTGGTGCATCTGTGAGTTCAGATACACGACTCCTGTTTTTGTGGGGCTAATATTTCTGGGAGTCAGTGCATCTGTGAGTTCAGAGACAGGAGTCCTCTTTATATGGGGTTAATATTTCTGGGAGTTGGTGTATCTGTGAGTTCAGAGACAGGACTCCTGTTTTTGTGGGGTTAATATTTCTGGGAGTCGGTGCATCTGTGAGTTCAGAGACAGGACTCCTGTTTGTGTGGGGTTAATATTTCTAGGAGTTGGTGCATCTGTGAGTTCAGAGACACGACTCCTGTTTGTGTGGGGTTAAAATTTCTGGGAGTCAGTGCATCTGTGAGTTCAGAGACAGGAGTCCTCTTTGTGTGGGGTTAATATTTCTGGGAGATGGTGCATCTGTGAGTTCAGAGACAGGACTCCTGTTTATGTGGGGTTAATATTTCTGGGAGTTGGTGCATCTGTGAGTTCAGAGACAGGACTCCTGTTTGTATGGGGTAAATATCTCTGAGTGGAATGTCCTTTCTATGACTTCAGAATCTGAACTAACTTTCCTTTAATACACCATGTTGCCAGGAAAGAAAGTCTTGTAAAGAAGCCTTGTGCGGCAGGATGGGGGAAGTAATCACTGAAACTGCTCTTATTTGTGAGCGGATCAGAATTGTTATTGAAAGGAGGGGGTATATATTTTTTAAACTGCTGTGTAATGTGGAAAAAAAAAGCCACTAGATGGCAGTATTGACATTTTTTTTGTTAAGCCCAGTCTGGAGCTAGGTTTGGGGCATGTCCTGGGCATGCCTCAGAGGGGGCTGGAAAAGAGTATATAAGGAGAAGAATTGAGAGAGTGGGTAGTAAGAGAAATTGTGGAAGGATACATTTGACCAGACCTGTCACTCTTTTCAAGACCTGCGAAGCTTTTTGTGGATTTTTGCCTGTGTTGAAGCATTTTCCTGTCCCAGGACATTGAAACACAGCAGCCCATCTCAATTACCAGGGGACTGTAAATCTCTCTTTTTTTTTTTTTTTTTTTTTTCTTCAATCTTGGTCAGTAGGGTAGATTGTAGATTAGTTCTAAGTGTTTGTTGAATTAAATCTGTTGAAGTTTAAGAATTTTGTCTGTCATCCCTTGCTGTCCATGACGTCATAACAAATTGACGCCATAACAAGTTGGGGCCATAACAAAGTGGGGGCTCGTCCGGGATAGACCATTGTGCGGGTCATTTATTGAAAATCTAAAATTTCAAATTGTGAAAAGACAGAACTGCTAGAAATATGCAGACAGTTAGAGCTGACAGATGTAAAACCAGCCATGCGAAAAGCAAGACTGGCTAGAGAGATTGTTGAATATTACATTGATGAAAATGTGTTTGCACCAGGAGATCTGGAACAGTTTCCAGTGGAAAATCCAAATGTAGAAATGGAACTTAAATTAAAAATGCTAGAGATTGAAAAGAGAGGAAAGAGCATTCGAGAGAGCAGAAAGAGAAAAAGGAAAAAAAAGAGAGTTTGAGAGAGCAGAAAGAGAGAAAGAAAGGCAGTTTGAGAGAGAGAAAGTGGAAAGAGCAGAAAGAGAGATACAGAGACAGAGAGATTTCGATTTAGAAAAATTAGATAGAGAAGAAAGGCTCCAAATGGAGCAACTAAAAATTAAAATGGAAGCTGAAAACAAATTTCGTGCTAGCCAGGAGGTAAAGCTGGTGCCTCCATTCTCGGGGAAGGAAGTTGATAAGTATTTCCAGTGCTTCGAGAAGGTAGCTAAGAGTTGTCAGTGGCCAAAGGAACACTGGCCTCTGATGTTGCAAACTGTCCTCAAGGGTAAAGCTCAACAAGCCTATTCAGCTTTGTCTGCAGATGATTCCTCTGATTATGAGGTTGTCAAAAAGGTTATTTTGACAGCTTATGAGTTGGTTCCAGAGGCTTACCAACAGAAATTCAGAGGTCTGAAGAAATCTGACAATCAGACTTATGTGGAATTTGCTAACGAGAAGAAGGTTTGCTTTGAGCGCTGGTGTACTTCTATGGAGGTCAAGGATGATTTCAACTCACTAAAAGAGATGGCGTTAGTTGAAGAATTCAAGAACTGTCAAGGATGATATTAAGACATACCTTAATGAGAAGCAAGCACTGAATTTGCAATCAGCTGCCAAGTTTGCAGACAAATATGTTCTCACACATAAGTCCAAATTTCAGTCTAGCAGTAACAATAGATGGTCCCAATTTCAGAAGAAAGGTAACGGTGATACCCAAGATTCCTCACCCAAAGACAAATCTGGTGATGGTGCTCAGAAATCCAGTCAAAGGTCTGATCAAAGTGTGAAAGCTGACAGTGAAAAAAGTGGTCTAGTTTGCAATTATTGCAAGAAATCTGGTCATGTTACAACTAACTGTTGGTTCCTTAAAGCTAAGAAAGAAAAAGAAAAGAATACCAAACCCAATGCCTTTGTGAAGACAAGGTTAGAAACCCCTGTAGTAGATGACCGATCTGCTAAATTGCCTGCTCTTTGTGAGGCTAAGAAGCCTGATACTGCTGACTTTGTGAGGGAGGAATTTCTTCCATTTGTGTCAGAGGGATTTGTGGCTCTGAATGAGCATTCTCCTCCTGTCCCCATATATATCCAAAGGGATACCGGAGCTTCTCGGTCACTTTTGTTGATGGACTCCTTGGAGTTACGTGATGAGACCGCTTCTGGGGATTTCATACTTGTACAAGGTATTGAAGGGAGGACTGTATCTGTACCCCTGCGCTCTGTATTCTTGAAGTCAGATTTAGTTACAGGACAGGTAAAGGCGGGACTTATGTCAAGTCTACCTATCAAGGGTGTTTCTCTGTTGCTAGGCAATGACCTGGCTGGGGGCAATGTAGTTCCCCCTGTTCATCTTACTTCACAGCCGAGCACTGAAGATGGCGATGAAGACCCATCTCTGTATCCTTCCTGTGCAGTGACCCGTGCTATGGCCAAGAAGGTCAAGATGAAGATGATGTGGTGCCGTCCAGCACATTGAATAGTCATGACTCAGGTGGTTCGCCTCATGACTCTGTTCAGCCTACTATGGTTTCTCCGTTTGAGGACTTATTAGACACTTTTATCAGTTCTCTATTCAGCCAGCCAGATGGGTCTGGTGATTCTGATGTGTCTGGTGACTTGTCTCTGTCCAGAAAGCGGTTGATTCAGGAGCAAACCAATGATCCTGAAATTTGTGTACTAAAGAAGAGAGCCCTTCCTGATGAAGAAATAGACGCAGTTCCAGTTGGGTATTATCTCAAGGATGGAGTGTTGATGCGGAAGTGGCGCCCTCCTGATATCCCTGCCAATGCAGATTGGGCAGTGGTAAAAAGCAAATTGTTGTTCGAAGGTCTACAGGAATGAGATCTTAACAATGGCTCATAGTTTGCCTTTAGGAGGTCATCTTGGTGTTAACAAGACTGTTGACAAGATCATGAAACACTTCTTCTGGCCTGGACTTGGAAAGATGTTTCCAACTTTTGCAAAACCTGTCACACTTGTCAGGTAGTTGGAAAACACCAGTTAGACCCACCTGTAGCTCCATTGCAGCCTATCCCAGCATTTGGGGAGCCCTTCTCCAAGGTCATCGTTGATTGTGTTAGTCCATTACCCAAGACTAGATCTGGAAATCAGTACTTGTTGACAATCATGTGTGCATCTACCAGATTCCCTGAAGCCATCCTCTCGCAACATCAAGGCAACTGCAATCTCGAAGGCTTTGATAAAGTTCTTCACGTTGTTTGGCCTTCCCAGGGAAATTCAGTCAGATCAAGGTAGCAATTTCACGTCCGGATTGTTTCAGCAGGTTGTGTATGAACTAGGTGCGAAGCAGATGCTTTCCAGTGCCTATCGTCCAGAGAGTCAGGGTGTCTTAGAGGGGTTTCATTCCACTCTCAAGACAATGATGAGGACTTATTGTTATGACCATGAGAAAGACTGGGATGAAGGTGTTCATTTGCTGTTGTTTGCAGCTAGGGAAGCAGTGCAGGAGTCTACTGGATTCAGTCCATTTGAGCTAGTGTTTGGCCATGAAGTGAGAGGACCTTTGCTATTGTTGAGTGAACAATGGCAAGAGAAAGAGCCGCATATCAGTCTGTTAGACTATGTTAGCAAGTTCAAGGAAAGACTGCGTGCAGCTTGTGACCTAGCCAAAGAGAACTGGAAATCAAGTCAGGGAAAAATGAAAACTTGGTATGATCATAAGGCTAGAAGCCGTGAGTTTAAACCAGGAGACAAGGTCCTTGTGTTGGTTCCCTTGCAGTCCAATCCATTGCAGGCTAGATTTCATGGTCCTTATGAAATTCTGACAAAACTCTATGATCTCAATTACATTGTGAAGACTCCAGATAGGAGAAAGCCAAAACAGTTGTGTCACATTAACATGCTGAAGCCTTATCATGATTGGAATGCTAGGGTTGCAGCTGTCACTTCAGATCCTCCTATGGCCGAGACTTGTGAAGATGAGGGGGAGTTTCAAGATGATGAACCTAGAATTAAAGCTGAAGTTCTTTCATGTAAATTGTCAAATTCTGAAGTGTTGCAAAATCTTGATGTAAAACTCCAGCACTTAGAACCCTCACAGAAAGATCAGTTTGAGAGGTTGATCAAGAAATCTAAAGATCTATTTCCTGATGTTCCAAAGAGAGTTTCTATAGCCTCTCATGATGTAGATGTTGGTGATGCCAAACCAGTAAAATGGCATCCGTACTGGATGAATTCTGAAAAGAGAAAGATTGCTGAGAAAGAGGTTGAGTACATGTTAGAACATGATATTATCAGACCCTCTAACTCAGATTGGAGTTCACCCTGTGTTCTAGTTACAAAACCTGATGGAAGTACTAGATTCTGTACAGATTATCGCAAAGTCAATGCTGTAACTAGAACTGATGTGTTTCCAATACTTAGGATTGATGATTGTATCGATAGAGTAGGGCAAGCAAAGTTTCTGACCAAGATTGATCTATTGAAGGGTTATTGGTGTGTGCCTTTAACTGAGAGGGCCAAGAGCATCTCTGCTTTTGCCACACCATCTAGGTTATACCAGTATGAAGTCCTACCCTTTGGCATGAAAAATGCCCCAGCCACGTTCCAAAGGATGATACAGTCTACAATGCCGGATTGCCACACGGGTGCGTACATCGGCGACCTGATCACATGGAGTGACTCCTGGGAAGAACATCTGAAAGATGTAGAGGCGTTGTTCAGCGCTTGACCCAGGCTAACCTGACTGTTAACCTGAACAAGAGTGACTTTGGTTGTGCTACTGTCACGTGTCTTGGCTACGTCATAGGCCAGGGTAAGGTGGCACCCATAAATGCTAAAGTCCAAGCCATCATGGACTTTCCAGTTCCTGGCAACAAATAAGCTTTGCGCCGCTTCCTTGGAATGATCGGGTACTACCGCAAGTTCTGCAAGAACTTTGCTGAGATTGCTCTCAGTCTCACCAACCAACTGAAGAAAGGCATAAAGTTCACTTGGGATGAAGCATGCCAAAGAGCCTTCGATCGCGTGAAGTCTCTGCTGTGTCACTTCCCCGTGCTCAAATCTCTTGACTTCAACAAACTGTTCTCCATGGCGGTCGATGCTAGCGACCAAGCTTGTGGATCTGTGCTCCTACAGAGAAGTGACTCTGATGACATTGAGCATTCCGTGGCATACTTCTCCAGGAAGTTGAATCGCCACCAAAAGAACTATTCCACAATTGAGAAGGAGCTGTTGGCTCTGGTTCTATCCTTACAACACTTTGAGGTTTATGTTTGTACAGGGCAAAAGCCAATGATTGTGTATACTGACCACAATCTGTTAATGTTTTTGAGTAAGATGAAAAACAAGAATCGGAGATTGTTGAATTGGAGTTTGATTTTACAGGAGTTTGACTTGGAAATTAAGCATGTAAAGGATACTGACAATGTAATTGCTGATTGCTTATCCTGTGTTTGAGTATATGAATATATATCACATGTGTTTATTAGCATATTGTATTATATGTATATATATATATACAAAGTGTCTACTTAACCATTTTTTGTATTGAAAAGAAAAATTTTGCCTTTATGAGTCAAAATTTTTCTCTTTTGGAATGGAGGTGTAATGTGGAAAAAAAAAGCCACTAAATGGCAGTATTGACCTTTTTTTTGTTAAGCCCAGTCTGGAGCTAGTTTTGGGGCATGTCCTGGGCATGCCTCAGAGGGGGCTGGAAAAGAATATATAAGGAGAAAAATTGAGCGAGTGGGTAGTAGGAGAAATTGCAAGGAGAAATTGTGGAAGGATACATTTGACCAGACCTGTCACTCTTTTCAAGACCTGTGAAGCTTTTTGTGAATTTTTGCCTGTGTTGGAGCATTTTCCTGTCCCAGGACATCGCAACACAGCAGCCCATCTCAATTACCAGAGGACTGTAAATCTCTTTTTTTTTTCTTCTTCAATCTTGGTCAGTAGGGTAGATTGTAGACTAGTTCTAAGTGTTTGTTTAATTAAATCTGTTGAAGTTTAAGAATTTTGTCTGTCATCCCTTGCTGTCCATGACGTCATAACAAATTGACGCCATAACAAATTGGGGCCATAACAGCTGAGTTTGGATTCTTTTTTTGTCATCAATCTGTTGAGGGAGATATTTTCTGTCAGAAGGGGCCATATTGGGGAGAGTGAATGAGCAAGATTCGGAGAAGTGAATGGCTCCAACGCTCTTTCTCTCTTGCGCACGCGCGCGCTCACACACACCTCGCCCTAAGCCCAGAATTAAGCTTTGTACCCATGGGGACCCAGAAAAGGTCCCCACAACGCATGGTTTCTCAGACTTTACTATCTTTGTGAGGTATTCTGGTCCCCAGCATGATATATAAACAAAAGCACACACACACATTGTGGAAAACAAGAGGGTATGCGCTCTCGGTCTTTCTCTCACTCTCACACACACACACACACACACACACGGACACACACGGACACACCCAGGCACACACAGTCATCATTCTGTTTCTATCCCAATGAGGATATTATACTGAACAAAAATATAAACACACAAAGTGATTTTTTTTTTTAATTATTTTTTTTCAGTCGGGAAATATTTCAACAAAACAATTTTTATTTTATTCTTGAATTAATATTCAAGCAACAGAAACATGACTAACAATTTACTGTACACAATTCATGAGTTATCACAGCCTGAACCCACCAGGGGTCTGCGGGTAGAGTTCACAGCACTCAGTAACGAGTGTGTCCACCATCGGCATCACGTAAAGCGCTACACCTCCGGCGCATGGAGTTCACGAGGTTGTCAATAGCGGCCTGTGGAATGTTGTCCTATTCCTCCTGCAGTGTAACCCGGAGCTGGCATCAGCATAACGCTCGCCCACACGTCCGTCGCCATGCGCGTTGTCTGTCATCAGCACGGTACAGTTGGAATCACGATTCATCGTTGAATAACACCGTCCTCCACCCTGCAAGGGTCCAGCGAAGGTTAAGATTGGCCCATTCGAGTCTGTACCGATGACAGACGGCGGTCAGGTCGAGACCTCGATGCGGTCGGCAGGCTCGGAGGTCTGCCTCCTTCAGGCGGTTTTGGACAGTCTGAGCTGATATCCGCCTGTTGTGCAGTCCGATGGTCTCGTCAGCTGTCCTGGTGGCTGGTCGGAGCCGATCACGGAGGTGCTGGAGCCGCATGTGCCGATCCTGTGTGGGCGTGGTCACACGTGGTCATGGGGCATGTGGACGATTCACAGTGCTGCCAGTCTCTCTGAATCGACTTCTCAACCGGCTGATGGTGGAATGACGCACATTCAAGTGTGTTGACACTGCTGTCACAGATATGCCAGCATTCAGCATGCCAATGGCGCGCTCCCTCATGACTTGTGACATCTGTGGCATTGTGACTAGGGACAAAAGTGCACATTTTGCAGTGGACTTTTATTGACCCTGGTGCAAGGAGTGCCTGTGTATTGGTCACGCTGACTGACCAACTCAATGTTATGCTCTATGCAACTCAGGGGTGGAATAACTGAATGAGTGCGTAATCTCACAGGGAGCAGTCAATGAGAAGTGAGTCACCAGAATTGATCAAAAAAAATCATTCAGTACAGCAATAAA
Source organism: Gymnothorax javanicus (assembly GCA_029692085.1). Classification (NCBI taxonomy): domain Eukaryota; kingdom Metazoa; phylum Chordata; class Actinopteri; order Anguilliformes; family Muraenidae; genus Gymnothorax; species Gymnothorax javanicus. The sequence goes on along the minus strand of CM056200.1, from coordinate 13,004,904 downwards.
CACTATTTGTGGGCATATTTCATGATAGGTAAATTTAACTCAGGATTTTTGGTTCATGCGTTTAAAATTTTTGTTCAGTGTATATTGACTTCCATTCATTTTTGTGTCTCTACAGCTTTTCCCTAATCTTAACAATAAGCAATGCATGCCTAACCTAAACCCTTACCCTAACCTTAACCTATCCCTAATTCTAACCTTACCCTAACCTAAACCTATCCCTAATTCTAACCTTACCCTAACCTTAACCTATCCCTAATTCTAACCTTAACTCTAGCCCTAACCTATCCCTAATTTTCACCTTAACCCTAACCCTAACCTATCCCTAATTCTAAACTTACCCTAACCTTAACCAATCCCTAATTCTAACCTTAACCCAAACCCTTACCCTAACCTTAACCTATCCCTAATTCTAACCTTACCCCTGACCTTCACTAGTGAGTCACAATTTGCTCTTGTAGTTGTGAGGACTGGTAAAACTCCCCAATAAAGTTCCCACTGTTGGAAAAACGTGTTTTTTAGTCCTCATTATGGAAAATAAGTGTGTGTGTGCTCTGTTCTGCCACAGAGACGTTAAAACTGCTCCAGAGGTTACTAAAATCTCCCGGCTGCAGGAAGATCCCTGTTCTGGTGCAGAATAAAGATGATGTCATCGTCACAGCCTCCAACTTCAGCTCTGAGAGGTGCTGTCACACCCTGTAGTGTTAACTCACTCCACCTAACCCACCGCTACCTGCTCATGGCTCATGTTACCGCCAACATCACTCACTCCGCTAAACCCACCGCTACCTGCTCATGTTACCGCTAACATCACTCACTCTGCTTAACCCACCGCTATCTGCTCTCATGTTACCGCTAACATCAATTACTCCGCTAAACCCACCCCTACCTACTCATGTTACTGCCAACATCACTCACTCTGCCAAATCCACTGCAACCTGCTCATGTTACCGCTAACATCACTCACTCCGCCAAACCCACTGCTACCTGCTGTCACATTACTGCCAACATCACTCACTCTGCCAAACCCACTGCTACCTGCTCATGTTACTGCCAACATCACTCACTCCACTTAACCCCCCGCTACCTGCTCATGTTACCGCCAACATCACTCACTCCGCCAAACCCACTGCTACCTGCTGTCACATTACTGCCAACATCACTCACTCTGCCAAACCCACTGCAAGCTGCTTATGTTATGGCCAACATCACTCACTCTGCCAAACCCACCGCTACCTGCTCATGTTACCGCTAACATCACTCACTCTGCCAAACCCACTGCAACCTGCTCATGTTACCGCTAACATCACTCACTCCGCCAAACCCACTGCTACCTGCTATCACATTACCGCCAACATCACTCACTCTGCCAAACCCACTGCAAGCTGCTTATGTTACCGCCAACATCACTCACTCTGCCAAACCCACTGCTACCTGCTCTCATGTTACGGCCAACATCACTCACTCTGCCAAGCTCACTGCAACCTGCTCATGTTACCGCCAACATCACTCACTCTGCCAAACCCACCGCTACCTGCTCATGTTACCGTTAACATCACTCACTCTGCCAAACCCACCACTACTTGCTCATGTTACCGCCAACATCACTCACTCTGCCAAACCCACTGCAAGCTGCTCATGTTACTGCCAACATCACTCACTCTGCCAAACCCACTGCAACCTGCTCATGTTACCGCTAACATCACTCACTCTGCCAAACCCACTGCAAGCTGCTCATGTTACCGCCAACATCACTCACTCTGCCAAACCCACTGCAAGCTGCTCATGTTACTGCCAACATCACTCACTCTCCCAAACCCACCGCTACCTGCTTATGTTACCGCTAACATCACTCACTCTGCCAAACCTACTGCTACCTGCTATCACATTACCGCCAACATCACTCACTCCGCTATACCCGCCATTACCTGCTCGTGTTACCGCCAACATCACTCACTCCGCCAAACCCGCCACTACCTACTTATGTTACCGCCAACATCACTCACTCCACCAAACCCACCGCTACCTGCTCATGTTACTGCTAACATCACTCACTCCGCCAAATCCACCGCTACCTACTCATGTTACCGCCAACATCACTCACTCCACCTAACCCACCGCTACCTGCTCATGTTATCGCCAACATCACTCACTCCACTAAACCCACTGCTACTCATGTTACTGCTAATATCACTTCACTGCCTGTATTAAATCTGTTGAGTTCAATATGGCACAGTCTTCTCAAGAACCTTCCAGTGGATTGATGCACTTTGTGTTCGTGTGTGTGTGTGTGTGTTTTTGTGTGTGTGTGTGTGTGTGTGTGTGTGTGTGTGTGCGCGTTTGTAGGATGTGTCCCATCTTCCAGATCTCCAATGTAACAGGAGAGAACATGGACCTGCTGAAGATGTTCCTCAACCTGCTCTCCTCTAGAACATCGTACAGTGATGACCAGCCGGCAGAGTTCCAGATCGACGACACCTACTCTGTACCGGTCAGTCTGAGACGCCCACACACTCACACACACACACACACACACGCACACGAGCGCACACACACACACACTCACGTGCCCGCGCTCACACACTCACACAGAAATCAAGAATTACGATTATATTGATTGATTACAAGTTTTCATGTTTCTTGTCCTGTTTTAGGGCGTAGGCACAGTTGTATCAGGAACTTCGTTCACAGCGGATTAATCGACTGAGCGACACCATGCTGCTCGCCCTGACCCCCTGGGCAACTTCCTCCCCATCGCTGTCAAATCCATCCACCGCAAGAGGATGCCAGTGAAGGAGGTGCGGGGGGGTCAGACGGCCTCCTTTGCCCTTAAAAAGGTCAGCCCCTCCCCCACTTGCTGCTGATTGGTTAACTGTGGCTAAAAGAGCAGATGTTATGTCAGTCTCTGATTTTATGAGGTCACAAATGTCATTAGAATGTTTTGGACTGAACATTCTCGTGCTGATGTGTGTGTGTGTGTGTGTGTGTGTGTGTGTGTTTTCTTCCCTCAGGTCAAGCGCTCATCCATCAGGAAAGGCATGGTGATGGTGTCGCCCCGCCTCAGCCCACAGGCATCATGGGAGTTTGAGGCCGAGATCCTGGTGCTGCACCATCCCACTACCATCTCCCCCAGATACCAGGCCATGGGTCAGTTTTTTTCCCCCAGATACCACTCCTTGGGTCAGTTACTCTCCCCCAGATACCAGGCCACGGGCCAGTTACTGTCCCCCTTATACCAGGCCATGGGTCAGTTACTCTCCCCTAGATATTAGATCATAGGTCAGTTACTCTCCCTCAGATACCAGGCCATGGGTCAGTTACTCTCTCTCTCTGATACCAGGCCATGGGTCAGTTACTGTCCCCCAGATACCAGGCCATGGGTCAGATACCAGGCCATGGGTCAGTTACTATCCCCAGATACCAGGCCATGATTCCAGACCATGGTTCAGTTACTCTCCCCTGATTCCAGACTATGGGTCAGTTACTCTCCCCAGATACCAGGCCATGGTTCAGTTACTCTCCCCTGATTCCAGACTATGGGTCCCTCCCCAGATACCAGGCCATGGTTCAGTTACTCTCCCCTGATTCCAGACTATGGGTCCCCCCCATACCAGGCCATGGATCAGTTACTCTCCCCCTGATTCCAGACCATGGGTCAGTTCTCTCCCAGATACCAGGCCATGGTTCAGTTACTCTCCCCTGATTCCAGACTATGGGTCAGTTACTCTCCCCCAGATACCAGGCCATGGGTCAGTTACTCTCCCCCAGATTCCAGACCATGGGTCAGTTACTCTCCCTCTGATTCCAGGCCATGGGTCAGTTACTATCCCCTAGATACCAGCCCATAGGTCAGTTACTCTACACCAGATTCCAGGCCATGGGTCAGTTACTCTCCCCCAGATACCAGGCCATGGGTCAGTTACTATCCCCCAGATACCAGGCCATGGGTCAGTTACTCTCCCTCTGATACCAGGCCATGGGTCAGTTACTATCCCCCAGATACCAGGACATAGGTCGGTTACTCTACACCAGGTTCCAGACCATGGCTCTGTTACTTTCCCCCAGATACCAGGCCATGGGTCAGTTACTCTCCCCCAGATACCAGGCCATGGGTCAGTTACTCTCCCCCTGATTCCAGACCATGGGTCAGTTACTCTCCCCCAGATACCAGGCCATGGTTCAGTTACTCTCCCCCTGATTCCAGACTATGGGTCAGTTACTCTCCCCCAGATACCAGACCATGGGTCAGTTACTCTCCCCCAGATACCAGGCCATGGGTCAGTTACTCTCCCCTGATTCCAGACCATGGGTCAGTTACTCTCCCCCAGATACCAGGCCATGGGTCAGTTACTCTCCCCCTGATTCCAGGCCATGGGTCAATTACTCTCCCCCTGATTCCAGACCATGGGTCAGTTACTCTCCCCCAGATACCAGGCCATGGTTCAGTTACTCTCCCCCTGATTCCAGACTATGGGTCAGTTACTCTCCCCCAGATACCAGGCCATGGATCAGTTACTCTCCCCCTGATTCCAGACCATGGGTCAGTTACTCTCCCCCAGATACCAGGCCATGGTTCAGTTACTCTCCCCCTGATTCCAGACTATGGGTCAGTTACTCTCCCCCAGATACCAGGCCATGGGTCAGTTACTCTCCCCCAGATTCCAGACCATGGGTCAGTTACTCTCCCTCTGATTCCAGGCCATGGGTCAGTTACTATCCCCTAGATACCAGCCCATAGGTCAGTTACTCTACACCAGATTCCAGGCCATGGGTCAGTTACTCTCCCCCAGATACCAGGCCATGGGTCAGTTACTATCCCCCAGATACCAGGCCATGGGTCAGTTACTCTCCCTCTGATACCAGGCCATGGGTCAGTTACTATCCCCCAGATACCAGGACATAGGTCGGTTACTCTACACCAGGTTCCAGACCATGGCTCTGTTACTTTCCCCCAGATACCAGGCCATGGGTCAGTTACTCTCCCCCAGATACCAGGTCATGGGTCAGTTACCCTCCCCCAGATACCAGGCCATGGGTCAGTTACTCTCCCTCAGATACCAGGCCATGGGTCAGTTACTCTCCCTCTGATACCAGGCCATGGGTCAGTTACTATCCCCCAGATACCAGGCCATGGGTCAGTTACTCTCCCTCTGATACCAGACCATGGGTCAGTTACTCTCCCTCAGATACCAGTCCACAGAAGTTACAAAGATAAGTTTACACACGACACACTTCTGGTGTAGAAACTCTGCCCCTCCGCAGACCACTGCATCAGTCCTCCTTCGGCCCCGTCTTTGTGAGGTTTACAGACTCATCTGAAACAGGCCTCTGTGGCTGCAGGTAATCTTATCCCAGCACAAAGGCACCTGATTCTGCTTTTCTACTGATGATCCTGATTGGTTAGTTGGTTGAATCAGGTGACATCGTGCTGGACTGTAGCATAATGAACTGCTCTTTAAGAGGATTGGGCAAGCTTGTAGAGGAGGAGGGACTATTATTATGGGAGACTTCAATTATCCTGGTATCAATTGGAAAATGGTGAAAGGACAGGATAAAGGGGAGGAAGAATTTCTGGATGTTTTTAATGACAATTTTTTGGTGCAGTATATTAATAAACCTACGAGAGAAGGCAATTTTAGACTTAGTGCTTTGTAATGACTCTGATAGACTTAGCAATGTTGAGGTACTGGAGCCACTTGGGACTAGTGGTCACTCCACTGTTAATTTTGACGTTTCATGGGAAGTCTTCGAAAAACAAAATTTTTAATTTTAGGCGAGCAAACTTTGACGGGATGCGCTCATAACTAAGCAAAATAAAATGGAAGACACTTCTGGAGTGTGAGTCTGTAAATGAGATGTGGGAAAGATTTAAGGGGGTTTTACTTGATTCAAAATGTAAATTCATTCCAAAGGTGTCCAAAAGTAAGCCGAAAAAGCAAAATCTGGAGATTAGCAAAATGTAAAGTTGTACATGTAGGTAATAAAAACATTAGACAGGATTACTTCGTGGGAGGTTTAAAACTGGAATGTGCTCCACATGAAAAAGATCTAGGAGTGATTGTTGACCAAACCCTCACAGGTTCTAGTCATTGTGCTGTAGCAGTTAAAAAAGCTAATTGGATGCTGGGATACATTGCCAAAAGTATTGAGTACAAATCCAAGGAGGTGATACTTCTCTTGTGCAACACATTTGCCAGACCACATCTGGAGTATTGTGTACAGTTCTGGGGACCATACTTTAAGAAAGATATAGAGGCTCTAGAAAAAGTTCAGAGAAGAGCAACTAAGCTAATTCCGGGTATTAAAGATGAAAGCTATGAGAATAGGCTGAAGATCCTTAATCTCTTTAGTCTTAGGAAAAGGAGACTAAGGGGTGATCTGATTGAGGTCTTTAAATATGTTAAAGGGATTAACAAAGTGAATTATGTTCCTTCGGCTAAGTTCTGTTAGTAGAACTCGGGGTCACAAATGGAAGTTGACCAAGGGTTAATTTAGCACTGATATTAGGAAATATTTTTTCACCCAAAGAGTAATTTTGATGTGGAATAGCTTGCCTGACCATATTGTTGAGGCAGAGACCTTGGGAGTTTTCAAGAGCAGGCTTGACTTAAAGCTAGATACCATTGAGTCATTGAGTATCTGAAGGGATATATTCACAATAGTATAAAGAAACTAGTGAGCCTCGTTGGGCTGAACGGCCTGTTCTCGCCACTCGTCATGTCATGTCATGTCATGTCATGTCATGTCATGTCATGTCATGTCATGTTAGCGCACCCACACAGGCCCTGTTCGTTTTTGGTTTGACACATCTGATGTACTACACACTAGAGTCTCTCTTTGGTGCTTCTGAATGACGGTCCGCTGGTGTTTGTCGGTTCCGCTCGCGTTGACGCGTCTCTGAGTGAATCTCTGGTCTGGTGTTCTCAGTGCACTGCGGCAGCATCAGACAGACGGCCACCATCTTGTCCATGAGTCAGGACTGCCTGCGTACGGGAGACAAGGCCACGGTGCACTTCCGCTTCATCAAGACCCCAGAGTACCTGCACGTCGACCAGCGCCTCGTCTTCAGGGAGGGCCGCACCAAGGCCGTCGGGACCATCACCAAGGTAACGGGGGTGGAGTCACTGAGCTATGAGAGTGTGTCATGGAAGTGTTAGACTGACAGATCTCTGGGCTGTGCACTGTAATGCATCTCTGTGACGGTCCCTCTTGGAGAAGGGATGTCCAAATATACTGAACAAAAATATAAATGCCCCATGTCAAATTTTTGAGTTTTTATTCACAAAAAACTGGAACCAGGATTCGTCTGTGAATAGCACTCTTCTCCAGCGTGCCAAGGGCCATCGAACGTGTACGTTTGCCCATGCGAGTCGGTTCCGATGCAGGACAGCGGTGAGATCCAGACCACGGTGAGGACACCGAGCGTGCAAGTTGGCTTCTCGCAGGCGATTCGGACTGTCTGTTGTTGCGATGCGTCTGTTGTGCAGACCAACGGTCTCATCCGCTGTGCGTGTCGCTGATCTGAGCCGATCCCACAGGTGGACGAGCCGGATGTAGTGATCTTGTGCTGGTGTGGACACACGTGGCCGACGTGGATGAGGTCGATTTGCAGTACTGCCCGTCCGTCGGAAACGAACTCTCAAACGGCCTATCGTCCGACAGTTAACATTCAGCTGCACAGCGACCGCTCTGGTGGACATCCCTGCATCCAGCATGCCAATGGCACGTTCCCGCATGACCTGAGACATCTGAGGCATGATGACTTTTGACAAAATTTGACATTTTGGGGTGGTCTTTTATTGTCCCCAGTGTAAGGAGTGTCTGGGTACTGCTTATTCTGTCTGATCACCGTCTGGAAATGCCACACCCATGTGCTGAGTGAAATCACTGCATCACTGAGCTCACTGACAGAGAGATGGATTAAAAAATGGTACGCAAATCAAGAGAAATATCCCAATTGTACAAGTGAAAGTCAGCATATGCTCTCTTAGAGTTGTTAACTCCATGTGGCATCAATATTTGACATGGGGCGTTTATATTTTTGTTCAGTGTACATTTGAGTCTAACTGAACTCATTTAGGCCTCGATTTAGTTCTAGTGCACAACTGAGGCCTGTTACTGCCTTAAGAATAAGATGTGTTGATACTTTGCCTCATCAGGATGAGCGCACATGACATCTATGCAGCAATCGCAGTCGCCTGTAGGCCTCTGATGATCTCTGATCTCAGACTCTAACAGGAAATGCTCCTCTCTCTCCAGTAGATGGCAGCATTGCCTTGCACTCAAAGTAGCTCAGCTGGATGTAACTGCGGGACAGATGGCTGTTTTCTTTTGTGTTTGCAATAATTATTCAAACAAATTAGTCAGCCAGGAGCCACATGAGCGCAATGCAGACGAGCAGCAGGAAGTGAGGTATTTATCTGAGGATGTGACTCAGTCCCCCTCCAGTATGTTTGATGCCAGGGTGTGTGCCCTTGCTCCTACAGTTTAAGATCTATATTTAGTTGGCTGTCAGTGTTAGGTGCTGAAATCTGTGTAAATAGACATGTTCGGTATTGCCTGCCAGCTTGCATTTGCATTGTAAAATTAATAAATTTTATTTTGTTTTGGTTTAGAGTCGTGTATTTGAAGTGTAATTATCTTTTAAATTAGCTGAATCTAGCAGATATATTTCAGCTGCTGTGATTTTAGCTGATGTTCGATAAACAAAGCTGTTCAGACGAGTCCTTGTTCAGCTTGAAATTATCATGAGTTCAGTGTTTTGAGCCAAAGTGGCACCCTATGTTTCAGCTGTTGCAGACAGCCAGCAGCCTGCCGTCCAGCGCCAAGCCCCCGCAGGTGAAGATGCAGTCCACCAAGAAGGCCCCGCCTCGTCGAGAGGACGGGTCAACGCCAGCCAATGAGGACGCGGCAACCATCGGGCAGCCAGCCAGTCCGCATGTAGCACAGCAGCAGGTGGGAGTTAGGCAGTGTTTATCCAGTGTTCTGTAGATCAGGGCTGTCCTACAGTGTTGCTGAGATGTGATGCTGTTCTGCAAACCTCATCCTATCCTCCTGTAGGTGTTTAATTACATGGTGTCTTATGTTATTGTTGGAGTGAAAACCTACAGGATGGTAGAACTCCAGGAACAGGGTTGGGCAGCCCTGCTCTAGCCATAGAATGAGGTGTGTTTTTTTAGGAGTGGAGTGGAAACCTGCAGGATGGAATATCTCTAGGAACAGGGTTGGGCAGCCCTGCTCTGGCTGTTGAATGAGGTGACGCTTTGATAGGGTTGGAGTGTAAACGTACGGGATGGTAGATCCCCAGGAACAGGGTTGGGCAGCCCTGCTCTAGCTGTTTAATTAGGTGACGCATTGATAAGGTTGGAGTGTAAACCTACAGGATGGTAGATCTCCAGGAACAGGGTTGGGCAGCCCTGCTCTGGCTGTTGAATGAGGTGACACCTTGATAAGGTTGGAGTGTAAACCTACAGGATGGTATATCTCCAGGAACAGGGTTGGGCAGCCCTGACCTAGCTGTTGAATGAGGTGACACTTTCATACGGTTTGAGTGTAAACCTACAGGATGGTTTATCTCCAGGAACAGGGTTGGGCAGCCCTGCTCTAGCTGTTGAATGAAGTGATGCTTTGATAGGGTTGGAGTGTAAACCTACAGGATGGTATATCTCCAGGAAGAGTGCACTGCACCTGTGCTAAACTGTTGTTGCAGATGGGATGCTATTCAGTCATTTTTGTTTGCGTGTATGTGTGTGTGTGTATGGAATAGTAGTTGGAGGACTCTCTGCTCTTCTTCACTGGTGACTCCTGAATGGTTGGTTATTCTCTCTCTGATATCATGGACATGGCTAACAGCTGCTTCCAGCTTCTTTGCTGTGTTACAACCTCTACTGTCTCTTCCAGTCTGCTGTCTAATCTCTCTCTGTCTCTCTCCCCCCTCTCCACTTCACATCACCCCATCCCTCCTCATCTCTCCCCTCCTCCACTTTAATTCTTCTTCTGCTTCTTTTCTGGCATGGGAATATTTCATTGTGTCCTCTCTCACTCCTGTGACACTCGCCGTACCTTCCCTGCATCCTCTCTGTTTGTCTGCCCTTCCGCACCGCTTGCCTGCGTTAGACGTCAGGCGAGGAAGAATCGCAGAACAAAGACGGCAACAAAGAGAATAAGGTAAAGGGGGAAAAATCAGGAGCACTCAGGGTGGAGCTGGTCTGTGGTTGGGTCATTTCTTGTCTGTGGTTGGGTTATTTCTGGTTTGTGGTTGGATTATTCCTGGTTTGTTGGGTAATTCCGGTCCCGTAGGGCTGCTGTTTATACTGAGGTCATAGTTTGGATGATAATCTTACACAGATGCCTCTTTAGTTGTGCTCGTGTCCCATCACTGTTAACAGAAGCCTCTGTGAGCAATGATAAGGCTGAAGGACTGATGAGTGCTAGCTGAAGTGACGCCCTGCATGTGCTAACGCTGGGTCGTTTGAGTGGTGTTGGGTGATGGTACAGCACACGAATGCCTTTTCATCTCGGTGTCTCTCTCGTTTATCTCTGTCCCACAGCCAAAATCTGGCGGCAGGAGGAGGGGCGGCCAGCGTCATCGAGGAAAAGCCCAGAACAGCGCAACAGCGCCCCCTGCTGGCGGAGTCGGAGGCTGTTAATTCTGCTGTCCTTCCCTCCACAATTTTCTTCTATATCAAGTGTTTTTTTGTTATTTTATTACTGATCACTAGTTCTGACTGAAGCAGAACAAAGTGAGCCCTGAACCCCCTTCATTTACCCAACACTGGGATCCGCTTCACCTCTCTCACACAGCATTCCTACATACATCAGTTTTCATTACTATTACTGTGACATTAGTGTGCTTTACCTTCACTGTAACATCAGTGCGCATTACAGTTACTGTGACATCAGTGCAGATGACTGTCACTGTAACATCAGTGCGGATGACTGTCACTGTAACATCAGTGCGGATTACTCTCACTGTAACATCATTGCGCACTACTCTCTCTGTAATACGTTTACATTACCCTCACTGCTGCATCACTCCGCCCTATTCCTCCCGTGACATCTCCTCTGCTCCCTCTGTCTGGAGCCTGTGAGGACAGGATTTTTCCTGATTTGATTTATTTGGCCTGCAGGGGGACTTGTTGCTGAGAGAAGCTTGTTTTGAGATTTTAGAGTGAGGGTTTAGGAGGGAGAGAGGGCTATAACTCTGCCTCATCTGTACTCTCTGTGCAAGACTCGATCACAGCGTAAAGTCTCCTCTTTTAAACTGACTAACGATCAAGACGGTGAGAGGGCATAGTCTGCCTTCAAGGAGTACCTGGCATACGACCGAACCCCAGAAGTCACTAACGTTCAGTGGGCGCTCAGTGACTTGAGCAGCTGTTGCGTTAATTTTTAAACATGACGTGCTTTTGTGCAGCTGTATGCGCGCTGAGGTGGGCGTCTTTAAGCCCCCTGCTCTGTGGTACAGCTGCCCTGTCCTTCCTGGCTACTTAGTCTATAAGGTCATGTTTAGGTCACACACCCAGTTTTTTAAGCAGAATATCACATTCTCGCTATATTCCCTAAGCAAGTGTTCTTGATTTTTAATGGTAATTTTATTATTATTTTTTTTAATTGAAGTACATTTTAACAGAGGAATGTGGAACAAAACCCATCACCCTGGGCGCTAATGGCGCCTATTGGCAGCTGGCTGTGCAGCGGAACAGTCAATGCACATGCACACACACACACACACACACACACACACACACTTACACGGGGAAGGAAGATGGTGGCCATGATGTAAACCTGAAAAAGACTGGTCTGGAGTTCTGGGCACAAAACGACTCTACTGGACAATCATACAGAACAAATTTGAGCACACACACACACACACACACGCACACACCGACACATTCAGGCATTTGAATGCACACACACGCACAGAGAAATTTACAAACACGCGCTTAAATGTACGTGAATGAACTGGCATTCACACTGGACGCACACCCAGTCCATTTTCAGGTGGAAGGGAGATCCTGTGGTCACTTGGATTGAAAGAGAATGGAATCACTCAGAAGAACAGCCTTATTTATTGATGTGCATTCATCCGTCACAGCGACTGTCTCTGACACGTGCTCCATACCGCAGCAGTCCAATTACACTCTTTATTCATACTCAGTCACTGAGAAATTAGCTTTTTCCAGTTGAATGCATTTGTAAGTGAGTAGTCTGAATATCTCCGCTATGCTAATGGAATAATAAAATGGAAATGAAGTGAAATGAAGTTTTTTATGTGAATGCTATTTTAAGTCTGATTTAGTTTGGGGAGTCCTTTTAATTTTGGATCTGGCTGCAAAAATAATGAGTTTACTTCCATCCTCTGGCAAAGGCGGTGGGTGACCATGTGGCGAATAGTTCCATGGAACCCAAAATTGATCTTTAAAATTGATGTCATGTTTCACTAGTGACTTTCTTCAAAAGCATCCCACAAAGTTTGAATGGAAAATTAATGACATGCTGATGATAAAATACTTAGTAAACATGGCTGAATAGACTTGGAATTTTCTCACACTGTTTGAGCGCCACGACAATAAAAATTTTTAGGGGGAAAGGGCATTTTACATTAACTCTGTGATTGGTTGAGCTCCTAACCAATGAAGTTGGGTACATTACTTCAGAACGATGTGACCTCCCATTCGATGACTGTTCACACCCAATTTGAATCAAGCTATTTGGAAAGGAAAATATTTACATTTGTAGCTCCAATTAGGGTAGTCATCCTCTCACACTAAGTGATATATATATATATATATATATATATATATATATATAAAATAGCCAATTAAAATGTACACACAAGATAATACAAGATTTCCTTATTTCTTTGTATTAGTAACTCCATTTCTGCGAGCTTATTCCTGTTTCTACACATCTGAGCAGGAGGAAAATCTCAGCTCTTTTTCCTTACCCCAGGGACCACCTCCTACACACAGTACAATTACGCAAACAGGCACAGCATCCCACTGCAGTCTCTTGTATTATTATTCACTATTTAATAAAAGATTGTCACATTTAATGTCGTTCTGGCCCACTCTGTCAGTGTGCCACTGCTGTGTCTTAGCTGGGACCCACCTTGTCACTGAAACGGGTTCCGTGCTGCACAGTTGTTTATCCTTTGTCTTGGATCTCTGACTTCGTGCAATAGCAAAACATCTTGTTGAGCAGTGAATTGGTAGACTTCATTGTGGCATAGTGGCTCTTAACTATGATTTTCAGTTGAAATTCCCCTTACGAAGGCTCAAAGTTCCATCCATCCACCCATTGCCACTTTTCCGGGGCCGGGTTGCAGGCTTAACAGACTAAGCAGAGAGGCCCAGGCTCCCCCCTCACCGGCTATTTCTTCCAACTCTTACTGGGGAACCCCAGGCCCTTATAAGGCCAGCCAGGAGATATAATCCTTCCAGCGTTTCCTGGGCTTGCCTCGAGGCTTCCTCCCAGTGGGACATGCCCCGAACACCTCTAAAGGGAGGCGTCCAGGAGTCATCCAGACTATATGCCCGAACCACCTCAACTGACTCCTCTCGACGCGGAAGAGCAGCAGTTCTACTCTGAGCCTCTCCCGGATATCCGAGCTCCTCACCCTATCCCTAAGGTTCAGCCCAGCCACCCTGCAGAGAAAGCTCATTTTAGCCACTTGTATTCCCGATCTTGTTCTTTCGGTCACTACCTGGAGCTTGTGACTATAGGTGAGGGTTGGAACGTAGATCGACCAGTGAATCAAGAGCTTTGCATTTAAGCTCAGCTCCTTCTTCACCACGACAGACCAGTACAATGCCTGCTTCACTGCAGATGCGGCAGTGATCAGTCTGTCGATCTTGCGCTCCATCCTACCCCCACTCAAGAACAAGACCTCGAGATAATTAAACTCCATTTTGGGTAACGATTCAACCCCCACTCGGAGGGGACAATCCACCTTTTTTATACGGCAAAGAACCATGGCCCCAGATTTAGAGGTGCTGGCCCTCATTCCGACCATTTCATACTCGGCTGTGAACCGCTCCAGTGCGTGTTGATAGTCAGAGCACAATGAAGCCAATTGGACCGCATCATCTGCAGACAGCAGAGATGCAATCCTGAGGCACTCAAACTGGACATCCTCCAAGCCTCTGCTGCGCTGGAATATCCTGTCCATGAAAATCAGGAATGAAGGAGACTAGACACGCACTCGGTGGAGTCAAACATCAACTGGAAACGAGTCTGACAATACTGAGAATGCAGGCACAACTCCTGCTTTGGTTGTACAGGGATCAAATGGCTCCAACTAATGGGCCCCAGTGCCCCATACTACTGCGGGATCCCCCACAGGATACCTCATGGGACACAGTAATAAGCTTTCTTCAAGTCCTCAAAACACATGTGGACTGGATGGGTAAACTCCTATGACCCCTCTGGTATCTGTGCGAGGGTAAAATGTTGCTCTGCTGTTCTACGACCAGAACAGAACCTGAATTGTACCTCTTGGATCCAAGATTTGACGTTCAGGTGGAACGTCAAATCTCTCTTGCTTGTTGATATCAGTCTGCCAAGTCAGAAGTTCCCTGGGCATGCCAAGCCTGAAATGCTACCCTCTTCAGGTTGATGACCTTTCTCACCTATGGATCCTTCGGTTACCACCATGACTAGTGCCAACAACCATCAGGTCACAGCTCAAGGCAGCCGCTTCCACAATAAAGATTTAGAATTTGGAATTTGTATCCCCAGCCTCCCCCGGGATGCGAGAAAAGCTTTTCCAGGGCTGTGACTTGAAAATCGTCCTGACAGGTCCTCTACCAAACCTCTACTCATTTCTAGGACAAATGGACAATGCCCATGCTAACATGCGACTCAGCCATGGTGCCACTGTGTAGTGCATAGATAATGAAAAAAAGATGCACTGATTGTTCATATGTTAAATTATGAGCCCGGAACCAGAGCGGGGGGAAAAAAATTTTGCTCCCAGGCCTGGCTCCAGGAGGGTGCCCCTTCTCTGGGCAAGGTTCTCGTACTGCCCTGGGATCAAGTCATAGGAGACACTTTCCGGTTCAAAATCCGGAGAAAACATTTTTTCCACATTACAGGACAATGTCACGTTATATCCTGTATCTAATTGCTGCAGTGCTTCGCAAAGGGTACATCCAGGGTTCTGCCCAGGATGCTAGGAATGCTGCACATTTTGGCCGTGCCGGTTCCATTTTTGTTGATTTGTTGAGCGGGGGGGTGCTGAGATGCGTTATGCGTTTTCTTTTGTTCTGCAGGGGGCATGGCAGGAATATTGCGCACTCAATCGCGCGTCTTCCAGTACTTCTGAATTTCTCCTTTTTTTATTTTTAACCGGGCGGCAAAGCCTTCTGAAGTTAAGTGAGAGTAGCCACAAATTATTTTATGGAACTGTTAGGAAAAAAAATAATAAAAAGTTGACGCACTAGTCAAACCTATGGCTGGAGAGCGCGGTGGTTTATTTATCTCGGGTTTGCAGTATGATATAGCCCACTTACTAACATCTCGGATACAAAGTAAACATGCAAAGCCGATCACAATCATAATGCGGGCTACTGTGACTTGCTTTAACATAAATTGAGATAATGGTGTTCAAAAGCTATGAGGAAAATAAATAATTTCTTCATTGACGTTACGCAGAGGAAAATGGTTTGTATTTTTTTAAATCGCATTGAATACACATCTATTATCAAAGTCAAAATATGCTTTGGTTACTCTTTCTTGGGTTAGGAAGAACGCTGCCATTATTAAGGTCAGACTGGATAACATGAAACTTGATCATTTTGTTCATTCTAATTCATGAAACATCGCGCTTAAAGAATACCGTTCATGTATACCGAAGTGCGGGATATATAGCCAACACTGATACTCGATATCATTTAACATATTTGTGCACGTAGGAAGCTTACTTTTTCAGTTGAGCCGTTTACTATGCATAATTTCACGGACCAGGTAGCCTATTCAATTCATAAGGTTAAAGACATTCACTCATCTCGAACAAATAGCCTATAAACAGTTACGTTGGCGATTTACCTTTTTGAAGTCAAGGAGCTACAAAACGGACCATTTAAATTTAAAATGGGAATTTAATTTCATTTTTCCGATGAAATGCGTTCACGAATGGGTGGGAGGACATGTCTTGTGATATGCCCCAGGGCAGTGAACACTATTGGTGCCTCCTTTTGAAATCGTTCTGGGAAATAAAAAGCAGATGAAGAGGTTGGCTACGGAATTCTTTCCATGTTGACAATATTTTATTAGACACTCGGACTAGTTTGAAGACAAGTTTACGAGTCCGCCTTAATTTTTACTTTAGTGTGCGCTAGCAGACTACCGCAAATTTCGAACCCTGTTATTATCTTGTAAGTGCCATCTCTCCGCTAGCCGTCTGCACGTCAGCTACACTCGTGTCAAAGCAATAATCAGGAGTGGCTATTCGCGCAGCCGCTGTGCCAATAGTGGGTCAAGTTATTTTATTCGCACAGCTGTGCCAATGCACAGTGCAGAGCAGCTGTGCCAATAAGGATGGGCCGTAACATTATTAGGGCTGCGGCTGTGCAAATCAAGGTGCAAATAGCCGCGTCCAAGCATAATACATGTACGATAGGCGGATTGCTATGACGACCACCGCAGACGATTCCTGCGAATTGGCTTTGTCAGGGAGCGAGTCGAAAATGAAAGTTCGCTATTCTGAGAGTAACATAAGGCGGGGAGTGGAGATATTTAGGGTCATTTATGTTTTGTTTCTTGCGGTTTTATTGGACACTGGATGAATTCTTTTTTACTAATCTTTGAAAAAATAGTGCCCTGCAGAAAAAGCTCTTTCTGGGCTGAGTGGTGGTCGGTGCATTCCGAGTGCTGGTCGGCGCCGACCAGCATCGGCAGAACCCGGGGACATCACTCTTATGTATTGTGAAATATTCAAACCCAGGAGACCATGTTTTTATAGCCGCAGCATTACATCAAATGGAAAATACCTAGATCTTTTTTGTAACTTTATACAAATTTCCATGTAATTCAGCAGGACATTGTTGGGATGTTTTTAAACCTTTGGAGCTCCGCTAGAATGTAAATTGGGAATAAAGCTCCATACAGCAGCTGCTTTCGATGATCTGAAATGACCAGACAAAGAGGTTGTCTGAAAACTGGACTGCTGATCTTCAGGAACACGGTTAGGTCACCCTGCTCCACAGGAAGGAATTATCTCATGAACACAGGGCGCATTCCAATCCCTTTTCTCTCACTTCTGACCTTTGCCTCTCTCCTTTCCTTGGTGTAAGCTCCGCCCTTAAGGGAGACGAGAGAAAAGGAGCTTGTATAGAGTTTTAAAAGGGTCAAGGAAGCATGAATCGGTGAGATAAAAATGTCCTTGCTTTCTATAATGTCACGTCTAAGTAATGTCAATTCCAGACTGTTACTGATGGGGAAGAGGAAAGGTCCAGATCATTTTGGATATTGTCATTTATACATCTGCTTTGGGCAAAAAAATAAATAAATCTGCCCGGGAAGCTTTCCTCTGAGGTTTTGCGTCAGACATTCCTCTGAGGTTACCTTGGGGAAACCTGTTTCTCTTTCCTGGCTCATTTAAGGAATCAGAACCAGCTTTAATGATTGAAGACCTTGATTGATTTCTTTGTCTAGCTCAAAGAAGGAGAGACAGGATGGAAAAATAAACAATTGGATTGAGCTCATGGACAGTAAATTACCGCAGCACCCGCTGGAGAGATCGGTAATAGATTGGTAATGTCTGTCCTGAGCCTCTGTGACCTCATCACCCTGACCTTCACTGCGGAAGCCCTGATTCTCTCAGGCCGTGGGTGAGATGCAGACCTGTGGAAAGGAGAGGATTCGAGACTGTGATCCAACTGCCCTCCCACGGCTCAGAACACCCCCGACAAAACATCCTGCACAACCATCCTGTCAGAGGAGGAGAACTGAATGGATATTCATCATCCATAAGTGCGCCCATCTGTGCCAGTGCGCCTAAAAATACACCCAAACACTTTATTTCACATATATTACCCTTCTCCCACTTATCTCCTCAGTCAAATATCCACTGAATATAATTTTATATATATAAATCAGTGTCAGCTTCTGGATGAAATGCATGAATTCAGTTCACTGCTTGATGATCCAGGCATTTAGGAATAGGGTACTCAGTTCTGCTCACACCCTCGCTGATGGCCAGTATTGTGTTTCAGGCTCGCCTCGCATGAGCAGATGGTGCTCATCTGCAACACGAATTTACGAGCTATTCAGCGCTGAGTGCAGCCTGACAGCAGTGCAGTACAGAAACCGGAGTCTGGTGCTCAAATCTCCATCAGTGCGGAAGGTAATGGGATGTTTCTGGCTCGATCTTCCGGCTCCAATCCCGTTATAATGGCTCCTCTTTCATTAGACAAACGGTCTTGGCGATGGTGCATTGTTTTCTCTGCCAAATTCAGACCCTCCCCGGATGCCCCAGTTGCCTGGTGGCTCGCTCTGTACAGCACAGAGAAGGATTTCACTGGAGGCTGGTAACATTACAGCCGGCCTCTCCGTGTGCTATACCAGAGACGGGCAGCTCCTGTCCTGAAGGTCTTTGTTCTAGAGAAACAACACTGCAATTGGCTTTGTTTTATTTGCTTTTTGTGTCAACCATGTGACTAAAATGTCATGGTGTAAATGTGAAGTACTTGAGTTATAGAAACCATACGCTGCTGTCTGAAACTGTGACAGTCCCCCTCCCATGTGTCAAACAGAACTCCAGGCAAAGAAAAACTATTTGGTCTTTCAGTCACTGAACCAGGTTAAACCTCTCGTCTGATTTACAGCAAAGTGCACAGGCAGCAATAATCACAGCGACCTCGAGTGTGTAAAAGAAAAACCAGACTGGAAGTATTTGAAAGGGAGCTGCACGGGGTATTTTTTCTGAGAATATTAGAGTCAGGGAACAACTACAGTAATGTATACTATCAGTAGTATTGTCTTTGTCATTATATTATTTATTATTATTTGTGTTTTCACATGGGGTACCTTTGAGGGAGCTTGAGAATAGGTCAACTGTATTGTCTCTATTGCCTACATGGAGAATCAGAAATTACCTAGAAGCATTTGGCTATCACGTCATGAAAGCGAGGCCACGAACGAGGTCTCAACCCGTTTCCATCCAGGTCAAGGGTAGCCCGAGGCCTACTTGGGGCATTCATGGTGTCAGCCGCTTATTCCTGGTCAGGGTGGCAGGGGGCCTCAGTCTTCTCCCAGAATGCAATGGGAGAGAGGCTGAAACACACCCTGGACAGACAATTGCTGGGATCACAAACCGTTCACCGACGCACAAACTCCTGAGGGGCGACATCGCTCCAGGAGGGCCACAGTGTCTGCAGGTTTGTGTGGTCTCCAATTAATCAGCAGCCAATCAATACCTGGAAAACAACACGTGTGGATACATTCATTCACCGCTGATGGAAATCAGTGACTGAAATGAATCATGTGAGTGGAAACACTAGGAAAATCTGCAGACACTGTGGGTCTTCACACTGTGGCTCTCCAGGACTGAAGTTAAACCTGCAGACACTGTGGCCCTCCAGGACTGAAGTTAAACCTGTAGACACTGTGGCCCTCCATGACCGGAGTTAAAACTGCAGACACTGCGGCCCTCCAGGACTGGAGTTAAACCTGCAGACACTGTGGCCCTCCAGGACTGGAGTTAAACCTGCAGACACTGTGGCCCTCCAGGACTGGAGTTAAACCTGCAGACACTGTGGCCCTCCAGGACTGGAGTTAAACCTGCAGACACTGTGGCTCTCCAGGACTGGAGTTAAACTTGCAGACAGTGCGGCCCTCCAGGACTGGAGTTAAACCTGCAGACCCCTGACTTACAGCCTCTAATTAGCCTGATGTGCTTGTCTTTGGGAAGCCCACTTGATCATGAGGAAAACATGCAAACTCCAAAAGCCCAAAGCCAAATTCAAATCCACTATATTTTTGATGTGAAACAGCAATGCACCCTTTGTAACTCCAGAAAACAGAGAGCGCTGTTTTTCATATAAGTAGAAAAGTCCTTGTTAGAGATGCCTCTGGGAATGGAAGGGCTCCAAACAATGAATAAATCAGAATGAAAATACACACACTGCGTCCATAATAAAGGAAGGCACCCCCTCCCAGTGGATTGGCTGTCGCTCCCTATAATCCACTTGATTGGCTAGAGCTGCACCAGGTCCATGAGCTACAGAGGCCAGTAGGAGCATAAAAGGTGAGCAGCGATGATGCTTCTCCTGAAAGACACTGAAGGTCAGACTCTTCATACAGGGACGGACATACAAGAGCATACGCATAGTGTGTACATACACACACAGACACACACACACTCGGGGACAGCGATGAAAATATCTTTGTGTGAGGTACAGTAAGCAGAAGTGCCCCAGTCTCTGCACTATACTTGAGAGGAATGTCCCCAATAATGAAGAAAAGTTTGATATTCGTTCCTCCTGACACAACCTAAGGCTGTGATTGAATAGTCAAGACTCTCATCTGATTATAAACCACTTTTCCTTAATATCGATGGTAAACGTCATGAGGTCAAGGAAAGATGAAAAAGGTAATTGATACGGACTTAAGAAAAGACAACTGTGCTGCTCAAAGGATCTGATTGCACTGACAGTAGGTGACGTGATCATGCATCCCTTACTGTCATGGTCGTTTGCTTTTGTGATTGGCCGGTTCGATGGTGCATCACTTTAAATATTGCTGCTGCAGGGAATTGTGAGATGGTGTTATCTCAATTCTTTTCATAAATGATGGTTCAGTGTACCCTATGCTAAAGGGGATATGTCAGGAAGCACTGAAGCACTGTTCCTTAACATTTAGAGAATTTGAAAACACTTATCATGGTTGCCCCCTAAATACTATTGGAGTTAAGAGCTTTCCTAAGCAAATACTGACCATTCAAATGCAGCCAAAGTCATAGCCATGAAGGAGTGAGACTGTGGCTCTTCAGATCATGGTCCTTAGGGAATAAGAGCTGCTGGGTTTGAATCCTCACTTTACCTGGGGGTCAGGTGTAAAACTATCTGGCCAATCAGTTGCACTGTTAGGTTAATTACTTTGAAGGAGAGAAAATCGAGAGCAGATTTGGATGTGGGGGTGGATTGAAGTCTCCCTTGAGCAGGACATGACTGGAGGACAGAAGGGGAGCAGATTTGGATTTGAGGGCTGAATTGGAGTCTCTATGGAGCAGGAGATGATTGGAGGACAGAAAGGGAGCAGATTTGGAAGAGGGGCTGAATCAGAGTCTCCTTGGAGCAGGAGATGATTGGAGGACAGAAGGAGAGCAGATTTGGATTTGGGGGCTGGATTGGAGTCTCTTTGGAGCAGGAGATGTTTGGAGGACAGAAGGGGAGCAGATTTGGATGAGGGGCTGGATTGGAGTCTCCCTGGAGCAGCAGATGATTGGAGGACAGGAGGGCACAGTTTATCCCGGTACTGGGGTGAACACTTTACTGCTGATGTTTTGTTACGGCACAGCTTGTCCTTGACCCAGATAAAAGCTGCTGTTTCTCATGAGTTCATGAGCTATGATGCATGATTCTCTCCTGGTAAACACATCCTTCATCTCTGACCCTGGGGATCCTGACAGCCTCAGTGCAAAGCAGTGCTCTGATTGGCTCATGGTACCCCTGAGCTTTACAGCAAGGTCACTCCGTTCACAATACAGGCATTTAGGGACAGAGAAACAGTTGCTCCACTCGATTATACCTGTCATGTATTCCATCAGAGTAACTACATCCAGACAACTGACAAACAAAAAATTAACTAGAGGCACTCTTAGAGTGCAAACCTCCGCAAGGCAGCACAATCCAAATCTTCATGAGTGGGAGCAAAGTTCAGTTATCGCGTGTCATACAATTTCAAGACGGCTGCCGTGACAGCCATATTGTTTCACTGATCACGGTGAAAATAAATAGGATCCATCCTTGATACAATATCAAGGCACCCACAAAATTTCAGAGAAATCCATGCATAAATTTTTGAGTTATCGCGTGTCATACGATTTCAAGATGGCTGCCATGGCGGGCATATTGTTTCAGTGATCGCGGTGAAAATCAATATGGTCCATCCTTGACGTAATATCAATGCACCCAGAAAATTTCAGCGAAATCCATGCATAAATTTTTGAGTTATCGCGTGTCATACGATTTCAAGATGGCTGCCGTGGCGGCCATATTGTTTAACTGATCACGGTGAAAATCAATAGGGTCCATCCTTGATGTAATAGCAATGCACCCACACAATTTCAGTCAAATCCGTGAATTAGTTTTTGAGTTACGTTGTTCACAAACAGACAAACAAACAAACAAACGGGCGAAAGCATAACCCCTGCCCCAACTTCGTTGGCGGAGGTAACAACACCTGAGTAGATGTGTGGACAGACCTAATAAATGCAGATTCTTCTGTTCATTTCCCTTGCAGGGTTAAGGTCTACTTTTCCCCCTTAAAGGCAGAAGGGTCACTGCAGATCAGTGCAGAGTAATTCTGTGTGATCACGTCTATATCCTATGGTGAAGCTTTTCAACCGTCATGGGAGGGGGTCTCCTCAAGGATGACCGATATTACAGTTTTTCACAACGGCTAAAACACTAAACCCTATTCTCTGAATCAAATTCTCAACTGCCTGAACACATTGAATTAATCTCTCTTTTGGCAAAACCATAGACTACTTTCAGTGCGTGTTAGAGGCACAGGGGAAGAGTGTGTGTTAGAGGCGCAGGGGAGGAGTGCGTGTTAGAGGTGCAGGGGAGGAGTGCGTTAGAGGCGCAGGGGAAGAGTGCGTGTTAGAGGCGCAGGGGAGGAGTGCGTGTTAGAGGTGCAGGGGAGGAGTGCGTTAGAGGCGCAGGGGAAGAGTGCGTGTTAGGGCGGGGAGGAGGCGTTAGAGGCGCAGGGGAGGAGGCGGCAGAGGCGAGGGGAGGAGGCGTGTTAGAGGCACGGGGGAGGAGGCGCAGAGGCGCAGGGGAGGAGGCGTGTTAGAGGCGAGGGGAGGAGGCGTGTTAGAGGCGCAGGGGAGGAGTGCGGGCTCAGAGGTGCAGGGGAGGAGGCGTTAGGCGCAGGGGAAGAGGCGTGTTAGAGGCGCAGGGGAGGAGGCGTTAGAGGCGCAGGGGAGGAGGCGTGTTAGAGGCACGGGGAGGAGGCGTGTTAAGGGCGCAGGGGAGGAGGCGTGTTAGAGGCACTGGGGAGGAGGCGTGTTAGAGGCGCGGGGGAGAATGCGTGTTAGAGGCGCGGGGAGGAGGCGTGTTAGAGGCGCGGGGAGGAGGCGGTTAGAGGCGCAGGGGTGGAGGCGTGTTAGAGGCGCTGGGGAGGAGGGCGTGTTAGAGGCGCGGGGAGGAGGCGTGTTAGAGGCGCAGGGAGGAGGTGCGTGTTAGAGGCACAGGGAAGAGGCGGTTAGAGGCGAGAGGGAGGAGGAGGCGTGTTAGAGGCGCAGGGAGGATAGCGTGAGGAGGCGAGGGGAGGAGGCGTGTTAGAGGCGCGGAGAGGAGGCGTGTTAGAGGCGCGGGGGAGGAGGCGTGTTAGAGGCGCTGGGAGGAGAGGCGCAGCAGAGGCGCGAGGGGAGGAGGTCGTGTTAGAGGCGCGGGGGAGGAGTGCGTGTTAGAGGCGCGGGGGAGGAGTGCGTGTTAGAGGCGCAGGGGAGGAGGCGTGTTAGAGGCGCGGGGGAGGATAGCGTGGTTTGAGGCGCGCGAGGGGAGGAGGGTGTTAGAGGCGCTGGGGAGGAGGCGTGTTAGAGGCGCTGGGGAGGAGGCGTGGTTAGAGGCGCTGGGAGGAGGCGTGTTAGAGGCGAGGGGAGGAGGCGTGTTAGAGGCGCAGGGGGAGGAGGCGTGTTTGAGGCGCGAGGGAGGAGGCGCGGTTAGAGGCGCTGGGAGGAGTGCGGTTAGGAGGCGCGGGGAGGAGTGCGTGTTAGAGGCGCGGGGGAGGAGTGCGTGTTAGAGGCGCTGGGGAGGAGTGCGCGTTAGAGGCGCAGGGGTGGAGTGTGTTATGGCCCCAATTTGCTATGGCGTCAATTTGTTATGACGTCACGGACAGCAAGGGATGACAGACAAAATTCTTAAACTTCAACAGATTTAATTTAACAAACACTTAAAACTAATCTACACTCTACCCTACTGACTAACATTGAAATAAAAAAAAAAGATAGTTACAGTCCCTTGGTAATTGAGATGGGCTGCTATGTTGCGATAGCTGAATGCTCCAACACAGGCAAAAATCGACAAAAAGCTTCACAGGTCTTGAAAAGAGTGACAGGTCTGGTCAAATGTATCCTTCCACAATTTCTCCTTGCAATTTCTCCTACTACCCACTCTCTCAGTTTTTCTCCTTATATACTCTTTTCCAGCCCCCTCCCATTCTCTGGGACATTCCCCTCTGAGGCATGCCCAGGACATGCCCCAACCTAGCTCCAGACTGGGGTAAACAAAAAAAATGTCAATACTGCCATCTAGTGGCTTTTTTTTTCCACATTACAAGTGCGTGTTAGAGGCGCAGGGGAGGAGTGCGTGTTAGAGGCGCGGGGGAGGAGTGCGTGTTAGAGGTGGGTTAGGATGAAGAGGAAGACAAAGAGTCATAGTAAATGATGAAATTCGGCCAACAATCATTGACCATGTTCTGGTTCATGGGCTGTCGATGAGAGAAGCAGGACTTCGAGTCCAACCTAACATCAGCCATTTCTCTGTAGCTTCAATAATCCGGAGATTCAGACAAGAGAACAGGTATAGTGTAAATGTTCATTACTGTATACAGTACCCAGTACAAAGTCCACAGTTACAGCAGATGTTTCAGAACACTGGGACAAAGCTTATCCTGTCCTGTTTGCTTTTCTGTGACTGTATATTCACTTGTGTAGAATTGCAAGACTGTCAGGAAGAGGTGGAAGGAGCCCTATGTTCTCTCAGCAGCAGGAGGTCCTTCAAAACAACACCATTAGACTCCGAGAAATACAACAACAAGTGATCGAAGACAATGTTAATTTTGAAGGAATCAACACAGTCAGCCTTTCCACCATTGACCGTGTCCTCAAACGCAACAGGGTGCGCATGAAACATGTGTATAGAGTACCCTTTGAGCGCAACTCTGAGAGTGAAAGAGCTCAGATATTAGTATGTCCAAGTAAGTGTACATTCAGACACAGTACAATATTACTGCATACATACTACTATCAGACTCATTGGCTTTGCAGTACAAATCATATTCTGTACAGTATCGGCCTGTCTTGCTGTTTACTTACAAAACAATCTATCTATTTCTTCATATAGAGAGTATTTGAATTGGATGCCAGTGAAAGTCCTCATGAATATATATTTGTGGATGAAGCGGGTTTTGATCTAGCGAAGAGGAGATGGAGGGGCCAGAACGTAATTGGTCAGCGAGCCATTGTTGACGTCCCTGGCCAGCGTGGTGGCAATGTGACCATTTGTGCTGCTACAAGCAACCGTGGGGTTCTCCATCAACATGTCACACTGGGGCCATATAACACTCAGCACCTTCTTACTTTTCTTGCAGGTCTTTGGGATGTTTTGGTAGCTCGGCAGAATGAGCTGAATGACCAATATACTTATGTCATTATTTGGGACAAAGTCCGCTTCCATCGTGCTGCTCACATAAGGGAATGGTTTAACATCAATGACCAATTCATTAATATGTACCTCCCACCACGCTCCCCTTTCCTACTCCCCATAGAGGGGTTTTTCTCAAGTTGGAGATGGAAGGTTTATGACAGGCAACCCTATATCAGGGTTGCTCTCCTGTGGGCCATGGAGTTGGCTTGTGGCGACATACATGAAGAATCGTGCCAAGACACAAGAGCCTTCTTCCCCTGTTGCCTCAGAAGGGAGAATATCGCTTGTGATGTGGATGAAGTCCTGTGGCCAGACCCAAGCTAAAGGCGTAATGAAGCTCAGTGAGCTTTTTTTTTTTTTTTTTTTTTTTTTTTTTGATTCCCTATTTTTATTGTAATATTTTATTTTCTGATTGCAGATTTCCCCTATTTCATTTACAGTTCTGTATTACAATGAATAAAAATTCCTCCAGGAGCTATTTGCCCTGCCCTGAACACTGTGTCTTCCATTGTTGGATGTATTGTGTAATCACTGCTCAGCAGGATTTTCATTCTGACTGCTTTGAGAATGATTCTGAGACCGTTGGTTGGTTGTGAGCAGTTAAAAGTGTTTTGAGGTGATCAGTTTTGTAAAAAGAGTCTAGGGTTTCGAGTGTGTAGTTTGAAAAATGGGTTTTGTGTTCACAGTTTTGAGAAAAAGGTAAATAGTTTAAAAAATGTGTTTTAGCGATTGTGAAAAACTAAAGTAAATTCCTAAAATTTCATAAAAACGGAACCAGCCGTTTCAACCCTACGGCCACTTTCATGGCGATGAAAATTTCTGTCTCCCATGGTGAATGTTATTACTCAGTGAAATGTTTGATTTACACACATATGCACACTCCAGACACAACGCGTGATTCCTCCCATACACCCTTTTACCTGCGGAGTGCCACGCATTTATCACTCACACACACTACACTACAGCACAGTCTCTCTGCAGCGACAAACCAATCCACTTACTCAGAGCTCAGAGAGCGAGCGAGAGAGGGACTGATAGAGCGAGTGAAAGAGAGAGAGATAGAGAGACCGAGTGAGAGAGGAAGTGATAGAGCGAGTGAGAGAGATAGAGACCGAGTGAGAGAGGAAGTGATAGAGCAAGTGAGAGAGATAGAGACCGAGTGAGAGAGGAAGTGATAGAGCAAGTGAGAGAGATAGAGAGAGACCGAGTGAGAGAGGGAGTGATAGAGCGAGTGAGAGAGAGATGGAGAGAGACCGAGTGAGAGAGGGAGTGATAGAGCGATTGAGAGAGGGAGTGAGAGAGGAAGTGATAGAGCGAGTGAGAGAGAGAGCGAGTGAGAGAGGGAGTGATAGAGAGAGAGAGGAAGTGATAGAGCGAGTGAGAGAGAGAGAGAGACCGAGTGAGAGAGGGAGTGATAGTGAGAGAGAGGAAGTGATAGAGCGAGTGAGAGAGGGAGTGAGAGAGACCGAGTAAGAGAGGGAGTGATAGAGAGAGAGAGATAAAGGGAGAGAAGGGGAGAGGGGTTCAGTACCTCTCTGTAACCCTCAGCTGGTACTGCAGTGTTACCTGCCCATCTCTGCAACCAAACAGGATGCATCTCATTTACCCCACAGCTAATGTGATTCTTCAGGTGCTTCAATTCAGAATAATGATTTTTCCACTGGGAACACATTCAGAGGACGCACATACTGCGCAAACACACACACACACACGCATGCACGCACACACGCACCCATACACACACACACACACACACACAACTGTCTGAAACACTGTCCTGCTGCATTCAAAAACACAACTTTCCTTAAACACACCAACACATTGCTCACTGTCAGGTGAATTATGCCCACAGATATACACACTCCTGTTATACAAACACTACCCCAATTGTTTGATTTTTGGCCATTTGTGAAAGCTAACAACAGATATATATCACACATACACACAAGATATTTTCTTGTGGCCGGAAAAAAAGTAATTTTAAAAGGTGATATATTTATGTGAAATATTTTCAAAATAATTTATTGTTCTTTCTGCTCCTTGTAGTGTTGGTTTTGGCTGAAATGGTGAGTATGTTTCTTGAGATTAAGGTCAGAAAATCGCCTTGCAGAGCACAAACATTTACTCCCAGACCTGTGAGCTCCAGGATTTCTGTACAAACACACTCATAACTGTACACTTATAACATTACCTGCTGAGCTCAGCACCAACTCAAACAGCAAATACTCCAAGAACATAAACTGGCATAACTCTGCACTCCTCTGTACACAGACTAGCTGACTACACTGCTACTTCATCCATAGTTCAGTCTGATCTACACAACACATGCATTTATACTCTAGATCTGTGTGTTGAAGTGACTCTACAGAGTGTTTTTTAATGGTCATCACATGAAACCACATGGTTAGAAATATTAGTAGCATATCCCTGCAAAAAATGTTCTATAGGACTTCTATGGAATTCTATAGAACTCTATTGAACATTAACGGAACTCTATAGAACATTTTCGTAGAACAGCATGTTCTGTAGGATTTTCCGTGTGTTCTGTAGGAATTTGCTAGGAACCTATAGAGCATCTCTATGGAAAAGAAAGTCCTATAAGATTATTGCTGTTCTATAAGACCTTCCTATAGAACACCCTAGTTGAAAACCTTGTTCTATAGGACTTTGATGGTCTTTAGGACCTTCTAATAGAACAAAAGCTTAATGGGAAAGACATCTTAAATAAGGGTTAAATAAAAATAATAATAAATTTATGAATCCTTGCAATGCTCTGTCGAAGGGTCAATTTGACTTATGTGTACCCGGGTTCTAGAAGTGAGAAACCGGACTAATGATATGAAAATATGCAATATGCAGTGATATCCACGATACAGAAGTAGCAAGGAAATTGTGTCCCTTTTAACTTTAAGGTGTGCTTAAGCACATGGGGTACCAGGCACATACCTACTCATTGATTCTCTGATCAGACCATTGATTGACTGACTGACCACACAACTTAGCAGTATTTCAGTTACGGTATATGAAGACCTCTTTCCATTTCCTCGGCAGCAATTCAAAAATATAAATGTGAGGCATTACAACTTTATTATGCTATAATGGAAAACTCGTGTTCCTCTATTGCTTACGAAGACAGAATTACGTTGAAAGTTTGAGCTTTTGAACTTTTCCCTTAATTTTAAAAATTCAATCAAATTATTCCTTTCCATTCACATGCATGTGATTACAGAGTATATACAGATTTAGAATTAATTTGAATACAATTTGAGGTCTGCTGAGACTTATTCCCACCATCTTTATACATCTAAAGGTTATTTCTAACCACCAATGTACAAGCTTCCGAAAGGCTCACTTGGTTAAAGCACCGCATTGCGGAGCAGAAGGTTTGAGCCCAGTCAGAGTAGCACATGAGTGGTCATTGTGCTATAGGGATATAAGTTGGGACAGGATTGCTGGGAAATGTAATATAAAATTATTGCTTTGTTTGTGGTTGCCTTCCAAATTCGGGTGGGATTGAAGATGCCAAACTGAAAAAAAAAAAGTCCACCAGAGATTTTCAATGGAACTGTTTCCTATAGAAATTTTCTATAAAACTTTTTCTATAGGACTCGAGGTACTAAAGTTCTATAGAATTCTATTGAACTGTCCTATAGGATTCCTATAGCACATTTTTTGCAGGGATGGCTGACTGTAATGGGATGTCTGATACTCAGTCATTCTGTGTAAGAACACCTGATAACTAAATGTAGGGTCACTTTCGCTCTATACCCTAACCTTCAGCCTGAACTGGCGATTTAATAGCATGATATGTCACTTTCGTCACGTAAAGCCATATGATCAGAGATGTGGGACACATATGGATGACCATAATGGACTATTTCACCGTATGTCGCAGTATAAGCCCACCAGCTCGACGGGTGAAATGTCATTTAATGACTGCAGCTGAAATTCTGTCCCGGCAGCCCCAGCGACCAGAGCATGTTGAAGTTTGAGCCTTTCACCTTACACCACCATCTTAGCCGTAGTTCAATCAGGACGACTCACATTTTTATTTAGTGTTCTGACCAGCATGTACGAGGACAGTTATTAGCTCACCTGGACCGAAGATTCGGTGGGCCGATGTCACATCCTGCTTGTCTCTCGTCATCCGTCCTCATCGGTGTGTAAACATAAACGCCTCCAAAACCACTCAGCGATGAAGCTGAAACTTGGAATGCTTTTTCCTACCAATGAGGACACCGCAGTTTCTTTAAGATGTAAGGCAGGCATCTTTAAAATGCCATTTTGACTCATTTGTCAATCATTTCTACACAATTTAGCTGAATGTGATATGTACTTACTAAGTACCAAGACTAAGCACATATGTTCCTGGTTTTAGTGTACACTCCAATTTGGCCTTGATTTCACCTTTATCGTAAGGTCACGCACGGCTGGATCTAGAACCAAAATCTGACCTATGCACAAATTTTTTCCAGGTCACAAATTTTACCACACAAACAGTGAAACCTGCACACTTAACTAGTGTTATCTTGAATAGGCCAAATAAGCAAACACATTTTGTCTGTATTTACTTTATCTCTGTAAAGCTTTTATTTTCATATCTACCAAAGTGTAATGATGAGAATACAATATAAGTAAGTGTACTTACTTCATAGATAACATTTCTTTTTTTTTACAATATAATTTTAAAACTGATCTGAAAATGAACTATCATGAATAAAATTAATTAATTTGTAACCATACAACAAAATTCATCATTACCAAAACTGTAACAATTTTAACAACACACTAACAAACATGTTTTTCTGTACATTTCTTTTAACATTTTAAAATTAAAAATTCACTCCCGCCCCGACCTCCCAGAAAACCCGGGCCAGAAAACAACAGCCAGATCATTTGAATTACCCATGATTTACGTGAAAGTAAAACTTTATACATTTGTGCTTTACTTCTGCGTGTACCTTTACACAATAAAAATCTATACTGAGATGTCCAAAACGAATATTTTTTTTAACATTACACACTGTTTTGCTGAGAAGAATCTCCCGAGGGGGTTTACTACGAAGCAAGATAAGTGGGTTAGCGCGGTATGTCGAGCCTATCGCTAAGCACCACCTTTCAAGTTGGCATCACCTTTCTTGGATAATTCTGTGGACTTTGGTGCCCAAATCGTACGCGGTTCTCTCTGGAGGGAGACTGCTGGCATGACCCGTTATGCGGGATCGACTACACAATTTCAGCCCGATTTTAGCCTGATCTGGAAGTCTTAGGGCGTTGGGTGGGATTGGAAACGATGAATGGTCGTCGATGCCTCACGACACCCCGACAGAAAGTCTAGCATGTTTAATTTCTTTCTTTGTCTTCCACGACGGGTTGCGTCGCTGACCAATAGGAGCATAGCTGACAGCGCTCTGCAGGAAGAGATGAAGACGCAGCGCTGACCAATAGGAGTATAGCTGACTGCGCTCTGCAGGAAGAGGTGAAGCCGCAGTGCGCACATTTGTAAACATAGCCTAGAGAAAGAAGAGTGATCCTGTAAAAGCAAGGTGGAGCAGTGAAACGGAGGAAAGGATCGTCGTCCTATGGCAACAACTTCCTTGCTTTCTTGATATTTCCTCAAGGGCCTATATTATGACGGAGAGAATGAAGCTGATATCTGGCGAGTAGTAGCCGAGACACTTAAGCAAACCGGCGAATGCTGCCAGTAGCATTAAGCAGGCAACACAGTGATAACGTTTAAAGCTGGATTTATGGTTCTGCGTCAAAATGACGCCATCATTACGCAGATCCTCTGCGGCGACGTGAACCCCCACCGCAGAGCCTCTGCGTAGCGACGGCGTCGACGACGTCGAAAATTTTCTAACGGCTCGTCAAAGCAACGCAGACCGCAAGGGCACCAATTGGTCCACTCTACTACATCACTTCCAGAGCTTCGCT
This sequence comes from Gymnothorax javanicus, assembly GCA_029692085.1. Taxonomy (NCBI): domain Eukaryota; kingdom Metazoa; phylum Chordata; class Actinopteri; order Anguilliformes; family Muraenidae; genus Gymnothorax; species Gymnothorax javanicus. Next base: position 12,973,372 of record CM056200.1, on the reverse strand, counting down.
TTTCCGGTTTGTTCCTTCTGCTAGACCTGCTCCACCCCGTGGATAAAATATGACATGGCAGTCAGTAACCGGAAGTTTCTGGAGTGTTCGCTTTTACTGCAAGGTTGATAAAACTTTGCAACGCAACACAAAATCTGAAACTAATAAATAAACTGAAAAGTTATAAAGGTGACAAAGGCGTTGAGATCGCTGTCCTCCATTATATCCGTTATGGTCGTTGTTGTTGCACGTTGGTGGACAGAGGACGTTAGTCATACGGCCTATAAAAATTCCACCTCTGTCACCTCAAGACTCCTCAGTTTATAAGTCTAAAGATTTAACATTGCGTTGAAGAGTTTTTTATGCTTAGGTCAGACATCATGATTCTTGCAAATCAAATGCTTCGTCACAGCATTGAATGAGACGTTACCGGTAAAAGCACAGTCGTGGTCGCAATTTTAGTGAAGGAGATAATGTTTTCCAACGTAAATTAACCGTTAACATTAGGAATGTTATGCGAGTGAGAAGGGATAGCCAATATTGTTAGCTTCCTCTGGTAATTGAGGAGATTATCTATCTTTTTTTTTTAAATAAATTTGGCATCTCCAATCCCACCCAAATCTGGAATGCCCAATTGGTGAACTATGTACAAAGCTTGCTTGTATGCGACCCCTTGCTGCCAACTCAGGAGAGCAAAGACAGTTCACGGCTCTCCTCCGTAGCACGTGCCTGCCAGCCACTGCTTCTTATACACTCATTGGGTGAATCTTCGCAAGTTCAGAACGAGGGCGGAGGATACCCGGACATGAAAAGACTTAGAATCTCCCTGACGAGCGCCCGTCTGGCCAACAGGAGGCGCTTGAGCAACGAACAAAGCTATTTATTTCCCTTTCCCGGCAGTCCCTTCCCAATTTGAAACCCTGTAGCGCGATGGCCAATTGTGCGCTACTCTGAAAAAGCTGCCGACCTAACTGCCGGTTGGTACGACCGGGGCTCGAACCGCGATGTGATAGTCACTTCTGCACTGCAACGCAGTGCCTTAACCGAGTGAGCTATCCGGCAGCTCGAGATTATCTATCTTTTTTGTTGATGGGCAGCCTGAAGTTAACGTGGGTTACCACGGTTACACGTCTCCAACTGGCAAGAATGCTTTCAGAAAGTGACAGTTAAGTGTGTCCGAAAGAAAAAACATACTCCTATTTATTTACACAAAAGTATATTGGACGATAGTACATATGTTTAGTATGTAGTGCATAGTGTCCAATTTCGGACACAGCCCTGGAAAACAAGACCAGAATGTGAACACTCCACCAACGAGTCTCACGTGATTTCATGAGAGGTCCTTCGGAAACCTGATGCCACCTAGCGGTTTGGCAGTGAATTGCTTCGCGGCACAGCATGACGCCAACAACCTCAACGTAGAACTTCGAAAGGTCCACAACGGCGTCATGGCGACAGTGTGCCCTTGGCATGGAGTCCATGCAGAACCATAAATCCAGCTTTATCAGCCCAACTTTGCAGACACATACAAAACCTCTCCAGTTAGCTTCAACTGTAGTGGCTATAATCAGGCAACGTTATGAGGAAACTGCCACATTTATGCTTACCGAAGTAGCACAAGCATACCGATCAGAATTACTGCATATAAGTTAACCAGGAGCATTTTTAAGTAGCACAGCGCAAACTAACATGCAGTTGCTGGAAACCGAGCGGTCATAACAACCACAGAGACAAACGTTATCCTGCAATACAGGTCTTACAGACAGCAAGTTCCGTTACCGTGGACAGTTGTACTCAGCATCCAAATTACAGACAAGTGTAAAAAGTTAGCTTCAAATGAGGTTTATGTTCACACACCTTCTGTTGAATGTCCCCTGATATTACTCTTGCATATTTAGGACATAAACATTAGCAACACTAACTTAACCACTGTGGTGGGAAAAATATCCCAATACGTTCTAAAATCAGAGTAATACAATAATCACAATTCAACAGAGAGAACTCAGCCAGGTTCTTGTGGCCCCTTAAAACTGCTGTAAGAATGTGGAGCTGAGAAGAAACAAAAACTCATAAATCTGTCAAAAACCCAAGAGAAGACAGCCCCTAGCAGGCTGACCAAGGCTGGCTAGATGAGCTAATCTTCTGGAATGACCATATTGGTAGTCAACCAATAAGCAGCTTCATTATATGAGCTGGCTCTCTCCAGTTATTCTGGAAATATCCAGGAACCCAGCCAACTTGGGCATCCACACTGACCTTCAAGTAAACCCTAAGTCTGGGACGATAAAATACAGTCTTTGAGCGCCCCTGGCGGCCAAAAATGAATTTACCCCCTGATGTTATGGCAAGCTTGTAACTAAGGGTGGAGTATTGCTATATGACAATGAACCAATCAGAAAGTAATAATGTAAGTGGCCACCGGTGTACACCTTATTCATGTTCAGGGGTTGGGCTGCGTGCCCCGGAAACTGTATCAAGTTCAGGCTGTCGTCACACGCCAACTTTTTCTTGAACTCACGGGGAACTCACGTGTGTGTGTTGTGCTCCGAGGAAAAACCGGTATGTAGCGTTTTAAATTGTATTGTTTTGTTAAATTTTAGCTCTGTATTTGTGTCTAACGTTAACGTGTCCATTGAAGTGAATGTCGGAGGGTCATACCTATCACCAGGCACTTAATGCTTTGCACCCTTGGCAGGCATAATGAGGTAATGTTTCTGTTTGTACCTTCTTATGTTAGTAACTATTGTAATTCAAATGTGCTGCTATGTAATTGACACAGTACCTGGTTTTAATGTTGAATTGTTAGCGAATAAAATAACTTTGTATATATGTGTAGTTTTGTGCTGATGCAATGCATTTTTTGTATTTTAGTTTCACTGTGTAATAAAGAATTTGAACACCAGTCGAACTCTCGCTCTTTAATGATGCCAAGGGCAGCAACAAATAATGTTGGATAAAGTGGGAAGAGTCACATTTAATCCCACCTAGAGAGACGCGCCAAATGGGTAATAAATAAGAGGGTTCGGACAGTCAGTGGTCAGTCTGTGTTGGGTGATTGAAGAAGAATGAATGCTCTATGGTTTGCGCAGACCAGACTGGGTTTTGTATTTCACTTTGAGCGACTTGCAATAAATCCGATCGCATCAGACTCTGAAGAATGTGTCCATTCCTTGAAGGTAGATTTACAAGGGTTAGGAGAACACTTGGTCCACAAATGTTTTCACCCACACTACGTTAGCCGCTGCGCTACAGCCACATTCAACACGCTATCATGTTAGGTAGGCTTATGCAGTAAAGCAACTGCTTCCACATCTGTGAGTCGCGGACAGTTGCGACCGATACAGGCATTATCTTCAGATATTTTACAAAGCCTGCGTTTGAGGCCAGTTTTTAGTGCTAACTATTGTTAGCGGTCCTGCCAGCCACCCGTAACACGTTAGCTTCACTTACATTATTTTCTGTCATGTCGTTACTTACGGCTTGTGGCTCCAAGCGCTTGATCGGTGCAGCTGCTTCAGGTTTGAGAAGCAGCTGAAACGCTTATCCAGCATCGAATTATCCTTTATTGACAAAGCTGTCTTTGGTGAAATGCTGAGCACAAACTGCTAACGTTCCCTTTGGCCGTGGCTGTTAGCTGCCAGCAAACAAAAAGCTACCCACTGATTTCTGGTGGCATCGTCTTTTGGAAGAGAAATAGGTACTTTTCTTTGCATCCAAAAATAAACGGACAAGCAGCTTTGGGAGAGATACTGACAAAACTGCACCTCAAATGATCTGCGGTTCTTCTCTTGTATTTTGGAAGAGAAAATAGTTGTGCTTTTTTCCGTGTCCTTAAAATAAATGGACGAGCTGCTTTGGGAGAGATACTGACAAAACTGCACCTGATCTGCAGTCCTTCTTTTGTATTTCTGGAAGTGTAGTCGCTACTAAGGCATAGGCTGTGTCCGAAATCACTCACTCATTCACTGTTTCCTACTCACTATAAAGCGACTCACTATGTAGGTGCCTATATAGTGAGTTCATTGGCAGAGGGAAGAAACACTTTCGGACACTACCCAAGGATGTTTTATATTTCACTGGATATAAAATTGGAAAATGGCCGCCCATTTATTTCAATGGAAATTGCTCAATGGCGCAGCACGCCGACATGGGGCCTTATTTCCAGACCCACACGAACATGTGCTGTGAGACTTTTGCTCACACATGCATAGCGTGGGGCTCATGAACGCGCTGGTATTGGAGGTGTCCATGACAACGGCTCGCGCTCGTGGAACACCTACACAGGGTGTGTGTTCACGATCACTTTTCTCTGGAAATGGAATTCTTACCACTGCAGACTGCAGCACCTTGCGTAGGAAACCCCTGACGTAACTACGAGCGGAACGGAAAAAACATAGCCACCGGTAAAGGCTTAATCATAGTTTAAAATACAATTTCAAAACCTGAATGCAATATCAAATGTTTAAAACGATTTTGATTTCAACGCGAAAATGTCGGCAAAATAGTTGACTTGCTGTTGTGTAACATGACATTGCTCAGGCTCGTGTCCTCTTTAGTTCAACGATGAGTAACTACATTTATAGAGTCAGACGATTCTTGCTTGTCTGCGTGCAAACTCCATTATCTTCTCCGGATTCAAGACGATAAACCGAAATACAACGCACTGCACGTGCCTAATAAACCGATATGTTTTAAAGTCAAGAGCCTCAAACTTTCGCCGATTCTAGCTAATGTAACTTTGCTTTGCGCTAGACTCATAACCATTCCGTGGAGTATGTTAAAATGAGGGTCTACCCTGAAATGTTACGCACATTGTACTGCATTATTTTTACCTTTGTTTTCATGCTCCTTCTTTCCGTCTTTCCCCAGATATATCCGAGCCTCTTGGAGTGCATTGAACAGTTAATCCATGAAGTTCTGCATGTCAGCGAACCGGAGGCCGTGCCTTTATATTTTTTTCCCCCACAATTCCCTTTCCAATAATGTCTGTCTTCATTATAATTTGAATACTGTCTCATTACATTTCTAAGCGCGAGCTGACATCGATTGTAGTTGTGGTACTCAATTTTATGAAAATGGCCAGCTCTGCGTAATTTAGGCTAAACATTAAACCGTCAAATCTACCTGCATCGCTCCTATTGATCTCAGATGCTGCTCACAAACATTAGATGTTTGGATTTCATATACTCTGACGTTTCCACTTACCCAAAACTTCAATCTAATAAAGGCTGTACCACAAATAATGTGTGTGTGAGTGTGTTCAGTGCTTTCATGGAAGTTTGGATCATGCATAAAAAATAGTTATCATTTTGGATCTTATCTGCCAAGTTGCTGAAAAGTTTCGTCGAGTATGAAGGTCTGTAACTAATTTAAGAATGAAGAATGGTAAATATATTGTTTGCTAAGCAGTGTTCGAAGTGACTTAATTTAGTGCTATAAATGCACTCATGGACATTTTGAATGCTACTCAGCTGACACATTATGCATCACGCATCAAAATACCGTAGCTAATGTGAATTGGTGATATTCAAAGTAATGGAAATATGCAACTCAGTTTATGGATATATCCATATCATTTTAATTTTAATATGAAAAAAGTAAGGTGAGTGTTGGCTGCGTACATGGTTCTAGGATGTCACAACAGCGGCCTTAGCTTATGGTACATTTTGCCGCGCTACATAATGAAGTGTGGCAATCGAGTTGCTACAATGTACGGCCATTCATCAATTAAAATAAAATGGCTAAACTATACAGAGCAAAAAAAAAAAAAAAAAAAGCAAGTTAGCTAGTTAGTTAATGTACTCATGGTTACTCAATCAAAGTGACTGCAAAACAAAGAAAAGTTTGATGAAAGGAGTGTAAATGTGCACACGCTAGAAATAAATTTGATTTTCTATAATAATTACGTGCAAACTTATTTTCCGGTCTGTCTTTAATTAACTTGCGTGTCTTTTGTTGCTCAGTATATTTGCACCGTAACGCCAGCTCACTTTACTGACTTGGCTACGTCTATAATGTTGATCACAGACGGACGGCAAGAAATGCCCATTGCTCCATCCACTCACATCCACTGCAGTACTAAATTCGGAGGGGACGGGAACGCGCTTACATATGAGGACCCGTTGGTGTTCACATAGCCTGAATATAAATAAAATTTTTTGTCGTTGCCAAGGAACGAAGCATCAATGATTTAAAATAGAAAAATAAACAGTTTCGGAATTGATAATTTGTGACTGTCAAAAAAATTTGTTCACGGATTTATCAGCGTCTTTTTCAATTATTCCCTATGGAGAAATTTCTTTTTGGCCCCCATGGCACCACGTGACTTGCAATATCAGCTTGACCGCTAAGCCCATATTGGCATGCGTTCCAGCCTTCGTTGTTTTCCAGTTCTTCTTATAGGTCCATGACGCTACCTGGCTCATTTTGTCGCAGCTGTTAATAGCGTCATTGCTGTCGCAAAATTAAATCGTACCTATTCAACTTCAGTTGAAGGATTTGGGCGTATTTCCGTAATATCTGAATGGAGTATATTTCCTGCTGTGTTTGTTCCCATTATCGTTTAAATAATAAAATTTGCCGCAAATTTTTTATATCGTCATCTATTTTTTGTCCTCTAACTCTAATGGTACCTAAATGTTCATTTATATCCTGTGTAAAAAAAATGGGTCTCCTGCGCTGCTTAGTTTCCAATTAAAAAAAAAAAAAAACATTTTCGCGCCTGTAGCTAATAAATGTCTCATGCCTGTTTTCAAACTCTGTTGACTAAACGCAGCTTTTTCGGGGCTTTTCGGTTTGTGTGCAGTGCATGATGGGATATATAGCTGGGTTAGTGACCATCGGATGTTCACTACATTTCGCGGTGGATTGTGGGATGTAATGAGTTCACTATATAGGGGATAAAAATTCTTACAAACAATTTGGACAGCCCTACAAAATGGCGAGCCTACTATATAGTGCACTATATAGTGAGTAGTGAGTGATTTGCCACACAGATCCGCGGTTTTTAGTGCCTGCTAGAACAGTTTCCAGTGTGGGCAGGGCCAGCACCGTGATTGGCTCTGGCTAGGTCTGTATTCATTGAACGGCACAACCTGACGTCAGGTTTTGCCCAGATCTCGTGAAGATCTTGGGATGAGCTGTTTAGAGAGGAAATCACGCTCACGAAATCACGTTCTTGGATTACGGCGAAACCCCTGTATCTTATGTTTAGAAACTTCAAAGAGGTTGAGTATGGACATCCAACATTAAAACCTTATTTATTTGTATTAAAAGAAGGATCAGCATAATAGGTCCCCTTTAAAAAAAATCCTTCTGAACAAACCCAGAAAGAAAATAGAGAAATCAATTTTCAACTTGACAAAATTTAAAATAAAAAAACACTGTTTATGCTGCAAAGGCTTTGTTACAACTGCTTTGAACATAATGATAAATCTGACAGGTACCTTGAAACCAACTGGAACACAATAAAGAACAAGAGGCACACTTAGAGAGCAAACCTCCACCAAGGGAGCACAGTCCAAATATCGGTGAGTGGGAGCGAGGTTCAGTTATCGCGTGTCATAGGATTTCAAGATGGCTGCTGTGGCGGCCAAATTGTGGTGAAATCAATTGGGTCCATCCCTGATGTAATAGCGACCCACCAACAAAATTTCAGACATATCCGTTCATTACTTTTTCAGTTATCTTGTTCACAAACAAAGAAACGCCACCGATCACATAACCTCCTGCCAACTTCTTTTGGTGCCAATTGGCAGAGGTAAAAATCAATCATATCAACAATTAAAGGATTTTGTGGGAGATATCACGCAAGACCCACCACCAACTTTGAATACTATCTTCAAAACATACTGCAGTAATTTCTACATGAACGACAATTAAAATTACATTTACCAAACAAAGCATTAAATATCTTCTCTTCATTCTGTCTGCAAACTAAATGCAATCAAGACGAATTTGGAAAAAAAGTTGCTGTTTCTAATGTGCATTTTCCATTCTGTCCCAACTTATTTTGTGTTAGGGTTATAAATGCAGCCACAAACTTTATCTAATTTGCGGCTGTAAAAAAAAAAAACCTCACCATTCATTCTGAGCCATCTTTTGAAAATATTTTTACGAAAGATACACAGTACTCATGTGCGTTACAGTCTCAGACCCATACAAAAATAAAAATGGTGGCAAAGGCACTGTGCCGGCTTGGCCAAACATGGCCAAAATCGAACTTGGCCAAGATTTTCATCCCATATACATGCATATAAAACATGAAAAGGATCCGTGAAAAACTGAAGGTGCTAGAATGCTGACAAGGCAAAAAGTTTACGGACATGTGGTCGGACGCACTACGGTCCACCACAAAGGCATCTAACTACAGCATAAGCCCGATTGGCCTAGACAATCTTGGTCAGCCGTGATGTGTCAAAAATTAAACTTGCTATTCGGGGTGTAGTGTGAACTGAAAAGACCCTGGACTTTTCCAGGACCTTACTGTAGTGTAAATGGATGGATCTTGTGTTCAATATTCCAGGTTTTCTTTGATAAAGGGGTATAAGAGGTCAAGTGGACCCAAAAATATCTCCCGCAGGCAGGATATCGGAAGCACCAGGCCTCATCAGTGCTGAAGTCACACATTCACACCTGTATCATTCCCCATGTACAGCACTCATGCACTCATCAACATAGAAAGTACCACTGTTCCTTTTTAAAAGCTAATTGAATTGTCCTTTTGACTGAATGTGGGTTCAGTTGTTGGGCACAGATTGCAGGGGCTTCAATTCAGCTTTGAGCTTTTCCACAAAATTATGGTCATTTGGGCCCACACAGCATTTTTATGCAATGCCATAGAGAATGAAGGGATATCAATGGCTTAATTGTATTATCCCCCCTCATTTATTCAGGCTTTTACTTTGCTTTGTCTTCTCTCTACTTGACAACTGATCGTGTGCCCCGCATTTGACTCTGTGAATAATCGCTCCCGTCTAGTTTCCTTTGAGGATAGTGACCTCTGCTGACTTCTCTGTAGCATTACAACGCTAAGTCACCTATATTAAACAGGCCTGTTCAAAAAAGCTGAAGTATGCAAGTCTTTGCCTATGCCTTCTTTTGGTGCTTCTTATCACAAAAGTGTTTTTCTTATGCCTGTGTACAAACCTTGCTTTCAACGCCTCGAACGTGAGGAAAGGACGGTAAAAAAGTGGTCAGAAAGCAGCATTTCTTCTGTTCAGGCGTGCTTAGAGCGCAGAGAGTGGCAGTGTTTCTATGAAGCTTGTGAGGATGCTAATGAACTTACAGAGACAATATCCTCTTACATCACCTTTTGTGTGGATCTGGCTATCCCTACTAAGGAGGGGGTTACTTACCCAAATAATAAGCCTTGGGTCACAAAAGAACTGAAATCAGTTATCAACAAAAAGAAAAGGGTTTTCTATTCTGGTGACCCACTAGAGATAAAGGCTGTCTCCAGGGAGGTAAAGGTGGAAGTAAGGCAGTCAAAACTGAAGTGTAGGAATAAAATTGAAAATCAGTTCAGTGCTGGGGACCTAAGTGCAGCCTGGAGTGGAATTAAGTCCATGGCATCCATTAATCATTCCACTCAAACTAAGAATCTTGTTACAGTCAGCGGTGTGAGTGGTAATGACTTGGCAGATGTTTTTAATTCATTTTTCTCTCGCTGGGAAAGGACTGATTTCCTTCGGAATATTTCCATGCTGAGAGAGTCCCTTGTTAATCATTCTGTCCTGGTGATTGTCCAGGAAACAGTCACATCTTTGTTTAGTAAATTTAACATTAGGAAGGCTGCTGGCCCTGACTTAATCTGTGGACGCACACTGCGTCACTGTTCTGTCCAGCTCAGTGACGTGCTCTCTAATCTTTTTCAGATGTGTGCTGATAGCGGTGAGATTCCATCGTTTTGGAAAACAGCAATAATAATTCCTGTGCCAAAGTCAAATAAACCGAGGGATTTAAAAGATTTTAGACCAGTGGCTCTGACATCCTTGGTGATGAAAACATTTGAAAATATCTTAAAAGAAGTAGTCATCTCCTTAACTGAGGGCAAACTTGATCCGCTGCAGTTTGCCTATCAAGCCGGGAAAAGTGTGGATGATGCCAAGCTTTTTGTTTTAGGCAGAGTCTTTGGGCACCTTGAAAAGCCAAGATCTCATGCCAGACTTTTATTTGCTGACTTTTCATCAGCTTTTAATAAAATTCAGCCTCATATTTTAATTGAGAGACTCTCCTCTTATTTCAAATTGCCTGGTCAGATCGTATTGTTACTCTTAAATTTTTTAACAAACAGAGTCCAGCGGGTTTTAGTGAATGGTCACATGTCCAAGCCCTTAATGTCCAACACTGGTTCTCCTCAGGGCTGTGTCCTTCCTCCCCTGCTTTTTATCTTGTACACAGACAGCTGTAGGGCTGTAGCCAAGAAGAGCAGCTATCTGCTCAAGTTCTCAGATGATACAGCTCTGCTGTCTCTTCTTTGGGGTTCTGAGTCAGGCCATGGGGACGCTCTATCAATGTTTGTTAAATGGTGCAATGACACAGCTTCCTTGACCTTAATGTCCAAAAAATTAAAGAACTGGTAATCGACTTCAGAAAGACTGGCCAGGGGCCATCACCTGAAGCTAGCATCATCCATGGTGAAGATGTACATTTGGCTCTGGTGGTATTGATTACAACCTAGTTTTTTGATGGGTTCACAAAATATTGGAAGCCAGAGTTAAGCAAATCCATGTGGAACCGGTGGCACTGAGCATGCATTAACGGTGCCAGTGGGGCTTGCTACAGCCTTAGTCACCGGGGAGGTCCATATGGTACTGGTGGTAGTGTTAAGTAAATCCATGTGGAACCGGTGGCACTGAGCATGCATTAACGGTGCCAGTGGGGCTTGCTACAGCCTTAGTCACCGGGGAGGTCCATATGGTACTCGTGTTTAGAAAATCAAAGGTGATCTTGCAGCCTGCTGTAAGTGTTGGGCCTCTGTGCTGCAGGAAGTGGATGGAGGGGTGTTCACTGTTTCATGACCAGTCTGCTAATAATTTCTCACTTGGCACATGACACAGGACGGTTTTTTTATTAACATGCAGTTGTTTTATCCAGTGTCTCACCTCCCTTTTTTCTGTGTCTCTTTCTGAGGATCTTTCCGTCCACAACCCTGAGTCCTGGACCGTCCAAGCCCTGTCCCTCACCATGAGCGCTGGCTGCTGCTGTCCTGCTGTCCTGATCCAGTCCTGATCCAGTTCTGCACCATCCTCGGCATGCCACTTCCTGGAGCTACCGATGCCACTGTTCAGATGGACTTAAATGGAACTTTTTTGCCATTTACTTTATTTTGTTATTATTTAGCTAGCCCACAGAGGATGGGCTTCCCCACTATAGCCGGGTTCCTCCTGAGATTTCCTCCCACTGGGGAGTTTTTTTCTCACCACTGTTTGTGGATTTTTCTCCCTACTGGGAGTTTTTTGCCTCATTTGCTGTAGTGGGGAATAGGCTGGGCACTGCCCTTTCATTTACTTCATCTCTCACTGTAAAGCGTCTTTGTGACAGTCTCTGTGAAAAGCGCTATAAAAATAAATTGAATTGAAATTGAATTGTTCAAATTGTTGACTCCTACAAGTATCTTGGAACTGTGTTTGACTCTGACCTAAAGTTTGTTCAGAACACTGAGTCAATAGTTAAACATGGTCAACAAAGGATTCACTTGTTGCGGAAGCTGAACACTTTTAGTGTTTTTGAGGGCATCCTATCTTGTTTTTATCATTCTTTTATTGAAAGTCTTTTAACATTTTCTTTCACTTGCTGGTTTAATGGATTGTCTGTAAAGGACAGAAACAGTCTGAACCAGATAGTTAAAGTCTGCTCCAAGATTATTGGAGTACAGCTGATGGACCTGCGCTCTCTCTGGAAGAAACATGTGGTCCAGAAAGCCAGAGGAATTATAGATCAGCCTGGCCACATTCTCTCTCCTCTGACTTTTCTCTTATGCCCTCTGGGCGGCGCTATTATGATCCCCCAAGGAAAACGAACAGATACTCGAACTCATTTATCCCTTCAGCTATCAGGCTGCTAAAAGCTGAGAAGTAAACTGAAACTGATTAGTGGCTTATGCTAAATTTGGAGTCTCAGGTGTGTTTTACTTCTTAATGCATCCTTGACATTGTATTTATTGGACTTATTGGTTATTGCTGATCCTGCTGATCTGTTGGTACTGACAGGTGAATGTGGTTGTATATATGCTGCTATGAATGTTTGCATTTGTTTGTTTTTGTTCCCTAATTGTTCAATAAGGCAGGGTAACTGTAAACTCAATTGCCCTTCGGGGATCAATAAAGTCGTCTGAATCTGAATCTGAACCTGAATCATGACATCGGGAAATTTGTGAGAAAAGAAACTGGAGATGTGAAAGCTGTAAGGGTAACACGGGAGGATTCGTGATTGTGGAATGTCGCACCATCAAACAGCGAGATAAAGCATTAAAAAAAAACGTTATGACCTTACAGGGGTAATTAGTTTTCCTTTACAGAAAAAACCGTGTGTTAAGGGTGTGATCAGTGGTGTCCCTTTGGACATTGAATTAGATGATTTTTTGAAGATGGAGGGGATATGTGGAGCAAAGCGGCTGAGAAGTTATCGGGAGGGAAAGGCACAAGAAAGTTTGTCTGTGCTACTGGAGTTCATCAGTGAAGTACCGGAGAGAATATTTGCAGATTATGTGAGTTATAGGGTGAGAATATATGAAAGGGCTCCATTGCGCTGTTGCCGGTGTCAGGAGTACGGGCATGTGGTGGCTGTCTGTAAAAAAGGGATGCACTGGTGTAGACGGTGTGGACAGGAGGGATGTATTGAAGATGAATGTATAGTGGCAAAAGCATGTTTTCACTGTGGGGGAAGTCATGAGATGGGGTCAGTGCAGTGTGAAAGAAGGAAAATGGAAAGAGAGGTGGAAAGGACAAGATCACAGGGAAAAATATCATATGCAGAAGCAACTAAAAGAGTCGTGAGTAAAAAAGAAACGGTGGGGAAAGAGCAGGCCAGAGTGCAGCCAGTGGATAAGAAGCAAAACGAAGGAAGATGAAATTAGCATGTGCCGAAGTTTTTTTAGCTTTTATTTCAATGGTTCTAAACTGTGATTATGAGAGAGAAAGTAAAACAGAGAGAATTAAAATGGTGGTTGATGCAGCAAGAGAGATTTTGGGCGTAGTGGATGTCAAGAGGGAGGATATGCAGAGAATTTTGGAAAGAGGATTCGGTGGCAGTCAGACTTTAGAAAAGTAAGGAGACAGGAAGTTTGGTGAAATATTTGAAGGAGAGAAGGATATATGATAAGATTAAGTGAGGTTTTTTTTTTAATTATTAAGTAAAGCACATAATTAAAATGCAGCATGCCATTCAGTACAGTTGGTGGCGGCATGCACCAATGAAAGACACAAGTGCCATCCGCCATTAAGCCAAAAGAGGAAGAAGAGTCCAGAAGTGAAATATGCGGAACCAGTCTCATTCCAAGCATCCGCGCCTCATTCTTCTTACAAAGTTGTCTTATCATCCGAATATATTACAGTGGCGACGAAGATGGGATTTCCTTATTATAAGAAGCAGACCTAGTGAATTAAAGTGTTTAGACGAAGTAATAACTTTGCACTACAAGCTAGCGTCTAGCAAGTCTGTTGAGCGATGCTAACGCAATTAGCAGGATGGCGAAATGCATTGGACAAATCTCCGAATACAAAGAAGGTAAAGAGGATTTTGAATCGTATATCGAGAGGTTTGAGCAATGGATGAAATGCAATGAAATCAAGGATGACAAAAAGGTCCGTTTGTGTTCCTGTCCGTTATCGGCACGGCTTTTAAAGAATCTTGCCCTGCCAGACAAGCCAAGAAAGCTTGCCTACAATGTGCTAAAGGAAAAACTTTCCACACATTATGGGCCCTATCTTACGCCAGAGTCCCTAAACCCGTTATTTGGGGATTTCGAGGCGTTCCCCCGCGTAAGTTGCTATCTTGCACACCTGCCTATATCCCTAAAACACCAGCGCTACCTGTTACATTATGCATAGGCGTGGTTTGGGCGTTACGCCAGTTAAACCAATCAGTGTGCCAGGTGCCACTGCCTTTCGGAGCAGGCTGCGCTATCCCAAATCCTCAAACCGAAACCCGTGATGGAGAGAGGAAGGTCGCCATGTTTCTCCGTGAGACGGTTAAATTGCCCGTGCATGAGGTCAAATCCAGTCAGGGAGGATCTGTTTTTGTTAAGTTAATCATGAATTGTATTATTATTATTATTATTATTATTATTATTATTATCATTTGACATTGACATATTGTTTAATGTTTGGTATGTTGTAAAAAAAATCAAGCCTACCCCTTTTGTGACGGAAACTTCAAAAAAAAAAAAAAAAAATGCGTTTAGCCATGCACTTCCAACTCCTCTCCCGTCTGAAATGAAGCATAGAACAAAAATCCCATTTTAGAAAAATAAAATTAGGTATATGCACTGGCACTCAGCGAATAACTTTTTTTTTCCCCCAGCGAGAGCGACATTTCAGAACTCGTCAGCGAATGAAGGTAATTCTGGTAACAAGTACGTGGTTTCGTCCGTTTACATTTTCCAATCGGACAGCTGTCTATTTTTTACAGCAAGTTGCCTGACTGTGCTGCAAAAACAGGTGTGCGTACTTGTCACCAGAATTACCTTCATTCGCAAAAGAGTTCTGAAATGCCGCTCTCGCTGGAAAAAAAAAATTTCCGTGCTAGTGCATAGCGCTCTTGAGAAAGCCCAAACGCGGGTAGCGGGTGGTTTTAGGACAGGCTGTACGCTTTCCCTAACCTGTGTGGTCAAGATAGCAATAGTAAGGAAAGCGCATAAACACGCCCACAGGCACACCTCCAGGCGCAAATAAAGGATTCGGCATAATGCATAGCGGGTAGTGTGGCCGCAAGATATGGTTTAGGGATAGTGGAAGCTGCTAAATGCGTAATTCACGGGTTGCGGGTAGTGGCAACGGGTAGGGCAGTGTGAAAGATAGAGGCCTAGGTACTTCTCTGTCCTTGAGATAATTAAGAATAGAAACTTTCAGTTAGAGTCAGTGGAAAATGTCAAGGAGAGAAGAAAAACAACTTTTAGTTTAATCACTCAGGTACGTACTATACTTTGTTAATACTGGATTGTTTAATGCATAAGATTGATTGTTTAATGCATAAGATAATATATTGGATTAATATTTTCCAACAGTGGGGAAATCCACCGTAATGCACGTGAAACTGATTAACTTGATGCACAATGACTTAAATTCCGCTAGTAAATTTCTTCAGTGCGCGTTGATTGAATAATTGCTGACTATGGCACAGGATCGTGAATGCCACTAGAAGGAGAGACTCACGCCTAAGGCCTGAGACTTGGCATCTCTGCAACAAAACATTCAGTTCTTTGCTCAGAGCACTTTGAGAAAAGCTGCTTCACGTACCAGAAGTTCACAAGTAAGTCAACGGTTTTGTTGCAATGAAGACTGGTTTTAAAGTGAAGATTTAAAGAAATTAGTAGAAAATATTTATTCAATACAAGTATTAACCTTAAGTCTGAACGCCCCCATAACTAGGGCAATGAATTTGCCTAATAGCAACCTTGTCATGCGGCATATCCTCTGTGGAATAATACGAAACATCTTTTATGTCAATACCCCAAAGCTTATAAACCTATTTACCCAGAGTGTGTGTCTGTGTGTGAGAGGAACTGTGCAGAGGAGAAGGTGGAGAGTGGCACAGGAATGCAGAATTCTGCCAAAAAGAAAACGCCCTAAGCGCAGTCCAAAGTGGCATCAGGTATCCCGTAACCGCCCGCCCTCTCGTGACCTGTCTAAAGTTGACTGGACAATACAATGTAGGAAGGCGGGAGCTGATTAGACAGCGGTTATAGACAGATGTACAGCCAATTGATGTACAGCTAAAGGACTGTGGACTATAATAACTGAAGGCTGGGAAACGCTCAGACAGAGCGCTCTCCAAACTGTGGCCAAGAACATCCCTCTGTTACAGTTTGTAATTTTTTACTCTTTGTCTGCTATAAACAACTATTTTTGACATTTGGTCTACAATTCCTTTATTTCGAGTCTCTCCCTTGAACACGTCAAATCAGACTCGACAAAAGGTGAAAAAAAAACATAAATTTGGTGACCCTGACGTGGAGGGGGAGACGGGAACGCACCTAGAAGGCTTCTGAAACTACATTCCAACCTTGACGACATTCGCCAGACACTTCACGACCGGCCAAAGAAAGCAGAGCCTTTTTCATAAAATCTGCCCAACATAGAACATGAAGTAAACCAAAAATGTAAGAATTCCAGGCACTCAAAAGTGTGAGTGCCTGGAATTTTTACATTTTTGGTTTACTCTCCCATCCCACGCTTCCAAGAGCACCAGCTTTACATTCGTTAATATACTTTTTTATCCCATGAGCGCCGAATATTTTCTCTAATAGGCCATAGAACATGAAGTGTCTGACGCCTGACAAAGAGGTATCAAATATTATATATATTACAATTTGGTGGCAGACACAGAGTAAAATATGAATACATGCCAGATTTCAACGTTCCATTAAAAAACGAGTACTCGTAAAAGTCCTCAGTGAGAGAAGTGACAATAAAACAAGCAATTGCAAATAAAAGTCCCGGGTGAGAGAAGACAATAAAAAGTGCAGGCGCTGTTGAACAAGGTTCAAACCGCCGAGGATAAATACGCACAGGGTGTTTTAATTTACACGCATGGGCGATGTTGAATTCGCGTAGGAATAAATGGACTGTATTGAGTTTATCCTGACGGATGGATGTCAGCCAGTGCGGGGATAAATACACACGAGGGTATGACAAAAAGAGAGAAAATGTTTAAAAAAAAACAGAGAGAGAGAGAAATATAAGATCATACACTTTAAAATACCCAAATTGAAGGGCCTTGCCTTCTGGAATGTGTTCTCAGAAAATGAACATTTTGTTGTAAATCCACGCTGGTGGTGGCAGTGAGCGAATTGGGAATGGAGCAAGTAATGTTTTCGATTGCTGTTGGCAGGTGCTGTAAGTGCTTACGTAGGTGTATGTGTGCGTATGCTGAGCTCAGATTGTGTGTGTGTGTGTGTGTGTGTGTGGAAGTCAATGTGAATGCACCGAACTCTGTGAGTGTCTGTAAACAACTGCATTGCTGGCATTATTTCTTAGTTCTGTCTTTCTTAGATTGAACACAGTTGTCATTCTATTCTATGAAGTGCTCATATAGATGTCCACAATAAAATTAGCATTTATTCGAGATTAATTTAAGGTGCCCGTTGATTAGCCTATATTTACAGTATTTTATGGAATTCTTAGAGTAATTGCAGGATTGGTAAAAAGTGAAGTTGGTCGGAGCAAGTGAAATTTGTTGGTCCGAGTAAGTGTAGTTGGTGTAAGTGGAGTCGGTTAAAGCAGGAGTTTAGCCATTTTAATGGCTGTAGTTGGTTAAAGTAAGTTAAGTGTTTCTAATGTTGTGGGTAACTGAATTGCTTTGAGATGCAGGACAAAGTCCACTATTAAAATGCTCTCATATTTGGCGGTAGTAATGCATTGCTGAGAAAACCACCAGTGATATCCTCTACAAGCTTTAAGTAATAACGCCATTTGAATTTGTTCAGATTTGTGAAATTCTAGAGAGCTGGAAAATCTAAGCAGTTTTCTTTAAATAATTAGACGGTGTGAGACTGTGTTAGAAGTGTTGTGAATTAAGGATTTTATGTTTGATCTTGTATGTTTTTGCTTAGATTTATTAGTTTCATTGTGTTTAGTTAATGTTTTCTAGTGTGACTGTTCATGTTTTTTTGAATGCTTGTCTCTTGTCTTCCTTGTACTGAGCTCCCTTTTGTGTTTCCCAAGTGATGTCTTGTCTTGTTTTTCACAATCTTTTTTCCCTGTTTTTTCTGGTTGGAATTCCTGCAGTTAACTGTCTGCACCTGAGAATAGTTTAGCTGGAGGATTATGGGTAGGACTACACATTAGAGCAGAGGTTAGGCACGGTGATTAGTTAGTTTGAAGAAGCAGGGCACACCTATGAATCTGTCCTATCACCATCCTTTGCTGTTCTAGATTCCGCCTCCTCTCCAGCTGTCCTTTATTACTTGGGCTAAACACTGATTAGTTTGTTTATAAAAACCCCACTTTTCCTTTGTCAGTGTCAAATTTCGCTGATTTCTTTCTAGTGAGCTTCTGCGATTGTTGTAAGATTTGTCTCAAGATTGTGTATTTTGATTGCTAGTCTTTTCGTTTTCCCATATTCCCTTGCATTCCCTTCGTTTAGTTAATTTCTTTGTCTCCCTATCAATTACCCCTTTTCCCTATAGTTTTGTTTGTTTCTGTATTTTGTGCTTAATGCAAATGATTTCCCAGTTAATAATAGTTGATTTCGATTTCCCATTATTCCCTGTGTGCCAAATTTAACTGCATTCCCTTCGTTAATTTTTTGTCTCCCTTTCCCCTATCCAATTACCCTTTCCCCTTTTTCCCCTATTTCCCTTAGAGATAAGTGCTGATGGATTTTCTGGTTAATAGATCCCTTGCCTGTCCCTGGTTTACGATTCTGAGTACCTGTGATATTCCTGATTCTGGCTTCTGACTTGTTTCTGTTTTTTCTGACCATGAGCATTGAACATTCCCAGTTTAATAAAAGACGCTCTTCTGAGCTTGATCCGCTTTGTGTGCCAATTTAACTGAGAGTTTTAAAAAAATAAAAAATGAAGTGAACTATTGTGGGATTAGAGACTGGATGATGGGTTTTTAGATGGAGGAATGCAGAGTCAAAACAATGGAGGAATGGAGCCTTATTGACCGAAGCAGATTAGGGAGCACAGATCAGTGAAAGGTCAACATGCAGAAGTCAGAGAACAGAGAATGATGCATTGTGATTGAGCAAATGTGACTGGAAGCTTTCCTGACCGAAGAAATGCAAATGAATTAATGGAAGATCTTTTCTCCATTTCAAACAGGAACTATCAACCAGTGATTCTACATGGGAAAAAACTAAGAGAGGCATGATAACCTTAATCTGTTTATTTAATTTTTACAGGAAAGGATCCAAGCGAGTGAAAAAACAGAAAAATTAAGTTGATGAAGTTTTTGTTTATTGTTGTATGCATCTAAACTCATTCTATTGAAACTTTTTCACAGAGTGCTCACTGCTGAAGAGAAGAGATGAAAATAACCTTATGTGAAAGTGATGAGCTGGCCAGCTGGGGATTCAACTGTGGGTTTTCAGCCTAAGTTTACCTTCTAAAATAGATTTGCGGAAATCCAATTCGGAGTATTAACACAAGACTAAATTCAAAAGGTGGACCACCATATAATTGAAAAAGTCCACTAGCAATGTGATCACATATTACTTTGCTTCCCGTTTCTAAATTTATTTTTGATTAAGTGTACAGTCAAATAAAAGGTACTGACTGAGGTGACCTTTATGTGCTGGGAGCCCAATGGGTAAACTATTAGCTGAATATTAAATTTGTTCTAATTTTTGTGAATAAAAAAATCGCAAATTCTAACAGTCTAAAGCAACTCCACCCGGTTCTGCTGATGACATGGGATAATTGTCACCATGATCAGGGCTAATAAGCCCTGACTGTGCATTTCCTCCATGCTTTTAGCGGAACCCTAGACTGAGGTGGATTGCTTAATCATAATTCATTGAGGAAAAAAAAAAACATTTTGTCCCCATTGTTTCAAAGAAGTCCTATCTAATAATACTGCATGTCCTGGACTCAAGGACACCCCACTATCAAACCCTGAGATGGAATCTGTGTTGATTGTAACCCTCTGCACACCAAACATGTTGACCCAATCAGTTTGGCTGACGCGTTTGCAGACAGAGAAGCAAGGGACAGCCAAACACGCTCTTGTGGGGCTATTACACCAATCTGAGGACTCAATTTCATGTGACCTGCTGTGAGCAGAGCATGAGGCTGCTCCCCCAAAAGAAAAACGTCAATGGACATCACATGGAACACAATACACTGATGGCGGGAGGGTAGGACCCAATGCAGACAAGAATGCATGTTCCTACTCAGGGTAAATGCAGCTTTCCTACTATACCTTGTTGGGTTATATTGTATATGGTGTGATTAGATGTGCATAGGATTGACCAGCAGTAATACGTTCATGTATATTGATATGCACAAAGAATTTCTGACTGCAATGAAGATTGCAGGATGTTCATAAAATTTAATTTATGTTCGATTTTGGATTTGTTGTTTTACCAATATAATTATTTATATAATGGCAAACCCATAAGATTATGATTCTAATGCATAATTTAATCGTTGTGACCTAGTGTGTGATAGTGAGATGTCTTTACCTATGCGCCAAGTAAATTATTCGACAAAACTTACTGCTCTACTGTGAAATTTTCTTAAATCATTGATTGTTGTAGTATAGTGTACATTGCTTGTGTGCACGGCTGTGCAAATATATAATGTGTATGAAATTTACTGATTTGTCAGATGAGGTAGCCTATATGATATTTGGATTACATAATGAAAACTTTCCTTATTGCCTGTAGTAAATATGTGTAGTTTAATAATGTACATAAACTGTCACTTGCTTGAATAATAACGGGGACACAATATTGTCTGTATGTGATGTTGATTTTCTGTTGGAAAAGACAGTTGTCACATTTTGTTTCTTCGTTGTATTTTTTTGTTTATGATTGTGCACCTATCTGGGAAAATTGTACAGATAATTTTCATAGTGGATGTATACAGGACACTGTTTCTAAAGCAAATATATGTTTACAGCTACCTTGCACCTAAAGATGCACAGAATTTATCTCATAACAATGTAGTATTATGCATGTGCGTAGCCAACTTTTATCAGAATGAGCGGTAGTGATAGTGATTTAGCGCACTTCGTGCATACAGCAGCTACCGATGAACGTCTTTGTGAGCTGAATTCAAATAGTCAGTACTGTGATACTGATAGCATCACGGATGACACTCATTACGCCGAAATGTGGAATGCTGCCCTTTGTGTGTTACATCTTAACATCCTTGGCCTGCCTGATAAATTTGACGCGCTCAAGGAATTCATCAGTAATCTCTCTGAGCTTCATATTAATGTAGATGTTTTGTTATTGTGCGAAACATTCTTGCTTGATATAAATGCTGATGTGTTCCAGATTCCTGCTTACAACTTAATATATCATAACAGGCAAACACGACAGCGCAGAGGTATTGCTATATGCATTTTAAAAACTCTACACTTTATTAAGAGGCCTGATTTATGCCTAAACGTTGAGGGCGAGTTTGAATCTTTAGTAGTTGAACTTGATACATCTTTGAAGAGAAGAAAAATCATTGTAGCTGAATTATATAGAGTTCCAAGCACACCTGAGAGAGACTCCATTTCTCGCCATGAACATATCTTGACTAAATTATGCAGCGCAAATTGTGATGTACTGATTGGAACGGACCAAAATTTTGACTATGCAAAATGTGACACAAATAAAAATGTGTCTGACTTGCTCGATATGTTCTGTTCATTTGGCACCTTGCCGACGGTGACAGCCCCGATCAGAGTTACGCATAGTACAGCTACTCTGATTGATAATGTCTATGTAAATTGTGTATGTGAGAACACTGTTATATCTCGAACTTTGCTGAGTGATCTATCAGATCATTTCCCCATATTAGTGTAGGGGGGAAGCCAGGAGATAACATGGACATGCGACCAAAAGTGCCTGTTGCCTTCTGTTCTTAACATAGTGGGGTAATAAAGGCATAATAACCTATACTTCCTGCACAGCTGGCATCGTCTCCAGCCAGGCATGGCTGGGAACAGCGGGGTAATAAAGTCATCAGGGTCCAGGCGTCCTCTGCAGCTGCCCCCCAATTCCACCGCTGAGATATGGGGGCCTGATACTGGTCACTTCAGCATGGGTGTGTGTGTGTGTGTGTGTCTTGAGCACACCAAAGGTGGGGAAGGAAGCGCGCCCTGGCTTGGTCGCTGCAAGGAATTCCTCTCACAGCGGGGTGTGATCTGTGCTCTCTGCCCTCTTCTGGACTCACTGCCACCACACCTTTTCATTTCATCATTGTAACTGGTCTAAGTTGAGAATTTCAATTTAAACAGAACTCACTGTTACACCGTTCTAACTGTTCGCATGTCATCACTGAATTACTGTACTGTATTATATCTGGGGTAATCGTGATGTGAATATTCATGGGGAATGGTTCAGTTGGGATGAAATTTCATGACAATTACACCATCATAACTCTCTATGTAATCATGTTTGGTACGTATCTCTTCAGCTAAATTCAAGGGGTTGAATGAGATGCATTTCATATCTGCTGTATTTCAGGAAAACATAGTTTCTGTTCCCCAGCAATAATTTGTCCTGAACCAGAGTTATCTCTTGAGGTGTGTTTAGAATCATCTCTCCCCCTTTGCGGGAAGTTCTTTGCGACCCCCCCTGAGGTCTGTCTCCAAGGTCCTCTCACTTATCTAAGAAACTTTTATTATCTCCTTTGAATAATAATCGTTTTCTTATTACCTCCGAGGAGGAAGTTTGAATTACAATTTGGGCCATCTGTGCGGGCTGAGCCGCCCTGATCAAAGGCGTCGTCAGCTTTAAATCTAAGAGGGACGACCTAGTCAGGGAGGTTCGCAAACGACTTCCCATACGATTGGTCCGTACGGTATTTCTATCATAGCGAAGCTTCGTAATTCGAACTCCTTGTACGTGTGCCTCGTGTGTAGCCTTTTCGCCAGGTATGACTTCACTCTCCTCTTCTAAATTATGTGTAACTTGTAATTGGCGTAACGTTGATTTGTTTGATTTAAGCTTTTGCCTACCTGGTGAATAAATTATTGTTATTCCTTTGAGCTTGCGTGGTCTCCGTGACTCTTAATCCTTTTATTCTTTCTAGCCACGTTACGACCGGTACTTAGGGGAGAATCCGTCTCTTTCCAGACTAGCTAGCTGATGTTAAAGGTAGTGATGGGTTTTAAGTTGGATTGTAAGTTACGGTCTACTTATATAAAGGGTTTATGTAGTATCGGTCCTGGGGATTTGACCTTAAGGGCACCCTTGGGCCTATAAGCCGGTGCCTGGCCGATCCCTTTAAGGGGCCCTGTGGTGCACATAAATCTGGGTTCATGATATGTTTATGCCAAAGATGCTGCTATCATGGTAATTTCTTCCATCCTCTAGAACTCTCACCGAACTAAGATCCGGCAACTGCGCTATTACCCAGGGGGCGTCAGTTGAGTAACTGTTTTTCACGGATGAGTCTGGCGGCGTAGCTGCCCCGAGACTCACGCATGCTTCAGTCCTTTATCTACTTTAAATTGGAGTCAGATTTTAAACGAGAGTAACATTGTAATCGTTATGCTTAATTTGCCCTAATCATTGATATGTCTGATGTTTTGCTCAGTGTCCGCGAGTGTCCCAACGTGCACTCCGGGTTATTCGCAGCACGGCATTAGGTTAGATGGTTCCGTGATTTCGGCATAGCCCCGTTTTCGAGCGGAGAATCATTGAGAATACTACAGGTAAGTCTCAGGCCAGGTCCAAGGCGGGACGCAGGCATGAGAGATTTAATTGACACGTTCCATTGCCTCATCACAGCAGGAATCCACACACATAAACCTTCAACCCCGGCCCTTCTGCCATTGGTCGAGCTGCGTGGGTCTTACATTAGCATTTATTGGAAAGTGTAAAACCCATGAACGAGACAAGGGCTCTCTCTCGTTTTCATGTAGAAAACTTGGTCCTAATGAAATCTCTGGTATCTCAGATGGCCTATAGAACACTGACTGGAGCAGACTTTTGGGTGACAGTGTTAATGAGTGTTACGCAAAATTTTAAATGCGTTTTACAGAGATATTGGATCTCCATGCCCCATTGAGGGCCGTCAATATCCCGAGTCGTTCTGTTTTTCGAGAACCGTGGATGACCCCAGCACTATATAAGTCATCTCGTAAAAAAGATCAACTGTACAAGAAGTCTGTTGGTAAAGCAAAAACTTGCCAACGTCACCAAGAATATACTAAATACAGAAATACATACAACACATTGAAACGTCAAGCTAAGTCTATGTACTATCAAAACCTCCTATATGAATACTCCAGGGACATTCGCAAAACTTGGAAAGTCATGAATTCTATTATTGGTCGCGCATACGACAAAACAACTATATCAGACACTTTCATTATAAACGGAGAAAAAGTGACTGATGCCAAGCAAATTGCGAATGGTCTTGGGGAGTATTTCTCAGGGATTGGCAAAAAGCTTGCAGACGTTATCCCAATTTCGGTTCACACCCATAAACATTATATGAAAGGAGATCCAAATCCACAGTCAATCTTTTTCAAACCAACTCACCCATTTGAGATTTACAAAATTATGGGACAGTGTTATAATAAGAAGAGTACTGGTGATGACAGATTGAGCATGTCGCTATTAAAACAGCTACGTCATGTACTTAGTGAACCTATATCAATGCTTGTTAATTGGTCTTTGGTTCACGGAATTGTCCCGGATGCTTTTAAATTGGCTAAGGTAGTGCCAATATATAAAGCAAATTCCAAAATGGAGTTTTCCAACCACCGACCAATTTCTCTCCCGTCGAATTTATCAAAGATATTGGAAAAAGTAGTCCATAAAAGACTGTATGATTTTCTGGTCAAATGTGACATTTTATGTGAAAATCAGTTTGGATTCCGACCCAAACATAGCACAATAAACGGCGTCAGTAAATTCTGCTCTGACATAATTTACGGGCTAGATCAAAAAAAGCTGGGTCTCAGTGTATACCTAGACTTATCTAAGGCTTTGGATACCATTAATCAGTCAAAGCTGATTGATAAACTGAAACATTATGGCATTTGAGGTATTGCCAACCAGTGGTTTCAAAGCTACTTAAGCAACCGAGCCATGTATGTCAGCTACAGAGGAGAGTCATCGCAACGTTATGAAGTCACCTATGGTGTTCCACAAGGAAGTGTCCTTGGACCACTACTTTTCATCATATATATGGACGATCTACCAAATGCGCTGTCTCATACTAAATGCGTACTCTTTGCTGATGACACTACAGTATATATGCTGAATGAAAATGTAAGCCATTTATATCAGTGCTTGAACACAGATCTTGCAAAAATAAATGACTGGTTTTGTGCCAATCAGTTATCTGTGAATGCATCAGAAACAAAATACATGCTATTCAGACACAAAGACCAACCCAGATCTGATCTTGATCTTTATATAAGTCAAGAAAAAACTTGAAATGGTCAAATTTACAAAATTCTGAGGACTTTATATTGACGAATACCCTCACTGGCACTGTCATATCGAACACTGTGAGAAGAAAATAAGTAGAGAAATTTATGCGCTGAATGTATCGAAACAATTCATGTATCGAAACTTATATCTCCAAGACTTCTAAGGACGTTATACTTCTGCTTGATCCATCCATATTTGTTATATGGCATTGAGTTGTGGGGTAACGCTCACCAAAAGTTTCTTCGTCCATTGCAAGTACTTCAAAAAAGGGCGGTGAGAATAGTATCTTTCTCAGCTTATAATGAACATAAACGTCCTCTGTTCAAAGAAAGCGGCATCCTGTACTATCCCGACTAGTACGTTTACACAATAAGTTGTTTTATGTACAGATTTGTGGGTGGTTATCTCCCAAAGTCTTTGCTTGAATTATTTGAGTATCATAGTTATATCTATGAAACAAGGCATAGTTGTGATCCAAAAGTGCCAAATCTGATTTATGACATTTCTAGACGAAGTTTTCTCCACACATCGCCAACTCTCTGGTTGAACATGGCACAAGATATCAAACAGTCAGTCTTACTTAAGAGTTTCAAAATGAAGCAAAAGGGGTCAATTTTATCAATGTATTAGCCCTTCGAATTTAGTGGCATTATTCCCTTTTTCTCTTGGTTCTCTCTCCTTCCCTTTGCTGTATGCTATCATTAAAGGTGCACAAGGATTGCCTGTAAACATAATCTGCTCAAATGAAATGCGAACGAGTACTTAGGTGCTCTACTTTTGAATTTTCTGTCTTTTTTCACAGTTTTTTTTCTTTCTTTCATAATTTTGTACTTTTTTTTCTCTTATTTTGTCTTCTCACCAAATTCTTAAGTATATTTTGTCTGATAAATTTTGATTCCCTGGTTCTACATCCTACCTTCAACAGGAAAAAATCAGATATTGTGTAATCGGTGTCGGTACAGACGCTGTCTTTTGTGTGAACCACTGGAGTACAGCAAACAATAACTGTTCTCACATGCCTTTATGTAAATTATGCATTGTATGTATCATGTACTTCAGAAATAAACCACAACAACTACACAGTAAATAAACTCTGGCCTTGGGCTTGGTTTCAGCGAGTACTATGTCCATCATATTGTACTTGTTTATGTGCATACACATGCATCCTGCAATGCATAAAATATAAGATTGAAAATCAAGTAGTGCTATCTTAAATGGCCCCCTGGAATAACACAAATGAAGGGTTTTAAGACATAGACGCTTCATTCAAGTGCAGTAGTACCTACCTATGTAAAATATCCCAGATTTCATCATCTTACAACCTTCGATTTGGTATATTAGAGGGATTTTGCTTCGAAATGGTAGAGTGGATAGAACCTTTGCTCAGCGATCTTGTCATCCTGATCAGGTGACCCTACATCTAGCTCACTGATTGGACAATGTGGACATAGAACTTTTTAAACTGAAGTGGACTGAAAATTCATACAAAGTACTATGCACTTTCTGGATGTTTCTCCTAGCTGCCATCTATCATTAAAAAAATTACATCAGGATATAGTACCTGTTAATACTGAGATTATTTCTATGGTAGAACATAATTTTTGATGAAAAGTGGAGAAAGGCCCAGTTAATCCTCAGCCCACGATGTGTTTCCTGTATCTTCAGAATGATGCCTGGATATAAATCATCGTCATATCTGAGAATACATCATTTCCTAATCAGCTCTGGACTTTCCCACTGGATTTCCTTTTCTGGATTTCCTCCACTCGCTGGCTGTGGTACAGCAGTCTTCTGGCCAAAACAGAAACACTGGGTGTTGAAGCACTTGCAGTTAAAATGCTTCTGTGTTGTGCACATGCAGCTTACATCACGAACCATCAGTTCTCCTGGAGCCAGAGTAATGACCTGGTGAAGTCTCATGGTTCCAGGAACAGCTGGTATCAGCTTTGGCATTTTCTCCATTGCTTCCTCAACATCTTCACTTTTCACAAAGAACAATTTCACAGTTGTATTTGGCTCAGTCAAGGCCCTGAATAACTCTTCTGCATCTGGGATTTCACGGCCCTTTTCCACCATCATATCAGCTGCTCTTTTTAGGGCTCCTCCGACACCATCTGGGGCTCCTTTTCCATGACTGGCCTCGAAAAAAAATTCCAAGAGCCAGCCTTGAATCCTCTTCTGTCCAGTTCTGTGGTGAAAAGGAAGAAGTTGCCTCGTTGTTGGTATTGAGTACAAGGTCCGTCGCTTAAAAAGTGCAGCACAGACACTTGTGGATGTTTGGCCTGAAGCATGCGCACGGGAAGATGTTCGAATTAGGGGGGGCTGCCAACCGAAAGTAGAAGAGTGACGTCATTTTAAAAAAAAAAAAAATTTATTGTTTTTTTTTTTTTTTTAAATAGCGCTGCATGAGGGCGTTATGACAATGTTGGTCTTTGCAACAACGGTCATAGCAACTAAGGGTGCAGACGAGTACTGGAATAGAAGAATACTCGCCATATAAATCATAACCGATTACAAAAAATTATAATGTATTATCGTTTTGTTGTCCTGGGGCCTGAATTTTTTTCTACGTTTTATCCCAATAAGTTCCTTTGTTTTGTACGCATGTGTCATTTAAAAAGCTATCATGCTTTTGTTGCCTTATTTGTTTCACAACCTCTTCAACCCCAACTCCTGGTAATACTGCCGGGATTTGCCTGTCTCACACATGATGGCTCACAACCCCTCCCAGTTTGATATTGCCTGATTCACAATCAAACAATTTATTATTTGAATTAACAAGACCAATACATAATCGGATAATGATGAAGAAATTATTAATGAGGAAATGACCAAGAAACCACCGACAGGCTACATTGAAAACGCGCACGTAATTACAGGGATGACAACTACCCACCTTCTCACAAATAAAACTGTCCAAAATATAAAGGCGAGCCCCCTTTTAAAATTGTTCTGGAAAATAAAAAGCTTAAAAAAGTTGAGTTTGGATACGGAATTATTTCCCTTTCTCTGAATTCCATCTCCCGTTTCAGCATTTTTTACATTTAGAACAGAAACATCTTCCTGCCGCGCCCTAGAAAACATTAGCGCAGAAGGACGTGACTTTGTAAGCCTAGCTATTATGCGCCGTTTTATAAGCTACAGGAGGTCGTCAGCCCCAAAAATAAACAAATAATCCTGGGACAAAATCCTCCATTTGAATAAAGTGATTCATCGCATTAAATGAAGTAATTTCTAATTCAATCAACTATCCTTAATGAATGTAGCTTGTCAGTTTCGCCAACATCCAGGCAGCAGACTAATCCCATAAAAGGCGAAAATAATCGTGCCCTTTGGGATCATAATCAGCATTCTTAAAATTCTCCCAAACTGGCAATTTTTTTTTTTTTACATCTTTTTACAGCGGATAAGTTAAAGCCATTCTCAAGTTTTCGGTAAAAAGTGCATTCTGTCACACAAGCTGCTGCGGTATGTGTCGCAATGATGGTGCCCTCTGAGCGGTATTCTTTCATGGCCCAGGAATTTAGTCGATCTGAATGAATGTTACAACACTGTTCTTGCAGAATGTTGATTCCATGCTGCAAACTCCCAAAACATAGCACTGACTGGAGTTACTTAAAGCATCGCTAACAAACGTAATGAATCAGAGTGTCAGAGTGCAGGTCTGACAACTCATGCTGACCAAGTTCTTTCTTTTGCCTTTTCCCAGTTGCTAAATCCCCCTTTAGCAAACGAATTGTCACTGAGGTTGTGCAGATAAAACAAAGAATGAGGTCAATTTCTTTACCACAATGCAATCATCGCCATTTTCAAACAAACCTCATTGAAATGATCTGTCAAATCACACCGTGCCGAATTTGCTTCCAGGAATACACTGTTCTCTTGAAAGGATCCCGAGTGCACTGCAGCTCTAAAGTGAGTGAGCCGCTGCTGATGCTCTCTACCAGAGCGACGAGCTAGCTAGTCCTGGGTGATAGCTATTGCGATGATAGTAGTGTTGCTTCCATCATTTGTACTGTTCTTCCATCACTCTCCACGAGTAACGGAAGTGTTTGTATCATATACTTTAGTTTTCTCTGAAATATTGTTTGGAGGAAAAAAATCAGATATCCCTCTCTGCTTGCTGTTCGCCGTTTTTGCTTGCCAATGCATTTGTGCCTTCCGCTTCTTTGAGAAAGCGTTTCCTCAATACATAATGAATAATTTAAAAATATTTCAACCCAGATTTTTAAACACGGGTTTTTGACAGACTGAACAAAATGGTTTTGAGCCAATTGATGTGTTTATTTTTCTGTTTTGATTTTTACCGTTAAAATTACTGTGACATCCAAGACGAGCCTGCAGCCGACATCAGGAGGGGCTGCAAAGGGAGGGGGGGGCTGCAGCCCTGGCAGCCCCCCATTTCCCGCGCCTATGGCCTGAAGGTAATTCAGCACAGGATTTAGGTGCTGCCATATTGCTGGTGGGCCTTTATGTCTACTGGGGGAGATGATGCTGAAGCACTCAGGCTCTGGTTGTCAGCCAATATACAACCCCCATTCCGAAGTAGTTGGGACTAAGTGTAAATTGTGAATAAAATCAAAATGCAATGACTTTCAGATCACATGAGCCAATATGTTATTTACAATAAAACATAGATAACATTTCAGATGTTGAAACTGAGACATTTTACATTTTTATCCAAAAAATGAGCTCATTTCAAATTTTCTGGCTGCAACAGGTCTCAAAAAAGGTGGGACACAGGCAAAAAAGGGCTGAAAAAGCAGTTTATGTATAAGAGAACAAGCTGAAAGAACATTTAGCAAGTTATTAAGTTAACTGGCATCAGGTGTGAAACATGATTGGCTATAAAAGGGATGTCTTAGAGACGCTGAGTCTCTCAGAAGTAAAGATGGCCAGAGGCTCTCCAACCTGTGAAGGCTTGCGTAAAAAAATTGTGGAATACTTAAAAAAAAAAAGTTCCTCAACGTCAAATTGCAAAGGCTTTGAAGGTCTCATCATCGACAATGCATAACATCATCAAAAGACTCAGAGAATCTGGAAAAATCTCTGTGCGTAAGGGACAAGGCCGAAGACCTTTACTGGATGCCCGTGATCTTGGGGACCTCAGACGCTACTGCATCACTCACCGGCATGATTCTGTCATTGACATTACTAAATGGGCCCAGGAATACTTCAAGAAACCACTGTCTGTAAACACAGTCTGCCATGCCATCCACAGATGCCACCTAAAACTCTATCATGCAAAAAGGAAGCCATCGTTCAGCATGATCCTGAAGCGCCGCTGTATTCTGTGGGCCAAGGCTCATTTAAAATGGACTGTAGCAAAGTGGCAAAGTGTCCTGTGGTCAGACAAGTCCAAATTTGACATTCTTGTTGGAAATCATGGGCGTCGTGTCCTCCGGGCTAAAGAGGAGAAAGACCACCCCTCCTGTTATCAGCGTTCAGTTCAAAAGCCAGCATCTCTTATGGTATGGGGATGCATTAGTGCATATGGTATGGGACACTTGCATGTTTTAAAAATCACCATGAATGCTGAAAGGTATATAAAGGTTTTAGAGCAACATATGCTCCCCTCCAGATGACATCTATTCCAGGGAAGGCCTTGTGTATTTCAGCAGGACAATGCAAAACCACATACTGCAGCAATTACAACAGCATGGCTTCATAGTAGAAGAGTCCGTGTGCTGAACTGGCCTGTCTGCAGTCCTGATCTTTCACCGATTGAGAACATTTGGCGCATAATAAAACAAAAAGTCCGTCAATGGAGACTCAAAACTCTCCAGCAGCTGGAAACATGTATTAAACTAGAGTGGGATCAAATTCCAATGGCTAAACTCAAGAAATGTGTTTCTTCAATGCCCAGATGCCTCCACTCTGTGTTTAAAAAGAGGGAATGCAACACCGCGGTAAACAAGCCCCTGTCCCAACTTTTTTGAGACCTGTAGCAGCCATCAAATTTGAAATGAGCTCATTTTGTGGATAAAATTGTAAAATTTCTGTTTCAACATTTGCTGTATTATCTATGTTCTATTGTGAATGGAATACTGGCTGGTGTGATTTGAAAGTCATTGCATTTTGATTTTATTCACAATTTACACTTTGTCCCAAATATTTAGGAATTGGGGTTGTATATGGCCATAACCATAACCTAATGTCCACTGATTCAATTTTGGATGAACAGAAGTCTGATTATCTGGTGGCTGAAGATGCCATGTGTTGTAACTTTAAGTTTAGTTGGATATTTAAGGGACATTTAAGTTCAGGTTTGCATCATTTGCATATTATTAAAGTTTGTGGAATTTGCATATTGCATATTCCATTTAGTTTACGAAAGAAAGTTATTGCATAATGCATTGGAAATGTTCATTAGTAATTATTACTGCCGACTAGATCTGAAACTGAATAAGTTCATGGATTAAACTACATTACCCAAGGTGCTTTGTACGTTCTATGGAATGTTTTGCGACGTGAGTGAATTTTTTTTTTTTTGAACGTTGACGAGAGATGAGATGTAATGCACGAGTGATTTCTGCTAAGTAAAGTTACTGTTTTTTTATACGGCGTCCTTGAACCATTTATTGCTGGCTAGACTCGAAATAGAAAGAACACCATATAACAAATGTCACAAATTGATGTTACTGGAAATGCTAAATTTGACTATGAATGTAAAGAGAAAGTAGAATAAAAGTTCCATTGAGACTGTTATATTGATACTACTGTTTATTAATGCCATTAGTCTTCAAATAATGGGGTCAAGAAATTATTGATATGAGTATTTTTTTTTTCATGGACATTCATGATTTTGGTGGATTTGTAACACCTTGTTATATTATGACTCAGATCTCTCAGCTTTGATTATGTTCTCCTCTCTGAGGATTGGCATGGAAACGTACAGGACAATAGGCCTCCTGGAACAGATGCCAGGCTTTTGTGAAGTCTGTGTAGCGAAAGCAAAGAAAAGTACTTGTCAACTGCAACCTCCTTATTGCCAAACATTTTGATGAAAGTCAAACTGTCACAAATGCACCTAATATTATCTGCAGAAATACATTTACTGTAACTGAGTGCTGAATTTCTTTTCTTTGTGAGGATGAAAGAGAATGGTTTGAGTGTGCTTTGATGAACCTTGTGGTTTCATGTGTAAGACCTTACACCAGGTTACACAGTCTCACTTGCGCACCAGCTGGCTGACTGCATTGCGTCACTTGTTTGTCTGGGATGCACTTCTTGGATTGCATCACTGACAAATAATATATTGTTAGAACAGGGTGTTAACTTTTCTGCTTGGCTCCCAGACCGTAGTCCAGCAGCGCAGGGGAGGTTTTGTTTTACCCCAAGGGCTGTAGCTAGCACAGCTAGCTGGGGGTAACTCCTGTTGTTCTTACAGTGGTGACTTTGGTGTAAAGCAGCACACGGGAACTCCGCTTTTATCCTGCGGCAGTGCCTGTTTATTGAAAGGGTCGCGGCCAGTCATACCGCACATTTATAGCTTTAGGCCCAAATCTTTTCACTCGCTCACAACACAGCTGTTCTGTCTTTCAGCTCTGCTTTCCTCCAACTGCACTCCTGCCTCGTATCATTCAACATTACCTGCTCTCTCTCTCTCTCTCTCTATCTCTCTCTCTCTCCCCCTCCCTCCCTCCCTCCAAAGGGAGCACGCCACTCCTGCAACACTACCCCCACTCTGGATGGAGATTACACCAGCACTCCAATCCAGCACAGTAGTACACATCACCGTGAAAATGAAACAGTTATGCAGTCCTCATTTACATTAAATACATTTAAGACGTTTTCTAGCACAACCAGTGAGTTTCAAGATCATTTCAAGTGGGGTTAATAGCAAAAAGTGTTTCTTCTAGTGCTAATACAATTAGGCAGCAATCCATTTGTGAAGTGCACATACCTTACAGTGGAGCAAAAATCATCCTGAAAACGTATTAATGGCACCTGTTTTACAGTTTGCGGCATATTGAACTTGCACTGGCAATAAGGAGTATATCAGCTAAGATTATCTCAAAACAGTGTTCGTTTTTTTTTTTGTTTGTTTGTTTTTACATGAAGAGAGTAAGCAAATACAGTTTGGGTCACAGTATAAAACAAATATCAGCAATCCCCAAGTTTTTTTTTTTCTTATTAAGAATATTTACAATTAACAATAACTTTGACAGCATATACAGTCCACAACAGCTGTCCTTGTTTCGAACCCTCGCTAATCAGGAAAATTGGACTAACTGTCCTTGAACTCTCACACTTCGTGAGCCTCCCACTCACCTAACCTAACTGGTGATCTTCGCTGGCGGCTCTGAGCATAGAGCTCCTGCAGGTGCTGGGGAACAATGGAGGAGCTGTTAACGGCCTGTTCAGGTCAGGCGATGGCCACCGTGGGCAGCAGGACCTGGGCAGGCTGGAGGAACCCAGCAATGGTCCCCTCTTTGATAGTTACAGCCCTATTTCCAGGATTGAAAACGGCAGGGGCACAGCTGTTAAGGGGTGGGCCTCCACCACCACTCGGCCCACCAGCCCTTTGTGTTTTTCTCCGAAGCCTTTGGTGGGGCTCAGTATCACATCCCCTTTAACTTGATCTTGGAGGTGGGTGTGGCCTCGTACCGCATATTCCTCTCCAGCCTCTAGCATTACAGTCCAGGTTACTCTCACGACATGCGCCTTAGGTTTGCTTTGTGATTGGAAATATGACACTTCCTCCCCAAACAGCACAACGTGGTGGTTTCCAAAATCAAGCTGTGCATGAGCTTGGGTCAGGAAGGGGTGGCCAAGGAGAACTTCATCACTAGCTATATCAGCAACCAGGAAATGCAGGCTCACCTGCCGTGTGTTGATCTGCTCAAGGATGTGAGCTTCACCAAGTACAGGCACATCACCGGGTCCAATTCCAAGCAGGGTCGGGACAGTCGGTGGTTGCAGAGGGGGGCGAACAGCTGGGTTAATAGCATTGTAGTGAAGTAAGGGCAACACACTTTTCCCCGCAACACTGTCAAACACAGCACAGCATACACCTCCAACTCAAGCACCTGCATGCGGATACTCATTTCCTGACCTCGGGCTCTTAGGTGAAACACTGCAGGCTCTGGGCATTCAGGAGAGGCTGTTGGGCCTTGGGCTTTAGTAATTACTTTTGGTGATGGGCAGTTTCTCCTCATGTGACCCATGCCCAAGCAGTTATGACAGTGTATGTCCTCCCATTTGAAGTCTTTACGTCCCCCCATTCACGTGGCGTGTGGCTGGGGGCAGGTGGCCGAGACTGAGGCTTCCAGCCGGGTACTGGGATTGCCACAGCAGCATCTGGTTCCTCCACCCCAGCTCCCTCCCTGACCATGGCAGCCCGAGGTCTCTGTTCTGTCACACTGCGCGCCCTTATGTACATGAGGCTGCTGATTACGAGGCCGCACGCTTGGTGGTTTCATGGCGGCGGGCAATGTCATAAGCTTGGGCTAGTGTGTGGGGCTGCTGTCCTAAGAGTTTCTGTACAATTTCAGCATCGCCTACAGCATTAGTGAAAACTTCAACGCTATTTGCATCCTGTTCAGCCTCTATCCTATCACTGTAAGCTACTGAAACTTTATCATATTATAGTCTCTCAGATCATGAAGACCCTCACCCACTTTTCTGACCCTCTGTGTCAGTTCAATGGCCACTGCTGCTGCACACGGTTGTTTGATGAGTTCACATGAGTTCATATGAATTAATTAAAAAAGAGGTTATTATAGTTTATTCTGTATTCCCCCCTTCTCCTAATCCTCCCCCTCTCCTCTTCTCTCTCCTCTCCTCTGGGGCTGTGAGTGAGATTCAGCACCGTCCCCAAGCCCCCCTTCCCTCTCACCCTCCCTCTCCCTCCTTCTCTCCCTCTCTGGGGCTGTGTGAGTGAGATTCAGCACAATCCCAAAGCCCCTCCCTCTCCACCCTCCCCTTACATGCTCTGGGTGTGGGGATAAATTTTATACATTTTGGTGTGTTTAAGCGTGTTTCGTTTTTTTTTGTGGGGATAAATCTTTTAAAGCATTTATTTAATTGTGTTCTGGATTTAGTGTTTTTAAAGTGTATTATTTGAGAGGCGGGGAAAGTGGAAGCGTCACTTGTTAGGCTTTTTATTTCAAGCGTTTTGTTGGTTGTGGGAAGTATGAAAGAGTTTAAATTTGGAGAAGTGTTATAAAGTTGTTACAGCGACATGTTGGTAAAAACAGTGTTTTTAAAAAGCAAAAAAAATGAGAGCGAAGTGTTAAACAGGAAAATAAAAGCGATGGTGAAAGCATGCTGAAAATATAGCCCGGTACATGCAGTGCTGTGAATAAGTAATGCAATGTAAGGAAAAAGGAAAAAAGAAAAAAGAAAGATAAAATTATTTACCAGTTTTGGTAGGAATCTGTGTGGAAAAAGAAAAGTTTCAAAGGTTTATGTATGCTGTTGACGAAAAAGCTGCAAAAATAAGAGCTGCGTTTTCAGAGTTCATTCCGTCACGTCTCCTTCCTTCTCTCTGTCTCTCCTCCTGCTTCCTGTGTTTGGCGAGACAGGTTAGTGAAACGGAGCCCATGGGGGCAGGTTGCTGTCTGTGAGTTGGCGGGGGTTCGAGGGGTAGCCAATGCCGAGGCCAGGCTGGCCTGTCCAAAATAATAGTACAATGAAACTTACAGAGGCCCGGGGTTGAGCGGTTTGTGGTCTGGCGCTTTTTGAGTTAGGCGGGACTTGCGTTGTTACCGTGGCGGTCGTGGCTATGTCAGGGGGCCTTTCTTAGGCCTTTACATGGATGATTTTGGTAAAAAGATGCGAGAAGATCATAGATTACCCACATTCACAATGTTAAGTTTTTGAATGGGGGTGCAATTGTTCTGTCATAGGTCTCAGGACGTTTCATTATTAGGCT